>CAMZMU010000050.1:13319626-13919626 GCA_947311845.1 Poa pratensis
CCACGGTGGGCGCCAACTGTCGAGGTTTGGTAACGCGGAACTACTATATGGATTCATACGTACCGTAGAGGAGGTGGCGAAGAACGTAGAGGGTTCAGTGACGGGATTGCACCACGATCTTACCCAGCTTCGGATCTCACGACGGTGGCGAGATCCTACGTGCTGCTTAATCACTCAAGGAGAATATGTGTACAGGTTACAATGAGATTGTATGCGTGCCCTAAGGCTGCTGGAAGGCTGGCTTATAAAGGCGCCAACCTTCCCTACAAGGAAGCTTAACCGACCTAGATCACGAGTCCTAGACTACCACGGTAACAAACCCTAACTTGCTCCCTAAGGCGAACGGCAGCCAGGCCTTCGTCTTGGACTTCACTAAGCCAGCCCAGAGCTTATCCTTGCGCCTAAGCCACATGAGGCCTCCTCCATAAGCCCTCCGGCTTTATCTGATGGGCCTCCTTGGTGGGCCAGGTTTTATCCACCGTGGCAGGTATACGTTCGGCATAACCTCCACACACACCCTTCAAGAAAACACTTGAAACTATCAACTAGATGGGTAACCACTCCTTGTGAGACCACAAGACAATGTCACCTCAAATCCACCAATCTATCATCAGAGAGGGCCGCCTGAACTCTCGCTCTCCGGGCCTATAGCACCGATCCTCAGAACACACAACATGTAGCGATAACGGAGACAACCAAGGTCACGTGATAGAGGATAGGAGGTCGCCCCAACCACTTCACGCAAAGACCAAAGTGCTTCAAGAAAGGATTGAGCATGTCCGGCAATGTCAACGTGACCAAACCGAAGCTCCACAATGAATTCATCAATATGGCAACCGACGCAGCGGGCCGTCGTCGCCGAGATCGAAAACAGCGAAGGCTTTTCACCCGGATCCCTCCGTGGGGAAATAATCAGAACCACGTCGTCAGGAGGATCACGACACCTATGCATCGCCGCCGCTAGCATCAGTGCGATGGGCTTTAGCCAAAAATTACCCCCACATCAAACCCAGGTAGAAGGGACAGATCCCCTTAAAATTTAGCAAGCACTTTCCCCCTCTAGCTTCTACATCCACCGTACATAAGGAAACTATGCGATCTTGTGAAGCTACTTAATTAATCAACACTTGTCAGCCGGAAAACCGTGACCTTATCGAGGCAAAGGAAGGCGATTTGGGACAAGTATAATAGGAGATGGACTGATTATTCCGGGAAAGAGGTAGAGACGTTATAGTGTGATATGAGGATTGAAGAGGATATTCTTGGGTGCTTGCATGCATCCGTATTTTTCTCCATTATGCCTTTTTCTCGCTTCATTGGAGAGATGGGATCCATCTAATAGTAAAGAAACTTCCTGACGTCCACATTGGCTCGATATTGTCTTGTTCTGCCGGCAAGTAGACTTTTCAACATTAGAACTATGTAGTTTTATGATGGAAATTGTTTGCCTCTTTCCAAGAGAGAGAAAATTGTATCAGTTTCCATTGACCAGCATGATTATTTTAGCCGAAAAAGTGCTAACCTTTTTTTTAAGGAAACTATATTTCCAACCTTTTTCTTTTGAGGAAAATCATTTTTGCTTGTTCCCCTGATTTTCTAGAGAACTTCTTTTCTAGCGACTAGGGAATTTCCATGCGCTGCGACATGGTTGAGACTCCGTGCCACATATGGAGAAGTATTGTTTTCCAACGATGCTCTCCGGTGGGTATTCATGGATGCTCTACGGTTGAGACTCTGTGCCGAGAAGAAATTAGTGGTGATCAATGCAGAAATAGGGGGGGGTTTTATCGTTCTTTCCACAGGACTAGGCGACAACTATCGAGTCGGCTTAAGCTAGATCACAATATTATGGAGGATTTGCAATAATTAAATCTAACTAGCAGAGTATCTTTTTGGTGTTTTCAGTTTAATGACCAACACAAGACAGAGCCACAAGTATTAAAGAGACACAAGCACAAGAATACATACAAAGATGGACATAAGCAGAGCACGTAATTGCACACACAAGTGACAGATTTAACAAACTCAACTACACATGTACGATCAGGTGTACTAACACAGCTAGTAGTACTGAACAAATTACGTAACAACAAAACACCACAAGGTTCACTCGTTCAACAGCTAGCACAATAAAAAGAACCACAGCATGCACTCACTAGTACGAATATATATCACGAACATACATTAAAGAAATGGAAGAAGCAAAATTAGGTGAGGACAGAATCAAGATACGACACACAAGACAACTAAAACAGATTACTAATTACTAGCATGCGTACCACACAACTAACTTGCAGATCAGGAATTCAACACGCACAAAAGCACTTATTATCACAGGTTCACGAATACATATAGGCTAGCACAAATATTTAATCTAAGGAATCACTACAGCACAAGCACTTTTCAGAGAAGTTTCAGGAAAAAGAAAGAGAGCTAGAGGGAATCGATTGGAGTCAACCCAATGGATATTTCTGGTTGGTGAAGGGGAGCAGCACGAAGGTTGAGGAAGAGCAGCAGGGGAGTTGAGGAAGAGCAGCTTCAGGTCGTCGGCGACCTTGGTGCAGAACAGCAGCAGGGGAGGTTGAGGTAGAGCAGCGACAGCAGGTCGCAGTCCTTGGGTGAGATCACAGCAGCAAGCGGGCCGGAGCGTCGGAGAGGTCGTCGTCGTCGCCGCTGAGTCGCCGATGAAGAGGAGCAGGTCGAGATGCAGGGGATGGAGCTATAGCCTTGCGGTGGAGTCTTGGTGGCGTGGTTGGTGTGGCGCGCCGCCACGCCTGGCCTGGCCGCGGCGGCGGCCAGGTGGTGAAGAAGCTAGGGATTTGGGGTGGAATGCCAGGCCTGGGATGCGTTGGATGCTGGCTGCTCCTTTTCTTCTCGATCCAATCTGGTTCTTTTGCAAATGTGTCCCTCATTCTCTTCTTCCTTCACACGAAGATCCCTGCTCTTTTCTGTTCAGGCCCTCACTCACTTAAGTGATTGTTGCCAGCAGATCCTTGGATGGTTTTAGTGTAGAAATTCGGTTGCCTTTGCGCACCAATCCTGCAAATATGGCAAAAAGGTTGTAAAGTAGCTCAAGTGATGATATAGTTTCTATACTGCTATTTCAGAGGCACAATTAATCAATAAAGCTCCAAATGATAGTGAATTATGTTAATAAACATGCTTGCAATTTATATACAAATGCCACTGATCAAATTCCCCCACACTTAGATTTTTGCTTGTCCTCAAGGAAAGCAGATTGGGATTCAAAATGACAACAACTGAAAATGAACAGTGACAGTTCTAGGGCATATAAAGATTCATGTGGTTATAAATCATTGCTAGATTTCAAATTTATGTAATGTACTAGATAGCTTCAGAAAAGAATCTCAGCAAGGGTTTCATTTTATCCTGAATTCAAAACCTTGAATTGAGAGGATGCTCAGCTTGAAATAAGAGTTAAAGCTAAATGATCCACTGGAACCTAAATGCAGAAATATGAATGCAAAGTCACTGCTTCACATGCCACCGATCCTGGATCATGGCATGCTAATGCTAATGCAGAAGTTAGAATGCAAATGTGTTAGGAACTTTAGTTAGTGCGTCACATACTACAGATCCCGAGATCATAGTATGCTAATGCTTTGGTTATTTAACTTTTCTAGAGATATTTACAAAAGACTTGCTTCAGTTAGTGCGTCACAAACCACAATCCCGAGATCATGGTTGCTAATGCAGACAGATTTAACTTTTGTTAGTCACGGGATGATAACATGCATGAAAGTTAGTGCTTCACCTGTCACCGATCCCAAGATCATGACAGGCTAATGCTCAAATGCAAGTTAAGGGAAGGCTGTCAAGGGGATCATAAGATTTCAACTTCGGACTCAAGCTGGAGCATCTTAAGAATTCAATTATTCAGATGGAGAAACAAAGGAATTTCCTTACTCAGATTAAACTCTGCATGTTTATCTAGTATAGTTCATAAACAAAACCTGAGCAAGATTTATAGCACATGCAAACTTATATGAAATAGATCAGTCACAACTCAATTTCAAGAAATTGCACAAAACATTTTATATTCACTGAAATCTCATGATGATGGTAAATGTGGATGAGAATGCAAGTTCAGTACACTAACAGGTAGAATTTTTTAAGTTGGAACATTTTCACCTGATAAGTGATGACATTTCTCCTCTTCTAAGATCACTGCTTCTCCTTGTCTTCATGCTCTCTTCACTCTTCTCCATGCTCAACTTCAACCATTCTCCTCAACACCATGCCATGAATCCACCAGGATCCCATGGAATGTCGACTCGCACCATGTACAACCTCAATGAGTGGTGCAGAGATAAAATCCTGAAAGTACATCCACACAAAGACAAACTTGCACAAGTGATAGGGTTTACACCCACTAGATCATCAATTGAGTAACCAATAATATAAGTATAGCAATAAAGCACATGGTGAGAATGGCAAGTGTCTACAGGAGGGATATAAGCAATTTTAGAGCATGCATCCTTCAACAGAATTCCATCATATGAATAGTAGGTGTTATCATCATGGGCATAAGCAATGTTGCTGAGAGAATGTGCATTATCAAGTTTAGGAAAATCATTGTTCATTTCTTCCTTTAGAGATGGTATCATGCAATGCAAGGTAGTGGCAGATGGTTCAGAAGGAAACATGTCATCAAGAGGGTTAGATAAACCTGTTTTGTCACCTTCTTGTATGACATCATCCTTGTTCACTTGAATCTCTTCTTTCTCTTCATCTTCAACTGCAGCAGCTTCTTCATATTCTAGCTCAAGCTGAAATGAAACTATGTTGTTGAGCTTCATGTTTTTCTCAATCTTCTTCAGCTCCTCTATCAGATCTCTCCCATCCTTAATCTTCTTCATTTCTTTGATCAAGACTGGCCTCAAAGGATCACCTTCAGCACTCCAAGTGTACTCAAGGCACAACAAACTAAGCTTCTCTGTATCATCAAACTCTGTTGTTGTTGTGGGTTCTTGCACTTGAGGAGGACCATTTAACTCCATCGGTACAGACCCTGAAAGTTGGTGCACAGGCTGAGGAGCTTCTGTTTGTGGAAACCTTTCATTCAGCTGCCTCGTTTGTGAATTCATCTGGTCCATCAACTCTTGCTGTTTCTTCTTGACTTCTTCTAACCAAGATGACTGTTCTGCTAGGGGACTGATCTGAGGTTGTTCTTGATGAAATTGGGGAGCATAAGCTGGAGCTGCATAGTATCGATGTTGATTGAAATGATTCTCCTCTGCACACCTAAATTCCTGCATTGGATAACTTGGAGAAAATGATGAGATAGGTGAGCTGCTGTTCCCATATGTCATACTTGGGTTTTCAGGCCATCCAGGAGAAGAATTGTTGTGGTATGAACCATGCTCATGAGCAAAGTTCATACCAAAACAATCTGGAGTGGGAGAATAGCCACCATGCTGACAATCAGCCGGTGTATGGCCATGAATACCACAAATGTGACATATGGGGGCAGCAGGAGAATAACCATTTTGGAATAAGGATCATAATGCATAGGCCCATCATCTAAAACTATACCTCGCTGCCTTGCTAAATCATGCAAAGTTTGAGATAGCTTACTCACTTGTTCTTGAAGATTTTCCATAGTACTAGTGCTACCATTCACCTGTTCATGATAATCCGAATAGTACGCCATGTCAAGGTGAAAATTGTTCAACTACAATCTGCACAAAAGGAAGAAGAAACAAAGAGAAACACAGAAAATAACTAGAACAAGGTTAGAGGTTAATAATATTCACAAAAGGCAAACAAAAACCTAGTCTATAGCCTAACTCAATTGTTTGACGCTAGTCCCCGGCAACGGCGCCAAAATGATCAATGCAGAAATCGGGGGGGGGGGGGGGGGGGGGGGGGTTTATCGTTCTTTCCACAGGGACTAGGCGACAACTATCGAGGTCGGCTAAAGCTAGATCACAATATTATGGAGGATTTGCAAGAATTAAATCTAACTAGCAGAGTATCTTTTGGTGTTTTCAGTTTAATGACCAACACAAGACAGAGCCACAAGTATTAAAGAGACACAAGCACAAGAATACATACAAAGATGGACAGAAGCAGAGCACGTAATTGCACACACAAGTGACAGATTTAACAAACTCAACTACACATGTACGATCAGGGTACTAACACAGCTAGTAGTACTGAACAAATTACGTAACAACAAAACACCACACAGGTTCACTCGTTCACAGCTAGCACAAATAAAAAGAACCACAGCATGCACTCACTAGTACGAATATATATCACGAACATACATTAAAGAAATGGAAGAAGCAAAATTAGGTGAGGACAGAATCAAGATACGACACACAAAGACAACTATAACAGATTACTAGATTACTAACATGCGTACCACACAACTAACTTGCAGATCAGGAATTCAACACGCACAAAAGCACTTATTATCACAGGTTCACGAATACATATAGGCTAGCACAAATATTTAATCTAAGGAATCACTACAGCACAAGCACTTGTTCAGAGAAGTTTCAGGAAAAAGAAAGAGAGCTAGAGGGAATCGATTGGAGTCAACCCAATGGATATTTCTGGTTGGTGAAGGGGAGCAGCACGAAGGTTGAGGAAGAGCAGCAGGGGAGGTTGAGGAAGAGCAGCTTCAGGTCGTCGGCGACCTTGGTGCAGAACAGCAGCAGGGGAGGTTGAGGTAGAGCAGCGACAGCAGGTCGCAGTCCTTGGGGAGAATCACAGCAGCAAGCGGGCCGGACGCGTCGGAGAGGTCGTCGTCGTCGCCGCTGAGTCGCCGATGAAGAGGAGCAGGTCGAGATGCAGGGGATGGAGCTACAGCCTTGCGGTGGAGTCTTGGTGGCGTGGTTGGTGTGGCGCGCTGCCACGCCTGGCCTGGCCGCGGCGGCGGCCGGTGGTGAAGAAGCTAGGGATTTGGGGTGGAATGCCAGGCCTGGGATGCGTTGGATGCTGGCTGCTCCTTTTCTTCTCGATCCAATCTGGTTCTTTTGCAAATGTGTCCCTCCACTTCTCTTCTTCCTTCACACGAAGATCCCTGCTCTTTTCTGTTCAGGCCCTCACTCACTTAAGTGATTGTTGCCAGCAGATCCTTGGATGGTTTTAGTGTAGAAATTCGGTGCCTTTGCGCACCAATCCTGCAAATATGGCAAAAAGGTTGTAAAGTAGCTCAAGTGATGAATATAGTTTCTATACTGCTATTTCAGAGGCACAATTAATCAATAAAGCTCCAAATGATAGTGAATTATGTTAATAAACATGCTTGCAATTTATATACAAATGCCACTGATCAAGTGGTACGGTGAAAGAGAAATATAAATTATGGTGATTGATTGTTTTTTGAAAAAATAAATGTAAAATTGATCGATCCTTGTTAAAACATGATTTTCTGGTTATTTATTGATAAGTGAAAAATGATGTAAATTATGGTGATGCTTGATTGTTGGTGAAAAAAAATGTAATCTACGTGGGAGAATGTATATGAGGAAGAAGATGGACGAAGGGATACATCTGGCAGAGAACAAAACGCTAATTCTTGCATAGTATATACTACTACCTCAGTTTCTCAATATAAGATGTTTTATGATTCATATATATAAACACGTAGTAGGGTGTGGATTCGTTCATTTCAGTCCGTATGAACTCCATATTTAAATATCAAAAACATATTTTAATTGGAACGGAGGGAGTAGTAGAGATTGGGTGAGGGAACCTTTTTTTTTATATAGTGGTATGTTAGGAAACTAGTTTTTTTTAGGGGATGTTAGGAAACTAGTTTTTTTTTTTTTTGAGAAATTGTGTTAGGAAACTAGTGGCCTACGCTGGTTCACTCAGAGCACTTCACGGCCTGACAACGCTACTGCGCACAGTAAAGCCTAGCCCACAACCAAGGCCTCTAGCCTGGACGCTTGTTATACAGCCCACAAGAAAGTAGAGGCCATTTCCCTTCCCCAACCACAAGAAAGGTGAGATCCATTTTTTTGAAAATTCAAAACATGTCGAAAAATTCCGAAAAAAATAGACAACACGCATCTATGTTACATATGCAACGTCAAAAATTGGCAGCTTCAAATTCGACTTATACTTAGAGAGGCAAAAAAGAGAAATTTCGGTGTGAATAGTGTCACTCAAATCTGACACTATTCACAGTGTAGTTTCTCTTTTTTGTTTCTCCAACTGTAGGTCGAGTTTTGAGCTGACATTTTTTGGAGTTGTACGAGTCGACTGTAAGTATGTTGTCTATTTTTTTCAGATTTTTTTACAGTTTGAAAAAATAATTAAAAAAGTTGATCCTACGATCTCACCTAAGGTGAGATCCTGCCCAAGTCTCCCCCGAAGACGATCCCCAGCTCGCCGCCGGTCACTAATCATGCCTCCGTTGGCGTCTCCGGCGCCTCGTATTACTTCCACTCCCTTCCCGTCCCAGGATACCGTAGCAAACGGCTGGCGCGGCCATCCTTAGCTACTTCCGCCCAACCCGCTGCCTCCAGCTCGATATTCTCCCGCCGCGCTCGCCGTCGGCGTTCATCCCATGCTCCCGCTTGCCGCCGCGACTACCCCGTCGGATCCCCCACCTGACGGCAACCCGTTCCTTATTGCGTCTTTTTGTGTACTTGTCAACCCACGCTTGCGGCGAGTCCGCAATGATGCTGAAATCTGGATATATCCGTTTTGTCGAATAATGTCTGAAGATATTTCTGCACATTACGAGGGGCACATTTATGCCCATGACGATGCCGATTATCCATATGGTTCGACTCGGGAGAGCTCAGTTGTCTCCTGTCGTCAGCCTAGAGAACTAGTCATGCTATTATGATTAGCACAAAAAGGGGAGCGGATTTTCAGCTCCAATCAAAACATCCACAACATTCTCATTCCACTCTTCACAAGCATATGTGCAGGAAAGTTAAATTAGCATGACTCTACTCCCCCCTTTTATCCTCCTAGTGTCGATTTGTTTCTGCAAATCCGATGACCGCCTAACACCTGCTAAGCCACACTTAGCTCATGACGACGCCGGTCATCCATGGTTGCGACTCGGGAGAGGTCAGTTCTTAGGTGTATTTGATGCGGTCAATACACACACATGGACGAGCAGAGACCAGCAGCAGCCTCCTGTCGTCAGCCTGAAATTATGTCTGTCCAACTGTTCATGCTGCTGTGACTAGCACAAAAGTGGGAGCAGTGTGTTTCGGCTCCAAGCAGAACATCCAGAGTATTTTCATACCACTCTTGAAAAGCATATGTGCAGGAGAGCTAAATTAGCATGACTCTACTCCCCTTTTTTATGCTCCTATTATCGGTTTGTTCCTACAAATCCGATGACCGCCTAACACCTGCAAAGCCACTCTTGCCTGGCAACAAGCTAGTCCCTAACGGTGCTGTCTTTGCTCTTGGCTTCTCGACAACTCCACTGCAAACACATATGTCGGAATATGGTACAATAACATCCCGGAGCGGACAATGTGTGGGTGGCTAACCGCGATAACCCAATCAGCAGTAGTTTTTCCGCGAAGTTGGTTCCCAGAAACAACTCTGACCTTGTCTTGTCAGATTCCATAGGCCCCTTATTTTGAGTCAACCATATCACAAGACTTGCTTTAGCAGATCGTTTATGTTGTATGCTTTGGACGACGGCGAACAATGTCACCACCGAGGGTGATGGAGCTTTGGCGCTGCTGCTCGACACAGGGAACTTTATCGTCCAGTACACGAGATTCACACAGATATGGAAGAGTTATGATCATCCGACCGACATCATCCTTCCCGGTTTCAAGTTATGGACGAACTACAAGACCCACACAGCACTGCGCATCATTGCTTGGAAAGGTTCTCAAACCCATCCACCGGAAAATTCTTCCTCAGTGGTGATCCCACCACGGGTTTCCAGTTCCTCATCTGGCGTGGCACAAGCCTGTACTGGCGCAGTGGGCTGTGGAACGGTGCGGAAGCCTCGGACAAGAACGGATACATGTGGTCCCAGAACTCTCGGATATCACACGTGAAGCTGGACTACACGGGCGACGTAATTCTCAGGATCTGGATTAACCAGTCATGGCTGGTTTTGTCCAAGCTCCCAGGTGATGACTACCACCATTACGGCTCCTGTGGTCCGTTTGGTTACTGCAAATATTTTATAGATATAGGAAAAATGGTGTAACCTTATATAGTTGTCCAGGTAAGATTCGAGGTTAATCTAAAATGCAAACATTGCATGGATCCGGTCTCAGCTCGGCTCGATCACGAAACAAGACGTGCGTGGCATGGTGGCTTGCGCAGAAGCACCTTCTTATAAGGAGTTTCCGCTCACACTGCAGTATCAATGTGTGACTAAACATAGTCTAATGTCTTGCCATGTAGGAATGGACTTTGTTAATTTTTCCTGAAATTATTTGGTCTATGAGTCAAAAATCATCAAATTCCAAGAGTACGATGGTACCAGATTTAAATTTCTTATTTAAACTTTTGTTTCAATGTGATATATAAATATATATACCATTGATTCATAGCACTTTTGGCTTTGCCTCATGACCACATACATTAAACATATCTCGCAAAGTAAAATAAAATACAATATATTAAATAGGACCATACACATTATGCTGACTTGCTTTATATTTTGCTGCGACTGGGACGATAGTATGTTTCATGCGCCACCTTTCTCCTTGCGTGTGTACTTTAGCACAGCTGGGACATGGACCTCGACGAGATACGAGTGCCAATCGACAAGCTTGGGGTCAAAATTAAATATGATATCCTCCCCGCTGTCCATCTTTGCTTCACTCATCAACCTCATCAAGTTTGTGTCATCAAAGCTTAACAAACATGAACAACGAATGGCACACCAGGTTAGAAATATATTAGAACAAATAAAAATAAGACATAACATGTGCCTCTAATTAAAATGATCTTAAATGATTGAGGTTGAATAAACCGTTGACAGATATTTTTGTTTTTTACTTATACATTTGGAGAACATTCGATCTGCCAGACATTGGGACTGTACATTTTTTTCTGATAAGAATAATATATTAATATTAGAATAACACCAATTACAGTCAGCCATTTTTTTCATAGTTTTAATCTCGTAGGTAATATATTAACATTAAGATGCTACCATTCCAATGTCAATATTAAAAAAAAATTGAAAACATCAGCCGTGAAGTTTATTTTCTGTGATGATAGTATATATTTTCTATTGGAATCATATAGCGAGGCCACCATAAAGTATGATAAGTGAATGACTAAATGTCGCATGTTGTATGACTGTCAAATGTAGGAAAAAGATATGTTATTTGAAATTTGGTGAAATATATGTAGGATTTGTTTGTACGCAATCATTATTTTACCAACAACAACAACAAAAACCTGATTATTACATTGGCTTAAGGTTTCAGTTTTGTTTTGTACCCTTGTACTTTGAAAGGGATGAGATGAGCATTTAATTCAACAATTGGATAGCGATTTTGTATTTCTTGAGGAGCTAATAACTTAGAATACTTAAATAGATTCTCTTGTACGAAGATCTAGATTTAGTTGTTCGTACAGAAAGAACGACGTAGTGGTTGAGAGCTGTTTGGTTTAAGATAATGGTATCATCTTGTAAATGCAAGAACTCGACAAAAGTGGGTTAATGATAAAATAGACCCATTATAGACTTTAGAGTTTTTTTCATAGTTGCCTCCAATGTCATCGAACTATAGTTAGCTAACAAATATCTTTACTATTAAAAGTGGCTTGGTGAATGCCTGGTGTCACACATCTTCTTATTTACCCACTAAATGCCACCGAACCAGCGCCGCGGCTCTCCCGACGCGACCTATTCTCCCAATTGATCGCTATTCCCTTCTCTTAGCCGCTGAGTGGATCTGTTTTGCCTGCGTGAAAAAAGGAAAATAACCATAACTCCCGCGAGTCCGCGACCCACGCACGCATGCTCATCCAATCACCCCATGATCCAGTACTCTACGCAGGCTCATCCAGTGATCCACGCATCGCCGCTGAACCTGCCCGCCGAAATCGCCGACTATTCGCGGCCGGCCGCCACAGGAAGAACAGCCATCGCCTCCGTCTGGTTAGAGGGAAGGGTCTCCATGCCGGTCAAGCTCCCATGGGTCCTCTTCCTGCTGCTCTCGGTAGTCGGTCCTAGCCATCTCCCTTGGCCACTGGAAGATCCTCGGCCCTGACCGTCTATCCTGCGTCCAAGCCTGTAGAAAGCGAGTTGCAGCCTTGCAGCTCGCCGCTGCTCCGCCGGCTGACCCCTATCGAGAAGCTGCTGAATGCTAGGAAAACTGAGGGGGAAGGAAAGAGTTGTTGTTGGAGCGGGAACCATGGTTGAGGTCTGATGGTGGCAGCCCGCGATGTAGACGGCGGCCTGAGTCAGTCGGGTGCTCTCACGAGTATGGCGCTCGCGTTCTCCGTTTTACGCTCAGAGATTTTAGAGGAGCTGCTCTTCAATCCGTTCTATAGTTTGTGTCCTGAGGTACTCTCCCTCGTACGTACTATCATGCTTCTGGTTATGTATTTTTGGGTCCAAGTGTTTGCTTGATTCGGCGTTCACTTCCGGATTGGATGCGTGATGCCTCTAATTGGTTCCTTTTGCCGGAAGTCCATTTTCTTTGTATTCCTGATTCCTATCTCTGCAAATTTGTGTACAGAAGATTTTTTTTAACTCTATTTTACAATTCATAACTCTAAGCAGTCGATGCCAATTTCTGTATTCAGCTCACTTAAATATTATCATCATATGTGGTGTACTTCTCATGGTACATGTCACTGCAGACGTGCTAAGGATTCATCAAATGGTGACAACTTGGTGAGGTAAATTTACAAAGAAAGCTGGCTGGGAATAATGGGACATGGTCAATCATCTGATGAAGTGCTACACAAAATATATCTTCTTTCAGTAAACAAAAGCAAAAAAATTGCCTTTTCATATTCCTTTCCAAGAATGCCTTGCTCACGTTGTTTAGTATCTGACGAAATGTTGTGTCTCTCGAGAGTCCAGACTGCTACTTAGCTTTGTTTCCCAAACTGAAATTAACGTCTTCATGTAGTCATTTTTATATGAAAGGATAGTGTTAAAATCCTTTGTGCTGCTATTCAAACTCCTGTGATGCACATGTATATCGCTGCATATTTCTATTTGTAAAATCAACGATCACTTTGATGCTTAACAACTTGAAGATCTCGGCTTGACCTTTTCTTATAAGATTGTAGATACTTCAGATAGATAACAAATTCAAAGCTCTTCTCAGAATTTATACGACATTATGCTTAATTGTGCTTGTTTAAAGAAGTTTTTCTTACAAGTATGCCTTGCTTATTTCGTGTGTGGTTCTTTATTTGTAAGGATAACAAAAAAGGAGAGCGCAAAGGAGAAGGTTCGTTGGCTGAACATTGTTTATGGAGGGTTGGACACATCAAAAAATCTAACGTGCGATACGTTTCAAATGCGCGTAGCTTCTAGCATTTCAAAGCTAAAAACACAGGTCGACGAGACAACGACAAAAACTAGATGCATACTGCCGATGGCGGCTTGATGAGGCGATGACGGAGACGAGATGCGGCTTACGGACAACGACGATAGACCGGTGGTGGCAGTGCAACATGAACAAGCCGACGAGCGAGTGGCAGCGTGCCGAGGTTTAAGCAGTTTCACGTATGGCCATTGATGCAACATGTAAGACTTCGTAGTCCGAGTTTGCCCATGGGAGGCTGAACATGTGGAACAATATAATTTTGCACAGCGACTACTAGCTAACAAACCTCGATCTCATGTGAAATCAAACTCAAAGAGTAAAAGAGACAAAGAAATATTGTTAGTTATACAATCTTTACTATTAAAGCTGAATCCGTAAATGCATGGTATCACACTTCAAACGATTTACAAACAATGCCACCGCACTAACAGCCAACTATTGCTTCCGCTAAAAAAAACCAACTATTGTTTTCCGCGTGATTTGTGGCCCCACAACAATTGCGATAAATTAATAAATCATAAACCCACATTATTCTCTAACAAATAAAACAAGCCACGGGTGAATCGCTTCGTGTGCATGCTGGTCAGGTGTACATCGTCCAAGAGCATGATGGCAACATGTGGGGCGGCGACGAGCACGCCGAAGGGACACACGTGACACGTCGGCCACGAACATGGGTGCAACGAGTATGCCGACGGGGTGTACGCGAGCAAGAGCCACGCTGGCGAGGTACACGTCACCTACGAGTAGGGCTGCAACTAGCACACCGGCGAGGCACATGTGGACACGAGCAAGGTTGCAAGGGAACGCCGGCGAGCTCTGAAACAATACATGAAGAAAGGTCAATAACTTAGTTGTCCATCTAGGCATCTAGCACGTGTCATTTCTTGTGTATCTCTATTTTTTTTGGATAAAGGTCATATATTACACTCGGCCTTTGCATAGCTAAGATGCACACGTACAGCTGCTCTATATGTTATTTCACACAAACATACTTCAGAAGTGAAGACAAGATTCAACTAAATTCTGATTCTCAAGTTTGTATACTGGATGGTATGGTTCTGGGCGTGCATGTCCGGATTAAGATTTTTGAAGATGAGTCAGCTTGATATGCTCCATATAAAATGGATGTTGATCGAGAAATTCACTATTTGCAAAACACTACCACCATGAGTCAAAGGCATAGGTACAACATGCTGTACAAATTTTATTCAGTTCTATAGCCAAATGATCACTCGAACTAGAGTACCTTGTACTCTGTATTTATTATTTGGCAGTAGTTCCATAACTGTAGTGTAGGTGATATATTTTGAGAGACAAATTAACAGTAGTAGATGTGCGCAAACATTAGCTAATCCACACTAACAATTTCATGCATGAATCTTTCCTATATATATTGAAACATTCTCAGGGGTTGCTCATGAGTTAGTCAAATGCGGAGGCTTCGACTCAATGGGGCTTCGCAAGAGGATGGGACATCCGGCTGTATCCTAAGACGTGGGGACAGAGACCAGAGAAATTTGGGATTTATGCAAGAGGAACCTCCTACCATGATAAAAACAGAACTTGCTGTTTATATCTTGTCATTTTTCACTGTGTCACAGATAATAATAACACATTCATATATTGGGATATATGGATTTGTCTAGATACTTAGTTTTCAGTTTTGTGCTATCATAAGCTGGTGTTTCATAATTGGTTAATTCCACACTATTGGTACAAGATCGTTACAAGCCGAGAAAGGTGCTCAAGTACCATGCAAATGAAATCGGAATCAACATATGTATTGCCGTAAGAGAATTCTTAAGCGTGCCAAGTGAGAGAGATAATTAGTTGGCTCCGTGCTTTCTATGCATATGGCATCAAATTATCCAAATTGTAAATTGTAATGTTTTTATAATATTTTTTTTGTTACGTGAAATACATGTATGTACAACACGTGGGATGATAAAATATTTAAAAAACCGTTGCAACGCACGGGCATTGAACTAGTATTCTATAATTGGCAAAAAAAAATCTAAAAACTGGTAGCACTTAGAAATATCTCCTGGCACACAGGTCTTGTGAGGGACTTGAGCGATCTGCCGACAAAGCAAGCGTGACTGTGAGACCTAGGTGATGCGAGAGTGAAAATGGTGAGTACTAATACTAAAGAGGGCGACAGATGCCACCGTATTGGATAAACACACCTGGAGGCAATGTGGATTTTTTCTCGAAATAGGGAACGAAGCCCCAGCCTAGGCAATGTGGATGTACCAAAACGAATATAGTTCCTCCAAATAACCGATCTGGTACATCCACATTGCTTGATACGCCGGAAACAACTACAATACAGTATGTGGGATCTAACAAGCGGGGATGCGAGAAGCAACACAGCTAGCGCCCCATTCTAGGCGGTTTTATCTTGTGGATTTTATTCAAACAAAAAATCTAATGCACATATTTTAAGCTTTAATCGTGTGCGATTAACTAATGTGTAATTAGACTTTTGTATTGCCCTTGTCCTGAAAAGTGAATGTAAGACCAATTATACTATTGGCCTCATGCAAAATTGAGATCAAAATCGGTGTATGTATATAGCCCAGCGATAAAAATGTAACCCAAGAAATTATTTACTTTTCGAAAATAAGTGAAAAGGGATCTCACCGTCCATTGAAAAAGGCATATGGTGCATAAAGATTGACCAAGAGCATTAAGAAATTGAATCTTCGGTTGAGCTTATTGTAATGCCGTGAAAAAAATCCACATAATAGTAAACTCATTGTGTGTAGCATCTGTTGAGCAAAAAATATATTTTCACAAGCATAAGTAGGTAGATCATGTATAAATTATATCGGCATAGGTCTGTATGTATATGGCAAGATTATCTGTACTCTACCTCTAGTGGTAGCTTATACACCAGGAGCAGAAATACGTGAAAGAATGCAAAATTCATGAACAAATATGGCCGTCTATTTGGGAGGGCTTTCCAATTTGCGAGTATACGAGGATTAATAGAGAAGTAATCCCAACATGCATCTTCAAAAGCCTGAAGAGATGGTGGTTTCTGGAGTGATGAGCTCACGTGGTAAATGACACTAGGGAATTTAGCACGGCAATGCCGCGCCTGTGAAGTAAATAAAATTTAAATTTGGTAATGTGCACATTTAAAAATTATGTAGGTTTGAAATTTAGTGAAATTCAAAGAAGTTTGTGTTTAAAAATTGTTTTGAATTAAAATGTTCAAATATGGTTGCTGTTTAAGTTTGGAAAATGTGCAATTTTTAAAAAGTTCAGGTTTAAAATTTGGTTATGTTGAAAGTTATTAAGGTTCGAATTATAAAAATCAATCCATAATTAGAGGAAATGAATTTGCATGTATTCCAAATACTCATCTAATCAAGTATTATAATATTTTAAATACATAATTAGAGAGAATTAAGTTATATTACATCCAAATATATTAACTAAATTAAAATGATACAATGTGGTTATTTTTTTTATTTGACAACATATTTGGAGGAAATATTTTATGGTTATCTCTAAATATTGGCCAATTTAAGTATTTTTTTGCATAATTGGAGAGGATTCAATTATATTACTTAAAATATTAATCAGCTTGAAATGATATAAAAATTTAATTTAACTCGATAATCAGAGGAAGGACATTATATGTGCATTTATTTAATTCAATCTATAAGTAAAGGAAATAAATTTGGATTTTCTCTAAACATTCACCGATTTGAAATCTTCAAATATGTTTGCTATATGATATAAACAGTTAGCATTATTTTTTTGTGATCATTTCGATATTTTTTTTTCATATTTTTCTGATGGGTAGACTTTGTACTACATTTTTTTTAAATTGAGCAAGCAAATTGGGCCTACCTGTCGTTAAAATTCGATTTTGAAGAGGTTGGCGTTCTAAAATTGTTTAAGTTTGGAAATTATTGGATTTCGAAAAAGTTTTTATTTTTTAAATGATCGGATTTTAGAGGTTGCTTAAATTTGGAAATTGTTGTAATTTAAAAAAATTACGTTTTAAAATTACGTTGTAAGGACGTTTAGATTTTAAAAATTGGTTAAATAGGGAAATGTATTAAAGTTTGAATTCTCTTAACGGTCGTAAGATGGTCAGGTTTTAAAGAATTTTAAAATTTTGTAGTTCCAAAATTTGGATGTTGAATTGGAGGCGTGTGTGTCGGTAAAATTCAAAATTGAAAATATGGTCATTTAATTTTTTTGAATATTTGGAAATTGATGAAGTTGAAGAAAGTTTACGTTTAAAAGGTTATTTAGTTTTTCAAAATTGTTTAATTTGGGAAGTTATCTAGATTTGAATTATTTTTATGTTTATGTAGTAGTTACGTTTGTAAGGTTTTTTTATTTTTTAAATATTTAAATTTGTGAATTGTGGATGTGTGGCAAGATTCAAATTTGAAAAATGTGTACATTTAAAAGTTGTTTAAGTTTCAAAATTATTGGAATGCAGGAAAGGCTACGTTTTAAAATTGTTCATATTTGGAAAATTGTTTAGATTAGAAAGTTATTTAGATTTGGATTATTTTTACTTTATGAAATGGTGAGATTTGAGTTGGAAGAAAGTGTGTGTCCAAAAGGTTGTTCAGATTTTGAAAATTGATCAAATTGGAAAATTATTTAGATGTATTGAGCAATTTTTTTTTGGTTTTTTTTATATTTTTTTTTCATTTTTTTACCGGTGGGTAGATTTGAAGTTATTGAATTTATAATATTATTTGTTTTTGAAAATTTGTATAAATTAGTAGGGACCACATGTAAGAAGTTTATATTTTTTTTTGTTGAAAAGGAAAAATTCTGACAGCCCTGGTTCGCGCTGACGTCAGCAATGGCCAGGGCTGGATCTGCCGCGGCGGCGTGGGGTTCGTCGGTGTCGTGCCACTGCGAGCCAGGACGCGCGGCTTGGGGCGCTGGAGGCGCCTCGACGCGGGCTGCTTGGGAGAGGCGGCGTCGCCCCTTTTAGGTCGCCGGAGCGGCGGCTACGGCGTGCGAACGCGGCGGCGGATGCCGAGTGCGGTGATGTCGATTCCGGCGACGGCGCAGCGGTTCGACACGCAGGACTCGGCGAGGAGGGAGATGGGGCGACGGCGAAGCTCGTCGTCTCCGTCGATTTGAACGGGGAGGGCCGGAGTGGCGAGGGAGCGCGGTGACGGAGCCGGCGACGTCGCGGCCGCGCAGGAGAGGGAGAGGGAGAGGGGAGTTTTGTGGACAGTTTTGTGCGGAGGTCCCTGCATTTTTGGAAATTGAGTTTAGGTTCTCCTCTTCGAAGAAGTGGTGGACTGCGGAGCAATTTATAGAAAGTGCAGGATTTTTTTCGTAAAACGACCACGGGGACCGTTGGATCGAGGATCTACGGCGCGTAGGCGTGCGCGCACTGTAGCTACTGTAGCGCGTACAGTACTACAGTGCTGCGGTTCTTCACGCTATTATAATCTGGATCCGAAATTAAGGAGGTAGACTCGAGCAAACTCAAAACTGATCACGGGAATGAAACCTACTCGTCGGCGCGCATATGTTTCATGTATATAATTTTCGGAGAACGCGAAGTTTTTTTCTAAAAAAAAAATTCTGCAAAAAAAAAAAAAACTACAGTGCCGCGTCTCTTCACGCTATTATATATAGTAGTGATGTGCTTCCTCGTTCAAGTGAGCAGCGATGGCAACCATTGCTGCATTTATAACAATATCCGCCGGAATCTGTATAAATCATGTTTAATAAATTGATTTGGTAATTGATTACTATTCTTATATATTCTTAATTATTTATATTACTATATGAATATGGTCGTGTATCACTCACGGCATCAACTATGTTACTACGATCACCAATGAAACATGGGAATGCTTGCTTCATCGTAGGCAACAATCAAAGCATCAATTGTCCTGATGAAGTTAACGCAAATTAATTTACTCGTACATGAATGTCCATAGAGACATACTGCAAGTGGATTGCTAGCTTCCTGACTAATTAATTTATCGAGAAAACCATCTTATCAAAACATACCTCGCCCCTTCTATCCATCCAGGAAATGGATCTTCAATGTGCTGGTTACCATCGTGGGTCGAATGATGACAACCGGAAGATTTCCCCTGTGCTGGCCAAGCAATATCTCCCCGATTGTCTTGGTAAACGTGTACACATTTGGCCATCCAAAATGACAAGCCCTTCAACAATTGAACAGTAGAAAATATTTATTCCTTATAATCTAATCTACTGTCTGATTGCAAAATCTGATGATTTTATGTTGGGTCCTCTTTTAGCCTTTAGAATTTGAGGACGAATTTCGATCATCATATAGAGCAAACAAAAATACAATTTCTTAGCACCGAATAATGAAATATATCAACCTTTTTAAACCAAGTTCTTTCATGACGGACTTCTCCATCTGTGCAGAGCTACCAATCTTAGCCGCCCTAAGTTCAGACTTGACCTTGTCAACTAACTGCAACTCAGCTTCAATGTCCATGTAGTAGCCTTCCCTTAGTGTTTCACCATTCTGGAACGCTTTCTCCAGCAGCAGCCCTTCTTGCGTACCAGCTACAAAAGCTGATAAAATAATGCTCGTTGGTAATAGTTAACTATATAGACATATAAATTCTACAAGTAAATTTGCCACCACATGGATTAAGCAGGTAGTATATGCACCATATCATGCACAAACGTACGTACCAGTGGAAACATGAAGCAACATTTTCAGATTGGGACAATTCTTCGCAAACTCGCATGCATTTCTTGGTCCTAATGCATTAGATGCCAGAGCAACATCATACCTGTGCACACACCAAAACAAAGAAGGAACATCCATATTACAAAAAAGTTGAGGCGGCGTAGTTTACAACATTGCTGATCGAGCTCAGTCTGTTTCAAGAGCATATTGGTATTACATAAAAGAATGGCTTGTATGATAATATATGATGAGCTAGCTAGATGAATACGTATGCTGATCTACCTTTTTTTTTACATAAAAGGCTTTAAATTAATAAAGCCCTGCTATGCTGGTCTACTCTTACATGAGAAGTAGTAAACGATATCAAATGCTAGGGAGCGAACATTCAGACGAACATCTTAGCGTGCAACATGCCCTCTCCTGTCAGCTACATTGAGGTAGCAGCGGAGGAGTTACCGGGAATTAGGAAGAAAGGGAATGACAATGGGAGAGAAGAGAAAGTCATTGATGATCTGTCGATCCTCTCCTCCTGAACGTTTGTGTTCATCCCCCGCAAGGAAAAAATAATGTCTGTGTTCATGTTCGGATGTATACATGTGGTAGTAGAGCAGTGAATAAGCGCAGGTTCTTCCATGTGCTTGGTTGTTGCGAACGGAAGAGATTACATGAGAACATATTGTACATACGTACGGGATGAATTTTTTACGTCTGAGTTCATCAAGTTTGATACAGAGAACGATTGCTTTAGTTGATAGAGGACTTAGAATCCAAGAAAAAAAGTTTGTTATGCAAATGGCTATTCAAACTTATGTCGGAAGATGGTGTTTGGCATGAGCTAATTCACAATAAATATTTACACTCTAAATCTCTATCCCAGGTTAAAGTGCAACCTAGTGACTCACCCTTCTGGAAGGGACTCATGAAAGTCAAAGATGATTTTTTTGTCCGGGGCTCGTTTAATATCGGAAATGGGGAAAGTATACGGTTTTGGGAAGACACTTGGTTAGGTGACAAGCCCCTTTCGTGTCAATATCCATCCCTATATAATATAGTTCATCGAAAAGAAGCTTCAGTAGCTTCTGTCTTAGGAAATGCGCCCCCTCCTAATATAAGTTTTAGGAGAGCGCTCACTGGGGACAGATGGGACAGATGGTTGCATCTTGTCAACTGGTTAATGGTCATTCAGCTTACTGCTGATCCTGATACGTTTTCATGGGGTTTAACTACATCAGGAAAGTTTACGGTCAAATCAATGTATTTAGATTATTTAAGTGATCATACTAGGTTTCTCCGTAAACATATTTGGAAAATGAAAGTGCCACTTAAAATAAAGATTTTTATGTGGTTTCTCATGCGTAAGGAGATTTTAACTAAAGATAATCTTGCTAAGCGGAACTGGGATGGGTCAAAGAAATGTTGTTTCTGTGACCAAGAGGAGACGGTCCAACATTTGTTTATTTCCTGCCCATTATCAAATATGGTTTGGCGTATTGTTTTTATGGTTTTCAATTTGTATCCTCCTACTAGTATAAATAATCTTTTTGGCAACTGGCTAAGGGGCGTTGACAAAAAAGAGAAAGTGCAAATCCGAGTGGGTGTATATGCTTTACTCTGAGCCATTTGGAACATACGCAATGATTATATCTTTAACAATGCAAAATCATCTTCCTTCATGCAGGTAATACCATTGGCTGCCCACTGGATCCGTACGTGGTCCTACCTACAGTCAACGGAAAAGCGAGGTGCTCTGAATTTTGGGTGCAACCGGCTGGAATTGGTTGCGCGGGATATGTACAACCGGTGCAGCTGACGTTTTGATCTTAGGATTACATGTTGATGAAGAGTTACTTCATGTTGTCCGTGTGTTTTAGATGGTTGATGTATCAACCCTGTGTGATACATGATGTATTTTTGTAGACTTAACGTTCAATAAAATAAATAAAAGCCGCATGCATCTATCGATGCAGAGGCTGTGGGACCTTTTTCGAAAAAAAAGTTGTCAGTCCCCAACATTCTTATCGTGCATATTTCCAGATAAACCGGTTTACTCCACTACTTAACTCATTTATCTCTCTTTTTTGTGCAATGTAGATTAGGAATGCACGAGCTCTACCTTTCATAGAAGCTGGTTGTTGCAGCCCCATTGATGATAATATCAATCTCTTTGGACAGCGCATCAGCTCGCGAGATGTCAAGCCCAAAGTTCACATAAATGATGTCACCTGCAAGAGGAACTACCTTGTCTTGGATGAAACTTTGGAAGCCAGGAAGCCCGTATTCTTGACGTAGGATATTAAAGAGATCCATCCCTATGACCTGCATGCGAGGAAGGCAAACTGAAATATAGTACATGCATTGGATAACTGAAGGGAGGAGAAAACACACATAAGGTACATCAGTGAAGGATGCCGTTTTATAGAATGAAAAGGTAAGGTAAATACCTCGGAGAAGACACGCTGCTCCGCGGACGCAGCGTCCGGTGCGCGAACAAGCAGGTAGAGCTCCTTCACATCTGGCTGAACCTTAGGCTCATTTGATTCAAAAGAATTGTAAAGGATTTGCGGAGGAATGAATCCTATAGCAAATTTTCCTATATTGGTTATTTGATTTGTAGTATTGAATCCTATAGGAATCATTGTACTACTTGCCATAGGAAATCTAATATTCACTCCAAGCTCATTTTACAATTCCTTTGGTGGAATCAAACAAAATTTGGTGGATGCAAAATCCTATAGGATTGGAGTATGCATGACATTGAAATTCTACAATTTTCCTATTCCTATGATTTTCCTATCCTACGAATCAAAAAGGCCCTTAGTATTTTCTCCACGAGCACTGCGTGTTCATATGGGCGGGAATATTTTGTCATTAATTATGTATAATTAGATATCGAGAGGTACGCACGCAAACAGACATGTGTATTATGATATACTCACTCCGTTTATAAAAGGATGTCTCAATTTTACATACGAATCTAGAAAAGATTGAGACATCCTTTTGTGAACGGAGGGAGTATAAGTTTGTCGAGAAACCCAATTGAGCCGGTGATGAGGATGCTCTTGTCTCTGAAACACCCAGCTACAGCACTCGCGTCCATCGGGAACTAGACGATCCTTGTTCCTGACTACTACGTGATTGTGTTTGGTGGCTAGATCATTTGTTTCATGGCTTTATTTATAAGAGAGGCTACGTACCTTTTAACTCCTTTTGGCTGGTAGACCTTCTTAACTTTCTAGTTGAACTGACTATTCAGACAGCTCCAATCATTATTGATTGAATAAATGCCAGTACGTGTTTTTAAATTTGTGCTTCCCTTTAAACATATATATATAGAAACTTTTGAAGGATTACGTAAGCTTGCACCTTTATATTTTTTCTTCCAGTCTGTACACCACTTTTTTAATTGTGCATTTACGGATATACCACATCTATTTCATTATATACACCGCGTGAAGCAATACAGCTCGCCAACATTGTACTATTATGTCCATCTCGTGCGTATAACCGACGTTTTACTTCTGTGTATCCCAAGAATTGAAACACTGTGTTCAATTCAAAATTTCAAATTGACAACCTTGATAATGGATGCAATGCGGTAGCTAGGCGCAAAATTCAAGACCAAATTATCACAGATAAAGGAACAAAAATGATAATTCCGACTATGAACACCGCACAATTAAAATCTTCTATCGATGGTCCCTGTTTAGCACTATTCACAATCTATTTTTCTTGCACAAGTTTATGAAACCTAAGACATAATAAGCCACCTTTATATCGGAAAGTAAAAAACGGAGACCAAGCTAGATGTAGCTCGTTTTCTCAAACTTTCAAAAAATGGCCTTTTTTAGTTTAAAAATTTCGAACTAAAAATTGTACATGTAGATAATGTCGAGATCTACTAATGTGTAAATTTTCAATCTAAAATTCGTATTATTTAGGACTACACAAAAAAGATAAATCTGGAAAAAATTCAAGTCTTAAAACTGTGAATTGTTCACCACCCAGATCCACCCATTTTTCATTTTTTCCCAGCCTAAGATATAACGAATTTGGACATGAGATTTTGCACATTTGTAGATCATATCACTATTTTCATCTGGGATTGTTTTCTCAAAAATTTAAAACTTGAAAATGATAATTTCAAAATTCTGTAGAACGAGCTACATGGAGTTCGGGCTCCAAAACAGCTCACTCATTTTTATACCATGGATTTTACTATTAAAATTTTATAAAACGAGCTATATGGTGTAATGTCGACTCACTCCGCTAGGGTCGCCAAAAAGTTGCCCTTACATGTAAAAATTGGGTTATCCTTTGTGTTATTAACTAACAAACATTTCTTGTTATCGAAAGAAATAAATCAACCATATTTTTTCAACCTCAGTACTAAGTTTTTGTCCTTCACAGGTCGCTTCCTCCTAAAAAACCACCATTGTAAAATTATTTCCCTAGCCGTATCCACAACGGACACCACTGCCTCCCAGCATGAAATTTTCACGTCGGCTCTCTTCGTGTCTCTCTCTCTCTCTCTCTCTCTTTGTTTCTGTGTCTGTCTCTGTGTCCTTGAAACATGAAAACACAACATAATAAGCATAAATATGACAAAACTAATAAATACAAAGTACAAATGACACAACATAATAAGCATAAGTTGACACTCCTATGAGTGTCAACTTTGATTCAGATATGTATGTGCATCATGTCCTAATCAACATACCGCGCATTCACGACAAGTATGAAACTAACACTCCCTCTAAGCTCATGCATCCACAACACAATACCATATATTAAGCAAAAACATACTGAGTAATGCCTTAAATGTTTTGACATAAAGTTGGGCATCGGTGCTTGACCTCTGGCAGTACCTATTCCTTTTTATCCGTAGTGAGGTGGTTCAAGAAAGAACCAACATGCACATGTTCTTATAATCATTCTTTCATTGAGCTAATCAAGCCAAAAAACATCCACTCCATATGATGCACACCAACCCCTGCTACTTTCATATCCTCTAGAGTGATAAAGTGTAGCGTCAAGAATACAGTGACAATGTGCATCTACAAATATATTAAAAATAAGCATGATTTTTTCTGCATTTGAATATCTCTTTTTATAAACAAGGATACACCATAAAGATACAAATAGATGACCATAATCACGTAGGGAGCCAATATAAGATCTTACATAAATGAAAACTCATAAGAGATTATATCAAGTTACTGCCACAAACCATAGTCTGGGGATGGACTACTCACGATTCATCATAGAGACAAGAGAGGAGATGATGAGGCAATGGAGATGCGACTAGAGGCGATTCCGATGGTGTTTGCCGCTCAAATCTCCATCCGAAGGCACCCTCGTTTCTTTGTTCGCTCTCATATGTATGTGCATCATGCCTAATAACCATACCGCACATTCAAGATAAGTATGAAACTACCACCCTGTAACCGAGTAATCAACATATACCGTGCCTAATCTTGCAGTACAAGGTACGCCAAGATTGCCGAGCGTTAGACTTAGCAGGATACTCCTTGTACCCGACTCATATCGGATCTTGAATGCATTGTTAGGGTTTAGCGTAGGCGCAAACATCTAAGGGCCAGATCGGTACTTTGTAACCCTAATTCCTACCAATTACATAAGGAGATTGGGAGGCGCCGAACGGGACACGGTATTCACAAGTGCTCACGCATCACCATCACCTACCTTCATCCTCCCAGCTAGCATAGACGAGATCGTCGAGCATACGGGGTAGATAATATAACCCGACATACAAACAGGAGTAGGTTTTTTACCGAGTGATGTGCACCGGGGTCCGAACCAGTATACATCATTGTCTCCCGTGTTCTACCACCTGTATCTATGAGCGTGACCCCTCCGAACACAAATATATATAACAACAACAACAACAACAACAACAACAAAGCCTTTTTTCCCAAACAAGTTGGGGTAGGCTAGAGTTGAAACCCATAAGATCTCGAAACCAGGTCATGGTTCTGGCACATGGATAGCTAACTTCCACGCAGCCCTATCCATGGCTAGTTCTTTGGTGATATTCCAATCCTTCAGATCTCTCTTAACAGACTCCTCCCATGTCAAGTTTGGCCTACCACGACCCCTCTTAACATTCTCATCCCGCTTTATCCGTCCGGTATGCAATGGCGCTTCCGGAGGCCTACGTTCTATATGACCAAACCATCTTAGACGGTGTTGGACAACCTTCTCTTCAATTGGTGCTACCCCAACTCTCTCACGTATATCATCATTCCTAACCCGGTCCTTTCTTGTGTGGCCACATATCCATCTCAACATGCGCATCTCCGCTACACCTAACTGTTGGATATGTCGTCTCTTGGTCGGCCAACATTCTGCGCCATACAACATCGCAGGTCGAATCGCCGTCCTATAGAACTTGCCTTTTAGCTTTTGTGGCACTTTCCTATCACAGAGGACGCCAGAAGCTTGGCGCCACTTCATCCAACCAGCTTTGATTCGATGACTCACATCTTCATCGATATCACCATCCTTCTGGAGCATAGACCCCAAATATCGGAAGGTGTCTTTCTCAGGTACCACCTGTCCATCAAGCCTAACCTCTTCCTCCTCGTGCCTAGTAGTACTGAAACTGCACCTCATGTACTCAGTTTTGGTTCTACTAAGCCTAAAACCTTTCGATTCTAGAGTCCGCCTCCACAGCTCTAACTTTCTATTAACCCCCGCCCGACTATCGTCAATTAGCACCACATCATCCGCAAAGAGCATACACCATGGGATATCTCCTTGTATATCCCCTGTGACCTCATCCATCACCAAAGTAAAGAGATAAGGGCTCAAAGCTGACCCCTGGTGCAGTCCTATTTTAATTGGAAAGTCATCGGTGTCGCCATCACTTGTTCGAACACTTGTCACAACATTATCATACATATCCTTAATGAGGGTAATGTACTTTGTTGGGACTTTGTGTTTCTCCAAGGCCCACCACATGACATTCCGTGGTATCTTATCATACGCCTTCTCCAAGTCAATGAACACCATATGAAGATCCTTCTTCTTCTCCCTGTATCTCTCCATAAGTTGTCGTACCAAGAAGATGGCTTCCATGGTAGACCTCCCAGGCATGAAACCAAATTGATTTTTGGTCACGCTTGTCAATCTTCTTAAACGGTGCTCAATGACTCTCTCCCATAGCTTCATTGTATGGCTCATCAACTTGATTCCACGGTAATTAGTGCAACTTTGAACATCCCCCTTGTTCTTGAAGATTGGCACTAATGTACTCCGCCTCCATTCTTCGGGCATCTTGTTTGACCGAAAAATGAGGTTGAAAAGTTTAGTTAGCCATACTATCGCTATGTCTCCAAGGCCTCTCCACACCTCGATGGGGATACCATCAGGGCCCATTGCCTTGCCTCCTTTCATCCTCTTCAAAGTCTCCCTAACCTCAGCCTCCTGGATACGCCGCACAAAGCGTCGGCTGGTATCATCGGAGGAATCGTCTAGCTCAATGGTAGAGCTCTCATTCTCTCCATTGAACAGGTCGTCGAAGTACTCTCGCCATCTACGCTTGATATCTTCGTCCTTCACGAGGAGTTGATCCGCTCCGTCCTTTATGCATTTGACTTGGTTGACATCCCTCGTCTTCCTTTCTCTCGTCTTCGCCATCTTATAGATGTCTCTTTCGCCTTCCTTCGTGTTTAGACGCTGGTAGAGGTCCTCATACGCCCGACCCCTTGCCTCGCTCACCGCTCGCTTTGCGGCCTTCTTTGCCCCCTTGTATATCTCCATGTTGGTTGCGCTCCTGTCCAGGTATAGGCGTCTGAAACAGTCCTTCTTCTCCTTAATAGCCTTCTGGACCTCAACGTTCCACCACCAGGTATCCTTAGCATCCCTTCTACTTCCCCTGGTCACCCCAAACTCCTCTGATGCAATCTTCCGAATGCAAGTCGCCATCCTCATCCACATACTGTTTGCATCGCCTCCTTCCTCCCAAGGGCCCTCCTTAAAAACCCTCTCCTTAAAAGCTTGAGCTGCCTCTCCCTTTAACTTCCACCACTTTGTTCTAGCAACTTTTGGGCGCTTATCCCGCTGGACACGAATCCAAAAACGGAAGTCAGCCACCACCAGCTTATGTTGATGGACAACACTCTCTCCAGGTATCGCCTTACAATCAAGGCAAGCGCGTCTATCTTCTCTTCGAGAGAGGACAAAATCAATCTGGCTAGAGTGTTGGCCACTACTGAAAGTCACTAGGTGGGATTCTCTCTTTCTAAAGAGGGTGTTAGCTACGACCATGTCGTAGGCTAGGGCGAAGCTTAAGACATCCTCCCCTTCTTGGTTCCTGATGCCATAGCCAAAGCCCCCATGCACCCCTTCAAAACCTGTGTTAGATGTACCCACATGGCCATTGAGGTCTCCTCCTATGAAGAGCTTCTCACCAGTAGGTACTCTCCTAACCAAGTCCTCGAGACCTTCCCAGAACTCTCTCTTGGTGCTCTCGTTGTGGCCTACTTGCGGGGCATACGCGCTGATAACATTGAGAACAAGTCCCCAACAACCAGCTTGACTAGGATAATCCGGTCTCCTTGCCTCTTGACGTCCACTACTCCATCCTTGAGGCTCTTGTTGATCAAGATGCCTACCCCATTTTTGTTTGAGGTTGTCCCCGTGTACCACAGCTTAAAGCCGGTATCCTCCACCTCCTTCGCCTTCTGTCCCTTCCATTTGGTCTCTTGGACACATAGGACATCAACACGCCTCCTTATCGCCGTATCAACTAACTCCCGTAACTTGCCCGTCAGGGACCCTACGTTCCAGCTACCTAAGCGGATCCTCCTAGGCTCGGCTAACTTCCTTACCCTCCGCACTCGTCGAGTCAAATGCGAAGACCCTTGCTCATTTTTCACTACACCCGGGCGTCGATGCAGCGCGCCACTAAGGATGCGACGACCCGATCCTTGCTCACTTATCACCGTATCCAGATCAAGATACGGCGCGCCACCAAGGGGGTGGCGGCCCGGCCCTTGCCCATTTGACACCACACCCGGGTTCCGATATGGCGCGTCGCTAAGAGGGTTACGCCCCAACGAGTTCTTTTGGGTTTCATCTCCATAAGAGTGGCTGGGTTTTTTTCCGTTGGCTTGCCAAGCCTATCACAACCCTCCTCCTTTATCCGGGCTTGGGACCGGCTATGTTGAGACAACATAGGCGGAGTTCGAACACAAATATATATACCACCGGAAAATACCACGACACGTTGATTGAGTTGTAGATCACACTCTTGATGATGTCATGTTCACTAGTAGGAAGTAACCTAGCAGTGGCGTGTCGATTTCGCCTTTCGTGGCTCGTTTTCAACATGCCACCGGTTATGCGCCACTGCTAATGGGCACCAGTGGCGCGTAGAGGACGTGCCACTTGTAAGTACGGCACCATTGGCGAGTCGCCTACGCGCGACCACTGCAAGATAGCCGTGGCGTGCGAAGCCGTTGCGTGTGAAGCTGACGCTGATATGTCTCAAACGTATATATAATTTTTTATTGTTCCATGCTTATTTTATATCAATGCTACATGTTTTTATAATAGTTTCATATCATTTTTATACATTTTTTGGGACTAACCTATTAACAAGATGCCCCGTGACACTTCCTGTTTTCTTCTGTCTTTTTGTTTCAGAAAACTTATTAAGGAAATATTCTCTGAAAGATCTGAATATTTACGGGATTTATTTTTACGAAGGAACAAAGGCACTGACAAAAAATCACCCGAAAGGGACCCACCAGGAGGGGGGCGGCCCCACGGCGTGGCCTGGGTGGGGCCGCGCCCCAAGGCTGCCTGGGCCCCCTGGAGCTCCTCTGGTGCCGCCTCTTCACCTATATATTCTTCATCCCCCAAAAACCCTAAAACACCCGACCATATTTCAAAAGAAAACCGAGGCCGCCGCCGTCGCGAACCTAGTTCGGAAGGGTTCTGAAACTCTTTCGGCACCCTGCCGGAGGGGGAGATCGTCACCGGAGGCATCTACATCCCCATGCCTGCCTTCGGAGTGATGCGTGAGTAGTTCGTCTTTGGACTATGTGTCCATAGCAGTTGCTAGATGGTAGTCTCTACTCCTTGTTGTGCTATCATGTTTAGATCTTGTGAGCTGCCCTACATGATCACGGTCATCGTTATCTAAGGCTACATGTTGTGTTTGTTGGGATCCGATGAATTATGAAGTTATGTTCAGTTTGTTCATTTTTTTTTCATATTTTATTTATGATCTTACATGCTCTCTGATACATGTGGTTACTATGACCAAGTAGTTGTTTGTATCTCCAAGAGGGAGTATTTATGCTAGATTGTAGGTTCATGCCTCCACGTGTCTGGGCTCAAGATGACAGAAACGACTAAGACGGTGGATGTGTTGTTGCTACTAGGGGTAAAACAGCAGTGTTTATGTCTATATGATTATATTCATTGCTTACATTATGCACTTTGCTTATTGCAATTATCCGTTGCTTGCAACTTAATAGTTTCGGGTGACATGCTGGATAACGATCCCGAGGTGGATTATTAGTCATAGATGTAGCTAGCAAACGGTCTATGTATTTTGATGTAATGCTAAAATAGATATTACAATGAACATTCTTGTCATAATAGCATTGTTATGCCCTCATAATTTGTCAATTACCCAACTGTAATTTGTTTACCACGCATTCCTAGTGGCGCGTCGACAAAACTAGGCACCGCCTATACTTCTCGCCCGGTTGGTCACGTGGGTCCTGCGTACCGGTGGCGTGTCGTCCTTATCCCCACGCCGTTGGTACACAAAAAGCAGTGGCGGGCCCGAGATCGACACGCCACTGAAAATATCAGTGACGGGCGAGAAAAAAGACCGCCACTGATACTAGGACTAAACTAAGAGTTTTCCTACTATTGGTTACCTTAGGTCTGGCAACTTTTTCCTTGTTGTAAAGATGTTATTTTAGAGGGATTACATAGTGGTCACGGTGCTGGTTGTGTTAATTAATTTAAACGTAGCCCTTGGCATTATATATATAGGAAAATATATATATACAAATGCCGGAAGTAGAATCTTGTTAATAGATCTTAATTTTTTGTAGTATCATCCTTGTTAGGCATACCGGTGACAGACATATTGCATTGTAAACGGATTTTGATATGTAACCAAAAAAGTGGCATCTAAATAAAGGTCCGTACTTGTTAGGCAGGCTGTGCACTGCTAGCTAGCTAGGTTGTTATAGTGTCGTGAAACACAACTACCAAAACTGAAATCTAATTAATAATAGAGTTATGGAAAGTGTGCCATACCTACAATAGTGGAGAGCCCATCATACGTAGAACACAGGAATTCATTCCCACCGTGGAAAGCTGCTCATGCCATCCAGTAGGTCAGGATAGACAACCGAAAAGTGGCGTACGTCTATTAAGTGCAACAGTTTCATACGCTCCAGCTTCTGCTGATGCAATCTAAGGTTGGAACCATTTTGTACAGTTAACAACTTAACATCAAGTAAATATAGTACCCCGGGGATGTGTATGCGGCGTCTGCGGGGGAGTGGACAAGGATGACTGGAGGAGGGCCGTGGGGTGGTCGTCAGCGAGGGAAAGACGCGGAGACGGGCCGGTGGCAGGGGACGATCCGGAGATTGACTCAACGGAAAATATTGCGGCTTGATGTTCCAAAACTTAGTGGGCTTTTTTGCAAATATATCGCCGCGTCAAGTAGAACAAAGTAGAAGATATGACTAATTGGTGTAGAAATACAGTTGAAAAATAAATATGAAGAACAGTACTCGCTCCGCTTCTAAATAAGTGTATTTTTTGTTTTGATCTAAACCAACCTTTTTTAGTTTGACCAATTTATTAAAACAATAGTAATATTTATGATATTAAATTAGTATATTATGAAACTACATTCCAAAATGTATCTAGTGAAATTAATTTGATATTGTAAATATTGTTATATTTTTCTATGAAGTTGGTCAAACTTGAAAGTTTGACTTAAGACAGACTTCGAAGTGCACTTATTTAGTGAGGAAGGGAATACAAAATAGGAAGCTTCGATCGTTTAGGAAAATCCATCTCTGGCAGGTAATTTTGGATCTATCAATGCACCGTCTCTTAGCACGTTATCATCGGACTAATAAAAAAAGAAAAAACTAGTTCAATGCAAAAAAGAAAAATGTTTAATGATATGAGTCTCATATACATATATGATGGGGCTAGCTTTTTTTTTGCGTATGACCAAGTGCAAGGGTTGTATGTTAGCTAAGCCCATGAAGGGACAACCTCACTCTCTCTACTAACTCATATGCCACGTCGGCAAAATACTATTAAAAGTTCTAAGAAACTTGCATTGGCATAGTCCAAGGGGGTTCGGTGATTGAGGGGCCTTTGCCTGTTGGTGAAGAGCTGATTTGTAAAATGGAATTTCAAAAAATATTTAGTTTGTCCAAAGCGATAAATTTTCCTCACTTTTCCTCTCTTCTTTGCAAACGAATCTCGCAAATAACCACACAAAGTACTGTTTTCATCAGTCCACCGCCTTTGATCGTTGGTAGACTAACACCCAGTTCTTTTGCCACTTTAAAACACAAGCCACCCCTCCCCAGTTTTTTTCATAAGCCGTCCGGTTTATTACTTGGAGTTTCTACATTAATCATCCCATAACTAGTTTAGAAGTTTCAAGTAATAAGTCGGATGGCTTATGGAAAAAGCTGGGGAGGGGGCAGCTTATTTTTAAGCTGGCGAAAGAATTGGCCCTAAGTAACCGCAATGACCAATGTAAACACTGAAGTTATCTGGCGGTATCTACTTGGTGAATTTGGAGTTGAGGGCTGCTGCTTTGCCTTGTTAAAATTTGGGACTTACTATTTGTTGGCAAATCTTGTTTTCCATGGAAAATGTGGGAGAGGATATAAATTTTGATTTTTATTTTATGAGAACATATTGCGCGCAAACTTTTTAAGTCATTAAACACTAGAACTTTTTAAGTACTGTTTTCATCAGAAAACTAGCTAGGTGGCAGGATGGGCTTAAGATGCCAAAGCCGCTTTGGTCACTTCATGGATTTTTGAATGATTTTCCCTTATAATAGTATAAGTAGGGTGGTTTTTTTTGGACTCATGGGGAAGAGCAGCTCTTATAATGATTTTTTTTTAAAAAACAATAGAGTGAGTACTGGAGAAAAATGACTTCCCGGAAAAAGCTGTGATTGAACCTAATGACATTGCAGTCCCACATTTCTTTCAGTTTTCTTTTTAATATCTCTCAAACAATACAACATATTGATTTGAAACTTTTTAAGTCATTAAACACTAGAATTAGAATGTGGAAAATATAGTTCGTAACTCTTTAATGCAATTAAAAAAAGATTTTTAATAAAAATTCCCACATTTTATTTCAACTTGATGAGGACATCCCTACTATAGATGCAACCACGACTGCTACACCTCCTCAAATGCAAGGACCGTTAACTCGAGCTCGTGCCCGTCAACTCCAATAGTAGGTACTTTCGTTTCTACGAGCTACTCCTAATATACATGAGAATATGATGCTGCCTAAAGTAGATGTATTTGTCTCTCTTAGGAATGATGGACCAAGCATGGATGAGAAGGACAAGCTATGGAGCATGTACGTGGATGGAGATCACAGCCGGAGTGGACACGTTGGAGATGATGACGCCATCAATGGAGACTAGGCGAAATAATCAAGTCTATACTTCATATTTTCGTCCATAGTTACATATGGTGCTGCGCCACCTTTATTAATGTGCCAGGGCCCATGTAATTTCGAACCAGAACTATTATGTCGTTTTTAGAGTCCGTATTGAGGGAGAGAAGGACTCCTAGGGTTGGATTCGGCCGCCACTTGATGGCTGGGCGAAACCCCCTCCTTCTCCCCCTCATATACCTCGTCTAGGGTTTCGTTTAGGCTTGGATTTTGTTTAGTTAAAAAGAACTCAGCTCTTGCTAGTCTTCGCCATAGGCACGAGTGTCGGCTAGACCTCCTGTACTGCGCACTTGCAGAATCTCGCCTTCATCAATAAAGCTCAACTTTCATCCGCAATTCTTGATTGCAATATTTGTTCTTACTTGTTTCTCGATCGCAGGAAGAACTAGACCATCTGGTCAGGCTGATCCTGCTTCTGCAGGATCGGTAACCTCAGGAGATTGGTTTAGCGATTGCATTGGCGCTGCGTACATATGCGTAGTAGTCGGATCGCCAAGGTCGAACTCCACTAGAATCGACGTATCTACATCTCATCGAAAGATCGGACACCTTTGCCCTATCACAACTGGAACTGTAAAATTTAAAATTAGGTCATATAATTTTAGAGATACAAAAAGAATATTGATTTGAAACTTTGTAAGTCATTAAACACAAGAATTAGAATGTGGAAAATATAGTTCGTAACTCTTTAATGCATTTTTTAAAAATTGTTTTTTTAATCCCACATATTATCTCAACTATTCCAGTGAACTGCAAAATTTAAAATTAGGTCATATGATTTGACAGATACAAAAAGGAAAGTTATTTCTAAGAAAAAAGGGCTAGAACGGATCCTGCTACACCTATGAACAGCCCATATAGAGGTCCATGGGTTAACTGCTGCAGGTCTCTTCATTCTCGAAGAACAAAATACTACATCCTGAGGTGTACACTGGACACGGCAAATGTCCTGTGGCTTATTCGTCCCCATTTCATCTGTTTTTCGGCGACACGAACTAGCACCGTCCTTGTTAGCTAGTAGATGGTGTGGCGGCACATCGGGCACTGGGACTTCCACATAAGCCAGCTATCGATGCACGCCAGATGGAACACATGGCAGCAAGCAGGGAGCATCCTGGCGCTCTCACCGGCTTGGAAGTCCTGATCAAATACAAGAACACAACGCGGCTTGCGTCAGCTAATTTACTGCACTTACATTACAAGCTAAGCAGAAAGGGAGGGAGCTAGGGAGGGAGAGAGAGGGATGACATGGAGGCAGATGGGGCAGGTGGTCTGCTGCCGTGCGGTTTCATTGGTGAACTGTGACACCTCCGTTACTGGGAGGCTGTCAACGGCGGCCCTCCGCGCGGCCATCACTGGGGAGCTTGGCTCGAAGAGTTCGCCGCTTCGCTCTCCTTGGCCAGCGTGGCGTTGCAGCGCGTCTATCTGGTCGTCCAGCGCACTGCTTATGTTGGCGAACACCGAGCGGCCCGCCGGGAGGCTCCGGAGACCGAACAGCTGAAACAAGAAATCAAGAACTCGATTGCTCATGGATAATCGGCAAGAATTATCTTTGCATATTTACTTGCAACTTGCAAAGCGTACCGTGCGTTTGATCCACCCGTCCATGGAGCAGTCAACGTAGCTCCATGTCCTTACGAGGGAGTGAGGGAGCTCCACGGAGACGAGAGCCCCAGTGATCGCTCCGACCAGCATCCCCTGCACCAAGCCGTCATCGTTGATGAAGCCTGACAAGAGGCCGAGCACGGCGCCAATCACTGTACCAGCTGCACTCGACGCATATAATTATTCGTCGTAAGATTAGGCCGTGAGTAACTAAGAAGTCGTGCGTTGTGGCAATATGTGTGGCTGACTGGCTGTACCTGCAGCGAAGACGGCGGCGACGAGTGAGAGCACCAGCCGGCCAGCAGCTCCGGTGAAAACCGAGAGCATCTTGTTCTGCTGCACTATCCTATGTTCACGATGGCCGGAGTTTGCGGATGTGAGACAATGGAGTAAGAGCAGGATCGATCTCGACTATTATGGTTTGATCAATTGCAAACGCAGAGATACATCAAAGAGACGACGGATCCATATAATGGACAATGACTGTCATGTCTTGCTAGAATGTATGTACAAATTGATCACTTTATCAGAAGCACCTAACTAGCTGATGCATACATAACACGCGACGAAAACTGCGATGTTCCATCTACCCTGAAAATTTACATGCACCTAGTAGTGGTTAAGATACCCATTCACTCATAATATGAAGTGCTCGCCTGCCTCTGCTTAGTACGGAGTATATAGGAACTCTTTCGTATCGCGGGTATCACTCCCTGAAGGCCGACCTTCGCAAAGGTTGGACACCCCACCAGCCCGCGTGCATGCATGGATCCATCAGCTAGTTCTTTTTTTTAACAGTGAAATATATTAACACTAGAGCTCATAGTACAACATATCTCGGCGACAAAGCGTCGAGCAAGGATCAAAGGTGCCTAAATGCCAAAGTTTTAAATAGCAGGCTATAGCGCGCCATAGCGTTTTTTGCATTGTGCCGCTAAGTGCATTAGCGCGTCAAAAGGTACAAAAACCCTTAAATAGCATGCTATAGCGGCGATTTAGCTTTTTTTGTAGGTTGCCGCTAAATAGCTTAGCCCGCTATTTAAAAATTTGCTAAATGCACAAAATGAAAGAAAGTAGATCTAAACACTTGTAGTTGATATCAAAGATTGCCTATGAAGCCAACCAGCGATTGATCATCCAATCGACAACATGGATTTGATATTGTTGTATCTGCAATCTCCAAGGGCCTCCATCGTGCTCCATACCAGTTGACGCCCCACGGGTGGCTCTCCCGACGGTCTATCCGGCGTATGCAGTCGAGGCTGAGGAGGATTGAGCTGGAGATTTTTTTTTTTTTTTTTGAGGAAACAATGGGGGGCGATCTGCCCAAATGCATTTCATTTATCTCAAATGGTACAAATAAGGGTAACCGGCCTGAGCGGCAAGGTCATCACCTTGAAGGAGTGATAGACCACTCACGGAAGTACATGGGGATCCAAAAGAACACATGGATTTTTGGGGGAGCAAAACAAAGCCAATTCTCCGCCTAAAAGGAGACGACACAGCCAGAGTTGCGAAGATCCTGATAGACGGCACCAACTCTGAATTCCGAGGAGGCTCCAAGCGAGACCACCCGTTGGTCCACAGCCCCAGGTAGGGGGAGGCTCGAATAGAGCGCGCGGATGAGTGCGATCTAGGCAGCCGCCAGAGGGAAAACACACGGGGAGAGGGGAATGAGGGGCCGCCCGCCGTCAACCGAGACGACAACAATAGCATCGGGAAGAGTGCAGTGTGCGAACGCAGCAGGAAGCGCCGTGGCGAGCGCCCCCAAAGGTGACCAAGAGTTGTGCCAGAGCGATGTGAGCTGGAGATTTTGATGAACCACCACCGAGCTCAATCTCAACGGGTTCAGGCTGTTGAATCTGGGGATCAACGACAGAGATGTTGTCGTCCATCTCTTGTGACACAACCACAACGGCGGATGGAGAACAAACTTATACATGTATTGGCCACATCACGCATCAGCTAGCTAGCTAGCTTAACCAGCTAGTGTTAGTTATATAAGTAATTTTTTTTCTACGGTACAAATAAAAAGACAAGGTACATGTTATACAACCTATACAGAAGACGAGGTATTATTAAACAGAAGGCGAGGTACAGATATACAGAAAACTAAGTACAAGTACAAAGAAAAAATGGAATACATATACACAGAAACCGGAGTACAAGTAAACAGAAAGCGGATTAGAGTAGAGAGAAACAGAAGACGGAGTACAAATACGCAGAAAAACGGAGTAGATGAACACAGAAACCCGAGTACAAATAAAGGCGGTGTAAGTACATAGTAAAGACGGGCTACAGGCAGACGCATGACGGAGTACACATACATGAAAAACATAGTACAAAATACACTAAAACCCAAAGTACAACTAAAAAACTAGAGTACACTTATAGTATTGTTTCTTGAAACCTATAAATATGGGATATAATTTTGAATATCTCGACGTGAGGATCTCAAATATGAAAACAGCTCATAATTCGGATGAACAGTTTCATTTAAAATACATTTGATTTTGAAAAAATCGAATTTCTAAATAAATGCACGTACAACCTGCCATACCCCGGTATCGGAAGGAGAAATCTACCAAAAAATCTCTCGTTCTAACACTTGTGACACATGCAAACACTCCACATGATACCCGTGGAAGGAGAAAGCTGACACTTTGCGAACATCGAGCGCGAGAAAAAAAACATGACACTTTGTGTGCTGGTGGCGCGCGAGATTTCCCGGCCGCCGCCTCTAGGGAGGAGGGGGTGGCGGCTGGGGGCTAGGGTTTTTCCCGCTGTTGCCCTGGAGGGAGGCGACACGAAGGAGTACAAATTTAAAAGCGCCAGGTGCGATCTCTGCACGAAGAGTTGTACTAAGTTGTACTGTGCCTATAATTTTGTCTAAATGGCCTTGGCAAATTTCGTGCAACATAGATGGACATGACATTCCCAAAAACGCATTCACAATGGTTTATTTGAATAGATGGGCATGACATTCACGTTGGGTTATTATGGTCTGCAAGGTTAAAAAAGGGATGGTGTATCTCCTGACTCATAGGGTTTGACGTGAATATCAAATGGTCCGAAAGCATCTAATTCTAGGAGATACTCCATTCACAATGACGTATTTAGTCCCTTCTATTTCTATTGCGATAATTTTTCTTTCTTTGTGGTTCTCCATGAGCATTACACTATATTTGTTTTGTGCAATCATTTAAAACTTCCTCCGGACTAATAGAGCGATAGACATTTTTGTTTGCATTGCTGTTGAACAACATTTGATACTGGTAGTCATGATAATGTTAACTGTGGTACTCACTTTCTTTGCACTTTCTATGTGTAACACCCCGGCCCACCCCGGTCCAAGGCCTGTCAACCCTGGCAGCTCTCTAGGATCTCTAGATTGGCCCCATAGATCAACACTAGTATTTTCTGCGCACTTTGTACTCACTCGTGCGCATTCGGAAAGGACTTCCCGGTCGGCCGTACTCATACTAAAATTGCTCAGAGCATAGCACGCTTAACCTCGGAGTTCTTTTCAGATGAGGTTCTGTAAAAGAAGTTGCAACTTGTTGATATGAGTATCCAATCAATCCTATTAAGCCCTGAGCCAGGATCTCACACTATGACTCTTAAATTGTGGCAGTAAAAGACTAGAATTAATTAGTCATCTATCTAGACTATCTTGTTTCCGAACTTGTTTTCTAATAATGAAGATCGCTTTGGTACATCACACCATAATTTAGACCCATCGTTATGGGTTCTTTTTTTTTGGACACATGTCCAATATTTCTTAATGGTTGGCTAATTCTCAATCTATTATGATTTTCTTAAAGAGTGTTCTCAAGAAAATACCATGCAGTTCTTTTTTTTTTTTTTGGTTCCATAGCTTGGTAGTGGTCCATCAAGGCAATTATCTGTACAGTCTGACAGTATCTTCTTTGAACTTTTGGGAATGACATTAGAATCTCTCATAGTAATAGTTCTTTTCTGTATTTTCTGGTATATAAGCGGTTCCTTCACATTTTTTGTATAAGATAGTTGAATGTGTGTGCTTGTGCGCGTATTCTTTTATACCAGTGACGAATGATGCTCCTGTGGCACCGTGACTTTGTTATCTTAAAAGCTATTAATACATATCTCTCTATCTTTGAATTATGTTTTTCACCTCTAATGATTTGTGTGAAATGAATTTGGTTTGTGAAAGAAAAAAACATTGCTAGACAATAAATATGATGAAGTAGAAAGAAATATGTTTATCGATAATGAGGTTATTAACACGCGTAAAGTATTATAGACATGTTAAACTCCAATGTCACGTGGGCACGGAAACGTGCGCATTACCCTTCTAGTAACTTTGATACAAAGTTAGAGATCATGCCCTGAAATGTTTTCCAATATCTAACAGATGTTACCATTTCACAAAATGTGCTATCATGCAAGTTTATATCGATATATAGTAATATACGGGTATTCGGCAACCAACTTATTTTAGTATGGCAATGTAGTACTGCATAATCTGACAATTAATGTAGTCTGACAATTATCAATAAACAAAATTGTGGAAACATGTCATCATGGGATCTAGTTTCATAGAACTCATTGCGAGTAAGCCAATAGTGAAAACGGAACGTCAAACCGGTTAGCGGTTGGGGAGATAAATTATTTTTAATTTAAACTCATCGCTGATATCACTGTATGCATGCGTGGTCGGAAAGAATGAGGGAGCCGCAGCACCGGAAGACACCCACACTACGCAACACACTAGTTCCGTTCTCAAATAATCGTCACAAGGTAAATATAAAGTTTTACAAGCACGACACAAATTTAGTACTCTAACTCTCCGTTTGGCACTGTAAGGGTCCTCGATTTTCGAGCCAAAATTTGACCATGATTTTAACTTATTAAATATGAGCTATATAGCACAAACGTTAGACAACTGAAAAATTCTTTCGAATACGAAGTTAGACCTTTGCATCATATAACTTATATTTAATTTTTGGTAAAAATTATGGTCAAAGTTTGGCTCGAATCCGAGTAACCTTACAAATCCAAACGGGGCGAGTAGCATTGTTCAAATAAAAAATATCTTAATAAAAATTAGCGTGTATTTCAAGACTTTATTTTGGAGGGAACATTTTAAGAGCATATAAGAGTATTATTTATCGGACCATTATTTAACGGCCCAGGAGCATGAGAAGCTTACGGTCGATGGCGTATCCAACCGTTAATGCTTGAGAACATCCGGAATGTCGATGGGGTACTTGTGGATGGACGTAGCCCACGGCCCATCAGCGTTGCGCGCGGGCTCGATGCACTCCAACGCCGCGCTGTTGCACTTGAATCCAGACCCGAAGCCGATCATCCACACGCGGTCGCCCTTGCGCATTCGGCCCTTGGCCTCGATGTAGGCCAGCTCGTACCACAGCGAGCTACTGGACGTGTTCCCGAAGCGGTGCAGCGTCATCCGCGAGGCCTCCACCTGCTCGTCGGAAAGGCCGAGGCTTCTCTGCAGCTGGTCGATGACCGCGCGACCGCCGGCGTGGATGCAGAAATGCTCGAACGCCGTGCGGAACTCAGGGATGTACGCCTTGACCCGCGTTCCGATCAGCTTCCGCGCAACGAAGGAGAAGGCAAACATAAGCTGCTCACTGGCCGGCAGGACGAGTGGACCAATCGCGGTGATGTTGGCCTTAAGCGAGTCACCTGCGATGTTCATGAGGTCCTTGTTGAGGTTGATCCCCCGATGGCCCTCAGCATCCTCCTCCTGGAACACGCACCGGTAGGAGCTGTCCTGTGCGCCGGTGAGCGTGCGCACGACATGCTTTAGCCGGAACCGGGCCTTCGCCGATGACGTCGACAGTAGCGCGGCTGCCCCGCCTACGCGGAACAGGCAGTTTGGCAGGAGCATCGCGCGCTCGCTCCCGAGGTAGTAGTTGGGCGTGATGGTCTCCGTGGAGACGACCAGCGCGTGCGCTCCTCGTGGAGCCACCTGCAGGAGGTTCCTCGCGAGCCCCACGGCGATGAGCCCCGCGCTGCACCCCATGCCTGAGAGGTGTATGCTGCGGATGTCGCTCCGCATCTTGTACCTGTTCACGATCATGTCGACCAGGGACGGGATAGCACAGAACAGGCTGCAGTTGACGATAACTATGTCGATGGCGTCGCCGGCGATGCCAGTCTTTGCGAGCAGGTCATCTATCGCCGAGAAAGCCACGAGCATGAACTCTTCGCGGGCAGTGTCAAGGGTGCAGTACTTGTGCGTCCCGATGTAGTGGTGCGCGGGGGGCAGACACGTCTCCTCCCCGAGGCCAGAGCGTTCGAGGAGACGCGTCATGAACCGGACGCTGCGCTCGTTGAGGGCGGGGTGCTGCTTGGCGTGCTCGAGGAAGCTGGCGAACGGGATGCGGCAGGTGTGCGGGGTGCGGAAGCCGGCGTAGTCGACGAGGTACACCGAACGTGGGCGGCGCAAGAGGTAGACGATGGTCGCTGCTGTCGGGAGGAAGCAGGCCAAGAAGAGGTGCACGGGCCGGAGGTCACGGAGCTGGCCAGCCAGCTCCTCCGGCCCGAGCCGCGTCACCGCGACAAGTGCGGCAGCGGCGAGCGGAACGGTGATCATATTAGCAGTGCAATTGTCCACAGCGCGCTGGTACACGGCCTTGAGACCCATGGACTCAGCCGGTCGATCGTTGCTTACCCGTAGATGTTGTTGCTGCGTTTGTTAATAAGAGTTCGTAGTAGTTATAGTGCAAGTGAGGAACGCGGACTTAAAAGCCCAACTTCTAACACGGTGCGTGCAGGTCACAATAATTCTACACCTACGGACTGCTCAATCGGCCGCGCATTTTTTAGGGAAAGCCAATATGGAATGCTTTATTGAGTACGGATCACAGATATCGTTTGCTAATACATGTATAATAAAATCGGGAGGATCCTCAAACCAGACTTTCGGTTGAGTTTTCTCTGGCTAGCACATGCGCTGCACAAGCTTCCTTAGGACAGTGACTAAACAAGACTTCTGTAAAATTACAATGCAAAAATTGCATTCCACATATATTGCCGTTGCTAGTCTGAGCGAATTACCTCCATTCTTCATGACTTCAATCACAATGGGTAAAGCTCGCGTTCAGATGTTGACGGGTCAGATGCAAAAGAAATTTCACAATTACTTGCTGCCAAAAACATGCCTCACTACAGGAAAGCCACAAGACGCCGACGGCCTGATTATACGCCGACGGCCAAATGTCGGGGCCGTCGGCGTATAAGGCGAGATCGGGGAGCCACGAACGCGGCCGTCAGCGTAGCGAACCCCGTCGGCGTAGCCCGACATAGGCCGACGGCTGCCGTCGGCGTACAAAGGGTCGTCGGCGTATAACGCCATCCTTGACGGTGCGCAAACGGGAGGCCTTTTGCTGCCCTGAGACGCCGACGGCTACCGTCGGCGTATAATTGTTTTTTTCCAACAAATTATAAATTAATTTAGATTTATTTATTTCTCTATATAATATTTAATGTAGGTATAATTTATATATAAATTGGATCTATAATATTTAATGTAGGTATAATTTATATATACATTGGATCTAGCATTTCCCTCCCAATTACGGTATCCCACCCGCATAAAATAACGGTTTGAGTCTTCCGGAACCCGACCCTACAACATATACATGTAAAATAAATAAAAACAACACATGTAATATACACCTACAACATAAATATTAAATATATGGCTCAATTTATCCTGCCCCGTGGTGTGACCGGCTTCACGAGCATCACTGTTTCCTTAGCGAGTTTTTGGGCATATAGTTGGAAACTCCCACATCGAGCGAACGGGGGGAATCTTCGCAAGAGTTGGGGTATATGTGTGTTTTTATTTCAACTATGGCCTAACCTAACACAACCAAGTAAAAAATTCCACTGGCCTACCCCTTTCGACGCACGTCTATGGGGGTAGACGAAAACGTTAGGGTTTTTTCAGCGGATTCAGGGTTTCGCCGAAGCGGGGCCCCGGAGCGTCGGAACCCCACCCAAACCTAGGTTGTGCCATACCATATGTATACAAGTGTGTTGTGTGTTGTAAATGTCCTGTATCCTACTCCGGGGTATGACCGGCTTCACCGGCTTCACTTTCTCTCTAGTGAGTTCCTGCACTTAGAGGTGAAAACTCTCCTTTCGGACGAACCGGAAGGAATCTTGTGTTGATTTGGGGTAGACTTTGGTTTCTCATGTTCCTATGGCCTAACCTAACACAACCAAGCAAAAAAGTCCACTGGCCTACCCCCTTTCGACGCACGTCTATGGGGGTAGACGAAAACGTTAGGGTTTTTTCAGCGGATTCAGGGTTTCGCCGAAGCGGGGCCCCGGAGCGTCGGAACCCCACCCAAACCTAGGTTGTGCCATACCATATGTATACAAGTGTGTTGTGTGTTGTAAATGTCTGGTATCCTACTCCGGGGTGTGACTGGCTTCACCGGTTTCACTTTCTCTCTAGTGAGTTCCTGCACTTAGAGGTGAAAACTCCCCTTTCGGGCGAACCGGAAGGAATCTTGTGTTGATTTGGGGTAGACTTTGGTTTCTCATGTTCCTATGGCCTAACCTAACACAACCAAGCAAAAAACTCCACTGGCCTACCCCCTTTCGACGCACGTCTATGGGGGTAGACGAAAACGTTAGGGTTTTCCAGCGGATTCAGGGTCTCTATACTCTAGCGGGCCGTTCATCCTAACCCAACGTACCCTAATCTTCCGAGTCTCTATACTCTAGCCAATGTTACTATTGGCACAACGCTTGAGAAGAAGAAGAAGAAGAAGAAGAAGAAGAAGAAGAAGAAGAAGAAGAAGAAGAAGGAGGAGGACGAGAAGAAGAAGGAGGAAGTAGAGAACCTCGCATTAGGTTGGGGAGAGTTTCCATTGAGCTTTTATCGCATCAAGTATGCCGCTCGGGACGCTCGCCTAGGCTACGAGATTGCTAGGAGGTGTCTCGGTGCTATGTGATCGTATGTCTCAATGTGTCGATCTAAATGTGTTATATTTAAATCAATTGGGCAAGACTTGAGAAATAACCAAATTGTTTTCGGGTGCCTTGTATTGTTTCCTATATTTAAATCAATTGGGCAAGACTTGAGAAATAACCAAATTGTTTCCGGGTGCCTCGTATTGTTTCCGGGTGCCTCGTATTGTTTCCAGTTGCATGATGAACAAACAAAGTAGGCCGAGACACTACGGGAATGGAGCAAGGCGTCGACGGCCGACCTCTACGCCGACGACCAAATGCCTAATTATTATCTTATTTTATATTTATACTTATTTATTTATTAGTATCAATTATTTTACTACCGCACTCCGGCGAAGGAAACACACAAACTGCAACTGCTTGATCCAACGGCTCCCAAGCTCTCGAAGGAAACACACGATCCGCGTACTTGTTCCTGATTGGCTAGCCGAAGGGAGTCATTCGCTTGATCCAACGGCTCCCAAGCTCTCGAAGGAAACACACGATCCGCGTACTTGTTCCTGATTGGCTAGCTAGAGGGAGTCATTCGCTTGATCCAACGGCTCCCAAGCTCTCAAAGGAAACACACGATCCGCGTACTTGTTCCTGATTGGCTAGCTGGAGGGAGTCATTCGCTTGATCCAACGGCTCCCAAGCTCTCGAAGGAAACACACGATCCGCGTACTTGTTCCTGATTTCAGAGAGGCGGGTCTATAAGAGAGGCAGGAGTACACTTCACATCCATCATTGGCAGTACACGGGTAGCAGAGAGCAAGATTTCAGAGAGGCAGGAGTTCCTAGAGCGGAGGCTGAAGGTGAACCCTCCCCTCGGTCGGATCCAAGCAGCGGCAAGGATCTCTGATGATTAGCAACATCCCCAACACTTGTTCGGACGGTTGCAAATCATCAGAGACGTCTTGCCGCTGTTTGGATCGAAGACCGATTTGCCGTCTCACGACCACGCGATGATTTGCCGATTTGCCGGTCAGAGTGGCCACTGCAGAAGGTAGGCAACTTCGATTCGACGTGGTTCTGAAAAGGGCATGGTTAATTTAGGTAGTGCTTGCGCATGGTTACCCCAGAAGCGCTTTTGGAGTTTTGGCTGTGGGTCTGATTGGAGCGTTGCATGTTTTTAAATGTGCTCTAGTTCCCTGATGTGGTACTTTTGACAATGCTTGTCTGTTGAGTTTCGGTCTCGGTAGTGATTTGTAAGAGGTGATTCTATGGTGCTTAATTGTTACTGTTGTTTCGTTCAATAAATGGAGCAGATCTGGAGCCGCCTTTCATCCAAAAGAAACTCGCCATGCCAATAGAGCATCAGCCATCTCATCACAGTGTCACGCGGCAGATGACTAAACCCATAAACACCACATGACGAAATATTTAATCTTGATAGTCTCGTATTGTAGAAGGCTCTAAATTTTTTATCTACATTCATAAACTCTTAAAAACCTTTCCCAAGTTTGTAGATATATAATTATGCTATGAAAAAAGATTATTAGAAATGTGTAAAGTTGTAATATTGGTTTCATTTAGATTCTTCATCACCCGGGTATGAATGTCAGCTGAAATAAAATTTCAAAGATGAATATAAAGACAACGCCTTTCTTAAATATCCCAAACTAAAGTATATTATATTTTGTATACTGAATAATAATTTAAAAAAATACAGACATGTAGTAATGTTTTGTATACTAAATAATAATTTAAAAAATACATAATTTTAAAAAAAATGTCTACGGTCGGCGTAGACTTTGCCCTAATATCTGGATATGAGGGGAAAAAAACCCGGCCCCGCGTGCTCGATCCACTCCCTGCCGCCTCCCCGCTCTCGCGCCCCACCCCGGCCGCTTCCTCCCCGCCCCCGCTCGCCTCCTTCCCGCCCCGCCGGCCTGCCGGCCTCCTCCCCACCCCGCCGGCCTCCTCCCTGCCCGGCCGCCTCCTCCCTGCCCCCGCTCGCCTCCTCCCTGCCCCGGCCGCCTCCTCCTCCACCTGCCGCTCGCCGGCTTTGCTCGTGAGGTGCTGCTCCTTCTCCCTGAAGCAGATCGAGCGGCCGCCTTCCACGCTCCCTTTCACGCCGCCACTCCTTTGCTCTGACCTCGCGGCTCCCTCTCCCGCCCCGTCCCCCGTCGTCGATCTGCTCGGAACTCCGAGGTGGTGCGCGTGCACTACGACCCCAAGGAGATCCCCTACGCCGTCCTCCTCGACGTCTTCTGGGCCAAGCACAACCCCACCACGCTCAACAGACAGTTACGTGATCCCGTCGGGGAATTCGGGTGCAGCGGCCGTGCTGATCTCGTCGCCTAGTCGGTGGATTCTTAACTGTGTATTGCTTGATTCAAATATGTTGTTGTTTCATATTGCTTGATTCAAAGGAGATCCCCAAGGAGAAATGGTTTTAAATAATACTATAAGTACACATAAATAAAACTAAAAAATAATCATATCATAGCTCACAGCGAACAGATCATTCTATTGCTTGATTCAAAGGAACTTCTAGTCAAAAAATTGCTGGATTCTTAAATGTGACATGTTACAGATTAATTCTACTTCATAGTATATTCTTGCATGGTAGTTGATTTTTTCTATGGTCTAAACAAGGTCTAGCTTTTAGTTTCCTTATATGTTGTTGTTTTGTTTCAAGCATGGATAATAGAATATATTTATGTACAATTTCAAGCCAATTTGGTTTAATTAGTTTAATTTTGCCAAGACAACTTGATTCAAAAAAGCTACTATTGTCGATGAATTTGTGGTGGTGGTTGTGATGAATTTGTCGGAACGTGATCGACATATATATGTTGATGAATTTGTGGTGGTGGTTGTTTGAACTCCTTTTTACCATCTTTTGATATGCCGATGATTAAACGGTTGTGACACCGTGTGATTCAGGGGTGGCGTCAGTGAGACTTGTGATATGCACGAATACATATTTTCTGCATCCCACTGGATCTCACTAACGCCGTCCCTGAATTTGTGTGTCCTGTCTAAGTATGAGGCATGCTTTTCAGTTGACCGTACTTCATTTCTAGAATGCCGATGATTAAAATGATGTGGCGCACTATATGATATCCTGATAGTTTGTGAACCTTGTATCATGCACACAGTGCCTCCTACTTGGTTCACAAAGCTATCAGGATTGCTGTGTGTTTCCAATAATATTCTAAGTATGAGGCATAATTTTTTTTAATCTTGTTTAAGTTTTGTATTCTCTAGAATGCTAATGATTAAGTATGAGTTTACCCTACTTTATTTTTTTACAATGTCGATGATTAAAATGAGGTGACACTATGTTATTCAGGGGTGGTGTAAGTGAAACTTGTAATATGCAAGAATATAGATATTCTGCATCCTACTGGTTTCGCTTACTCCATCCCTGAATTTGTGTGTCCAATCTAGTATATGAGGCATATTTCTGCACGACATGTGAACAATTTAGTTGCCTAACATTTTTATTTGTCCTTTGTGTTTCACGGATTAGATTGATTAACTGCTATGCATTTGAGGATTGAACTGAATGCTTAGATCTATTCCTGCAGGTGATTGACCAAGATGAGCCAAGGCAAGGAATCATCGGCCTCCTTGGTGAAGACGATGCGCCAGAAGAAAGCTACTAAAAGTGGAAGAGAGCCTATTCCGAACCCGCGTTACCTGTCTGACAGTGGTGAGAGAGGAGGTGCTGGACGAGGGGGAGGTGCCGATGCACTTCCTCCGAGGGGACGAGGTGCAGGACGAGGGCGAGGTGCAGGACGAGCACGAGGTGAGGGAGGACGAGGGCGAGGTGCAGGACGGCACGAGGTGGGGGCGACGTGTCTTCGGACATACCCTCCGCTTCTGGCGACGTGGCTTACGAGGGGACGGAGTCTCGAGACGAGGGGACGGAGTCTCGAGACCAGGAGACGGGGGCCTCCGCGTCGCAGAAGAAGCCAAAGATTCGTGGGGAATCCATGGTCCCTGATGAGTCAAAGGAACCTGCTACCGAGGAGGAGAAAATCCTCATTGTGCCTAATGGGATTGAGTAAGTGACTATGCTAATTTTGAACATGGTAATTACATTGTGGTCAGTACAATTTGACATGTACTAATGTTTAATTATTTGTGCAGCAATTGGACATATCCTCACGGAGCCCGTGCGCCTAACCATGATTGGAGCTTTGATTAGGAAGTTTTGGCCGGGCTTGTACAGTACGGTCCCCAACGGCGAGAGGAAGCTAGCCACCCATTGGGTAGACTATCAGGCCGCCCATCACCCGGGCTTCGGGAGATGTTCTGACGCCGTGATCACCAAGTTTTGGGTAAGTTGAACTTTTCGAATTTCGTTCATAGTTGATGTCCCCACCATGCTCTCACAATTTGTTTTTTGTGCATGATTAAAGAAATTCTATAGGGTACTTCCTGAGGAGCGTGCCAAGGCGGACAGGACTTTGGAGGGGGCTTGCAAGAAGTTGGCACGACAGCAATTCTACAATGTAAAGCATACCTCCGTCAATCATTACAGTTCTGAGAAGTTATGCAAGACGGCGCCGAAGCATGAGGAACCACCTGATATGACCATGGAGGATTACATGTCGGTAAGTAAATTGTCAATGAGATTACATGTTGCTGCTAAGTTGCAATTGCATTATCTGTTCTTCACATGAGTATTGTTTTTTCAGGTTATGCCCACATGGGCCTATGGTAAGGCAGACGCGTGGGAGGCGTTGGCGTCGAGGTGGCTTGGGCAGAACGCCGAGTTCAAAGCCTTGAGCGAGCGGAACAAGGCAAACCGTGGGAGCGGGGGGACACATTGTGCGGGAGCCCGCAACCATGATCGCTTCAAGGCAAAGCTGGTATATATATATACATGGAACAACCTTCATTTATTTCCCCTCATGTTCCTACTTGATACGCATAACACTTCTTTGGCAATGCAGGAGGCCGATATCGGGGAGCCTGTGTCGACATGCAAGCATGGGAGAGGATGAAGATGAAGAAGATCGATCTATCCGAGCCTCAGCCCTCGTTTCCCGATTACTTCGGCAGTGCCGAGGAGAACATAGATAGGTACGTCGAGTCGTTCAAGGGTCTTAATCCGGAGGTGGATAGACCTCTTGAGCATGACACCGACGAGAGAGCGATGGTCCTGGCCGGGCACGGTTGGGAGCATGGCCGTTTGCCCTGTCTTAGTGCGGTAATCCCGCGTACTCCTGAGTTGGGCCTCGTGCGTATCAAGGCTACACTCACCGCCGACGACCCCCCTGTCCTGCCTCCTCGACGGCCTTCCCGAGCTCGCCCCGATGTAAGTTTTTCTCAATTTCATTCTCTTTCCGCATTCGTTCCTAGCTAAGTGGCTAAGTTGACGAGATTCGTTCTATTTTGAAATTGTAGCCTGATTTCGAGGCGGCCTTCGATGCCGCTTACGCGGACTATGAGGCGGAGTATCACTTGTGGCTGCAGAAGAGAGCGGACTATGACGAGTGGCAAGAGTTGCGCGATGCTGTAAGTTTCAACCTTTATATTTGCAAAATATGGCAAGTCCCATTTCCTCTAGTTTGAACCTTCTTTTTCTACAACTCCTGACATCTAAACTATCTTGTAGGCGAGCGAGAAGTTTTTTGCCACTGGAGTGCGGGATCCGCTGCCTCCGCGTCCACCTAGGGTGGGGATGCCGCCCATGTGCCCATCGAGGGAAGCGGTCGCTCGCACATACAAGCCAAGGACTCCGGTAAGTTATTTGCCAAACCAGTTGTTACCGTCGTACTGTGCTTTCCAAGTTGCTAACTTGGACTCAAACATGTAGGGATCGGGATGCTCCAGGAATGCACCCTTTGGTCGTGCTTCTGCCTCGCCGACTTCGACGCGCGCGCTCGTGGAGCATGGCGGTGGTGGTGCCTCGCCGAGTTCGCCGCGCGAGACCACACCGTCTCGTGCCTCGCCGGGTGCCTCGCCGGGTTCCGCGTGTGATTCGACGGCGGCTGCCCCACGTGGTCGGTCGCCTATGCTCACGCGGGCAGAAATGGGTACCTCGAGCTCTCAGGAGATGTAGGATGTGTCTGGGTGTGTTTGGATGAATTCGAACTATGTTTGTGTCATTTGGAGTTTGTATATATGTTTGTATGAATTCGAATTGTGTTTGAGTCATTTGGAATTTGTATGTATACGCCGACGGCATTCGTGAATACGCCGACAGCGTCCGGCCGTCGGCGTCTTGGTCGATTCCCGTAGTGCCTCTATCATTACGTATAATGGCCCCGGTACATCCAGTACCAGAATCGTAGCTGAACCTGCATCAACATTCATTTTCATAAAATCTTCCCTTGGCTTATCCCATCCATGTCTTTTAATTCCACTCATCTTCTTCTTCTTTGCTCGTAAAATATTCAACGCCAATGTTGATATAGCCTCCTCGCTGGTGCCCGCACCATCTCGCCGTGAGTGGCTTGCATGCGTTCCCACCCGTACACATACTACACCGCCGTTGCCACAATATCGTTCCTATCAACATTAGGCAATAAGAGCATCTCGAACAGGCGCCCTATATAACCCGCACGCACAAAAAAACCGTCAATTTAGCGCGCGCGGAGCTAAAAACAGGCTCCAGCAGAAGCTGCAAAATCAAGCGCGCTGCAAAAACCGTCAAGCGCGCTGGACCAAGCGGGATATTTTGCACCATATTTCGAGCGTCCAGTCCAGCGCGCTGGCCAAAAGAGAGCTCACCCGCGAAGGCCAACTGCCACGGAAACTTCCCACGCGCGCGTCTCCTTCCGGAATCGAGACGCCCACCTCGGGCCGCCGCCGGAATTGGGCCGCCGCCCTCCTCCGCCGCCCGCCGCCGGCCTTCCCCACCGTCCGCCGCCCTCCTTCGCCGCCCGCCGCTGGCCTTCCCCACCGTCCGCCGCCCGCCGCCGTCGCCCGCCGCTGGCCTTCCCCACCGTCCGCCGCCCGCCGCCCCGGCGACCACGGCCACAGCCCTGGCGGCCACGGCGACCACGGACACGGCCCCGGCGACCACGGCCACCTCCTCCGCCGCCCGTCACCGCCCTCCCCTGCCCCCGCCGGCCGCCGCCCTCCCCTGACCCCGCCGGCCTCCGCCCCGAGCTCGCCTCTGCCTCGAGCTCACCCCTCCTCCTTGCCACGGTCGTCGGAACTGCGCCGGAGCAACTATGACGTGGTGGTGGATGAAAAGGACCCAATTGCTTTTACTGAAATAATTGTAGTGATCTGATGGCGAGTTCGCTGGACCTATTTGTAAAGGTTAAGGGACCTATTTGTCGTACTGCTACTAGATGCGTGCTGTATTTTAGTGCGTCTGCTGGAGCGCGACAGCCGCGCTAAATTATAGCGCGTCTGTTGGAGGAAAACAGGCACCCAACGCGTTAAAAGGCTATTTTAGCACTGCAAATTTTTTTTAGGGCGCCGGAGTGTTGGGCGCTTGTTGGAGATGCTCTAATGTTGCCTTGGCCAATCCATCTGGAAAAAGAGTTTCGAGAACAGAAGTGCACTCCCGTTTGTGATACTGTCTCACCCGTAACCACAAGGTCCAAATTTCTTGTACTCGCGGACACGTAAAAAAAACGCATGCTTGATACTTTCACAATCTGATCGACAAAGCTCGCACTGAGAACTTGGCTGCATGTGTCTATTAGCAAACACACCATTGCAGGGAATAGCACCAAGAAGAGCTCGCCAACCGTGTATCTTGATCTTCACCGGAACATTTAATCCCCACACTGTTTTCCACACGGGTAAAGTTAACAAAGTACCAAAACCACCAGTACGTCTCAATTTATAACCATGCTGGTGATCTCACCATAAAAAATCATGTCTATTGCTTTTATCTCATCCAAGGTAGTGGAGAGTCTCCTCATAAAATAGATAAGCCTGTAGTTGAGCACTTATCTTTTTTTTAGATAAAGGGAATATATTAATACTAAGAAGATATGAATTACACCCAGACTCTGCAACAACATAACGTCAAGAGCTAGTCGAGACGTTAAGGATGCACACAGCCAAAAGAAAATAAAGAGAAAAAATAAAATAAAAAACACCCGCCAAACAGATCAGCGAAGCAGCAGGACTACCACCACCAGAGGCCACACCCGGACTGCAAAAAGGTTCTCCAGAAACGACGCCTTCAAGAAGGGAACCGTGCACAAACACCGTCGTCGCTTTGATCATAGATCATGGGTTCTCACCCCAAAGAAAGTCCGACTGAACTCCAGACAATGCCTTCAACAAGGACACGAATAGTGATCCGTCATTGCCAGGTACAACCAGTGAAGGTCAGACCTAGAGTTTTCACCCCGGAAATCGAAACTTTGTGCCCAAAGAACACCACCAAGAAGAAGTCCCCCTGTGTTGCCACCCCCGCTTGCCAAGACTGCTGCAAACACCACACATGGCATCAGTAGTAGCACACAACTCTAAAGAAGACGATGACGAAAAAATGACGGCTTGAGAAAAGGTACCTCGAATATATTTAAGAATCCGATGAACCAATCGAAAGTGAACTGGCGGGAGGGGGGATGAAAGGCTGCTTTTCTTAGGAAAAACCATTTGGGCAAGAGATAGTGCGTTCTACAATCTACTTAATACATGATCTGCTGGAAGCCAGGCAGTCTTTTCAATTGTCTGAATTTTTCAATTGATTCTTTTTTTCAACTGGGCTACTCCCTTTTTCATTATTCACTTAACAGAAATAGAAAGTCCAGGGCTTAAAATGAATTAAAGAAGATTGGAAAGAAATGAGGACATAAGGAAAAGTTATGTTAGAAAAACATGTCATACCATCCAAGCATCAAGATCATGGTATGGGGGGGAAAATCTACCTCTAAAGTACGCATCAAAAACTAGAGCATCAATCAAGCCCCACGAACAGGCTACAACACGGTACAAAATAGACACACGTATCCAACGACCAAAATTCTTGACCCTTCCGAGTTCCGAGCAACACAACCTTCTCATCAAATGTCAGTGTCGATTAGCATACCCGCACCCCTAGAAGGTCTCGTAGATCCACCGGTAGAGTTTGCCATATGGTTCGCCCGCTCAGCCGCCTTGTGAATCAGCTGATCTGTTCCGCTCCCCCACTGATCTTGTCACCATCAATAACTCCATACAATAATGATCAGTATTTAAGACAGCACATAGCAGATCTCACTACTTTGTGCTCGAAGGCTATCTTATTCTTGATGTTCCGGATAGGCCAACAAACAAAAACAAGCAATAACATGTGAAATTTCTCCCCCGAATACCGCCAACACAATAGAATTAGGAGTGGTATTGAATAAGAAAAGAAAGGCGATTAGGAGATTCGTTTTTGTTAAAGGAGGAGCAAAGCCGAGGCGTGCGAGTGGGCGAACGAGAGAGTCCGGGGACTTCGCCAACTTCTCCCTTAGATTAGGATGGGTTGAGTTGTATGGTGCGGAGTTGGTCTTATCTTGGACTCGTACATAAACACTTCTTTCTATCAATGCATAGAAACACTTTTCACGAATTGGTTATTGGAGGAACACAAGAGACCCATGCCACGTCCTTTTTCAAATTGTCCCTTGTCACAATAGCATGATGGAACACTTGTCACAAAAAAACTTCAATTTTGATAGGAGCCTTTGGATTCCAGATCTATCTACGGTAATGAGCTTCTACAACTCATATGGCGCACAACGCTTATCTCTGGCCGTTCGTTTGCGCGATTGAACGGCTGAGATTTGTCGTTGAATGTGTTGAACATTCAGCACATTCAATGGAAAAACTGGCCCGTTGAATCGTTGAAGCGGACAGTCGAGATACGGGTTGCGCGCCATATGAGTTGTAGAAGACTAGGTGTTGGTTCCCAAAGTCCTGTTGTTAGACGCGATGGACGCTATTCCGTCGGGCTAGCGAGTTTTTTTTGGAAAAATATATTGCTAGAGACCCATTCGCGTTCCATGGCTGCTGTCTGCAAACCGAGGAAACGTTTATCTCAGCGAAGCGGTTTGGAACCAGCCACTCGTTGTCAGTACTGGACTAGTACTACCGCAATGTGACAACAAGCACTTGGTTTCGTTCTCGATCAGTTTGAACCTTATGTGCTCCAGGATTGGAGCAACGGGAGGCTGCACGCGCCGCTGCACAAGGTGGCCGGTGAGCCTCATGCGGCGTTTCCTTGCCACCGCTGGAGCTGGTCACCGCTAGAGCCGGTTCAGTCGGTTTGCGTACATGTACATGGACTACCTAAAATTCAAGCACGCCGTCGACAACGGCGAGGACGTGCTCGACCGCTTCGCCGGGGTGTAACGACTCCGAATGTGAGCGCCGCGGCGGCGTCCGACAGATTACGAGGAGGAGGAATACGAGGCGCGGGCTGCTGGGTTGGACCACGCGAGCTGGAGGTCGCAGCTGGGAGGTTTGGAACGCCTCGGCCGAATTGGGGAGAGGAGGAAGAAGACCATAGGATGGGGTATCTTGTCTTCCTTTGACCATGTGGCCATTGACCGATGCCACTTATGCAATACCACCAGTAGAAACCGCTTAAATTTTATATAGGCCCCGCTTGGTTCACCGGATTAGCGCCGGAACCTGTCGGGCAAAAAAAACGGACCTAACCAGGTCCGTATATTTACATGCACAACGCGGGTGGGAAAATATCGGACGGAAAAACATATAGGCTTCCCAATCGGGGTCCTAGGGAGTGTTTTGTCCGGTTTTTCCAAACCTCAGGGTGTAGTAGTCAAATCAAAACGTCGAGGGGTATAAGGACCAATACGCGGGCTTGGCCTTAAGATTTTTAAGGACTGAACATGCACCACATATCATACATATCATACATGTCCGGATAATAATATGCACTCACTCTGCCACTATATGGTACTGGGCATATTTAGGGTTAGTCCCCCTGATCCGCTCCGGCGCGATTTCATACCTTCGTCACTAGGCTTAGGCAACTCCGGCGACAAATTTCCCACTTGTCCGCTGCGAAATGGAGCGCGGCTTCGGCGGCCTCGGCAGTGTTGGCCACGATGGTGCTGGCCTCAATGATGCGGGGGTGGGGTCGTCGCTGCTGGCTCTGGAGTACTCCGACAGCGACAACGGATCGTACTCCTCCCTCACCTAGCCCAGGACCGAAGACGATGCGGACGAGCTTGCCGCAATCACCAATGACAATGAGCTCGTAGAGTGCCCGGGAGAAGTCATTGCGTTAGCCGTTCGGCAGAGAAGCGGCGCCGTTTGACCGTTCAGCGACGTTCGCGAAGTGTTTAACGCCGCCCAGCTCGCGCGCTGCCTCCCGTTTAGCGCCGAGCACACAGCGCTTCGCCAGAAGCGGGAGAAGGAGGAGCACCGCGAGTGCATATTCCTGCGGGACATCCAGTTGAGCGCCGAGCACGCAGCGCTCCGTCGGAAGTGGGAGAGGGAGGAGCGCCGCCAATGCCTATTATTGCGCGACCTCCATCACTCCTCCGGTAAATAGTGTGACAGCACGACGCCATCCTTTTGGTTTGGTTAGGTCTAGATCTAGGTCTAGCTAAAATATCTAACGTATGTACTATGGACCCGGTTTGATCGTGTATGAGATGCTTGCCGATGAACTTTGCTAATTAGTTTCTTGAATTTTCTAATACCATTTTGCGTATATGTTCCTCCTGACGATTCTGTGAACGGTAAAACCAGTTTACGTTTGAGATTTTAGTGTATCTGCTAGAGATATTCCAAATCCTCGAGCCGAACTACAGCCGAGCATCTCCACCGGCGCTCCCAATAGGGTTATTGGGCACGTCGGCACGAAATTGCCCCCATCGGCACGCCCAATAGCCCAAAACTTGCCGAACGGCCCTAATACAACGTATTGCAACCCGCTTCGCGCCTGTTCCTAGGGAGCCAAGTGGGATCGGCGGCAACCGACGTGGATACTGATGTGCGGGCACCACACGGCAGCGACCCCAACCATTTATTTTCTTCTCAAACGTCCCCTTTGGCCTGAAGTCCTCCCCTGCCTACTGAATCGCTGGTGCGCCCCCCTTTCGACGCTGCTCCACTCGCGCTAGGCTCGCCGCGACTACCCCCGCTCTCCCCATCACTCTCGCCGTCGTCTCTTCTCATTCCGGCCGCAGTATTTGGTCGCCTCTACGCCGCTGCCGCCTTCCAGGACCACCCCGCTCGCAAGGTGTTCGTCTCATTGCGAAGCTCATTTTATTTCTAAATTCGTTGCTTTGTTGTTTGCTTAACCTAGCTAATCGAATAGATGGATAGCGAAGACGAGCTGGAGATGGCTGGCGCATTGCTGACCACCCATGCCGCCAAAATCGCCGAGCTTTTAGCCACTAGCTGAAGGCCATGCTCCACCATGCAACTACAAGATCAATGGCCATGCGTATGACAAGAAGTACTATCTAGCATATGATATCTATCCACGATGGTCAACATTTGTCAAGACCATATCCAACCCTTTAAGTCATAACCAAGCTCATTTTGCAGCAGAACAGGAGGGTGTGAAGGATATGGAGCGGGCTTTTTTGTGTGATCCAATCTCGTTTTTCTATTGTTAGGTACCCTACTCTAACTTGATCGAAAGATCAGATGTGGGAAGTGATGATGACGTGTGTGATCTTATACAACATGAGCACCCGTACTATCACCAGGCCCTCTTGCCCAGGTTGATCATGACTTGCCTGAAGATTTTGCTATTTACCTCACAGTAAACGCCGAAAAGCGAGACGAAGGAACTCACGTGTAATTACAAAATGATCTAGTTGCATAGATGTGGGCACTCAAAGGATAAGCAAACGGCCCACCTAATTAAGTGTGCAATTTATTTTAATTTGAATTATTATATAAATTATTTTATTTATTTTCATGAACAATTTTATGGGTTCAAAACTATGTAATATGATTTTATTCTGGACATTTTAAATTAAATTGTTTTTATTTGAGAGAAAACAGGTTTAAATTTTATTGGAGACGGCCGGTGGGACAAGATGCTCCAATAGGACGGCAACCTGTACCGGCGCTCGAAATAACACTTGTCCGACACGGTTGCCGGACGCTCTATTAGAAACGCCGATTGAGATGCTCTAACGAGCCAAACTCAAACAATTTGTTGAGCTCGACTTTTCTGACAGCCTTGCATCCGATCGGACACCAGGTCGTGTTTTTTTTTTTTTGCGGGACACCACGTCGTGCTAACTACCGGTCGGTGTAAACCTGGACCACGGCATGGTGTTAACGTACACGAATGGTGTGCATTCCGGTCCTGTAACGCGAAGAGGTACAATCGTGTGATAGGAGTTTGGTATACAGGCACAGTTGCGTACACGTTTGTCCTGGATTTTATGTATGCAACGAGACATGTCCGGACCGATAAGGTTGGTGCCATGCGTTTTTCTAAGGTGAATTTTAGTCGCATGGCAAGAGAGTGGAGTAGGAGCAGAGTCACAGATTTCTGGCTCCTAGGTTTCCAGTGATCTCTTTATTTAAAAATAAATAATTATAAGTTTTAAGAAATCTGGAAACAATGCTGCATGTTATCAATTATGTATCTCATAAATGTGTGAAATCTCGATTTAAAAGATTTTATATTCTGACCTACACAAAAATGAAAAATGTGTGGAACTAAATGTACACACATTCAAATCTCTTCAATATACAGATTTACTCATATTTATGTAGCTCATAATATAAAGAATTTTGCTTTGTGATGATTGTAGGAAAAAAACATTGAATACACCGAGATTTTTTTCAACTTTTTTAAAACTTATAAATATTTTTTTTGAAGTTTTTAAATAGAGGGAGCACTGGACCTCGGGAGTCAAAACGACTTTTTGAGTGGAGTAGCTTGATTCCTGAAACACCTCATGTAACTTTTGGAATAACATTCCTCATGTAACTTTTGGAATAACATTGCTCCATCCGCTGGTGTCGCATAGCTAGAAACACGTACTTGGTTTGCAACAAATTTTATGGAGATATTGAGAAAGTTCGTGAAAGAAATGAGAGTGGCGAGACCTTGAAGGATAATGTAAATGCTCAAAACTTTGTTCAATTTGAAATATTTGCCATCTGATGCATTGATGTGTGTATTTTTTTTCCTTAGTTGAAGGATATGGTATGGTTGTTTCAAGGAAACGGCCAAGAATAAATATTTCAACATGATGCATTGCTTTACAAAGATTCCAAGTAGAACAAAAATGGGAGATCGTCCGGAGGACTCTCAACCAGGGCGGAAGTATCATTGATTTAGATAGGCCGGCAGCCTCGTCGGTGGCCTTGACGGGACGCCCAACCGAGAACAAAAAGGGAAAGGCCGAAAGGAATGCGGCGACATCCTCATCGGCATCACTCATCGATTGACAAGTGCCTCACCGAGATCTCATCTAACTCGAGCTTGAGAGATTTAAAGATTAATACAAGGTGGGCAGCCTTAATGGAGAAGCGAGAGAAGAAGCTCTAGCTTGAGAGGAAAAAAATGAGGCCACCAAGATCAAAGCCCAAGCGTCATTTGATCATACACGACATGAATCATGGTGATTTAAAAGCATCGTAATTTGAGCTCAAAAAATGAAAGAGAATTCGAAGATCTTGACGGCCGACGCGTTAACCATTGAATTGGCGGTGAAGGCTTGGTATACGATTCAGAGTAAACGTATCTTGCGTGAAATGGTCCTTGCACTGGCGGCGACGGGGGGGGGGGGGGGGGGGGGGGGGGCCAACACCGGCGGTGACGCAAGAGCCAACATATTCCCTTTTATTTCTATGCATTTGATGTTATAATATGTGATGGCCGGACATGGTGGCATTTTTGGTGGCCGAGACATTGAATCCACTAGGGCAATCTGGTTGGTTCTTTGCGCCGAGTTTTGACGTAGCAGCGATATGGCAAAAAATCTACGTGTATATCAACTCGTTGGTCCTCCAAGTGCGAGTGTTGTAACAAGAGTAACTTTCCCCATAATATGACTCGGTATTATTATCCAACTCTCGGGGAAATGCTAGTTCTCTCTATAAAACAAAGATGATGGCCTTGTGTCCCAACTCCACCGTGGTGCTTGTCAAGCAACAAGGCGAATGAGAAGGAACTCAAATTAAATAAAGTAGAGCAAATGCAATGGTGCTATAGAAGTGTTGTTGTTTTGTAGAACTTAATTTGCACACTATAAATGCAAGATTGTTTAATGTATTTTTGGAATAAATAAATGCATAAAATTTATATGCAAGTGAAATTAAACTAAATGACGTTTCTTATGCTTAAAAATGGCTCAGGGTTCATGGGTTCACTTGATCTCTCTCATAAACCTGGTGGGACGAACATAGCTTTTTTAGACAAGATAATATCGATGTAACATCTATGCAGTGTTCGCATCACGTTCTAATATAGAGATGTTGCAACACATCTCTCTTGCCAAGAACACTGAAAGAGCAGTCTTAAAGAGAGTATCGGTTTTCTGAAAAACTCCTCCTGTACACAGTGTAATCTTCCTCATGCTTACCAATAGTGACGTCATGGCAACTCATGTTTGAAATCAGGTAAATTCTCTCGTACACCACCTCTTATAATGCACACACTCGAAAGGAGGCGGCCTCATAGATGCAGAAAAACCACTTGTATTAATTTTTCTATAATCAGATTTATGGGTTGGTGAATATATCATCAATTTATCATATGATTTAATCCATAAAAACAGTAAATAATTAATGATTGTAATAAACTCGAGTATTAAACTAATCATAACTAACATGCATTGTAAAAACAATAGATGTAAAGCAAACACTAGAAACAAAAATTCTAGCGGGACCTCAAACAGGGAAGACATAATCACAAACGGCGCAGTAGGATCAGAACCGCTGACGTTTGCGGTTTCAGCCACGTTGCGGAAAAGTTTGTTGACGTTGTGGAAGTAGTCGATGTTCGTAGTAGCGGAAGTGCTCGCCCAAAAAATCTGATTGCCTATCTCATGTATAGAATCACGAGAGGATCCCGAGAAGCTCGGTTTCGGATGCCTATTGTCCCGTCTCGTGGTGCACGCGGAAGACGGGACGGGATCATGGGAAATACTTGGATGGCAGCGGAATATTCTGGAACGAGAAAGTCTCATGTGTTGTGTATTTATCTAGATTGGCGTGTGCATGTTTATATAGTGCCGGTTGAATATGACATGGGGAGTAACCCCACGCCTGAGTCGTTAACAGACTCCAGAGAATCCTGAAATGGCTGAGCGCGTGGGTCTGAACTTGGCTCAGCTCATTCACGAAACACAATGTGTGCGTCGTGATGAGGGGGCGGAGGAGGAGGAGCGCACGTGGAGCACTCCTCTTCCATCGCACCTTAGTGGGTGTAGAACACCCGCTGTATAAGGAGGTCCAACTAATAATGTGGACTAAATTTTAGTCCCATATTTTACCATGTATGAATGGCCCACATGGGGCTTTAGCATTTTCTCTAGAGATTATTAACTTAGAAATATATGGGCTGGCCCAAATCAATAATGTCAACACTATGCTCCTCCTTAGCAGCTGTCCCTAACTGTACCACAAACGCTTCCAAGTAGCTAATACAATTCCGATCAACTTCCTGTTAATACCACCGCCGCGTCAATCAATTCATGTACCGCTGTGGTCCAACACTATTACTCTAGGTGCCAAGCACATGTTGGATCCAGCTGTCAACTAACGTCCTTGTTCATGGCAAAATGAAAACATAACGTCTTCTTATTCAAAAAAAAAACATAACGTCTTCCTTCCGTTGTTACATTACATAGTACTATGTAGTTACACGTGTGTTGTGTACTTAGACTCTAATGTCCACATTCGCGCGCGAGATCTGTCTTGTTCGGGCAGGAAAAATACACTGCTGTCGATCCGGAGGACGAGGAGAAAAACACAACTCGAGAGCTCCCGCGACTCTCGCGACTCCAACCCTAACCCTAGCCGCCGCCGCCTCCGGCCGGCCAGCGCCACCGGTCCCTCCTCCTCTCCCCCTCCTCCCTCGCGTGGCCCCCTCCTACTCCGACCCTTCCCTCCCGCCTTCCTCCGTCGCCGCGTCGGCAGTGTCCGCCTGGCGCGGCCGGGCGGCGCCGGCGGCGGCGGATGTTCTCTACCCGCGCCGGTGGAGGCCTCGCGGGGCGGCTCTCCTCCGGCGGCGGTGCATCTCGGGCGGCAGTTGGTCGGCTCCGGCCGGTGGTGGTGGCACGGCGGCGCTCCTGCAGTGCAGTGAGGCGCATTGCACGGCGGGGCGGCGAGCAGCGGCAGGGCGGCGCCGGCTAGCCCATCGGCCTAGATCAGGGCCCTTTTGGGCCCGATCTGGATTGAGGCGGGCGGGCCTGCCCTGTTGCCTCGATCTGCAGTTGGAGGTGATGGTGCTCGTGCAGGGGTGCAGCAGCGACGACGGCCGCCCGGTTGCAGCGTGGCTGCGGGCTTTACGGGCCTATTCTGGGCCCGGCTGGACCCCTTGGGACTGGCAGTGTGGCTGGACCTAAAGGGGACCGGTGTGCCCTGTGGCCGCGTCCGGTCGGCTACTGTTTCGACGGTGGAGGTAGTTCCCTCCCGCGCGGCCGCGGTTCCGCTTACCCCGAGTCGAGCTACTTCTCGTCTTCGGCTCGCAGACCTCGTGTTGGTCTCCTCGGGAGATGATGCTGGTGGCGGCTTTGTAACCGTAGTTGGTGGGCGAAGAGTCTGGGTTGAGGAGGCTTCGTCCTCGCGGGGCTCCTATGCTATGGATCGCCGGGGTTGTGGATATGGCTATCGGGGAGAAATCCTTGTCGGCTTGCTCGACACCGACGCGGTGCCACCCTCGGGTGACATCATTCCTTCTTGAAGGGCGTCGTGGCTACTCTCCATCCACTGCCCTGTGAGCGTCGGGGGAAACCCTAGGACCAGTAATGGTCCGGGCAGCAGCGATTGCTTTCCTTCTTGAAGGTGTCGCTTGCTACTCGACGATTCTGCGCTAATAGCGTGGTGGTAATCTTCCGGAGAGGTGCAACGGTTGCGCGTCGTCTTAGTTTAGTCATCCCACTTATGTCTCCATTTTGTTTCTGTTTTGGGCGTTTGTTTGTTGTTGGCCCCAGCATGTGTGGTGTTGTGTTTGTATGCGTGGTTGTATGGTGGTTGTTGCTGTATTTGAACTTGGCCAAACTTCAACTAGGCCGAGCAGTTTTTGAGTAGAGATTTCTGGCTCCCGAGTTTCAGGGATACCTTTTACTTTCAAAAAAAAAATATGTTTATAATTTTAGAAAACTTATAGAACATATAGATGTACTCGATGATGTATCCGACAAATGTGCAAAAACTAAATTTAAAATACTTTGTATCCAAAACTACACAAAAATGAAAAAAGTATAATCTGAGTATATTGAACCATCCATATTTTGAAAACACCAAAATTATCAGATTTTGCGATTAAATTAGATAGTTGTTTTGCTTGAATTGGTTGAAATTTCCGAAGAAACAAATACTTATGAGGATTATTTAGAAGTAATTTTCATTTAAAATGATAAATGATAATATGACTTGTTTATTTTTTAATAGTTTTATATAAAATCTATTTTAATTTTCAGAGTTTGGAGTTCAAAAGATGTCAAATTGGATATATTCCCTAAACCCTGTTTAGAAAATTGCATAATAGCCCTAATGCATAAAATAAAAATTCAAGTTGTGTTCTACAGTCCAACTAAACCCGTGAACTGGTAGTGATCTGAGCCATCCGCACTCCTTTAAATCCAACAGCCCGCAGCCATTCATTTTCTACTCACGCGCATCGGATACCCCTCTATTGAAACGGCACGAGTTAGGCGACAGAGAATCGCGCTTTCCGCGCGGCCGGTGCGTACAAACCTGACCTGGGCCGCGGCTGGCCTGCCCACACTGGCAACGGACCCTGTCCAATCTCCGTCACTTGTTATATTGGCAACGGTTAATAAAACTGTCCGTTTCCAATATTTGCCTCTATGGTAACGGATAGAATTTTTCAACCGTTGAAAATGTTGACACGTGGATCCTAGCGAAGGCGCAGATGGGGAGCTGGGCGGAGCAGACCCGCGAGTATAAATGGCGAGAGGTACCAGCAGCGGTCTCTTTGAAGCCCCCGTCCATCGCCTCCCGTTTTTCAAACTTTGCCAGATCCCCTCCGTCCAAATCCATGGCGAGAGGTACCAGCAGCGGTCGTGGACGAGGGCGCGGCCATGGTAGGGGGCGCAGCGGCAATGCCATGCCGTCGGTGTCGCCCTCACCGTGCTCTGAAGACATGTCCCCGGCGAGAGGTACCAGCAGCGGTCGCGGCCGTGGACGAGGGTGCGGCTGTGGTAGGGGCGCAGCGGCAATGCCGCGCCGTCGGTGTCGCCCTCACCGTCCTCTGAAGACATGTCCCCGGAGCTGCGCGGCTTCGAGTTCTTGGTTATCCTGTACAAGAGCATCAAGAGGCGCCTGAGGCTCCCGAGGGCGTTCGCGGAGAAGCTCCAAGGCATGGTGGCAAGTACCATGCATCTTAAGATGGAGGACTGCGAGAACGGCAGCTGGGCGGTGAAGACGGCCGTGAGTGCCGGGGGGAATTTGTACCTCGGTCAAGGATGGAAGTCATTCGCCGAAGCGTACAAGCTTGAGCAAGGGCACTTTTTGTGCTTCGAGTTCGACGGCGGCAACGGGTTCTTCATCAAGATCTTCGACGGTACCTTATGGCAGAGGGAGGCCCTCGTGTACACCGACGACGAGCCCGAGTCTTCATCAGCAGCAGCTAGTAGTAGCATTAGCTAGTAGTAGCATACTCCCATATGTAATCGTTTACTTCATTATTAATATCAAGTCTGTATGTAGTTTAGTCATCTTTATTATTAATATATGTATCCTATGTGGTTCATTGTCGTTTCCTATGTGGTCTCTGCCTTCATATGTAATTTAGACTATCTGTAAGTAGGTCTTCTCTGTTAATGGTATAAATGCAAAGGAAACGGTTATAGTATTTAACCGTTTCCTTTGTGGTACCTGTGTTCATATATATTGGCCTCCACAGAATGACCTTACACTCTCGCTCTCTTCCCCACTGTCCCAGACTCCCAGCGTCTGTTCGTGGCGGCGGCTCCTACGGGCGCCCGGTTATCGACGGTCTGGCCGTCTCCTCCGACACCGCACGCCGGCACCTCCTCTCCGGTGAGATCTGTTGCTGCTAGTGTCGCAGCGCGTGTGGCAGATGCCGGCACCTCCACTCCGGCGAGATCTATCACTGGTAGCGTCGCAGCGCGTGTGGCAGATGCCGGCACCTCCTCTCCGGCGAGATCTATCGCTGGTAGCATCACAGCGCGTGTGGCAGATGCCGACACCTCCTTTCTGGCGAGGCTGGCCTATGCAAGAGACCGGCACCTCCTCTTCCGTCGGGTGAAAGGTAAAAAATCTTATGTTTCTGTGACCGGCTGTGACGCCGATGAACTAGGTTCTACATTATTGGGTTGCGGGTAAAACTTTAAAATTTTCCGTAACCTTGCCACCAAAGATCTATTCTATGAAGATATGCTGCACCCCATAATGCTAGATCTAGAATACTTACAAACACCGTTACGGAAGATCTTGTGTTTGTCGAAGTAGATGTCGGTGAAGCTTGATGAAGAATCTCACGTCTGCGACGGGAGGTGAGATTGTTGCCGGCCTGTCGTCGAGGGACTACTTGCGCAGCCCGCTCTAGCAGTATCCACACGTACACCGCGCCAACCCGCCAGTTGCGTTCGCCGCCTAGAGCTACTAGCACCGACGAAGAGAGACATCCTTTCGGCGTAGTTTAGGTGGTAGATCTAATCAACTTGATTAGATCTGTATGAGAGGATTAGAGACGTCTAATTCTCAACGCATGAGATCTACTAGAGAGATAGAATAGCGACGGAGGCAATATTGTGTGTTCTCCTTGGGGAGAGGGGGGAGTATATAAAGGGAGAGGGAGAGGTGGTGCGCCAGCCCTAGGAGGAAGCCGACCCCTCCTCCAAGTCGGTTGGGGGATCCTTCCCTCCCTTCCCTTTTATCTTTTTTTGTCTTTTTCCTTTATTCTTTCCTTTTCCAATTCGGACTCTTTTAAATCTCCAAATCAAACAAGGAAAGAGAGGGGAGGAGTTGGTGCACCGGCCAGGAGGGTGGGGCCCAGCCGGCCGACCCACGCTAGGTGCGGTTCGGCCCCTGGGGTCCCCCTTCTTCCTTCGGCACTTCCCCCCCTTCATGGCAAACCTCCGAAACTCGTCCAGAAGCATATATACTCTTTAGATAAAATCATCGACTCTATCCACTAATGTCGGAAACACTTCCCGGCATCCTGGAACATCACATGTTCGCCATATTTCTCTCTCGGGAAATTCTACCCAATACCGACATTATTTCCCTCCCATGATAACTTCATCGGAACACCTCCGAATTACTCCGGAGTTGTTTCTGTGACATCGGAGGGACTCCGAACTTTTTCTCATAACCACAAAACTATAACTTTATTCTCTCAATAAAAGGTTGACTCACAGCTTAAGTGTGTGACCCGAAAGGTTTGGTAAACACAAAGACATGTCCAGGAGCTTACCAGACAATAACCAGCATTGGGACCTAGACGGCCATACTGGCTCCCTGTGTTCACGAGTGAACGACAGAAACTGTGTGTTACTCATTACGCTAATTCCCTTACATACACGATACCAATATATCTCAAGATTTGAGACAATGTGTTGTAGTGTGAATTAAACCCTTTAATCATAACACATATAATTCTCGTACCAATATCATTCTCTTTTCTCATTCCGTATTTTCATTTTCCCGTGATTAATCACGTTGTGTCTGGCCAGACGATTGGGTGACAACGATAATACTCAGATGGCCTAGAGGATGTATCTCTCCATCGGCTGGAGGAGTAAGTGCCTTTCTTGAATAATCTCTATTCCAATACATTATTCTAGTCCACACCCAAAAGCCACCGTTATGGTCCCCAGTTACGGCATGACGTTAGGTGACAATCAAAACATGAGTGTCGAATAAGCGGTCACCAGATATTCTCAAGGCATAGGAATATTGAAAGGACAAGGATGTCGCCTAGAGGGGCTGAATAGGTGATTAAAACTTTTCCGGTTTAGGCTTGATAATTGCGGAATAAAACTAGTTGTTTAAATTAACAAGCCAACAACCTAAATAAACTAGGCTCCCTATGTGCACCAACAAATTATGCTAAGCAAGACAAGCAACAAGGTGATAGCAATATAGAATACTTCAAGCACGAAGGCTATCACAAAGTAAAGTGCATAAGTAAAGAGCTAGGGTATAGAAATAACCGAGGCACGCGGAGACGAGGATGTATTCCCGAGTTCCTCCCTTTTAGGGGAGTACGTCTCGTTGGAGAGGTGTGAGTCAACACAATGACTCAACAGCCACAAAGGTTTCACCTTCTTCTCCGATGAACCGCACCATGAAGCTTTGGTTCACCTTCAACTATCGGAATCCTTCAAGGCAGAATCCAGAGCCTTTACAACAACGATCCGGGGCACACACACCCACAACTGAATTGGGGGCTCCCGAACAGCTACAAGTGACCACAAGAGGTCTCAACCACCACAAAGGCGTCTAGGGTCCAAAGACCCAAGAGTAACAAGCTCACAAACTTTCAACTTCCACGAATCCTCGTCGAGAGCACAAACTGATGCACAAAGCAATGGCAAGAGCACAAAAGTGCTCAAATCCTTCACTCTCAAATCCCACCAAAAGCAACTAATGCTTATGGGGGGGAGAAGAGAGGAAGAACAAAAAAGAGCCTAACAAATGGAACTCCAAGATCTAGATCTAAAAGCTTCCCCTCACTTAGAGAAGAGATTGATTGGTGGAATAGTAGATTAGATCTCTCTCTTTTCCCTATAATTTGAGGCAAGAATCATGGAGAAATAGAGAGAAAGACAAGCTCAAGAAGGTCAACAATGGTGGGCAATTTCGTGCTTAGGACCTCTACACACTTTGGGGAAGAAGGGGTCCTTTTATAGGTCCCACGAAATCTTCCCGTTGAAAAACTGGTGCAGAAAAACTCGGACCGGATATTTCCGGGTCAAGGACCGGATATTTCCGGTGCACAGGAAATCTCCGGACCCCCGAAAAACGACTAAGTCACTAAAATTTTGGTACTGACCCGGGTCAGAAATTTGGCCGAAATATACCCGGAAATGTCCGGGGGCCGAAATATACCTGGAATTTCCGCCCCCAGAAAACTGCAGGAAAAACAAAACGAAAACGGCAATAACTTTTTCATCCGGACTCGATTTCGATGATTTTGGGCTCGTTGGAATCGCAACGAAGAGCTCTTCAAGATTATGCAGACAAACATCATAGTCCATCATGTGAGGTGGAAGCCAAAAGGAGAGAGTTTGACCTCTCTTAGAAAGGCAAACCAGTAAAACCTCCAACATCAAAAACGTAACAAGATTTCATATGAAATCCGTTTTTGATGAACTAGAGCTTGCTATGGAGATGAACACAAGGTCTAAATTCTCACATGGATAAAAGCCAAATAAGAATCAAGAAAGATAATATGCCAAAGATGTAAAGTTTAAACTCTTCACAAATATGCGATCAAGTTACTCACTTGAGAGCCCCTCTTGATAGTACGCTGTCTATCCTATAACCCGGTCTCCCACTAACAACATGAGACCGGTAAAATAGAAACCCTATCATACCTTTGCCTTACGTATTCCACTTGAGCTAGATGATGATGATCTGGACTCTCTCAAGTTGAACACCTTTCTTGATTGTGCATGCTACCACATGCTTGATGACGACTTCTCCAAATACTCCCCCATACACCATTATGGGAGAGCCTCGCTTAGCTCCGTCTTTATGTATCCACTTGCACTTCATCTTCTTCTCTTGATATAGATGATGGCTTGGAGATAAACATGAATGTTCACTCAATCTTCTTTTCCAAGTCATCCTTGCAATAAGCTCAACTCTAGGTGACCATTCTTCATATTAACCCATTGGAAAGAATCTTGGTCATCATATAATCTTCTAGAGTCCAACAGTTGAACTCCAATCTTCTTCATAGACACGATCTATAAAGATATCTCAATGCAAACATTACTCCATAGAGATTGTCATTAATTACCAAAACCACACATGAGGGCACATGCACTTTCAAATATAGCTAATGAAAACTAAACATATGATCAATTGATATCTTCATCGTTGACGATTAGTCTCATAGCAAGATCATACAATGGGTCGGTTCAGTACTATTATCATTCCGATAACAAACTCCTATAGTTGTGTGACTTATACAAAGTCCATGACCAGGAAAACATGATCATCAAACAACAAGATAGGCTAGTTTTAGAGACAAGACCAGGAACGCTTTTACTTGTTCGTATCTCTACACCTGTATTGGAGGTTTTCCTCTTGAACACGTTGTATTTGCTATTCAAGTGCACAATACAGTTATAGCATAAAGACATAAACATTAATAATAAACTTGGAGATAAATAATAACTAAATTATTATTGTCTCTAGGGCATATCTCCAACAGTCTCCCACTTGCACTAGAGTCAATAATGATTCTAGTTAGCATGATGACTTGGCACCAAATGGAACTAAGGGGCCACTCACGCTTTCGCATGCGCTCTGAGATTGTGTCCATAATTTTGATCCAATCAAAATACATAAACTCATTTAACTCCTCACACGTCAAACTTGACAATGCAAAGTTGGATATGTTAGGAATTGGATTTTGGCCTATCCGGTTCCGTAGTAGCATTAATAATATCAAGCGTCTCCGAATGATATTATCATACCGTCTATTGAAACATCACCAAGTCAATGACTTATCCAATAACTTGCTATCATGACGTCTCACATCAATGATGCAACTATCCTTTATAGAAAATCTATATATGTCATAGAATCCACTCATAATATAATTGTGGTTTGATAAAATCAAAGCACCAAGTATTTATCAATTAAAATTGCATTTCTTAGATTAAATCAATTAAGATTTGATTTCATAATTCCCCTACAAATACGTATATGAGGAACTTCACTATATACACTATTTGAAACTTTACAAAATCTATTAAGTCGTTATTCTTTTGTAATTTCACTGTCAGGTTCTCATCACAATATAAAAACCTTCATGATCGATTACATTTTAATTAACTGCCTTTATGAGAAAACTTTTACCAAGTATTTCTCTACTTGCCGGTGGCCAAATAAATTTAGCACTTTGGAAACTTTCCGGCTTTATGTACTATATATAACAATGAGATAAGCAAAATCACATAAATATGATTTGATCTTATTCCTCTCTACTTGCTCACCATTGACTACGAAGGCCAATGTGTCATGCAAATATCACACTATGACTTCTTGATCAAATTTCTTTGACTCAAGACACAATTCGAATTACCTTTCAGAATTGTACTTAGCACATTCATACTCATGTTTATTAAACTCTTAATCTATCTCATAGACAAAACTTTAATAAGACACTTTCCGACCTTTTATTTAAAACTCTTTTAAATCTTTATTTTCACAAGATATACATTTTTGAATTCGACCTAGACTTATTCAATAAATATAATATCAGCTCCCACTGTCTTTAAGTCCTTTCGATTTATATAATGAAAAGAATAAATTCTTGATTCATTAATACAACTGACTTCAAACACTCATAATATAATTATCTAGATTATTCTCATAATCCAAAAGAATTATTCTTCGCAATCAACTTTGCTACTTTAGTCCAATAACAGCATTAAGCAATTGATATGACAAGTTTTGCAACTTCTCACTATCATTTATTCGTCCTTGATAAAACAATTTTAATCAAGACTAGCTCTATGAATATTAGATATTCACATCTGTCCTTTCTTTATGAAATATTCATGCCCAGTGATTTCACATCACGTCCAAACTACTCTCAAGATTAAATCTTGGAGTTACATGAATTTTTCTTGAACTCCTTTATGACATATACTGTCATTTATGAGCATTCATTATTCTTTTGTAATTGCTTTGCTTTTAATCATATTCCTGGACATTTCAATAATTCAACCACTAGGTGATTTAATCATTAAATTCTTCATATGATAATCATCTTAATACTTAATTTGAATCATGTATGCATACATGTATTCCTGGACAAAGTAATGATATGGAAAACATTTGCATGTTACTCCTTTCATTCTAACACTTGTCCAAAGACTCCCAGTCTTAATTTAGTATTTTGATTTCCACTCCTCTTCATGAGAAGACACTTTTCTCCAATTCTAAAGTCAACAAGCTTTCAGAATTTTGTGTGGAAAACAACTGCCAATATAATACTTTGGACTTTACCTTTATGCAAAACATTTATTCAATTCGAATCCATACTTAGATCTCAATCAAAAATTCTTGGAACTTTCTATCAAAATAACTCCAAGTTAAAATTGATATAGGTCCCCTGGATACAAACAAAATAATCTATTTATTTTAGTGGGTATTTGGAATTCTATTTCACATCACATTAGAACAAGACACTTGGACATAATTATGATAACATTCAATCTTTGTCTTACAAAAGATTTCATCATCATGATAATTTCGAATTATCAAAATTCATCATGAGTAATTGACTAAGAAAACTTTCTTTCGTCAATCATGTTATAATACATTTTATTAATTCTTTTTAACTTTATCAAATTTCTTTGATCTCTTACTTTGATTCTCACATGCTCCCACTTAATTTTATGAAACATTGCAACTTCAATAATTTCATCAACTCTATTTCATTAATATGCAACTTCATATTAATTCTTCAATAGAATTTAATTAATGGGTACTTTCCAACCTTTATGTAATTTTTGAAATTACTAGTGCCTAGCACTTTGCCAATTTTGAATTTTACCAAATACCTAGTATTTGTGGATCTCGAATTTTTATTAAGTGCCTAGCACTCCATAAATTTCGAGTTGATCAAGTGCCTAGCACTTTTGTGGATTTTTAGTTTTGTCTATTTTATCTTGGAATAACTTTAAGAGTCTCAAAAGAGAACCAACGAAAAGCTTCTTCCAAAATTCAAAGACTAAACCAAAATCAAACATCATTCAAAACTTTAAATGATATTTCGAATCAAAACATTTAAGACTTAACAAAACTAAATTAAAGACATATTACAATAAAGAAGATCATCATAAATTGAATTCACAAAATGTGAACTCCCACACATACTTTAATATTCGAACATAACTTTGTTCCAGAATCTCAAAATATTCATTACAAAATGATCGAACTGAAAATAACTCTTATTTAAAGTCCTATAGTGTAAATCTTCTTCATTGACTTGGACTTGTAGATGAAGTAGTGGTCATGGCGCCAAAGGTGCCACCTTCTTCCTCTTCCTCCTCTTCTTTCCACCTCTCTTGCCTCTTTTCCTTTTCATACTACGATCATGCAACATGAAAAATTTCAGTATTTAAATACCAAAATATATTCGAGCCGAGAATATGTCAATAACTTGTGTATAACTCTTATACCTTTTTGGACTCGCCACTGGACTTGCAAGAAGGATGCTGTCATCAAATGATGCACATAGATATCCAACTCAGCTGACAAGAGCCTTTCGAAGACTTCCTTGACTGTCTTCTCCACTTCCATCATTTCATAACAAGCCACAAAAGAATAGGAGTATGATGGTAGGATCTCCGAAGTGTGTCAACCGCTTGTTTTTCTAGAACTGGTTGCCCAATATCCTCAAGCTTCCTTAGTATCTTGCAGAACTTAGCCTTGTGCTCCCTCATCGAGCCTCCGCTCAATAGTTTGCACGCTCTAAGTTCCCCATTGAATTTGTAACTAGCATGACATAACTGGAAATAGAACCGAGCTTTCAACGCTTCCATGAGACGGAAGGGGCGATAGTATGGATAACAATCGCTAAGCTCGGGACTTATCCTGTCAAGCATCACCAAACTCACTTGATACTCATCTTCCTCCATAGGAGAATAGTCATCTTCTAACTCTGGAACAGGAGTGTCCAGCGCATACTCTAACTCGCGTCTCCTGAGATGTTCTCTCAGTCCGTGAAGCCAATCAGCAAAGATCACGCTTCCGCAGTCAACTTTCCTAACAACTCATCCTCATGCACTTTTTCAACGGGATCCATTTTCTACAACAAAACAAGTTTATTTAGACTCATAGTTTACTATTAATTTTATTGCACTACTTTAACTCAATTTAAAATTGAATCTAAGATATGCTCCCACTAAGCCCAACAATCCTCACGATTGGCGCTAAGTGATTCAGGACCCGATAAACCGACGAAACAAGTATGGATACATAGCATGATCGGGCCAACCGGTAGGCACTATGCCAGTTGTAGTAGCTACAACTCCTATTCGTCTTTCGACGTGTGTTCAGAACTCATAACTTGTTATGCTAGGACTTCAAGACAACCAACCGATGATGCTGCTGGAACGGTTCGCGCCCGCCTCCCAAACCCTTGGCCCACGTGACTCGTGGATACACGGCGCCCGGGGACAAGCGCCTGGTTTGATGGTGCCACGATTGGAAGAACACGATCTCCTTGATATTTTACTTGAGGATTCACCCTAATAAATGACTACTGCGCAATCAAGGTGCAAACAACAAAGGATAAACATCACAGGCAATAAATAATAATTCATGTGCTCTGGTATAGCCTTTTTGTTGTTCTTCGGAAGTTCTTGGCGCTCGTCCTTGAGGATCCACCATCTTCATAATTCCCGGTCACAACAAAATCCCCGAAGGAAAATTGCCGTAGTCGAGAACTCGCCAAGTACTCGTCGCCAACATACCGCATGCGCCTCCTCCCGGTTCTCCTGCGACGAACTCTTCTTCGCTTCTTTTGTCGATGACGAACTCGATCAACTGTTTTGGCTTTCACCATCATGTTAAGACACCATAACAAAATAGCTATACCAAAACACATACACACAATCCTGCAAAACCAAGTTAGACGCTTCTAACGTTTGTTTGCAAGTTTTACGTGGCCTTGTAGGATCTACGGAAGAACCGTCACTACCTACGAACTGAAGCACGTTTAGGCTTGTTGCTAGATTAACTTTGCGGGGTGAGTGAGATCCCAACATTACGAAAACGTTGCGAACCCCACTCTAAGCGATCGCACTGTGCGTGGCCCCCGTGAGGCATCCAACCCTCATGCCCTGTCCGTTATACAACAACGTCCACAACTATAGGTATAGACCCCAAGCTACTGAAGCACTTCGTTGGCGCCGATAGGCATACTACGAGCAGCCGGAAGGTCCGCGGATTACCAGAAGTTCGTAAGATCTTGCCTATGCCGCGATGGAATATGAAGTATAAATTATTGGGAAGAAACTAAAATAAACTTAATGCAAGAACCATGCAATAACCGCACCAACATGTGCTCTAGATCAAATCATATCTACGCATAGATCGGCTCTGATACCACTATTGGGTTGCGGGTAAAACTTTAAAATTTTCCGTAACCTTGCCGCCAAAGATCTATTCTATGAAGATATGCTGCACCCCATAATGCTAGATCTAGAATACTTACAAACACCGTTGCGGAAGATCTTGTGTTTGTCGAAGTAGATGTCGGTGAAGCTTGATGAAGAATCTCACGTCTGCGCCGGGAGGTGAGATTGTTGCCGGCCTGTCATCGAGGGACTACTTGCGCAGCCCCCGCTCTAGCAGTATCCACACGTACACCGCGCCAACCCGCCAGTTGCGTTCGCCGCCTACTAGCACCGACAAAGAGAGACAGCCTTTCAGCATAGTTTAGGTGGTAGATCTAATCAACTTGATTAGATCTATATGAGAGGATTAGAGACGTCTAATTCTCAACACATGAGATCTACTAGAGAGACATAGAATAGCCACGGAGGCAATATTGTGTGTTCTCCTTGGGGGAGAGGGGGAGTATATAAAGGGGAGAGGGAGAGGTGGTGTGCCGGCCCTAGGAGGCCGGCTGACCCTCCTCCAAGTCGGTTGGGGGAGTCCTTGTCCAACAAGGACTCCCTCCCTTCCCTTTTATCCTTTTTGCCTTTCTCCTTTATTCTTTCCTTTTCCAATTCGGACTCTTTTAAATCTCCAAATCAAGCAAGGAAAGAGAGGGGGAGGAGTTGGTGCCCCGGCCAGGAGGGTGGGGCCCAGCCAGCCGACCCACACAAGTTGCGGTTCGGCCCCTGGGGTCCACCCATCTTCCTCCGGCACTTCCCCCTCTTCATGGCAAACCTCCGAAACTCGTCCGGAACCATATATACTCTTTAGATAAAATCATCGACTCTATCCACTAATGTCGGAAACACTTCCCGGCATCCCGGAACATCTCATGTTCGCCATATTTCTCTCGGGAAATTCTGCCCTATACCGGCATTATTTCCCTCTCATGATAACTTCACCGGAACACCTCCGAATTACTCCGGAGTGTTTCTGTGACATCAGAGGGACTCTGACCTTTTTCTCATAACCACAAAACTACAACTTTATTCTCTCAATAAAAGGTTGACTCACAGCTTAAGTGTGTGACCCGAAAGGTTCGGTAAACACAAAGACATGTCCAGGAGCTTACCAGACAATAACCAGCATTGGGACCTAGACGGCCATACTGGCTCCCGTGTGTTCACGAGTGAACGACAGAACCTGTGTGTTACTCATTATGCTAATTCTCTTACGTACACGATACCAATGATATCTCGAGATTTGAGACAATGTGCTCTAGTGTGATTAAACCCTTTAATCATAACACATATAATTCTCGTACCAATATCATTCTCTTTTCTCATTCCGTATTTTCATTGTCCCGTGATTAATCACGCTGTGTCTGGCCAGACGATTGGGTGACAACGATAATACTGAGATGGCCTAGAGGATGTATCTCTCCATCGTCTGTAGGAGTAAGTGTCTTTCTTGAATAATCTCTGTTCCAATACATTATTCTAGTCCACACCCAAAAGCCACCGTTATGGTCCCCAGTTACGGCAAGACGTTAGGTAACAATCAAAGTATGAGTGTCGAATAAGTGGTCACCAGATATTCTCAGGGCATAGGAATACAACTAATGAAAACTAAACATTTGATCAATTGCTATCTTCATCGTTGACGATTAGTCTCATAGCAAGATCATACAATGGGTCGGTTCAGTACTTCCGATAACAAACTCCTATATTTGTGTGACTTATACAAAGTCCATGACCAGGAAAACATGATCATCAAACAACAAGATAGGCTAGTCTTAGAGACAAGACCAGGAACACTTTTACTTGTTCGTATCTCTACACCTGTATTGGAGGTTTTCCTCTTGAACACGTTGTATTTGCTATTCAAGTGTCCAATACAGTTTTAGCATAAAGACATAAACATTAATAATAAACTTGGAGATAAATAATAACTAAATTATGATTGTCTCTAGGGCATATGTCCAACATACATATGAGCATTTCATCTCATAAACAAATTCACTCACAAATATGTGTACATATTATTACAAATAGTTCAACATAGACATTCAATGCTTAGTGCAAATTCACACACACATGTTCTGATAATTACAAACACTTATAGTTCAAGCACCAACTGTACAAACTAGTTCAACACCGATATCCAAGGCTTATGCTATTCACCACCCATCATCCTCATCCGTCTTACTGCTCTTGGTGTTCGTTGATCCCTCACCATTCTTGCACCTAGGGAAGAGCACTTCCCGCCACGTTGGACGTAGCCTGTCCTTCAAGGTTAGGATCTTCCGATACAACTCGTTGGTCACGTACCCATCTATTGCTGCGTAGTCGAGGTTAACTTTGTATAGCGGCATCCACTCCCAGAAATTGTGCTGCTTGGATGGGAACTCCTTCATGTTGGAGTATGATGTGTCGATGAGGTCTGCCGCTAGATCACCCATTCCGTCCCTCTCATCTTCACCCTTGATTTTGTATACGAGTTGGATATCCACGTAGTACTCGGTGGAATGTGGAAGCCGGCACGAGAAAGCACCTTGCGGTCGTTGGTGATGTGCACGCTTGCGAAGGTGATATTCTTGCGTTGAAAGAATTTGCCCAACGCTGGACAATTCTTCTTGGACTTGCACCAGCGGAACACGAGGACATGATGGCGCATGGCGAGTTGCAGGACAGCCATGTCCCGACGATTAAGGGTGTACTCGATGTCAAGGCCGACGAACCGATGCTTCTCCTCTGCTAGCCATTCCTCGTACTTGTAGAGGATCCGCTCCACGTATGCTCCTCGTTCGTGTACACCACCTCCAGAACGGTGGTCGCGGGCATGGACGGTAGATGTCTGTGTTATTCTGTTGCGGTCATCCATGGCTGGGGGGGGATTGGGATGGAACGAGGAAGAAGAGACAGAAGGAATGCGAACTGACACAAAGTAGAGACAATGGCAACCGAACAGAGCAGTTCCTGGATATTTGCCGCCGATCTTAACAGTTGATTGAAAATGGCAACCAAATAGGGCAGTTGCTAGAAAATAGCCACCGATGTTCTTTTATATCCAGATGTATTTTGTATATTTCGCTAATCTTTTTTTCTTTCACGCTGGAGTTTATTTCGGCAACACTGCATAAAAGTACCAACGTACCATTTCGAGAACCAGAAACCTTGAGGCACGGAAACTTCAGGGATGCTGGTCTTGGAGCGGGTACAGCGACGACTGAGAGCTCATTGTAGGTGAGCTCCAAGTCAAAGATGGAAGGTTGTCTTAATTAAGCCAGCCTTCCATCTTGTTAGGCTAGTTACTTATAGGTTTAGAGTTCATGATTGTAGTCAAAGTGTAATAGGTGATATTACATTATGCCAATGTGTGATAGATATGATTGTAGTTGATGCACCTAAAATGCATCTACTTTTCCAAACACTTTGCTTCATAATTTGCTCCGAAATATTCCCATATTTGAATAAAACTGCTGAATCTGACGCTGTTTTTAGCAAAGTCTCTTTTCTGGTTGTTTTTGCAGGAAATTAAATCGGAGAAAAATACCACGTCAAATTTTATGGAAAAGAAGGGCATCGTGCAAAAGATGGACACGAGGAAGCGTCCGAGGGCCAAAAGAGTGGGCCCCACGCGGCCAGATTCCTTGGCCGCGTGGCCCACCCATCTAGGGCCTCGAGCACCACTCTCCTTCGGCTTTCGCGTACCCCCTCATATATACAAAAAAGTGGCTGACCTAGGAGGGGAAGAGCTTTCGCGAAAAAGAGCGCCGCCGCCACCACGATCTTCGTTTTCGGAGACAGATTGATCCAGCATTTCTCCCCGGAGGAGGGATCCGGAGGCCGTCTTCACCGCCATCTTCACCGCCTTCATCTCCATCGACCATGAGCTCCTTCACCATCACCATGTGTGAGTAGTCCACTGTAGGCATATGAGGTGGATGGGGATTGGATGAGATTGATCATGTAATGATACCCGTTGTCCGAGATCTTAGGGGTTTATCTTGAGGATATTTTTGTATTGTGTTGATGCACTTATGCTATGTTTAATGCTTGCTACTAGGGCCCGAGTGGCATGATTTCAGTACTGAACTTATTTTGCCCCATCATATATTTGAGTTTGGTATTTATCTGCAAAGTGTATCACCTGCTATTATGTTGAACCTGCGAACCCTAAAAGTGACATATAGGGAAAACATGGGGAGATGTTTTAGTTTGAGGATTCTATGTGTTCATGAAATGTTAATGCGTTGTTCCGGACTATTCGAAAGGGTAGACCTTAATTACCTGTAGTTCCAAGTTGGCCCCGGTGAAATGGGCAGGTAGGACAATAGATGTTGTGCAAATTCTCTTGGTTAGTACGCACAACTATTTACGGAACACATACCTACATATATCGGAGTTAGAGATAAGTCCCATTGCTATTTGTATCTTATTATATGATCAATCTTATTCATGCAACACCCCGCTATCACCTCATGCCTACGTTTTAAATCTCGGAGTTACACTTTCACTTTTCCGGTGAAAACTGGGAAACCCTTGTTTACTACTGCTGTTTTATTTTGCTTGCTTGAATCATCCTACTGCCATAACTATCACTGCTGCAAGTTTATTGATATACAGGTGTGGTGAGAGTGACGCTTCAATTGCTAAAGTCTTATTGGTATTCTTGTGTTCCCCTTGAGTCGAACTATAAATTTGGGTAATACTTCCCAACGAAGATTTCAACGATCCCCTATACTTGTGGGCATCAAGACATTTTCTGGCGCCGTTGCCGGGGAACCTAGCTTTATTGGTAAGACAACTTGTTATCATTTATTTGCTGCACTTGCTTGTTCCCAACTATGGGAAAGGAAAAGAATACTCCGAAGGAAGTAACGCCTTCAACTACTCGTAGAGGTACTGATTTGCCAAGTAGGCCAAACTTTTCACTTAATGTTGCTTCTGCTATTATTGCTAAGAAGAAAGAAAAAGCTTTATCTAGTTCACCATTGTCTAAGATGTCTACTAGTATTGAAAATAATTTAATATGTGGTAGCGTAGACAAAGAAGTGACACCTGAAACATCTGAGATAACTGAAACATCTGAATTGCCTGAATTACCTGAATCTGCTATTGTTGAAAATGTGGAGTCTGAGTTGGAAGATATTGAATATTGTGATGATGAACATGAAACTTCTTCTAAGGAAGAAGATGCATTTACTATGGCTTTTATGGATTCGAATTATGATAAATTGGATAAACTTGATAGCTATAAAAATTCTCCTCTTGATGATTATTTCCCTGTTACTAAGAAAATGAATGCTCCAGCTATTAAAATTAAAGATAAAGATTATGAGTTTAGTGTTGATCCTGAAATAATTGAAAAAGATGAGAAGTTTAAGTTTTATGGGAGAGATGATGAGTTTCCTTTTGAACACATTGCTGTTTAGCATGATTTATCTGTGCTATTTGGTAAAGATGAAATCCACCAACGCTATTATTTCTTAAAGTTGTTTCCTTTTACCTTGGGAGGAAATGCTAAAACTTGGTATAATCATTTAGAACCTGGATCTATTACTAGTAAAGAGGAATGCTTGCAGCTATTCTATAATAAATATTTCCCTTCAGATAAGATCCATGGTTTAACTATTGAGATTAGCAACTTTTCACAGAAAGAGAAGGAGGATCTACCCCAAGCTTGGGGGAGGTACAGTAAGATGGTTAGGAAATGTCCTACCCATGGCTTTAAGAGTAATGAAATACTTGATATATTTTACAATGGACTAACTGAAAACACTAGAGGCTGTCTTGATAGTATTGCAGGTAATGTTTTCAGGGAAAGGACCGTTGATGAAGCAACTGAGTTATTGGAGACTATCTCTAGAAATTATGAAGATTGTAATATTGAAGAGATAGATGGAAAAGATATTTCCAGAGAAGAAAGGAGGCATTCTTAAGTTAAACAAAGAGACAATGAAAGAAGCTTCCAAGGCTATTAAAGAGAAGGGAATTAAAACCTCTCATCTCAAGGAATTATCTGAAATGGGTGTTAAACTTCCTATTGATCAACCATGTTTTCCAATCCAAGTCAATGCTATTAGCTCTATGGAAGGTAATGAAAAGGTAACACCTCCTATTGATGTATCATAAGTTAATGATTTTGCTTATCATAACAATCCTGAGGAGCATGGTATTAGAATGAATATTATGGAAAACTCTCATAAAATTAAATTTCTTCGTGAAAATTTAAATGCTAGTGTGGGAGAGGTTAGAAGAATTATTAAACATTGTGAGATGATGAATAATCAAGTTGAACAAATGGTTTATCTTCAAAATCAATTGTATGCAAATCTTATTGATAAGAAACAGGTTTGTGGAGTTAATACTAGAGGAAGAGGAATCATCTCCACCTGAAGAAGAACAACATGAAGCTGAAAATATTGAAGAACCTGAACCTCCTTAAAAAGAAGACCCTCAACCATCTATTGAGAAGAATAAAAAGAAAAAGCATCCAAATCAACAAAAAGGTAAAGAGAGGGATCCATGGGAACAAAGACCCGATAAAAACTTTATGTTTGCAAATTCCTCTTGTTGATGCTATTAAAATTCCTCCATATTCAAAATATATGAAAGATATTGTCACTAATAAAAGGAAGATACCTACTGATGCAATTACTGCTATGCTTGCTAATTATTCATTTGAGGGGAAATTGCCTGAAAAGCGTGGAGATCCTGGTATTCCAACTATTCCTTGTCATATTAAAGAAACTTATGTGAAATATGCATTATGTGATTTAGGAGCTGGTGTTAGTGTTATGCCTTTTTCTTTATATAAGAAACTTAACCTGAATAAATTGGTTCCAACTGAAGTTTCATTGCAAATGGCTGATAAATCAACTGTTGTGCCTATAGGTATATGTGAGGATGTTCCTATCTCTATAGCTAATGTGTTAATTCCTACAGACTTTGTTATATTAGAAATGCCTGAGGATGATAATCTATCTATTATTCTTGGAAGACCCTTTTTAAACACTGCAGGAGCTGTGATAAATTGCACTGAGAGCAAAGTGACATTTAATGTCAAAGGAAATGAGCATACTATCTATTTTCCCAAGAAGAATCCTGTTACAATGATAAACAAGAGTGTGAATTCTATTCAAAGAAATACTATTATGATTGGAAGCTTTGAATTGCACTACCACCTCCTGCACCAAAGTATGCTACCTTGATGATTGGAACTATTCCAATCAAATATGAGGTATCTTGAATTTCTTCTTTATATATATAAAATAAGAATCATGTATTATATCTTTTACATATTATTAATGAGACTTGATCAACCTCATTACTAATGTGGAAATGATGAAAACTTGATTCCCATAAAAATTTGTATTGCATTTTAATTTTATTTATCCTAGAGTTTTGGAGTATATGCATAATCATAATTATTTCAGAGTTCAGAAATTCCAGAATATGAAGTTTGAAAAATTCTCTTCAGAAAATTTTCTCGAAAAATTCCAGAAAAATTTGGAGGTAAGTTATTTTACCAGAGGGACCAACAGCCAAAAGTGGGACACCAGGAGGCCACCAGGGACCAAAAGAGGGTGTCCCACGCGGCCAGATTCCTTGGCCGCGTGGGACCCACTAACTTTGGCCCCAGGTGGAGTTAGGTGAGTGCCCTGTGCCCATCTCCTTCCCCTCGACAGAAAACCAGCTCCAGGTATTTTTCCCAAATTTTCCCGAGCTCCTTCTTCCTGCTATCCTTGGATCTCCAAGTTTAGGGCAGATTTTTCAAATCTGTTTGGTGGGATTGCTCCTTGGTATGTGACTCCTCCACCCATCCAATTACTTTTTGTTCTTATGCTTTATGTATGAAGTATTTTGCTGCACTAGGTGTCACCTAATATGCTTGAGAAATCCATGGATTTAAGTTTTCTAGTTGATATTGATGCATGATATTGATGTGGAGACTAGTTATGGATGGCTCAATGTTGTTTTAGAGTGTTACATCTTAATTTTTGTTGGATATTATTTTTGGACAGCAAGGTTTCATCATGAACAAAGGTAAAGGATTGTTTGGGATGACTTCGAGACCAAGGAGAAGATCATCTAGAGTTTCCGAGAATTATGATGACAACCACCTTTGGGAGGATGGTGCGGTATATGCAGGGGAGAGGCTTCGGATTCATGCAACAAAATGGCAAGACCCCGTGGTTCTTGATCATTGGGGGATAAAGGAGGACTTCAACGCCTTCGCCGCTGCAGCTGGCTTACTCGAGTTCTCCCTTCATCCACGGAACACATACGAGGAACTCTCGCGAGAATTCCTCTCCACATTCCGGTTCGAGGGCCCCGAAAACTACAAACACAGTAAGAAAAGTAAGCCACCGTCTCCCACCTTTGTCATTAAATTTACTATGAGGGGGCAGCGCTTGGTTATGTCATTAGATGAGTTCTGCAAAGCTATTCGCGTAGAGAACACGGGTAGTTGGGAGGAGACCCGTGCTGATTCTAACCAAGAACTTGTTGCTTTTTGGCGTAGTATTTCTGTGAACATTCCTGATAGACTTAATAGGGGTAAATTCACTTGCATACAGCACCCCGGTTTGAGATACTTTGCCTTGTTCCTTGCAAGAGGATTTATTGCTAGAGATAACACTTCTGCTTGCACTGGACCCATGATTTATTTACTTAAATGTGCAAAAGAGAACATACCGTGTGAGTATAACTTGGGAGTAATTCTTGCTAGGTCCTTGCACTTGGCTGTGAGGAGGAATAATACTGATTACACTCCTATTTATGCTGGTGCCATTGCTACTTTAGTATATGAGCACATTAAGGAAGAGAGAGGTTTTGATAATAACATGGGTAGCCTAGTGAGAGAGTCTAATTTACTTGATTTTACTTTGACTTCTCGCATGGAAATGAGTGAGAGGCATGAGGATCATTATATGTATAGCTAATAAGGTCCCTCGTGCTGACCTTTTTGACAGGATTACCGGGAAGTGGACCGTGGAGGAGGTGCAACCTCAAGAGGAGCCCCAATATCCAGGAATGCAAGGCTACCAATATGGTTACTTCCCTGGAGATGGAAGTGGTGGGTACGATTACCATCCGGGATACTAGCTTGATCGCAAGCTTGGGGGAGTACTTCTCTCCCTTTCCATTCGTTGTTTTATATCACTTTTATCTTGTTATGTTTTAGTTTCTTGTTCTGAAAATCACAAAAACACAAAAAGATTTTATTTGTTTCTTTTGCTTATTTACTTCTGGTCATTTACTTTATGCATCTAAAAACTAAAAAGAACAAAAATATTTTCGTTTTCTTGAATCCAAAGTAAAAACGGAGGTGCAGGAATTGCTGAAATCTGCTCACTGTTTTATTTTTCATTTTTTTCTGTAACTCCGAATGAGCTAAAATTTTAACCACTACTGCAACTTTTCATAACCTATGCACCCGTAAAATATGAGATTATTCTGAGGTGTTTAGGTAGGGCAAAAACAGTTCTGTATGCAGTAACGTTTTATGGCAGATTTGAGTTTTTATTGCGCAGTTCAAGTTGGGAGAGGAGAACAACGATGATGAGTTGATGTGCATGAAGTGGATGAAAGGTATGACACCTTTGCCGTGCTTATGTGGACTTTTTAATAACAGCAAGTGCGCACATCATAGTTTCTTTAACATCTAGGGAAGTGGTAGCAAATGTTTATCTTCTCCGTGTTCTAGTATGTTATATGATGATGCAAGTGAGATATTATTTAGTGACAACACTTGGCTGTGGATTGAGTAACTGTGGCTCTAAACAAAGGTCTACGCATCCCATTGTGCTTGCTAAACTTGCCAACCAAAGAGAAAGTAAAAGAGTTTTTCAAATGTTAAACATGAAGTCATATGCTTGACAAGCTTAGGGGTTGGGAGTTAACTTATATGTGCTGACACATAGAAAGCTTTCAACATTGCACTAAATTACATTTAGTTGATATCATGTACTTTTGTTTATGGATGCTTATCATGGTGCCAAATAAATGCGGAAACTTAGTAAGTTTGAGGAGTGGGTATAAATGGCTAGAGAGACGCCTGGGCCGCCAACCTAAGCCATGCATCATTCATGGTGGAAATTTACAGCGTACCAAAGTGAACATTCAGTGATGCACTTCATAATAAAAAGCTACACAAATAGTAAATAAAAGAGTGCTGAGATTGTTCATTGTCTGTTTGTCTTGTCGTTTTGACATGGGCTTGTTCCATGTCCTGGGACAAGAGGTACCCCAGTTGACGCTCTTGATGACGCTATTATTACTTGCAATGACTTAGAAACTTAAACTTGCTTTGTGGCCCGAGTTGAGTAACACCGTGGTGTAGGTACTCGTATTCACGGGGCATGAGGCTCTCAACCATTAGTTGGTCAAGCATATGAGTCATAATAGGGAACACCAAATGGATTGATAAAACTGAGAGCAAGGTTGTAAGCACAATGAGTTCACTAGTCAATAAAAGAAAGAATCGAAAGATCTCAAAAATCTTGACATGATTCAATCAAAAGCGATGCAAGAACCTTTGTCTATTTCTACAGTTGGGCAAACTCATCCAAGTGCTGACACTTCATGTTATTTCTCTTGCAACAAATATAAATGCTTTAACACTGATTAGATGCACCTTTGCTAGCATTTTGTTATTTGTTATGGAAGTTATGTTTTGAATACTTGTTGGTATTAAACGGTGTTACATATGCAATGCAAAGTTCTTGTCAAAGTCTTTTTATCGCTTCTGCACTATGTTTGAGTTGTTCGAGGACAAACAACGAGCTAAGCTTGGGGGAGTTGATGCACCTAAAATGCATCTACTTTTCCAAGCACTTTGCTTCATAATTTGCTCCGGAATCTTCCCATATTTGAATAAAACTGCTGAATCTGACGCTGTTTTTAGCAAAGTCTCTTTTCTGGTTGTTTTTGCAGGAAATTAAATCGGAGAAAAATACCACGTCAATTTTTATGGAAAAGAAGGGCATCGTGCAAAAGATGGACACGAGGAAGCGTCCGAGGGCCAAAAGAGTGGGCCCCACGCGGCCAGATTCCTTGGCCGCGTGGGCCCACCCATCTGGGGCCTCGGGCACCGCCTCTCCTTCGGCTTTCGCGTACCCCCTCATATATACGAAAAAGTGGCTGACCTAAGGAGGGAGGAGCTTTCGCGAAACAGAGCGCCGCCGCCACCACGATCTTCGTTTTCGGAGACAGATTGATCCAGGATTTCTCCCCCGGAGGAGGGATCCGGAGGCCGTCTTCACCGCCATCTTCACCGCCTTCATCTCCATCGACCATGAGCTCCTTCACCATCACCATGTGTGAGTAGTCCACTGTAGGCATATGAGGTGGATGGGGATTGGATGAGATTGATCATGTAATGATACCCGTTGTCCGAGATCTTAGGGGTTTATCTTGAGGATATTTTTGTATTGTGTTGATGCACTTATGCTATGTTTAATGCTTGCTACTAGGGCCCGAGTGGCATGATTTCAGTACTGAACTTATTTTGCCCCATCATATATTTGAGTTTGGTATTTATCTGCAAAGTGTATCACCTGCTATTATGTTGAACCTGCGAACCCTAAAAGTGACATATAGGGAAAACAAGGGGGAGATGTTTTAGTTTGAGGATTCTATGTGTTCATGAAGTGTTAATGCGTTGTTCCGGGCTATTCGAAAGGGTAGACCTTAATTACCTGTAGTTCCAAGTTGGCCCCGGTGAAATGGGCAGGTAGGACAATAGATGTTGTGCAAATTCTCTTGGTTAGTACGCACAACTATTTACGGAACACATACCTACATATATCGGAGTTAGAGATAAGTCCCATTGCTATTTGTATCTTATTATATGATCAATCTTATTCATGCAACACCCCGCTATCACCTCATGCCTACGTTTTAAATCTCTGAGTTACACTTTCACTTTTCCGGTGAAAACTGGGAAACCCTTGTTTACTACTGCTGTTTTATTTTGCTTGCTTGAATCATCCTACTGCCATAACTATCACTGCTGCAAGTTTATTGATATACAGGTGTGGTTGAGAGTGACGCCTCAATTGCTAAAGTCTTATTGGTATTCTTGTGTTCCCTTGAGTCGAACTATAAATTTGGGTAATACTTTCCAACAAGATTTCAACGATCCCCTATACTTGTGGGCATCAATAGTCAAATTGTAAACGGTGATATTATTGTATTCCAATGCAATGATGACATTTGTTCTATGTTATGAATTGAATAACCTTTTTAGTGCATTGTGCAATCAGCCTTTCATGTATTGTGGCATATAACCGAAATATGAGAAAAACTCAGTGCAAATGGGTGGATGGCAAACTCCATATCTGATGAAGGCAAACTAAAGAAACGGAGGTCTGTGCACAACCGTTGCCAAATGGAGACCTCATCGGAAACGGTTTTTAGCCTCCGTTACCGATGAGGGCCTTCACATCAGTGATAGGGGCGGGGACACAGACCCTTTCTCCGTTTCCGATGGGGTATTTGGCCTATTTCCGATGTGTCGTTCTGTACTAGTGGATCTACCTCGGTCATCTTCAACCCCCTGCCCCATGCTTCCGCACACGCCCCCCCCCCCCCCCACACACACACACCCATTTAAACCCCCTCACACTCCTCTCTCTTTCGCCTAAACTCCTGCACCAAGACATCGACAAGCCGCTGGAAAATCGCTTGCCGGAGTTAGCCAGTGTCGCTGCTGTCAACCTATAGACTTATGGTGCACCAACGGTGCCTTCACCCCAACTCTTATGTTCCATGTCGTTGTTTTGTATTTGCTAGTGTATTTCTATGCAAGTATGGCGTGTGACCTCGATATGATGGGCTAACAGCTAGATTCACGCACGGATATATAGGTTCATGCCCCAGGGATGGTCTCCGGTAACAGCCCCAATCATGTGTGGATGTATTCACCGTGTGGAGTGCTCAAGATTATAATGGGGTGGTGCCGGCTAGCGGGAAGCCGACTCGACTACTCTTCCACGTGGGGAAGATGGAAGATATGAGATCTAGTTGTGTGAGAGTCCAACGTGATCTAACAACCTTCCGGAAGAGAGGTGTAATCCTTATATAGGGGCATCCCAGAGCCTCACTGACATAGAGACAAGCCCTGGTCCTTGCTATGATGGAACAGAGGCTACCTAGGTCGTAGTAGTTAACGTCGGCTAGCGCGTCCGAACACAGTATGGTGATGAGCCATTGTGTAGATCGTGAGCATCGACTTTGGAGCGTCTTCGAACTGGCGTAGGTGTCGGCTTTGATTGGTGAGGACATGACCTGGCCCAGTCATGAAGGAGTTCGGCGCATCCTGTCAGGGTATGGCCACACCAAGCGGTCTTGTCCACTAATGCTAGCGATGTTAGCTCCCTTACGGAGCGTGGACTTCTGCCCGTTGGCTTATCTTATGTTTGTCGGTTGTCGGGAAGCCGACAACTGCTTGAGCTGGTGAAGCGAGCCGACTGGTATTCGGTATCCATAAACACGTCATTTTATCTACGTCACCAAGTCCATGCGCATCATTTTGACACCTTGCTCAGTCTCAGAAGGCACAAAATCGCCGAGTTCGTCTTCGACCGGAGCTCCGCTCACGTGCATGTCTCTGACAAGTTGTCCCCAGCACAATCGACCACCTCCACCGCCGTCAAGCAAACCGATGTCACCGCCTTGTCAAGCCGTGTCTGAATGTACCTTCGTTGCAACCTAAGACGACCCAGAGCTAGTGATGACTGCTTGCTCGACTAAAGCACCGTCGTCGTCGTCGCCATTATCGCCGACCTAGTTTTTTGGCCGACCAAAACCCTAGCAACGTTGTACGATTCTAGCCGCCCAACATCACTTGATCCTACGGCTCGGTTCTAATCAAACCATGGCAATATCGGCTCATTTCAATTGTCCATTTTATATCTATCGCATGGTCGTGTTTTAAACCTATAACAAACAAGTAGTGGCCAATCAGAGACTGCCACTGACCCTGTTTTATTTTTAAAAAATCACGTGGCAGTAATTAGTGGTAATTTTGCAAAAAAGTCCCTAAAACTTAGAATTGCCATATCTTTTCATCCACAAGTCCAAATTAGATGAATCGTCTTTCCAAAATCCTTACAGAAAAATCTATCAATTCCAATAATTAGTTTCAGATTTTGAACATTTAAACATTTGACCAAACCAAATTACATTCAAATGTCATTTAAACCATTTCCTTAATTGTATAATACCATTTAAAGTGATTCTTTTTGCAATGGTTAAAAAAGTAATCATATGTCTAATAGAACTATAATTGAACCATATCCCACTTGTTAAATTTGACCTTATTCATATTTTTACCTAGACCTTCCTATAACTCAATAGCTTCTCATGGTGGGTACAACTCATAGGGAAGCTTGCTAATACTTGACGTGTTTTTTATGTGTATGTCAAACAACAAAAAGGTAGATTTTAGGGAAGCTTGCTTTTTTTTATGGAATAGGGAAGCTTGCTAAAACTTGAGATGAAACTGCGGGCCTAGGCTGGTTCATCCAGCAAACTTCAAGGCCTGATAACGCTATAGACCGGCCCACAAGAAAGTAGAGGCCATTTTTCTTCACCAACCGGAGACGATCCCGGCTCGCCGCAGTCCCCACCGCCGCCGCCGCCGCCGCCGCCGGTCCACTAATCATGCCACCGTCGCTCGCTGTATGCCTCTCCGGCACCTCGTATTCTTTCCAATACCCTCCCGTCCCAGGATGCCGTAGCAAACGGCCGGGCGCGGCTATCCGCAGCTACTTCCGCGCCACCCGCCGCCTCCAGCTCGGTATTCCCGCCGTGCTCGCCGTCGGCGTTCGTCCCATGGTCCTGCTTGTTGCCGAGACTACCCCGTCGGAACCCCACCTGACGGTAACCCATTCCTTATAGCAATACCCATTTCGTTTTTTTTCTGTGTACTTGTCAACCCACGCTTTCGTTAATGCTGAAATCTGGATACATTCCCTTTGTCGAAGAAAGTCTGGACATTTCGGCACCTTACACGAGGTCCGACGTCCGAACTACCAGGGGCACATTGATGCCCATGACGACGCCGGTCATCCATGGTTGCGAGTAGAGAGAGCTCAGTTCTCCGGTGTGTTTGATGCAGTCAACACAGACATGGAGCAGCGGAGACCAGCAGCTGTCTCCTGTCGTTAGCCTGAAATTATTTCTGGCGAACTGGTCATGCTGCCGTTACTAGCACAAAAGTAGGAGCGGTCTTTCGGCTCCTAGCAAAATCATTTTCTGATTTTCATACCACTCTTCACTCTTCACAAGCATACGTGCAGGAGAGCTAAATTAGCATGACTCTACTCCCCTTTTTTATCCTCCTAGTATCGATTTGTTTTTGCAAATCCGATGACCGCCTAACACCTGCACAGCCACTCTTACCTGGGGACGAGCTCGTCTCTAACGGTGGTGTCTTTGCTCTTGGTTTCTTCTCCATGGACAACTCCACTGCAAACCCATATGTAGGCATATGGTACCATAACATCCCGGAGCGGACATATGTGTGGGTTGCCAACCGCGACAACCCGATCAGCAGTGGTTTGTCCGGGAAGTTGATTCTAACCAACAGCTCTGACCTTGTCTTGTCAGATTCCAAAGGCCGTATCCTTTGGACGACGGCGAATAATGTCACCACCGGGGGTGATGGAGTTGTGGCGCTGCTGCTTGACACAGGGAATTTCATCGTCCAGTCGCCAAACTTCACACAGGTATGGCAGAGTTATGATCATCCGACCGACACAGTCCTCCCCGGTTTCAAGTTATGGGCGAACTACAAGACCCATACAGCACTACGCATCGTTGCTTGGAAAGGTTCTCAAAACCCATCCACCGGGAAATTCTTCCTCAGCGGTGACCCCAGCACGGGTTTCCAGATCCTCGTGTGGCGTGAGACAAGCCTGTACTGGCGCAGTGGGCTGTGGAACGGTGCGGAAGCCTCGGACAAGAACGGATACATGTGGTCCCAGATCGTCGACGATGGGGAGGAGATCTCCTTATCGTACAACATGGACAACAACTCTAGGAGATCACACGTAAAGCTGGACTACACAGGCAACTTGATGCTCAGGGTCTGGATTAACCAGTCATGGATGGTTTTGTTCCAGCTCCCAGGTGATGGCTGCCACCACTATGGCTCTTGTGGTCCATTTGGTTACTGCGACAACACAGTGTCTACCGGGGAATGCAGGTGCCTCGATGGATTTGAGCCAGCCGATGACTTTAGTGTCAACTTCTCCAGAGGATGTGTGAGAAAGGAGGCGATGAGATGCGGCGGTGACCAATTCTTGACCTTACCAGGGATGAAGGTGCCTGACAAGTTTGTGTATGTGAGGAACAGAAGCTTTGAGGAGTGCACTGCTGAGTGTGAACGCAACTGCTCCTGCACTGCGTATGCTTACGCCAACTTGAGCAATATCCTCGCGACGGGTGGCCCATCAAGATGCTTGGTCTGGATAGGGGAGCTTGTTGACATAGAGAAGGCCGGCTCAATTGGTGACAACCTGTATATTCGGCTTGCCGGTTCTCCTGGTACGTACGGTTCCATGGCTTCTTTTGTTCTTTTGACCTGCTGTGATATTTGTGCCTTAAAATGTATGTTGTGTCACTTCTCTTGATGGACCTTGTTGATTGGAACATGTGAAACTACGAACACCGACCTTTTCTATCAGGGGCATAAAATCATTATTATTGAACAAACTCATCTATTGGCATTTGTTCTAGAATCATCTCAGCGTGCTACTTGTTCAGCTCACACATTGTAACACTAGCTAGCCAATTACTTTTGGTGTCCGCAGATATTTTATTTGAAACAAAATCCATAACTATATTTGAGATGCATCTCTAGTATTCGCTTTGGTTTATCCAAGTACATTAATATATTTTACTCACTGAGGAGAGGGTAAATGGATACTCTCACAAGCTATGCCTGAATCTTGATGCAGTACTCTTTTTTCTTCACAGGACACAGTTCTGCAGTAAACAACAAGAGCGGTGTCCGTGTGGTATTAAAGATTGTACTCTCAGTTGTATCAGTCCTGCTGATACTCACATGCATATATCTTGTCCTTGTGTGCAAGCCAAGAGGTAGAACAAGGGATGTCAGTTCCATGTAATACGATTTTCATGTAATAGTGCTGAGTGTTGACGTTACTGATATATCTGTAGGGATACGAGTAAAGAAGAAAAAGGAGGTTCTGGGACACTTGAGCGTTTCGCAAGAAGTTTGGGATCAAAATTTGGAACTCCGGTCTATTAGGTTCGAAGACATCTCCACTGCAACTAACAATTTCCATGACACAAAAATACTTGGAAAAGGAGGTTTTGGGAAAGTCTATAAGGTTGTATAAATCTTTGACCTTGTCAATTAATTACAAAACTTGAAATTCATATACTTTCGTCTGGTTAATTTATTTGAATGATGATTAAATGGCAGGGAACACTGAAAAAGGGAAAGGAAGTTGCTGTTAAAAGGCTTAGCCAGGGTTCTGAGCAGGGGATAGAGCATCTTAGAAATGAAGTGGTTCTTATAGCCAGGTTGCAGCACAAGAATCTAGTTAGACTTCTTGGCTGCTTTATTCATGAGGATGAGAAGCTGCTTATTTATGAATACTTGCCCAACAAAAGCCTAGACAATTTTATTTTTGGTACGTTCTAACCACATACTCTAGAAAGTAATCTTGGATTGATAAAAACAAATTGTTTACCTGAATAGCATACAAGTGCCCTGCACTCTTGTACGTGCACATCCTCTTCTTGGCAGATAATGCAAGAAAGTCTATGCTTGATTGGCCAAGAAGGTTCAACATAATCAAAGGGGTAGCTAGAGGACTTCTTTATCTCCACCAAGATTCGAGAACGTCGATCATCCATAGGGACCTAAAACCAAGCAACATCCTGCTAGATGCAGAGATGAACCCGAAAATATCAGATTTTGGAATGGCAAGGATCTTTGGAGGCAACGAGCAACAAGAAAGTACCAATCGAGTTGTTGGGACGTAGTAAGCAACTCTTGGACTATCTCTTGATCTCAAAATTTTATTTATTCGCTTGAAATAACTGAACTGCACATATGTATACTCTGAAATATGATTCAAACAGCGGTTACATGTCGCCTGAGTATGCGATGGAGGGCATATTTTCCGTCAAGTCTGACACCTACAGCTTTGGTATTTTGCTGCTGGAGATTGTAAGCGGATTAAAGATCAGCTCGCCTCATCATCTTGTGATGGACTTCGAAAACCTCGTATCATATGTAAGTGTTACTTGACGTGTTATGAAATTCTTCAGATTTTGATAACTTAGTAAATATAAATTACGAACTTGGACGGGACGTTTCAGGCATGGAACTTGTGGGCAGATGGAAAAGCAACAGACTTCATGGACGCGGCGATCCGGGAGAGCTCTTCCCCTGATGAAGTGTCGAGGTGCATACACGTTGGGCTCCTGTGTGTGCAGGACAGCTCGAGTGTTAGGCCGCTCATGGCTTCAGTGGTGTCCATGCTGGACAGTGAAGCCATGCCACGGGCAATTCCCAAGCAGCCTATGTATTTCGCACAGATAAATAACAGAACCGAGGAGAAATACTCCATCAATGGCGCAAGCCTTACGCTGATACAAGGGCGCTAGCAGGCTGGCCTTAGGATGTCACTTTTGATATCCGAGTAACTCTTAACTTTGCTACCAGTTAAATAAGTGAGATTTCAGAAGAATGTACTGTACTGTTTGCGATACATAGAGGGTTTGTGTTCGTCCTGGGCTTTTACGATATCGAAAGAACTTTGCCGTTCTTTTAGCAAAATTGCAAACATAAACTGGTCGGCCAACAATTTTTATTGAATGCGTCTTTTGTAGCTGTGGAAGTTCCTGATACTTTGATTCAATGCATACGTGGTTTCCTATGCATTTCCAGAAAGTGGCAGGACCGCTGGAGCTGGCAAAAAAAATCTGGTTGAAATTAAATTTATGTATAGCGACAGCCTGCTAGTGTCACTGTCCTTTCTCCATTATTTACTGCAGCTGCTATCTAGTGGACCTCGCAAACGTGGTCAAATACAATGTTTAATGTACAGAAAATAATCGATTGTACATCATGTTTTTCCGTCATATCTATATTACGTGACATATTTAAGATAAAGATGCCTTATCGACCATTGTAAATGACCTAAAGAATACTAAGCTCACAAAGCATACTGTAACACCCTAACCCAAGCTAAAATGATTGTATTTATTTCCCCTTGTTAATTTGTACTGAAGTTTCTTTACCTAAGGTTTTTGACGAGGAAATTCATACAGCATATTTTGGAAGTATCATTTCATGTTTTTTTAGGGATTCCGAGTTTTTACTTTTAACTGGCACTTGGACATATTACGAGTAGCAGCACTTTCGCCAAGGAAAGTCCAGTTGAATTCGTACACAAACATGCTTGGTAGCACATTGTCGGTAATCCCTAACCGACGCCGGGGAAACGAGTACCACCCTCATGCACCTTGTTGTTCACTGATTCCTTATTTGGGCCGGCCCATTTCTTTTTTTCATATCGTTTTTTTCTGCTTTTGGGAATATTTGAGAAAGTTCTGGGTTTTTTTTCTGATTTACTGGTTCTTCCGGTTTTCCGTCGTTTTATATTTTTTCGGTTGTTTTTGTTTTTTACTCCTTTTAAATTCATGAATTGTTTTTCATATTTTTATGAAAAATGTTTGTTTGAAAACTGTTCATTTTTCTAGAAATGTGTCGCCTTCCCGTCTCCTCCACCGGTGTCGTCCCTCGCCCCCAATCCCCTCGCCTCCTCCACCGGCCAGGTCGCCTACTGCCGCCACCCGTGGCCGGCACCGCTCCCGTGGTGCCTCACTGTCCCGCCCTCCTCCAACTGCCTCTCACCGCCAGTCTGCCACCGCCCGGGCCTTCCCTCTAATCCCCCTCTTCTCCGGCGATGATGGACCCCACCGCACCGCACCCCTAGTTAAGTTGCTTGCTCTCCTCCAGCAGCGACACCGCGGCCAGCCGCGTCGTTCCCGTCTCTGGTGAGGTCATCGCGGCCGTGGCGTGTCACCTTCCTCATCTCTGTCGCCCCCGTTCCCCATCCCTCTGCTCCTCTCCAGCCGCCGCCTCCATCTCGACTGGTGGCACCATGATACCCGGCCGCGACGACCTCACCAGAGACAGAGCAGCGCGACACGCATGAGGGGGTACGCGTTATGTTGGTTAGGGACCCACATTGTTGGCACCATGATACCCGGCCAAAACATGCCATACAATGAGCCCAGGAAATTTCACGCCCCAATAACGCTCCCAAGGCCTTCAGCCCGCAAGGATGTGGCAGCCGTTAGCGTTCGCCGCAGAAAATGAGTCCCTCCCCTAAAAGAAAAAACATACGAGTCCCCACCGCCGCCGCCGCCGGTGCGCTAATCATGCCACCGTCGCTGTATACGTCTCCGGCGACTCGTATTCCTTGCATCCCCTTCGGTACCAGGTGGCCGTAGCAAGCGGGCGGCGCCTCATTGCGCGTCGCGGCCATCCTCCGCTAATTCCCCCATCCTCCAGCCCGGACAGCCTCGTCTAGCTGGCCGCCGGCGCTCGTCCCACCCAGCCACCCGGTATGAAAGGTCGGGAACTAGAAGATAAGGGGATTATGTGCCAAGTGCCAACTCCAAGCAACCCGCTCGTCGCCGAGGCTACCCGTCGGAGCTCCACCTGAAGGTAACCCGTGCATGTGCCTTATACTAGCATACTCCTTTCGTATTTTTCCGTACTTGTCAACGATGCTGAAATCTGGACATTTCTTCACCTTCCTGTGTAAGCTTGTCTGGTTACCCTGCAAGATGCAAGGTCAAGTTCCCCTGACATTGCGCATTTATGGGCGACGACGACGACGACGACCGCAAGGTCATCCGGTGGTTGCGAGTCGCAAGAGCTCAGTCCTCTGTGTCTTTGATGCAGTCAACACAGACAAGACTGCAAGTCATGGACCAGCGGAGACCAGCAGCAGTCTCCTATCGTCAGCTTGAAATTATGTCTGGCGAACTGGTCATGCTGCTGTGACTGTGAAAGAATAGCACAAAAGTGGCAGCGGTGATTCAGCTCCAAGCAGATCATCCAAAGCATTTTCATAGACCACTCTTCACAAGCTCATGTGGGCATGGAGACTCTCCTCCAATTTTTTATCCTCCTGTTATCTATTCATTTCTGCCAATCCGATGACCGCCTAACACCTTCAAAGCCGCTCTTACCTGGCGACATGCTCGTCTCGAATGATGGCATCTTTGCTCTTGGTTTCTTCTCCCTGGAGAACTCCACGGCAAACTCATATGTCGGCATATGGTACCACAACATCCCGGTGCGGACATATGTCTGGGTGGCCAACCGCGACAACCCAATCAGCGGCGGTCTGTCTGGGAAGTTGGTCCTGACCAACATCTCTGATCTTGTCTTGTCAGATTCCACAGGCCGTATCCTTTGGACGACGGCGAACAACGTCACCACCGGGGGTGATGGAGCTGTGGCATTGCTGCTCGACACAGGAAACTTTATCCTCCAGTCGATGAATTTCACTCAGATATGGCAGAGCTTTGATCACCCCACCGACACTATCCTCCCTGGTTTCAAGTTATGGGCAAACTACAAGACCCACACAGCAGTGCGCATTGTCGCTTGGAAGGATTCTCAAGACCCGTCCACCGGGAAATTCTTCCTCAGTCGTGACCCCAGCACTGGCTTCCAGATCCTCATATGGCGTGAGGCAAGCCTGTACTGGCGCAGCGGACTGTGGAACAGTGCGACAGCATCAGACAACAACGGATACATGTGGTCCCAGATCGTCGACGATGGGGAGAAGATCTACTCAACGTACAACTCAGGCAACGACTCACGGAGATCACACTGGAAGCTGGACTACACGGGCAACTTGATGCTCAGGATCTGGAGTAACCAGTCGTGGTTTGTTTTGTTCAAGCGTCCAGATGATGGCTGCCGCCACTACGGCTCCTGTGGTCCATTTGGTTACTGCGACAGCATGGTGCCCACCGGGGAATGCAGGTGCCTCGAGGGGTTTGTGCCGGCGGATGGCTTCAGTGCTAACTTCTCCAGAGGATGCGTGAGAAAGGAGGCGCTGAGATGCCACGGCGGCCACTTCTTAACCTTGCCTGAGATGAAGGTGCCTGAGAAATTTGTGTATGTGAGGAACAAAAGCTTCGAGGAGTGCACTGCTGAGTGTGACCGCAACTGCTCCTGCACCGCCTACGCTTATGCCAACTTGAGCAGTATCCTCGCAACAGGTGGCCCATCAAGATGCTTGGTCTGGATAGGGGACCTTGTTGACTCAGAAATGTCCGGCGCACTTGGTGGCAACCTGTACCTTCGGCTGGCTGGCTCACCTGGTATGTATGGTTTCATGGCTGAGTTTGTTCTTTTGATATGCAGTGTCATTGGTACCTTGAAATGTGTCCCATGTCACCTCTCTCGATGGATCTTGACAGTACCAGCCTGCATTGTGAAACTAAAAGCACTAACCTTTTCTATCGGTAACATATAGTCTGAACCATTGAACAAACTCATCAGTTTGCATCTGTTCCAGAATGGGGCCAGTGTGCTGATTATCCAGGTCACACATTTGTAATACTAACTAACCAGTTACTTTTGGTGTCTTCAAGTACTTAATTTCGAAAGAAAATCTTTAACCATATTTGAGATGCATTGTTAGTATCTGCTTTGGTATTATATGCAAGTATATCAATATATTTTACTCAGTAGAAAAAGGTAAATGCATACTTTCACAAGCTATACTTCAATCTTGATGCAGTACTCTTTTCGTCAATTTTTTCACAGGGCACAGTTCAGAAGTAAACAGGAACCTGAGCAATGTGGATGTGGTAGTAAACAGAAACCTGAGCAATGTGGATGTGGTGCTAAAGGTTTTACTCCCAGTTATATCATTCCTGCTGATACTCACATGCATGTATCTTGTCCTCATATGCAAGCCAAGAGGTAGAACAAGGGACGCCAGTTTCCTGTAATATGATGTTCATGTAATAGTGCTGAATGTTGCCGTCACTGATATTTCTGCAGTAAACAAGAAAGGACCGGTTCAGGGACACTTGAGCACTTCGCAAGAAGTTTGGGATCAAAACTTGGAACTCGGGTCTGTTAGGTTCGATGCTATCACCGCCGCAACTAAGAGTTTCCATGACACACTCATACTTGGAAAAGGAGGTTTTGGAAAAGTATATAAGGTGGTATAAAACTCTGACCCTATCAATTAACTTCAGCTATGGAAAATACATATAATTCTCTCCTGGTTAATTTTTTCAATAATGATGAAATCACACAGGGGACACTTGAAGGTGGAAAGGAAGTTGCTGTTAAAAGGCTTAGCAAGGGTTCTGAGCAGGGCATAGAGCATTTTAGAAATGAAGTGGTTCTTATTGCCAAGTTGCAGCACAAGAATCTAGTTAGACTTCTTGGTTGCTGTATTCATGAGGATGAAAAGTTGCTTATTTATGAATGTTTGCCTAACAAAAGCCTAGACAAGTTTCTTTTTGGTATGTTCTCATCACATCCAGAAAGTAATCTTTTTTTTGAAGATCTATAAAGTAATCTTGATTTGACCAAACAAACTTACTTGCCTGAACAGCTTATTAGATGGCTTTGCACTCATGTATGTGAACATCCTATTCTTGGCAGATGCTGCAAGGAAGTCTATGCTTGATTGGCCAAGAAGGTTCAACATAATCAAAGGTGTAGCTAGAGGACTTCAATATCTTCACCAAGATTCGAGGACAACGATAATCCATAGAGACCTCAAACCAAGCAACATCCTTCTAGATGCAGAGATGAACCCGAAAATATCAGATTTTGGAATGGCAAGGATCTTTGGAGGCAACGAGCAATAAGAAAGTACCAAGCGAGTTGTTGGGACGTAGTAAGTACCTCTTGATCTAAAAAATATATTTATGCGCCTGAAATGATTCAACTACGCTTACTTGCTTGTGAATTGATTTGAACAGCGTACTCTCCATGTTGTTTAATTTTATTTGAACAGCGGTTACATGTCACCTGAATATGCGATGGAGGGTATCTTTTCGGTGAAGTCTGACACCTACAGCTTTGGTATTTTGCTACTGGAGATTGTGAGTGGATTAAAGATCAGCTCACCTCATCATCTTGTTATGGACTATTCAAACCTCATATCATGTGTAAGTGTTCGTTAACATGTTATGAAATGCTTTAGATTCTGAAAACACAATCAGAAATATAATACTAGCAAGTACAAATTACGAAAATTCGACGAGATGTTTCAGGCATGGAACTTGTGGGCAGATGGAAAAGCAACGGACTTCATAGATGCAACGATTGCGGGGAGCTATTCGCATGATGAAGTGTCGAAGTGCATCCACGTTGGGCTCCTGTGTGTGCAGGACAGCCCCAGTGCTAGGCCACATATGTCATTGGTGGTGTCCATGCTGGACAGTGAAGCCATGCCTCGCGCAGTGCCGAAGCAACCAATGTATTTCGCGCAAATAAACCATGAAACCAAGGAGGTGAAAGAAGATTTGGAGAATTCCGTCAATGGCGCGAGCCTAACGGTGCTAGAAGGTCGCTGATCTATGGTGTAAGATTTCGGGTAGGCAAGTACCTGCATAATTCGGTACCGACTGAGATTTACAGATTATCCGTAGGAATGTGTGTTTTTTAGGGAATGTTTATGCTCTTTTTATGAGCAGGAGAGGATGTTGCTTGTTTTGTGACGATAACGAGATAATGTTTTCGTGCTGGAGTAATCTTCCTTATGCACCACGAGGGATCCATTGTTTGACCTGTGTTGTCCCTTGTGCGCCACTACATGCTGATGATTTGCAGCCCACCACGGGTTAGGCATGGGCTCGGATGGTGCCAAGTTTGCAAACCAAGCACAGCGAAGTATAGGGCAATGTTCTGCCAGTAGGGATCAAATCCCATGTGTGCCATGAGATTGAGGAGGAACGACCAGGAGATGGTGTCGAAGGCGGGCAATGTCCAGTTTGAGGAAGCTGGTGAATCAGGGTGAGCAGCGCCATATTCAGCTTGTGGAAGCTGGTGGAGTTGCCGGCATGCAGCCACCGGAGCGCTGCCAGGACATCACCTTTGATTACAGACCCGCACTTCTGGTAGAATAGCCGCGTGAACCGGTCAGCCCCTGCGCTTTGTCCAGCGAGAGCGATTTGACAGCAGCCCATACCTCTTCTTCTGATAGAAATCGAAATCGACCGAGTGAGCACGGTCATCAGATGAAATTGAAGAGCTGGGCGAAGTGCTGTGGGAAGGCTGCTTCAATGCGTTGTTGATCAACCAAAACCTGTCTCTCGTGGTGGATCAATATAGTTGGCAGTACTGAACAGGCTTGGAAAAGAACAGATAATATATGCAAGAGCAGAATAGTGTGTTACCTATATTTTCTGATCATCTAATAGTACTCCCTCCGTTGCATCTATGAGACCACTTACTCTTGTCTTAAATCAAACATGTATCACTATCACTAAGTATACAATGTGCTTTCATAATATATAGCCGCTATATAAACTTACACTTGTTCGCAAATAAAGCATATGATTGGTAAGAAAATGCAAATATCCGATGAGCTGGAAATACGGAGGTAAAGATTTTCACTAACATCACCAACAGGCTTTCCACTGTCAACAAGCTCCCCCATCCAAACCAAGCACCTCGAACTGTGTCCAATCTGACTACTCAGGTTGGTGTATGCGCATGAGCAGTTGTTACTGCTGCGCATTGGTTAAAACTAGTAACTGGAACTGGAAACACTGCTGGGACTTTTCTGTACCTTGAACATTCTATTTGGTCCACTAGTTGTAGTTTGGCCAAGTGAAGATAGCAGCTGTAAATCATGGACAAATGATAGTGACACTAGTAGGTTGGCGTTATATATGGATTTAATTTCAACCATATTTTTACAAGGTGTGTGTACGAGCGGCTACCATCTCCCGTGTTCCTGCCACTTGCTCGAAATGCATACAAAAACACGTACACAATGAATCAAATTATCAGGAACTTCCACAGCTACAGATGACATAGTACCATGTATACGGGATTACCCAGGAAGAACACAAACCTTCTATTTACCGCAAATGGTACATTCTTCTGTAATCTCACTTATTTAATTGGTAGCAAAGTTACACTTACTCGGTTATCAAAAGTGAGATCTTAAGGCCAGCCAGCTAGCGCCCTTCTATCGTCGTAATGCTTGCACCATTGCTGGAGTATTTCTCCTTGGTTCCGTGATTTATCTGCGCGAAATACATAGGCTGCTTCGGCATTGTGCGTGGCATGGCCTCACTGTCCAGCATGGACACGACCGACGCCATGAGCGGCCTAGCACTGGAGCTGTCCTGGACACACAGGAGCCCAACGTGGACGCACTTTGACACTTCATCAGGGGAATAGCTCTCCCTGATCGCTGCGTCCATGAAGTCCGTTGCTTTTTCATCTGCCCACAAGTTCCAAGCCTGAAACGTCACAGTGAAGTTCGTGATTTATATTTGCTTAGTTGTTAGAATCTGAAGCATTTCATAACACGTCAAGTAACACTTACATATGATACGAGGTTTTCAGAGTCCATCACAAGATGATGAGGTGAGCTGATCTTTAATCCGCTTACAATCTCCAGCAGCAAAATACCAAAGCTGTAGGTGTCGGACTTGACGGAATAGATGCCCTCCATCGCATACTCAGGCGACATGTAACCACTGTTTGAATAGTATTACAGAAGAAAGTATATATGCACAGTTCAGTTATTTCAAGCGCATAAATAAAATTTTGAGGTCAAGAGCTAGTCCAAGAGTTACTTACTACGTCCCAACAACTCGTCTGGTACTTTCTTGTTGCTCGTTGCCTCCAAAGATTCTTGCCATTCCAAAATCTGATATTTTCGGGTTCATCTCTGCATCTAGCAGGATGTTGCTTGGTTTGAGGTCCCTATGGATTATCGACGTTCTCGAATCTTGGTGGAGATATAGAAGTCCTCTAGCTACCCCTTTGATTATGTTTAACCTTCTTGGCCAATCAAGGATAGACTTTCTTGCAGTATCTGCCAAGAATAGGATATGCGCATACATGAGTGCAGAGGGCATCTAGTAAGCTGTTCAGGCAAATAAGTTTTTTTTATCAATCTAAGATTACTTTCTAGAGTATATGATCAGAACATACCAAAAATAAACTGATCTAGGCTTTTGTTGGGCAAGTACTCATAAATAAGTAGCTTCTCATCCTCATGAATAAAGCAGCCAAGAAGTCTAACTAGATTCTTGTGCTGCAACTTGGCTATAAGAACAACTTCATTTCTAAAATGCTCTATCCCCTGCTCAGAACCCTGACTAAGCCTTTTAACAGCAACTTCCTTTCCCTTTTCTAGTGTTCCCTGTGTCATTTAATCACCATTGAAATAAATTAACCACGAAAAAATATACGGATTTTCAAGTGTTGTAATGAATTGACAAGGTCAAAGTTTTAAACAACCTTATAGACTTTTCCAAAACCTCCTTTTCCAAGTATGTTTGTGTCATGGAAATTGTTAGTTGCAGTGGAGATGTCTTCGAACCTAATAGACCGGAGTTCCAAATTATGATCCCAAGCTTCTTGCGAAACGCTCAAGTGTCCCAGAACCTCTCTTTTCTTCTTTATTCGTATCCCTACAGATATATCAGTAACGTCAACACTCAGCACTATTACATGAAAATCGTATTACATGGAACTGGCATCCCTTGTTCTACTTCTACCTCTTGGTTTGCACACAAGGACAAGATATACGCATGTGAGTATCAGCAGGACTGATACAACTGAGAGTACAATCTTTAATACCGCACGGACACTGCTCTTGTTGTTTACTGCAGAACTGTGCCCTGTGAAGAAAAAAAGAGTACTGCATCAAGATTCTAGCATAGCTTGTGAAAGTATGCATTTACCCTCTTCTCATGAGTAAAATATATACATATACTTGCACATAATACCAGCAGATACAAAAAAATGCATCTCAAATATAGTTACATATTTTGTTTCAAATAAAAATATTTGCAGACACCAAAAGTAAGTGGCTAGCCAGTGTTACAAATGTGTGAGCTGAACAAGTAGCACACTGAGACGATACTGGAAGAAATGCCAATTGATGATTTTTATAATAATAACAATTATATGTCCCTGATAGAAAAGGTTGGTGTTCGTAGTTTCATGTGCTGCTGTTCCTATCAAGATCCATCAAGAGAGGTGACACAACATACATTTTGAGGCACAAATGTCATAGCAAGTCAAAAGAACAAAAGAACCCATGGAACCGTACATACCAGGAGACCCAGCAAGCCGAATGTACAGGTTGGCACCAATTGAGCCGGCCACCCCTGAGTCAACAAGCTCCCCTGTCCAAACCAAACACCTTGATGGGCCACCCGACCTGAGGATACTGCTAAAATTGACGTAAGCATATGCAGTGCAGGAGCAGTTGCGATCACACTCAGCGGTGCACTCATCAAAGCTTCTGTTCCTCACATACACAAACTTGTCAGGCACCTTCATCCCTGGCAAGGTCAAGAATTGGTCGCCGCGGCATCTCAGCGCTTCCTTTCTCACGCATCCTCTGGAGAAGTTGACACTAAAGCCGTCCGCCGGCTCAAACCCATAGAGGCATCTGCATTCCCCGGGGGACACCATGCTGTCGCAGTAACCAAATGGCCCACATGAGCCGTAATGGCGGCAGCCATCACCTGGGAGCTGGAACAAAACCACCCATGACTGGTTAATCCAGATCCTGAGCATAAAGATGCCCGTGTAGTCCAGCTTCATGTGTGATCTCCGGGAGTTGTTGTCCATGTTGTACGTTAAGCTGATCTCCTCCCCATCGTCGACGATCTCAGCCCACATCGATCCGTTGTTGTCCGAGGCTGTCCCTCCGTTCAACGGCCCACTGCGCCAGTACAGGCTTGTCCCATGCCACACGAGGATCTGGAAGCCCGTGCTGGGGTCACCACTGAGGAAGAACTTTCCAGTGGACGGATCTTGAGAACCTTTCCAAGCAATGATGCGCGATGTTTTGTGGGTCTTGTAGTTCGCCCATAACTTCAAACCGGGGAGGATGGTGTCGGTCGGATGATCATAACTCTGCCATATCTGTGTGAAGTTCGGCGACTGGACGATAAAGTTCCCTGTGTCGAGCAGCAGCGCCACAGCTCCATCATACCCGGTGGTGACGTTGTTTGTCGTTGTCCAAAGGATACGGCCTTCTGAATCTGACAAGACAAGGTCAGAGCTGTTGGTCAGAACCAACTTCCCGGACAAACTGCTGCTGATCGGGTTGTCTCGGTTGGCCACCCACACATATGTCCGCTCCGGGATGTCATGGTACCATATACCGACATATGGTTTTGCCGTGGAGTTGTCGAGGGAGAAGAAACCAAGAGCAAAGACGCCGCCGTTGGAGACGAGCTCGTCGCCAGGTAAGAGTGGCTTTGCAGGTGTTAGGTGGTCATCGGATTTGCAGAAGCAAATCGATAATAGGAGGATAAGAAGGGGGAGTAGAGTCATGCTAATTTGGCTTTCCTGCACCTATGCTTGTGAAGAGTGGTATGAAAATGCTCTGGATGTTGTGCTTGGAGCCGAAACCCTTTTGTGCTCTCAGCAGCATGACCAGTTCGCCAGACATAATTGACGATAGGAGACTGCTGCCGGTCTCTGCTGATCCATGTATGTGTTGACTGCATCAAATACACCGAAGAACTGAGCTCTCCCGAGTCGCTGGTCTCTGCTGGTTCATGTATGGATAGCCGGCGTCGTCATGGGCATAAATGTGCCCCCGGTAGTTATTCTGATAGGAGCAGAAAATCGCTGTAAGGTGCAGAAATATCCAGGCTTTCTTCGGCAAAAGGAATATATCCAAATTTGAGCAGCATTGCCGATGCCGACTCGCCGCAAGCGTGGGTTGACAAGTACACAAAAAGACGAAATGTGTATGCTATAAGGAACGGGTTACCGTCCGACGGGGTAGTCGCGGTGACGAGCGGGGACATGGGACGAACGCCGACGGCGAGCGCGGCGGGAGTACCGAGCTCAAGGCGGCGGTGGGGCGGAGGATGGCCGCGACGGCGCGCCGGCCGTTTGCTACGGCATCCTGGGACGGGAGGGGAGTGGAAGGAATACGAGACGCCGGAGACGCAGACAGCGACGGTGGCATGATTAGTGGACCGGCGGCGGCAGCGGGGACTGCGGCGAGCCGGGATCGTCTTCAGTTGGCGAAGGGAAATGGCCTCTTACTTTCTTATGGGCTGGAGGCCTTGCTGCCTATAACAAGCGTCCAGGGCAGGGTTTATTTAAGTAGTGGGCTTTACTTTGGGCTGGTCGAACACGCAGTTTTTTTCAGTTGAGTTTAGCAAGCTTCCCTGGTTGTTTGGGTAGAGAAAAATTAGCGCTAGTTTTAGCATTTTAGAAAAACTAGCATGGCGGCCCTCGCAAATGCGAGGGCAGCTCTTTATATTACTGAAGTGACAGAGAAACCATTTACCGTTTGCTCATTTCATATACCCCACCTCATTATAGTAATTATACTACTCCACATGTGTAGTACTTTCTCTAAATCCTTTGTCGTCTGACTATGTGCTAATGTAATGTATTCCATCATGCATACTAATCGGACATTGCTAAAACATTTCCCTTGTTAGCATTATCACGTCTTTTTCCTTGCTCGTATCGTGTCGAGTTATCTCGATCAATTATGTGTTTTCTGTGTTTGCCCGAGTCAATCTATCAAGAGAAGCAGGTATTAGTGCATACTGTTACGACATACCCTCTCACTCGCTCTCGTTGTAGGTTTGTGTTTTAAGAAAGCATCTCGTTTACATTAACTTAACTCCGTTATGCGCAAATAGAATGCAATAAGACATACATAGCATGGCTAAATATGCGACACTTATTATGGATCAGAGGGAGTAGTATATTTTCTTTATATTCTATAGAGAAATGAATAAAATAAAAAGATGAAGGTTTACGTATATGATTTGTTAATTAATAAATTACTCTACCTTAGCCGCGGGTTTTTACCTCCATTTACCATTTCGAAAAAATAACTACACCCTAGTTGTAATTGCACAATAAGACTATAATTTAATTTGGTACCATTATTGGTCTTTCTATTAATTATTGATGAATCTCCACCATTGAGATAACATACCGCTGAGGCATGTAATCTCTGCTCGTCCCGTTCAACTCAAGCCAAACAATTCATGTTCTTGCAATATCATCAATACGTTGTAACATCTAATATGCATGTTTGTTATTTTTTCCATCGGCTGAGGTAATACATGCACGTCAATACATTTGAGGCATTTTCATATTGGCATGGTTTTATTCCTCTACGTGGTGCATGCCGTTCAGTAAAAGTCAAGGTGCTATCTGTTTCAATCCATGTATTATTCATTGGTTCGACTTCATATGTAAATCATAAATTATTTCTTCCAATATATGACACGGCTGCATGGTTCAGAAATAAAAAATATATAAGTCATATTATTGGTCGGAAAACCTTTTCTATCTCTTTATTCTTAAATCATTAATTCTGCTTTCTTTCATTTCCTAACTCGGATTTTATATATGGAAAATTAGTTGCAACTATCAGTTTATACATTATGCTATAATTTCCATGAAAATTGAAGATATGAGCGTATATATGAATATATGTACTCATTTGCAGTATGCTCCCGTACAGGCAAATATCTAGGCGTTTTTTTTATATTTGGGTGTTTTTAATTTCTGAATCCATTGTGTTGCTGACCCAGGGCAACTCTAAACCGATTTATTTGTGGCGACCATAGTAGGCGTTCAATCTTTTTTTTGTCATCCGTCCATCTCACGCAGACACGCATTCCGATTCAATTTTGTTTCTTTCTATCTACCGCAGACACGCACCTGGAGCCTAGGCCGCACGCCTTCAGCTTCGATTGGTTTGATTATACATTGTCGATTTGTCAATCGTTCAGGTTTTCACCTATATATTCTGATCCAGATCGTTAGTTCTCAAAGAAAAAAATCTCAGCCAGACCGCTAGTTCTAAAATAAAAATCATCCTGATCTTTCAGTTTTGCCCCTCTTGTACGTGACAGATGCAAAGTTTTTATATGATACTACCTCCGATCCGGAAAAATGGGCGTGAAGGATGAGCTACACTAGTACAAACTTTGTACACGCTTGCGACCGTTAAATCGGGTCGGAGGGAGTAGTAACTTTCGGATCCTGGTCTCATGGACATACTACTAAATGGTTAGTATGTCAGTATGTCACGACTCAAACCTGTTAAAAAAATCCGTGTAGGGCATGGACTCCATATAGTGCAAATCACGTATGTGGGATAAAATATTTGAACTTCATAAGTCAAATCACGTTCAGCTAGATAGGCAGCAAGGCCCGTACATTTTTATTTAACCGACTCAGCTAATGTAAGGAGAAAGATTTTGCAGATCCGAGTGGAGTCCATGTGTAAAACAAAACGTACGGTGCCTACCTGCACCTTTGAACATAAAACATAATAATGGAGCGGTACGACTTAACGATTTTCATTAAATCCTGACCTTGAAATTTAGATCTAACCATCAATATAATTAAGGGGATGTGGATTAACGTGGTGCCTTGGAAAACTCTCTCATTTTGCTTTTAGTATATAATAGATTGCCATTAGGTCAGCCAAGGTCACCGTCTGTTTGACTCATTTTATGACATGTGGGTCCCACCTCTTATTCACGTCAATAGAGAGAAAATTTGGTTTAAACAATTTCCTTACATGCGGTCCTATGACATTGCCCCATTAACAGGGACAAAAACGGTTCAACCATATCATATCCCAGAGCCCAACGCATGTCGCACACACGCTTTGAGCATGCCGCTCGCATTTCCGCTTCGTCGCGATACTAAGTTTGATCTAACGCAATTGTCAAGACCATCTATTTACATGTATGGAAACTAGATGGCACAACATCAGAATTTTGCTCGGACCGCTCTTCTTCTGAAGGTGTGGCTGCCATCACGCAAGTGAGGCTAATCGGTATCGCTGAGCCGGCCAGCCCAAATCTTGAATTAATGTAGACGTTTTGTGCCCGCCTCATCGTGGACATACGTTGCCGGTAGGTCGGTGATGATCAGGCCACGGTAAACCATGCATGTCGATGACAATGGGTGTAGGAGCACTTACGTACTCTCTCACAAGCATGGAAACGACGTATATCGAGGATCGTTGGAGTCGGCTGGCACACTTTGTGGCATCAAAAGGAAAGGTCATTCAAGCTTAGCATGCATAGGTAGCCAAGCTCCGACGGCATGCCACCATAGGCTCAATGCCAACGCGAGAAGGTGATGTTCACGTCGAGGTGTGGAGAACGCGTTCGTAGTCCTCGGTGGACTTTAAGCACACGGAGAAAGCGGTGGGTGGTGCGCACACCTCGACGAGGACTTTGTTCCGGGGGATGTAGAAATGACCCTATCACGGTACATGGCAACCGAATTGTTTCTATCCAGAGTCCAGACGCCATGCTAGGGGTGCAAGACAAGACGCATGCCCCAAAAGCCACTCACGGTTCTGGGTTGTCGTGCGGCCACAACTCCTCCGTGAAGTGTTTGAATTCGTCCATGACATTGATGAGGAGATCATCACGGGTTCAATTTGACAAGCGATTCCATTGGATAATGGGGGAGGTTGGATGCAAATGGGGCAAATGGAAACTGAATTGGGTAGATGGGGAAGAAATAGACAGACCGCTCAATGACTAGTGTTGAGTGGTTTAACTCGTTCTGCATTTTTCTGTCACGAGTGCATATGAGAACGGAGCCCTCCTGCCAACAAGGACCGGGATCACCGCACCACCATGGCCCTAAGTCCAAAGAGGCGAGATGGATCGGCGGAGGCGCCAGCAGGAGGCATGAACTCTTATCGCTTGTTTCTATTACGAGTAGATGCATACGCTATGCATTGTACTTCCTGACATTGGACTGATGTCCTAACTTAGGATGCACTGCGTTTTGATTTCCTGCCTTGAGTGGTTGTTTTGCACTGCATTTTGGGGTGCAGGGTGCACACCACGTCATGTATTTAAATGAGGCGCAGCCCAGAGCACGCATTACAATAAATATACTTACAAAATATTTGACGCAACGATCAATATACTCTCTTCAAGATGTCTATGAATGATAACATGCCGAATGCGCTTGACGAAGCGAACCTCGTAGCACGCGCTACGACAAAATGTGAAAAAATCAGAACAGAAGGTGAAAAAAGAGCACGCAACAGTCCGGCGCACTAAGAAAAAAAATACGCATGTGTGTGTAACGATTTTCCGGACCGACCCATGTGCAGCCGCCATGTATTCTGAATTTTATCAGCACCTTTGCGTTTGGGCACAAGAAAGATGGCACTATAAATTATCATGTCTATGTCAAGATTGCCATCATAAAAGTCATCAAGTAATTCGAAGACCTCATTTTGAATAAGTCACTACAGGAAAACGGATAGTTGCCTACGGCTAAATATATGCCGATGGCATTTTGTCGGGGCCGTCGGCATATATGGTTGTATGCCTACGGCTTTATAAAAGCCGTCGGCATACGTTTGGCCGTCGGCATATACTTTGTATGCCTACGGCTTTTTAGAAAAGCTGTCGGCATACAAGTCTGCATCCGTTACCAAGCTGACGTCGCCACCTATACGCCGACGGACACCTTATTTAGGCCGTCGGCATACATCTTTTTTTCCCACATAAATAATCTGTGAGTTTGTATGCCTACGCCTTTTTGTGAAGTAATTTTTTGAAAAGTTTTTTCCCACATAAATAGTTGCCAAGTAGCTGCAAGGGAGCATCCGGCCCGTGGTTGATCGCCTCGTCCTCCTCACCATTCTGTAGGCTATCTCTTCACACATCATCGCCTCCTTCGGCTGGATGCCCATGTTATTTATTTTCTTACTCCAATGCTTATCTGTTGTTGTGAGTTACAGTGGCCTACTGAAATTTGGAACAACTTGTTTTTAGTGAGCTAGTGCATTTCTTCAATCATCATTGTTTCTTGTCTAGGTCTAGCTATAAATTTCCTTGTAACTGCAGTGAGCCATTTATGCTTGTATGTGAAAAAGTTTGTACTCTTAGGTCCTCAACTGTCAAATTAATATTGGAGTCATTTTCGTGTTCTGAGCTAGCTTTTTTTTCGATAAAGGGAGTTTTATTACTTAAGATGTTTAAGCATTACACCCAGCTTCTGCATAACAAAGATGCACACAGCCGTATCAAGTCTGAAGTACTGAAAAAATAAAAAGGCGAATTACATATCATAATGAGAAATTGTAAAGACGCCTATGATGGTGGAGGGCCGATCCGCAAATTATGCTGCCATCCATGTCGGGATAAAAAGTCTATCGCCGTATCCTCCAGTCTTGTACAGACCTCCATAAACAGGTCTCGATGCCCCACATGTTGCAACTGAGACCACGAACGGAGTGTAGCAGTAGTCCGGTAAATTACCTGCATAAGAGAGCAATTTTTATCATTAAAAACCTTGTCATTTCTACATAGCCAAAGCGACCATATTACGGCCAACGCTGCCACCCTAATAAGTTGTTTGAATCTATTATCCACGCCATCAGCCAATTGCCAAAAATATTAGCAATGCTTTTAGGTGGGTAAATAGTAGAACCTATTTGGATTATAGACCATATAGAACTAGCCAATTGGCACTAGAAGAATAGGTGTTTTATCGTCTCGTCTTTGTGACAGAAGACACACTGTCTACTTCCATGCCAGTTGCGTTTCACAAGGTTGTCTTTTGTAAGAATAACTCCTCGACGAAGATACCACGCAAAAACTTTGTTTTTTAGTGGAATTTTCATCTTCCAGATTTTCTTATTATTGTCGACCGGCACATGTGGTTGGATGAGTGCAGTATACATGGAGTCCACAGAGAATTTACCGCAAGTGCGCAAATTCCATCGAAACTCGTCGGTCCCTTGTGTCAAATTGACAGTGGCTAGTCGCTGTCGCAACTCGTGCCACGCTGCCAGCCTGGGACCAACAAGATCTCTTCGGAATGTCACAATTGGATGGTTATTAACCAACACTTGAGCAAGCGTGTCACTCTTATGACGTCCTTGGACTATTCCATATAACGCTGGATATTGTTCTCGGAGTGGGGTAGTACCCAACCATGTATCCTCCCAAAACCTTATCTCTGACCCATCCTTAATGGAGAAGGATCCATACGGAAAGAAGAATTTCTTCGTTGCCATTAGGCCAGCCCAAAAATGCGAATCACCTGATTTCCAAGAAACCTGTGACAGCGCACTTGAGCCTACATATTTCCTCCTAAGAAGAGTTTGCCACATCCCATCTTCGGTCAAAAGCTTAAATAGCCATTTACAAAGGAGGGCTCTATTCTTGACCTGCAGGTCATGAATCCCAAGACCGCCATGATCTTTAGGTCGGCACACTACATCCCATTTTGCCAGCCGGTATTTCTTTTTTTCATTATCCCCTTGCCAAAAGAATCTGGATCGAAAGTAATCCAATCGATGTAAGACTCCCTTTGGTAATTGGAAGAAGGATATCATATACAGCACCATATTAGTTAGGACTGAATTTATGAGCACCAACCTTCCACCCAAGGACAATAATTTTCCTTTCCAGCTACTCAATCTTTTTTGTAGTCTCCTCAACATGTTTCCATTGAGCTATCGTTAGCCTCCTAAAGTGAATTGGGATGCCAAGATAGTTAATTGGAAACTGACCAAGCCGCAGCCGAAAACTCAGCATATTGGGTTGCGTCCTCCTGAGCGTCACCAAAACAAAACACTTCACTTTTATGGAAATTAATTTTTAGACCGGAAAGTTGCTCGAACGCTGATAATATTAATTTCAGGTTTCTTGCCTTTTCCATGTCATGTTCCATAAAAAGAATTGTATCGTCCGCGTATTGTAGAATGGATAATCCGCCATCCACTAGATGCGGTACCACTCCGACAATTTGCCCATCGGATTTTGCGCTCAATGATTATGGCTAACATATCAGCAACTATATTAAACAATATAGGAGATAATGGATCGCCTTGCCGTAATCCCTTTTTCGTCTGGAAGTTTCTACCAACATCGTCATTGACTTTGATAGCGACACTTCCTCCGGAAACGAAATTATGAATCATTGCCGCCACTCAGCTGAAAAACCTTTCATTCTGAGTGTTTGTTGCAAAAAAGACCACTTGACTTTATCATAAGCCTTTTCAAAGTCAATTTTTAGGATGACTCCATTAAGTTTTTTCCGATGCATCTCATGAACTGTTTCATGTAAAATCACAACTCCATCAAGAATATTGCGACCTTGCATAAACGCCGTCTGAGTGGTCTCACAACATGGTCAGCCACCGAGTTTAGCCTAATAGTAGCGGTTTTAGTGAAATCTTGAAGCTAACGTTAAGAAGACAGATAGGTCTATATTGCTGAATCCTTTCTGCTCCATTAACCTTTGGCAACAAAATTATCTCACCAAAATTTAGGCGAAACAGCTCAAGATGTCCAGCATGTAAATCCCGAAACATCTCGAGCAAGTCCGATTGGATTAAGTCCCAAAAGTTTGATAAAACTCTGCGGGGAAACCATCCGGACCCGGTGCTTTGTTGTGTTCCATTTGGAATACAGCCTTCTTCACCTCCTCCATAGAGAAAGGAGCGGTCAGATGGGCGTTTTCCTGATCGGAAACCTGCGGGATATCATCTGTTTGGGTTTCGTCCAGCGAGAAATTATCTGCATCCGGCTCCCAAATAGATTCTTATAGTACTTCGTGATGAAGGATTTCAACTGCTCATGGCCTTCAATCGTACCCTCTCCTGGATTAAGGTGTGAATGAGTTTCTTTCTATGTCTTCCATTAGCAAGACTATGAAAGTATTTCGTATTGTTGGTACCATTTGATTCCTCTTCACGAAGAAGACCCGCCATCTCGGCATTAGAACGATTTTTAATTCGATCTCTTGCGTTGATAAGGGTCTGACTTCCGCAGAAGCCTCTAGTTCATCTATAATAGATGACAACCGAAGCTTATCTTTTTTTAGTGTTGCCCAACCATGTCTCGCCCAACCATCAGGTGTCTGCGCAATGCGCTTATTTTATTGTTCCACCTTTGGATAGGAGTTAAGCCAGGCACTGGTCTTTCCCACACCTCTTTACCATTTCGAAAAAACCCATCCCTATGTAGCCAACCCAATTCAAATTTGAATTGGCGTTGCACAAAGGGTTGGGTGTTCCCGTGGTTAGGAGTATAGGAGCATGATTCGACAATGCCTATACGTTCGAGGACCCGCACTGAGACCAATGGGTATTTAATTTCCCAATCCGAGTCCATCAATACACGTCCAGCTTCTCGTAGTTGGCTCTGGGAGGCTATTAGCCCAAGTAAATTGCCTCCAACCATAGAGACTTCTCTTAAACTAAGGCTGTCAATAACAGCATTGAATAAGAGAGGCCATCTGTTGTCAAATCTGCCTTACTCTTCTCATGTGGAAACCTAAGCAAGTTAAAATCACCCCCTATAATTATAGGATATGGGTTATCTTTTGCTAGATTCACCAATTCCCTGAGAAAAGCAGGTTTATCTTCATCCTGGGCAGCACCATACACGGCGACCAAAGTCCATGTGAAGTTGTCAGCCTTGTTACGGATGTGAACCTTAATATGAAAGTCACCTTCCGAACTAGCCAATTACATCCATGGTCTCTGTTCTGACGCCTACTAAAATGCCCCCAGACCGACCACGCGGCGGACGAGACCTCCAAGTGAACTCACACCCGACAAGCGTTGAGTAGGCTCGCTGAGTAGTCCCGTTTACCCGTCTCGGAAATTCCCACAAAATCCAACGGTGATCCCGAATAGCATCAGCAATAGAAGCATGTTTAGCCAAGTCACGAAGACCTCTGCTGTTCTTGAAGAAGCCATTCATTGGGAAACAATTGGAGTGTGGAGAACTTCGCCTTTTTCCGTGGCGTTTTATTATTTTTCTTATTAGAGACGGCTTTGGACTTGCGGTCGGATGCTTTGAGATCATATAATGAGCTCAGCACCGCCTCGTCTAAGCCACCCTCTGATACATCGCCCACTAGATGTGAAAGGAGCTGGACATCAATTGTGTCATGTTGCTCCTCCTCATCCAAGTGAGTAGTATCCGACTTGCACAAAACTTTTGGGGTGACTGTTAACCCGGTCATATTCCAATCGTCTTAGTGCATTTAGTCGACATAGCAATTTTTGCAGAAATCATTACCCAAAGAAAAACCTACCCTACTCAATTTATCATTGATACTTGCATTTGAAAAAGGAAGGAACGACTTTGGGGATTTGATCATACCATTCACATCCAGATTTTGCTCCGCCTTGCGCCTCATCGCCCTCGCCATGGAGTCCTCGTCCGTAGTGGATGAACCATCCACGGACACGGCGTGCCGCCCACTCCTCCTCAGCGTCGGCACCGGGGCTTGGCGTTGGTGAAGTAGAGCCCGTCCCCTGCGCCTGGTAGTGAACAGCCGCCTGCTGCGAGGTGTCGCGGTAGGATGCACCTGCGTGTCCGCGGGAGGACAGTCCGCATCCAAAAAAAAAAAAAAAAGACCTGCGTGTTCTGAGCTAGCTATGCTTTGTATATGAAAAATTATATGAGTTCTACACATTTAACTATGTCTTCCTGATTCCAAGTGTCCCGATGTATGCAGGTAGTGTCAAGCTGCTCGCCCCCAGTGCCCCACCTCGGCGATCTGGACGCTGCTGTTCAGGAACTTGTCGAATCCACCACCCGAAGGTCTTTTTTCTCTGGTCGTGCTCGAATCATTTGTCGCCATGCTATTGAGTAGTGGTCTGCATGGTCCTTTGGGTCATGGCCGTCGTGCCCTGGCGCTATGTGCTTGTGGTGCTAGAAAAGCACTATCCTCTTCTTAAATGTGTGGTGCAATAGTGAATAGCATTCTATCTTGGTTGTTACAAGAACATGCTGTTGGTTTGATTTAAATGACTCTTGTTAAACTTGGAGATTTCCTAAGTAATCTGACCTATTTCCATCCTTTCCAGGCAGCAGTGGAGAAGTGAGCTGGCCGGAGGAGCCATAGCCACCAAATCCGGCGTGTCCCCGCTGTTCTGGCTGCGGCAGCGGTGCTGCTGCTGTGCTGGCCGCGGGCTCCTGTGCTTCAAAGATTTTTTTTTCTCTGTCGTGCTCAAATCATTTGTCGCCATGCTATTGCGTAGTGGTCTGCATGGTCCTTTAGGTAATGGCCGTGTGCCATGGCGGTGTGCGCTTTGTGGTGCTAGAAAAGCACTATCCTCTTTAAATGTGGTGCAACAGTGATCCTTAATTGGCTAATTTTTTTTTTTGGTTCTGTTGTCAAGTATGCTGAGGCTTTGCCGTAGGCCTTTCCCTACTTGGCCGTGGCATACGTACCGTTTGTAGTCACCAGATCATGCCACCTGGCTGCTATATGCCTACGCATTTGCCGTCGGCATAGCTTTAGACGCGTCAGACGGACGTGAGACATTTTTTTTGCCGACGGCCGAGCGTTCCGACACCAATGAAAACCGTCGCATATGTGGTGTATGCCGACGGCCTTTCTTTGTATGCCGAGGAGCAGAAGACGACGGCAAATGCCGTCGGCATACATATTTGCCGTGGGCATATATGTATGCCGACGGCATTTGTGACTATGCCGACGGTATTTGGCCGTAGGCAACTTGTCGTTTTCCTGTAGTGAGTAGACAATATATATCTGATAAAAATGAACATTAAACATCCGGGCCTTACTCATCTTTCTAAAATCCTTTATTCACGAAAGTTAAATGCAAACCTCAAGTGCAGACAAATACAGTCATACAGAGTATGGTAAATGAGGCGCCACCATATTCTTGGCTCAGCCATCCCAAGGGTGAAGTACGGGGACAGATCAGTATCGTGGCTCAACTGATGAGGAGCGTACGTGTACCACTACCAACACGGGACGTGCAAGTGCAAATGATAATGCAAGAGCAGCAGAGAAACTGACCAAAGGGTGTCACCTTGACATCGTTAACCCAGCTGTACTTCTCCATGTACGGTTGACGATGCTCGGTGGATATTCACGATGCACTCTGCCCAGGCGCCCTTGTCAGCCATGTAACCCTTCACCTCCCACACACAGCTGTTGCACTTAAACCCTGACCCGAATGTCAGTATGAGTACCCTGTCTCCTCTCTTCAGACTCCCCTTGGCCTCCATATACGACAGAACGTACCATAGCTGCTCGCCGACGTGTTCCCCCATCGGTGCAGAGTCATCGCGCAGGCTCCACGTCATAGGCCTCCAACCGAGGCTCCCCTTACTCCCTCGATGATCGCGGTGCCACCGGGTGGATGCAGAAGTGCTCCACGCCGGTCTTGAAGTTGATCTTGTGCCCGTCTTTCATAATCTCACGGCCCGCGGGAGAGAAGGTTCTTCCACATGCTGCGGGCGGCGAACTCCGCAAGCTCGGACACGGGCAGGATGCGCGGGGCGAGGCGACGCAGGTTCAGGGTCAATGCACGGGCGCAGCCTTTGGCAAAGCCTTGCTGAGACTGATCCCTAAGCGCCGTTGCCGTCGTCGCGCTGCAGCGCGCATGTGTGTGCCTCGTCGTCGGCGGCAGTGTTTTCGCGCACGAGGTGGCGAAGTGCCATCTTGAACGCCTACCAAGCGACGGGCTGTTGGTGAGGATCACCACCGAGCCCCCGCAACGGAACAGGCAGTTACCCAGCATCATGGACCTGTCGGTGCCGGTGTACCAGTTGGGGCGATGGACTCGGACGAGACCAGTTGGGGCCGCCTTCGCAGCGCGTTGTGCGCGAGGTCTAACGAAACCAAGCCGCGCTGCACCCCATGCCGGAGAGGTTGTACGCGGCCACGTCCTCGCGCATGCCGAAGCGGCGCACCATCCTGCGAGCGACGGCGTGGGGGAGAACATGCAGACGTTGACGACGAGGACGTCTATATCCCGGGGCTCAATGCCGGTCTTCCGGAAGAGCTTGGTGATGGCCTCGTCGAAGAATTCGTCCATCTCGTCGAGCGCGTCCTGGTGGGTGGGCGCTTCCTCACGGCACTCGACGATGTTGCGCGGGCAGTAGCTCTCCTCGCCAATGCCGGAGTTGACCATGACGCGGAGGAGGAAGCGGTACTCGGGGAGGCCGAGGCGCCGGTTACGCTGGATAACATTGCCGGCCATTTCCGTGCTCACCTTGCGGTCGTCGCACGGCTTATGGCAGCGTAGTCCAGAGGTAGCACTGCGACTGCCGCCGACGGGCGACAGCTGCACGCACCATGGAAGCCGCGGCGCGCACAAGCAGGAGCACCGTGAGCAGAAGAAGATCCATCTTACTGTTCGCGCCCTGAGTTCCGTCGAGAGCGTGATTATATAGCCCACCGTTGGCTGGACAACCCACCAATAGATCTCCTTACAGTTTGGATGCTTTAAATTAAAAAAGTAGAGAAGCAACAACCGACATGGCACTTGGTAGGATCAACTAATTAATACCAACCTACACCTACACGAAGTGTCTTGGTCAGTCTAGCACGACACAGCCCAGGCCAGATCGATGTCTCAGTCCTTGATCCTTCCAACTAGGTGATGTATTTGTCTCTGAAACCGATGTAACCGAGTGCGGAAAAATGGAGCCGAACTCCAGAGTCTTTTATTTTAAAATTTTGAAAAAGTATTATTTTTAAGTTTCAGAAAATTTTGAAAAAAACTTCTGGATATAGCCTATGTATATTCTACTGAGACGTAAATCAATTAGAAATGTGTTGTATTTTGGTCTGCGTAAAAATTACAAAATCTGACATTTGAAAGTAGTGAATAATGCAAAATTTCACTCTAAAAAATCTGACAAATTTTGTTTTTTCCTGTGGCCCAAAATATTAATTATGTTGAGTTGAGAGTTTACACGTTGCTATAATGCATCATTGTCTAAATTCAGGATTTTTTTGAAACTTCAAATATTTGATTTAAAAAAAACACTGTGGAGCTCTGCACTTTCCGCGATGTAGCTAGGCTGTAAGGATAGTCACATTAGATCTATGATAAGTTACACGGCAGAGATGTTGAGGGAGAACATAAGCGGCTTGAAAACATAGTCAAATATGTTTTCGCACCGCTTTATAAAAAAACTACACGACCAACCAATAGCGAATTTTCTTAAAAAGAAGATAAAAAATAAAATAAAATAAGAGTAGAAGCCACACCCTTCAAGAAACACTTGAAACTATCAACTAGATGGGTATAACACCACTCCTTGTGAGACCACAAGACAATGTCACCTCAAATCCACCAATCTATCATCGAGAGGGCCGCCTGAACTCTCGCTCTCTGGCCCTATAGCACCGATCCTCAGAACACACAACATGTAGCGATAACGGAGACAACCAAGTCACGTGTATAGGATAGGAGGTCGCCAACCACTTCACGCAAAGACCAAAGTGCTTCAAGAAAGGATTTGAGCATGTCCGGCGATGTCAACGTGACCAAACCGAAGCTCCACAACGAATCCATCAATATGGCAACGACGCGGCGCGCCGTCATCCCCGAGATCGAAACAGCGAAGGCTTTTCACCCGGATCCCTCGCGCAGGGAAATAATCAGAACCACGTCGTCAGGAGGGTCACGACACCTACATGCATCGCCGCCGCTAGCATCAGAGCGATGGGCTTTAGCCAAAAATTACCCCCACATCACACCCAGGTAGAAGGGACAGATCCCCTTAAAATTTACCAAGCACTTTCCCCTCTAGCTTCTACACCACCGTACATAAGAAACTATGCGTATCTTGTGAAGCTACTTAATTAATCAACCACTTGTCAGCCGAAAACCGTGACCTTATCGAGGCAAGGAAGACGATTTGGGACAAGTATAATAGGAGATGGACGGATTATTCCGGGAAAGAGTAGAGACGTTATAGTGTGTGATATGAGATTGAAGAGGATATTCTTGGGTGCTTGCATGAATCCGTATTTTTTCCATTATGTGCCTTTTTCTCGCTTCATTGGAGAGATGGATCCATCTAATAGTAAAGAAACTTCCTGACGTCCACATGGCTCGATATTGTCTTGTTCTGCCGGCAAGTAGACTTTTCAACATTAGAACTATGTAGTTTATGATGGAAATTGTTTGCCTCTTTCCACGAGAGAGAAAATTGTATCAGTTCCATTGACAGCATGATTATTTTAGCCGAATTAAGTGCTAACCTTTTTTTTAAGGAAACTGTATTTCCAACATTTTTTCTTTTGAGGAAAATCATTTTTGCTTGTTCCCCTGATTTTCTAGAGAACTTCTTTTCTAGCGACTAGGGAATTTCCCATGCGCTGCGACATGGTTGAGACTCCGTGCCACAGATGGAGAAGTATTGTTTTCCAACGATGCTCTCCAGTGGGTATTCATGGATGCTCTACGTTGAGACTCTGTGCCGAGAAGAAATTAGTGGTACGGTGAAGAGGGAAATATAAATTATGTGACTTGATTGTTTTTTGAAAAATAAATGTAAAATTGATCGATCCTTGTTAAAACATGATTTTCTGGTTATTGATTGATAAGTGAAAAAATGATGTAAATTATGGTGACGCTTGATTGTTGGTGAAAAAAAATGTAATCTACGTGGGAGAATGTATATGAGGAAGAAGATGGACGAAGGGATACATCTCACAGAGAACAAAACGCTAATTCTTGCATAGTATATACTACCTCAGTTTCGCAATATAAGATTTTATGATTCATATATATAAACACGTAGTAGGGTGTGGATTCGTTCATCTCAGTCCGTATGAACCCCATATTTAAATATCAAAAACATATTTTAATTGGAACGGAGTTGTAGAGATTGGTGAGGAACCTTTTTTTTATATAGCGAAGTTAGGAAACTATTTTTTTTTTTAGGGGATGTTAGGAAACTAGTTTTTTTTTTTTTTTTGAGAATTGTGTTAGGAAACTATTTTTTTTTTGAGTATAACGGCCGCCACTTTATTGATTACTTAAGAATGATGGAATACAAAAAAAGTCTGGGATTCAGCTAGCCAAATGTGGCGACCAAAGTCACGATAGGCTGATGACCTAGCAAGGCCATGAGCCTCCATATTCGATGTCCTTCGCTCGTGAACGTACTCGACCGAGGCGAAGTCCGCTTTCCGCATCTTGATCTCATGCAGGATTGCACTGAATTTGCCTTATAATTACCATCCATGCACTTGATTACCTCCAGGCAATCTGATGCCACCCAGATACTTGACAATTGTAAATCCATGGCGAGAGCTAAAGCCTCTCGGCAAGCAAGAGCCTCTAGGACTGCCGGGTCAGAAATACCCTGAATAACGACAGTGATGCTCCCAGAAATTGGCCTGCATCCGAGCGACAAACAGCTGCAACCGCGCCGGCACTGCCTTGCTTTCTAACAGCCGCATCCACATTGATTTTTGCGACGCCTGACGGCGGAGCTATCCATCGAGGTTCAGCTGTCGTTCTTGGGTTGAAGAACAGGAACAACCGAGCTTGAGAAATCCCCAAATCTCGGATCATTGCTTCCACAAAGGCATGAGTTGAGAGAGGACTCTGAAACTGACCTTCATGTATGGCCTTTCGTCGAGCAACCAAATCGCCCATGTCGTCACCAAGCACAGGGTGAGTTCATCATGGTTTAGCGATCTCATCAGTGTAAACACCACGCTTAGCATCAGTCTCGGCTATGTTGATAATATGCCTCTGTGACTGATTCCGGGGCTAGCGCCCAAACACTCGCACTCATGTTGCACTCGAGTAATGAGTGGCGCCAGGAATCTGGCATCCCGCAAATTGAACATGCAGTATCCGGCCATATGGCGATGGAACCGAACGTCTCCCGTAGAATCGAGTGCTTCGCGAGGCGCCATAGGAACATTCTTATTTTGGAGGGCACTTGGAACTTCCACAACATCGTCCAATCCTTCTCCTCCCTCCTATGATCCGATCTAGACGATGTACCTTCCAGCCAGGCTTCTCGCCGCTGCTTTGTGTTAATTAGCATGCGATAAGCGGAGCGACCATAAATATCCGGTCCGCTCAAAATTCCATGCCCAAAAATCATCGAATCTTGCTGTACCAATTGGATGGTCTGAATAACCTATATCCATAGGAATAAAGTACTCACGCAGCCTCTGTATATTCCATGTAGCCGTGGTTTCGTCAATAAAACCTGAAACAGCTACAGGCGGGTCTTGCTTGATGCATGCAATAGCCGCATGGCAAATTCTCTCGGAGCCAATTGTCGTTCCACGCATGAGTGTGTTCTCCCGATCCGATTCTCTTGATTAGGCCCTGCCTAAGTATCTCCTTTCCCTCCACGATAGATCTCCATACTTGAGATGCATGGACCCCACCTCAGCTTCCAGGAAATCACGGCTAGGGAAGTATACTGCCTTCAAAATTCTTGCACTCAGGGTATCCGGATTTTGAAGAATCCTCCAAGCTTGGCGAGCTAGAAGAGCGAGGTTGAACAACTCTATATCTCAGAACCCTAGTCCACCTGCATATTTGGGCTTGGTCATCTCCTCCCAAGAAACCCAACATGTCTTTCTTTTTCCATCACGACAGCCCCACCAGAAATTTCTCACCAGACTCGTGATGTTGCTCACATATCCTCTTGGCAGTTTAAAGCATGACATAGAATAGATAGGAATTGCTTGGGCCACTGCCTTGATCAAAATCTCCTTTCCCCGAAAGATAGAAAATTTTCTAGCCATCCTTGCACATGCTTCCATACCCGATCCTTGAGATATTTAAACGCACCATTTACCGACGCCCAACATCAGAAGGCATGCCTAAGTATTTGTCACTTAGTCTCATTTGGTACGTTCAACCGATCCTTCATAGCTTCCCTCAAAGCCTCTGGCAACCTTTGCTGAAGTAAATTGATGACTTATCAAGGTTTATCCGCTGGCCCCGACGCTTGACAATAGGTCTCAAGAACATCTGAGACTTCTCCCGCACCGTCCACACTCGCTTTCACAAACAGCAGCTGTCATCCGCAAAAAGTAAGTGGTTAACCGCCGGAGCGGAGCTCGCCACCTTTAGACCTTGTAAGCTCGATGAAGGTTGAACACTCCTTGATTTCAAAAGGCACGAGAGGCCCTCTGCTGCTAGCAAAAACAAATATGGAGATATGGGATCCCCTTGCGATACCCCTTGAAGGTTTGAAAGTTTCAGTTGGGGTACCATTGAACAAGACCGAGAAGGTAACCGAAGATACCATTCTCATGATAAGACCTACCCAGCTTTGTGTAAATCCAGCTTGAGTAGTATAGCCTCCAAATACGACCACTCGACCCGGTCGTAAGCTTTCCTCATATCGAGCTTGAGTGCACAATGTCTGTGTTTCTCAGACTTGTTTCTCTTCATAAAATGTAAGCACTCAAACGCAGCAATGATGTTATCCGTTATCAGGCGTCCAGAAACAAAAGCGGATTGTTCCTGCGAGATAATTTCTGCTAATATCTTTTTCAAGCGATTAGCAGGCACCTTCGATGCAATCTTATAAATAACGTTGCAAAGACTAATAGGCGAAACTGACCAAGTTCTGTTGGACTTGCTACCTTTGTTATTAACACTATAAAAGTGTCATTTATAGACGCCGGATCATCATCCCCCCGAAGAATACGGAGGACAGCTGATGTCACCTCCTTCCCCACATCCCCCAGTGCCGCTGAAAAAAATGTGCTGGGTACCCATCCGGGCCAGGTGCCTTCATCGGGAACATCTGGAAAAGGCCAGCCTTCACCTCTTCCTCTGTGTAAGGCTCTGTCAGATCCGAATTCATTTGGCTCGTCACCTTTCTTGGCACGGTTGACAGCACATCATCCATGCCCGTTGTTCCTCGGACTCATATAAGTTCTTAGAAACTCCTTTTGTCATTTGACATAGTTCATCCCGGTCTTCAGTTACCACTCCATCTGATCGGTGCAGCTAGTGATTCTATTCTTCTTCTTTCTCCGCTTGCACGCTGATGGAAAAACCGAGTATTCTTGTCACCCTCGGCGAGCCACTGTATGCGTGAACGCTGGCGCCACATCGTCTCTTCTCGATGCTGAAGTTCAACCAGCTGATCGCACACTTTAACTTCCTCATAGCTCGGTCCCAGTTCTTCCGGGCATCGCCCGTAGTTGCTCAAGCCGTGTACGCAGCTCTCTGAGTCGTTTCCGCACACTCCCAAAGGTGTGCGTATCCCACTCCTTCAAGTTCTCAGCCACGCCTTTGAGTTTCAGTTTAATTCTGCCCGCGTCATCAGCTGTACCTCCATCCTGCCACGCTTGTCTTATGAAGGGAACCAAATTCTCATGGGCTTCCCACATAATTTCATAGTGAAACAGTCGTGTCCTAGCTTCAGCTCTGGCCACTCGTGGTGCAAAGTCAAGAAGGATTGGCGAGTGGTCCGACGTCGAAGCTGTAAGATGTTTAAGTTCAGCAAGTGGATAACGCTCGCACCAACTCGCTGATGCCAGCGCTCTATCCAACCTTGTACGACAGAAGCTGCCTCCTGCCACTCTTTTTTTCAAATGTCCAAGGACTCCAGTATAGCCCAAGTCTGCCAGCCCACACACGTCGACTGTCTCCCGGAAGGCTGCAATCTGGTTATTGCTTCTCATATTAACCCCATCATGCTCCTCCCTATGGAGGACCTCATTAAAATCGCCAATACACATCCACGGCAAATCCGAGGCTGATTTAATATATTTCAGCATATCCCACGTTTTGTGTCGCTCTCGAACCTGCGCTTCTCCATACACGCATGTTAAGCGCCAAGGTTCCATAGTTGCAGACGAAACTACAACATCGATGTGGTACTGGGATAAGGAAGAATTTCTATATTTATTTCATTGTTCCAAAAGATCTCTAATCCGCCGCTGCGGCCAGAACTACTCACAGCAAAACTGCGATCATAACCTAGCGTAGACGCTAGTCCTTCCACTCTACGCTTGTGCACCTGGGTCTCAACTACACACAGAATAGAGGGGGCATATTTCCGTGCAAAATCACGGAGCTCTTTAATTGTCGCAGCCATGCCAACTCCGCGACAATTCCATTGCGAGACACTCATTGCGCCCGCGGCCCTCCGCGAGGGAGGCCGCCGATCCATTCTCAGATTTATCATTAGCTTCTTCCATCCCCTCCTTTATCTCAGACGCTGCAGCCTTCTTCATCTTCTTTAACTCTTTTGGGGGAATATAGCGAGGTGGCGGAGGCGGCACCTGCTCATCTCCCGTTTCTGCATGCACGACGTCCACGTCCAACTTTTTTTGGCCTTGGAGTTTACACGTTCCCCTTCTTCCACCTGAGGTTGCTTTAGAGGACTAGACGCCGTGTACTCAAGATCAGCTCCATTTTCCGCAGTCAGCCCTGCATCCTCCGATGTTCGCTTACGCGCTTGATTATTTGCTTGCTCTTTCGGCTTCCACTTACGCTGAGTCCTCACTGAATCCTTCCCATCATATTCTTGTCGGCCTCGTCCACGTCCGCCATTGCGCCCTTGATTAACAGGAGCCTACTCATATTACGCCGAACACCAGAGTGCCCGCGCGCCAGTATTGTTCTTCCGAGACCATCCAGTTTCCAAACTGCAACTCTTGTTCTTCAAACTCTCCCGTTCCACACTCAAGATAAGTGTGTCCCATGTAGCCACAATGATTACAGAACTTTGGCAGCTTCTCGTACTTAACTAGCAGGTGCATACGCTCAAAGCCTTTAGGAGCCAAAGGCACCATCCTTGTCAATGGCCGGGTAGAATTAAGGTTAACTCTAACCCGGTGGAATTCTCCTTGGCGTGTCTGCACAGCCACAGGTTCAACTAACACTACCTCTCCCACCCTACTCGCCAGCTGAGTCAGGACCTCTTTGTTTCGAAACAAAGGGGGGAGCTTGTGGATCTGGATCCATGCTTGCACCTTACTGGGGATTGTACTCTTCAACCTTCTTCTCCAGCTCCAGGTTCATGAAGTGGTGAGCATCAAGGCTGCGGTAAACCACAGTGCCATACCTGAAGGTCTTGTCCTCTAACTCATCCAGCCTTTCCTCCACCGTGCCGGTGGCCTTGGGAGCCTTCACCTCCTCCACGAGCATCACGCCCTCCTTGAAGCACACGGTCTTCGGTGGTGTCATCACGGAGTTGAGGTAGCGGTTCACAACACCTTCCTTGGGAGAGCTCTCCCCCTCTTGGTTGGATCCGGAGCAAGACATGGCTAAAACCTGACAGGCAGAAACAGCAGAAACAAAGATCGCTCGAGAACGCTCGGTGCGAGATTAGATCGGCAGAGAGGAGTATATTGAGGGTTTTTAGGTCAAGACGAAGCGTCGGGATCGAAAACGAGACGAAAAGGACTCCGAGGTGGAAAAGGAGTAGCCCACGCGGCCAGGTACATGGGCCGCGTGGGCCCCCTCTTTCCTCCTCGGGTCTCCGTTCGTCCAGTTTTCTTGTCCCACACGTTAATTTCCATAAAAATGACTTCCGTAAAATATTATGCAATTCCGAGAAACTTTCCAACAGTAAGTTACCTTCTATTGTTTTGGGTTTCTGAAACTGCACGGTTTCTCTCAATTACCTCTCCGGTGTTTGTAAATTCAACTCCTCCACCCTTCCGATGAAGCTCTTTCCTGCAATATAAGGTTTAAGGCGTTGTCCATTGACTACATGAGGTTTACCTTTCATGTCACCGTGAAGACGGATAGCTCCTGAACGGTACACCTCCTGTATCACTAATGGTCCCTGCCACTTTGAAGCTAGCTTCCCTGCAGAAAACTTGAAACGAGAGTTGTACAATAAAACTTGATCACCTACTTTGAATTCCTTTTTCTTAATTTTCTTGTCATGCCAAATCTTAACTTTTTCTTTAAACATCCTGGCACTTTCATAAGCTTCATTTCTCCATTCGTCAAGTAGGTTTAGGTCAAGAATTCTCTTTTCTCCCGCAGTTTTAAAATCAAAGTTCAGTTGTTTAATAGCCCATCTAGCTTTATGTTCTAGTTCAACAGGTAAGTGACAAGCTTTTCCATAAACCATTTTATAAGGAGACATTCCCATAGGATTTTTAAAAGCAGTTCTATAAGCCCACAAAGCATCATTAATCTTAATTGGCCAATCAGATCTAGACTTATTCACTGTCTTTTCCAAAATGAGTTTAATTTCCCTATTGCTTAATTCAACTTGCCCACTTGTTTGAGGATGATAAGGAGATGCAATTCTATGGTTAACATCATATTTTGCCAAAGTTTTTCTAAGAACACCATGCAAGAAATGAGAACCACCATCAGTAATTAAGAACCTAGGAACACCAAACCTGGGGAAAATGATGTCCTTGAGCATCTTCATTGCTGTGGCATGATCTGCACTTTTGGTTGGAATTGCTTCCACCCACTTTGTAACATAGTCAACTGCAACCAAAATGTGAGTATGCTTTGTCTTTGATTCTGGGAAAGGACCCATAAAGTCAAAACCCCACACATCAAATGGTTCAAGTGGCAATGAATAATTCATAGGCATTTCATTCCTCCTACCAATGTTTCCTACTCTTTGACATTTATCACAAGATTTAACATATTCAGCACAGTCCTTAAATAAAGTAGGCCAATAGAAACCAGATTGTAATACCTTTGCTCCTGTGCGATCTCCTGCATGATGCCCTCCATAGGGACTGTCATGACAATCTCTTATAATAGCCTGTTGTTCATGCTCAGGTACACAACGTCTAATAATACCATCCACACTTTTCTTATAGAGGAAAGGATCATCCCAAAAATAATGTCTAAGATCATAAAAGAATTTCTTTCTTTGTTGAGAAGTGAAGTGTGGAGGCAAAACTTTACCAACAATAAAATTTGCATAGTTGGCAAACCAAGGAGATGCAACTTTAGCACTAGAAACATTAACAATTGCAAGTTGTTCATTAACAAAGCTATCATTAATAGGAATAGGATCATCAGGTATGCTTTCCATCCTAGAGAGATGATCAGCAACTTGATTATCCTCCCCTTTCCTATCAACAATGTGTAAATCAAATTCTTGCAATAGAAGTACCCATCTTATTAGTCTAGGCTTAGCATCTTTCTTATTCATCAAGTATTTAATAGCAGAATGATCAGTATGTATTGTGACTTTTGAATCAGTAATATAAGGTCTAAACTTGTCACAAGCAAACAGTACTGCTAAAAATTCTTTCTCAGTTGTAGCATAATTCTTTTGAGCAGCATCAAGTGTTCTACTAGCATAATAAATAACATTCAGTTTCTTATCAACACGTTGGCCCAAAACAGCCCCAACTGCATAATCACTAGCATCACACATAATTTCAAAAGGCAAGTTCCAATCAGGAGGTTGAATAATGGGAGCAGTGATTAAAGCATTCTTCAAAATATTAAAGGACTCAATGCAATCATCATTAAAAGAGAAAGGAACATCCTTTTGCAGAAGATTGGTTAGAGGTTTTGATATTTTGGAGAAATCCTTAATGAACCTACGGTAAAAACCTGCATGCCCAAGAAAACTTCTTATACCTTTGAGGTCCCTTGGATATGGTAGTTTTTCAATAGCTTCAATCTTTGCTGGATCAACTTCTATTCCTTCTCCAGAAATCTTATGCCCAAGAACTATACCCTCAGTAACCATGAAGTGACACTTCTCCCAATTAAGAACCAAGTGTTGGTCTTCACAACGCTGTAAAACTTTGTTAAGGTTGAACAAGCAATTATCGAAGGAAGTACCATACACAGAAAAATCATCCATAAAAACCTCCATTATCTTTTCAATATAATCAGCAAATATAGCATTCATGCATCTTTGAAAAGTAGCAGGAGCATTACATAAACCGAATGGCATTCTCCTGTAAGCAAAAGTACCATATGGGCAAGTAAAAGTGGTCTTTTCTTGATCATCCTTATGGACAGGAATTTGCGAGAAACCTGAATAACCATCTAGATAGCAAAAGTGAGAGTGTTTAGACAACCTTTCTAGCATTTGATCAATAAATGGCAATGGATAATGATCTTTTCGAGTTGCTTTATTCAATTTTCTGAAATCAATAACCATCCTATAACCAACTACAGTACGTTGAGCCACAAGTTCATCCTTTTCATTTGGAACAACAGTCATTCCACCCTTTTTAGGAACACAATGAACAGGACTAACCCACTTACTGTCAGCTATAGGATAAATGATACCAGCTTCAATAAGTCTTATTACCTCTTTCCTTACCACTTCTTTCATTTTTGGATGGAGGCGGCGTTGAAAATCAACAACAGGTTTTGCATCTTCCTCCAGATTAATTTTATGCATACATAGAGCGGGGCTTATACCTTTAAGATCATCAAGAGAGTATCCAATGGCTGGTCGGTGAGCTTTTAGCACATCAAGTAATTTCTCTTCCTCTTCAGCTGAAAGGTTAGCACTAATAATGACAGGATATATGCTCTTCTCATCCAAATATGCATATTTCAGATTTGCAGGCAAAGGTTTCAATTCAAAACTAGGATCCCCTTTAGGTGGTGGTAGCACTCCTAAATTATCAGGTGGGATATGCAATTGTAATTGTGGTGGTTGTTGCCATAATATTTGTTCCAAAGCCTCTTTTTCCTCATCATTAAATGGTTCATCTTGATTAAGCATATAACGTTCTACAACATCAGTTGAAGCTACAGCTATATGAGCAAGAGTTTCAATTAAATTATTAGGAATTGGCTCTTTCTCAACATGTTTATCAGCAAATTTGGAAAAGTTAAATTCAAGTTTCTCACCAGCACATTTAATAAACACTTTCTCTTTAGGCAAATTAATTTCAGCACCAACAGTATGTAAGAAAGGTCTACCAAAAATGATAGGACAAAATGAATCTTGAGGACAACCAAGCACAATAAAATCAGCAGGTATTTTATTTTGCCAATCAATACTTCAACATCTCTAACAATTCCAAATGGACTAATATAATCTTTATTAGCAAGTTGAATTGTCATACCTGTCTCTTCCATAACAATGGGATCAATATCAGGCTTGATCTCAAGATAAAGAGAATATGGAATGACACTAATACTTGCTCCAATATCACATAGACCATGATAACTTGAAGTCCCAATAGAGCATGATATAACAGGTTTCCCAACTTTGGCCGAATTACCTTTGATGACTTTGGTAGCATCTTCACATAGATAAACATCCACTGGGTCTTCTTCATTTAGTTGCTTGATAACAGAAATTTGAGTGTTGACTTCCACCTGTTCATAAGGCTGAGAACATCTTTTGTTACTCTTGTTAGTAACAGCTTTAAGTAAATTCTCCTTAACTTGGTTTGGAAATGGAGGTGGTTCAACATACTCCTCAATTGTCACAGATGACATTGGTTCAACCTGTTTAATAACTTTAGGAACAACAATAGATTGTTTAACAGGTTCAACATAAACTTCAAATCCACTTTTTGGAACACAGATATGATCAGCAAAACCTTTAGCTATTTCAATTATAACATAAGGATCAAGACCAAAAGTATCACTCAGATTTTTAAACAGAATAGAAGTAGAGAAATTCTCTACACATGAATATTCATAATCAAAATATGGCTCATTACCTTTATCAAGATCCCAGTGGCTAGTATTTTCAGAAATAGTCTCCAATAAATTCCATGCTTCTTCTTCAGTGTTATTAGTAAAACTTCCACCAGATGAATTATCCAGAATCTCCTTGTGCTTCATAGGTAGTCTCACATAAAAGTTTATCAATATAAGTTTCCTTGTAAGATCATGACATGGATTCTTGCGAAGGAGTTCCTTTAACCTCCCCCAAGCTTGAGTAATACTCTCTCCCAGATGTGGCCAGAAATTGAATATATAGCAGCGGTTATCATAAGCTTCTTTAGGAGTAAAATATTTAAGAAAGAAAACCTTCCTCAAGATACTCCATTCATTCTGGACCTCTTCATCCAAAGACCTGTACCAATCACGAGCATTACCAGATAAAGACAAATACAATAGCTTCCTTTTTACCTGATCCTCTGAAATACCAGGTAGTCTGAATAAGCCACATATGTCCTCAATTATTTCCATGTGCTCGCGTGCCGACTTAGTTCCATCTCCTGTAAATGGATTTTTCATAACTCTTTTAACATGACCCATGGGAATTTATATCCCACTTTAGGTATCTCAGACACAGTTTCAACCACCTTTGCAGTAGTGGCATAAGCACTTTCATATAGAGCAAGATGCAGCGAGGCACGATTCATAAATGCCATAGTAACAATGAGATAAACAGCTTTCAAGTTTCCTTACCAAACTTCTTACCAATAGCGCTACGCTCCCCGGCAACGGCGCCAGAAAAGTATCTTGATGGCTCCCAAGTGCAGGAGATCAATTGTAGTACCTTTCAATTAGAAAAGGTTGTCGAACCCACGAGGAGCTGAAGGTATTGGTTAGTAAGATTGATAAATAAAACAATAAAAGATGCAAGTGTTTTTGGTATTTTCAGTTGTATATTGCAAGCAGATAACAGATAGTAGCAAGTGAAAGCTCTCAAAGAGAGAAAGCCCAATCCTCTTATGTGGCAAGAGGACAAGCTCAAGTGATGTGTAACTTATATGTGGCAAACGTTCCCGAGGGCGGCATGGATGATGCTAGGCATAGAGATTTATTAAACAACACGTTGAATATCTTGTCAAGTTTTAATCTCTTTGGACGGAGCCATAATTAGGTATAGCTAAATAAATAAACTACAACCCCTTATGATGGATCATGTGGCCAAGCAAATGACTGCACAAGAATTATTAAGACCTAAAGTCCCACCATAGCATTACACTCTAAGGTCCCCGATACTAATACCCTCATAATATAACTTCATGACTCGGTCTCAGGTTTACGTGTCCTCCCAAGTCTCCATCAATTCATTACACTACGGTGTTCTCCTATGAGCCCATAAAGGTGAAGTGTTGTGCAGTCGACGTTCGCACAACACCATCATAGAATCACATAAAAGATAAACTCTTGACAAAATACCAACACATGTCATATATAAATCATGCCAATTCATCCTATGCCCTCAGGAACATACGGGAACTACTCACAACGTGCGAACATGATCATAATCAGTGGCATAAGTGGTACAACACAATCTGAAATTATAACTTCACCACCAAATAATGACAAGTACTCAATCACAAACATGAATAGTAGCACAAGACAAGTATCTAGGGTATAGCAACTCTCAAACTGCGAGGGGAACGGAGTGGATCACGGTGATGATGATGGTGATGGTGCTGGTCTTGATGGGGGTGATGATGTAGAGGCCTCCTCCCACGCCAAGGAGGAGAGGTGATGACGATGACGATGATTTCCCCCTTCTCCGGAGTTCCGGAGCAGCAGGATCTGACCCCCCTCGGAAGGGATCAGGAGTTTCGCCGCCGCCGCGACCTCGGATGGACTTGGAAAAATTAGGGCGTTACTTTTCGGGCGAGACGAAGGCGTCGATAAAAAGCCCCAGGCGAGGAGGTGCCCGAGGCACCTTTTGGTGGGTCCCGCGTGGGCCACCCCCATTTGGCCCTCGTGGCTCTCCTCTCTTCGGTCTTCTTCCCTCTGCCTTTCTCCCGATGAAAAACTGACGCAGTATTTTTCCTTTTATTATTTGAGGTCCTGTAGCTCCTGAAACATTAAAGACAAGAAAAAGGAGGTTTTCTGCCTCCCAGAAATTAAATACCAAAAATAGGGACTTTGTATGAAAGTCCCCAAAATCATCTAAAACATGTAGAAACAATCATATAATCATGCAAATAACATTCTAGTATGATACTAAAAGTTATATAAATGATGATATAAAATGCACGTATCAGTAGCCCCCAGGGTTCTCGTCGGGGAGGTTGCCGTTTTGCCCAGCGTTGTTCACCCGAGCCCTCTGCTGGAAGTTGTGGCGTCCACCTCCGTGGCCACCACGGCCTCCGCCGCGGCCGCCGTGGCCCTGGTTCTTCTCGCGCTCCTTGCTGAGCTGCTTGAGCTCCCAGCTGTCCTCAGTTGCGTGGTTGTGCCTGTTGTGGTAGATGCATTACGGGCGATTGTCCGCCTTTTTCTCTTCAGCCGCCGGAGAGGCCTCGCGAGGCTGCTTTGCGTCAGGCTCTGCCGCGAGGATGGCGGTGGTCTTGCGCTTCTCGGCGGGCTTCTTCTTGCTCCTGGACCCCTCAGGAGGGTCATCCTCCACTTCCTTCTTGACGAATAGGAGGCCCTCTTCAGCCTTGGCGCACTTGTCAGCCAGATCAAAGAGCTTCACCACAGAGGAGTGGGTGTCATGGATGCTGAGCTTCTCGAGCATCCTGTGGTTCGTGACGCCCTCCCTGAAGGCGGAGATGATGTGCGAGTCCGGGATGTTCAGAATCTTGTTGCAGACCTGGCTGAAGCGCTGGATGTATCTGCGGAGGGTCTCGTCAGGCTTCTGGCGCACCGCGCGAAGGTCATTGTAGGTGAGCGCGCGTTCGTAGGTGCCCTTGAAGTTGGCGACGAAGACCTTGCAGAGGTCCTCCCACGTGTCGATGGTGTTCTCGGGAGGTTCATGAGCCACGAGAGCGCGGAGTCCTTGAGCGCCATGGAGAGCCAGTTGGCCATCACCTTGTCGTCGCCTCCCGCAGCCTAAATGGAGACGGTGTAGAGCTGCAGGAACTCCAGAGGGTTGGTCCTGCCGTCGTAGCGCGGAGGGAGGTCTGGCTTGAACTTCACGGGCCAGACGACGCGGCGCAGGTTGCGGGTGAAGGCGGTGCAGCCCGTGGCGTATGTCACAGCACCACCAGCGAGTACGCCGTGGTTCTGGCGACCTACAGCGGCAATCTCCTTTACGACGCGGTTGTGGCGGTCCCTCTGGCGCTCGATCTCCACGCGGGCATCCGCCGGAGTCCGCTGCACGATCTGGCAGTCGTGCGGCGAGGATGCGTGCGACGCGGCGTGGTGGTTTGCTGCCGAGCTGCAGCTGGAGGAGGTGGCGGAGGCGGAGGGGGAGGAGGAGCGCCGTGCGCTATGTTCCCCTCGCGTCCAGAGTGGCGCACCAGCGAGCGAGAGGGCACTGGTGCCGCAGTGGTAGCGGCAGGAACGGCGGCGGCGTTGATGAGTTCCTCGAGGCGCCCAAGCCAGTTGTCGTGGCCTCCCTGCGTGGGACGGTAGCGTAGCAGCTCTTGCGCCATCAGTAGAGCGGTGGCTTGACTGGGCACCGCTCGGCCCATCGTGGAGGCGCTCTCGCGTCTGGATGGGTGCAGGGAGGAAGCTCCCTCGTCCTCGCCGTCGATGCCGCCGTCGTTGCCGCTGCCGTTGCTGCCGTCATCCTCAGGATGGTCGACGCACGGCTCGGCGTTGCGCTCTGAAGCGCGGTTGGCGCATGGGCGACCACGCGGGTTGTGGTTGGCAGCGGGCTCGGTGTTGGCCCTGCCGGACGTCCGTCGCGCAAGACGCGCAGCTCGCGTGTCCATGGCGCGGAGAGGTTGAAGAAGTTGAAGACGCGCCTCAGCCCCCTACCTTGCGCGCCAAATGTCGGAGACTAGTCCCAAGAACTAGGGTGTCTCTCAGAAGGCAGGAAACGAGTAAGGGCTGAACACAACGTCAAACAAATCCTCAACAACCTCGGCGACGGTGCTCGTCGAGCTCGGTGAGGAACATGACGACAGAGAGGAAACACGAGCCGCTACCCAGGTTCAGGCCCACCGTGAGGTGTAAAAGCCCTACGTCCTGCTAAGATGTATTGCACTGCTAGGAGAGGTTCACAGTACAAGGGTGCTTGCCGAGGGCACAGTTGTGGCTATGGTGGACTATGGTGGATTAAGCTCCGTCTTCTTCAGACGTAGCTCCTTGGTTGTGGAAATGAGATGGTGAATGCGGGATCCCCTCCCCTAGGTCGTACACTAGCTCCTTATATACTGGGCTTGGTCCTCTTCCCCGAAAACCTGCGGCGGGAAGGGATACCACAATGCCGCCGAGTTGGAGCACAGCGCACAGCGTCGGGGGCGTCCATGGACGCGGTCCATGGCAGAGAGCACGTCGTCTTGGCAGAAAAAGCCACCGTCCAACCAGGACGGTGGGCTGGCGCTGCTGAGCTTTGGGGCGTGCCCCACGGTGACGTCGCAGTTGGAGCGTAGCGGCGGCTGGCCGCTTTATCACCAAAATGGCAAGTCTCGGAGTCCGCTTTGCTTCCTCCAGCTCCTTTGACCGCTTTATACACGAGAATGGCAACTGCGGCGTCTTCGTCATCGTGCGCAGGCGCGCGCGTCACTCTGCGGCGGGCGCAGAGCCCATGTGCGCTCTGCAGTGGCGCAGGAGCTTGCTTCCACTTGAAGGAACCCTGCGAGGGCCCGGAGCCTCGCCGAGGCTCTACAGACGTTGACTCCTCGCGAGGGAAAACCTCCCGAGGGTAGCGCGGAGACGCGCCAGGGCCTGAGGATCTTCTAGGAGAGGCCTTCCCGAGGCAGAGGTTCCTCTCGAGGCCTCCTAGGCCGAACGTCTGGTCCTTAGCAGAAATGCTCAGTCGAGCAAAGAAGCCCTCGCGAGGGAGGAATTCCTCGCGAGGCTCGCCAGGCTGAAGGCCTGGTCCTTAGCAGAATTTCCTGCGGAGCGTTTGAGGGCTGTGGCAGGCCGGCCCATGGTACCCTGGTTTCCACTGGGCCGACACAAGTAGAAAGAGCAAATCAGGAGTTACACAGAGGCTTAAAACCACGTCTCCGGGTCCCGTGCATCAGAGCCGCCGGGGCATGGGATGAGGAGTTACCATCTGTAGTTTGGGGAATCAACACAACACCAAATAGATCCACAAAGATGATGCCTTTCTTCATGGTGTATGGGGCAGAGGCGGTATTGCCAAGTGATATTATACATGACTCGCCTCGGGTGGCGGCTTATGTTGAAACTGAGAATGAACAAACCCGGCAAGATTCTTTGTACTTGCTTGAAGAAAATAGAGAACAAGCATTGGAAAGATCTGCAATTTATCAGCAGGATTTGAGGCAGTATCACAGTCGCCGGGTTAGAACTCGCACTTTCCAAGAGGGTGACTTAGTGCTACGATGGACGCAATCCAAAGAAGGGATGCACAAGTTATCTCCTCCATGGGAGGGACCGTTCATTATAAGCAAGAATCTACACAATGGTTCGTATTATCTGGTGGATGCTAGAGAGAAATCTAAGCAAGTAAACGATACATCACATTCAACTTCTTCAGTAGAGGAGCGCGAGCGGCCATGGAACATTCCCCAGCGGCGCCCATATTATACTTAGCGTGAGAGCAAGATATCAGATGTAATACACGATGTAAAGGCAGCAGGTTTCAGACGCGCTCTTTTCCTTACCAGGGTACCTAAGGGGACTGGAAGGTTTTTAATGAGGCGACTTGCTGACCTAACATTTCTTATCAATAAAGTGAAGGTTGAACAGAAATTTGTGTTCTCATTTACAGTTTTAGTTTTGGTTATTTTGAAAGCCGGTTATTCTCTAAATATGGAGATGTACCGTCGCACAATTTGATGATAAGCCAGGTCTTGGGGGCTGGTCATTGAGGTGGCACAGTTTTTCATCCAAGACTCGGCTTTATGGTTATCCGGGTCCCAAAGTCTTTTGAACCCAGCAAAGCACTAGTACAGAAAAGGCTATTAGTGGCGCACCAATTTGGTATTCTGTGGCGCACCCCCAGAAATGCTGGGTGCGCCACAGAATTCTCGCCACAAAAATTATTTCTGTGGCGCACCAGGCTTGGAATTATTTCTGTGGCGCACCAGGCTTGAAAAATCAGAATATGGAATAATATGAAAAATCCTAATTATTGGAATTATTTTCATATTTTTTGAATTTTTTGAACTGATACCTTCCCGCTAGGTCACCCATCATCAAATTGCTCCAACCCTAGCACACTTAACTTCTAAGTTCCACCCAGTTCACCTACCCTTGTGCTACTCAAGTTCTTATTGATATATATATCATTTGAACCCTCTTAAGTATTGTATGTGTATATGTGTGGTATGTGTTATAAATGTGTGTTTTTAAATTTCAGATTTTTCAAAAACTTCTAAAGTTTCAAAAGGAGATTCAAAAGTTTCGAAAGATCAAAAAAAATTCAAAAAACTCCAAAAAATTCAAAAAACTCCAAAAAAATTCAAAAAATCCAAAAAATTCAAAAAAGTCAAAACACTTCAGAAAAATCCAAAAAATTCAACAATCTTCTTTGTTATACATTTCTGTGTCTTTTTTGGAATTTTTGAATTTTTAATTTTTTAATTTTTTTCTTTCTTGTTGATTTTGCTGCGGAAAATCGTCTGTTTGAAATAACTTTTTTTTTCTTTTGGAATTTGAGGAATCTGTGAATTGCTGACCGGTAAACCCGAGTGAATTCGAACTCGGATTTTTCTCACGATTTTTTTGACATATTATTTGCGTTATTTCGACGTCGTATGCAAAAGTTATGACCGTTACAAGTTTTTTTTCCTGTTTGTTGCAGAAAAGGTCAAAATTCATATTTCAAAATTTCTATACATACTAGATACTCAAACCTAACTACATGTCAAAGGATTTTATTTATTGAAATTTTTATCATTTTCCTTTAATTCCTGCAAGACTAAAAAGGCGATCCACAGGGGGGGTGTGTGGATTTGAAAGAAAAAAAATCTGTGGCGCACCAAGCATGGTGCGCCACAGAAACTTTCTGTGGCGCACCTGGCTGCGCCACAGAATGTCATCTTTCTGTGGCGCACCTGCCAGGTGCGCCACAGAATTGTTTTTTTCAAATTTTAACCCGCCCCCCAGATAACTTTCTGTGGCGCACCTGGCCATGTGCGCGCACCAGGCTTGGTGCGCCACAGAATGTCTAATTTCTGTGGCGCATGTGGTTTAGTGCGCCACAGAAATGTGACTTTCTGTGGCGCACTAAACCACATGCGCCACAAAAAAAAATTCTGTGGCGCACCAATTAAGGGTGCGCCACAGAGTGCCAACCTATCTATATAGGGTTTCCCTACTAGTGAACAAAAAAAAATCTGGGGTTATTATTGTTATTAGTATACATGTTTAGTTTACAGTTTAGAGCAAGTAACTGCAGAGGTGTTGCAATTTTTATCATAGAAGATGCCCAAAGAGCACGTCTCATCAGTATGTGGATCAATGGGGTAATGTTGCATAGTTAAGCCATTACTTTATAAACATTGATCCAGGTCTTAGGGGCTCTCAATTGAATAGTTTGTAGCTGCAATCCCAAGACCCGCTTTTACGCCACTAGTTTTATTCTTGGTTATCTTGCTGTTGAGTTTGATGTGACTCGCAATTATATGGCCTGATTGCTCACCAGGAAATTCAATCAACCATGATGCCCAATGGGACTTGGTTTGACACTGTTTTTATCAGAGAAGTTGCGACAGTGAAAATCCATGCGAAAGCCAACTCACAGTTAAAGAAATCAAAAGGGTCATCGAAACCAAAGACAGATAAATATCTTAAGGCAAAAGTTTCACATGATTCAAGCGAGGTTTCAAAGGTGTATAGACACACCATAGCAAGCATAGGATAAAAAGTGCTAAGTTATTACAATAACTGCCCAAAGGGCCAAATGAGATTTTTTTGCAGAGATAAAGCATCTGCATAAGTTTTTCAAGCACCGGCTTCAGGTGCTGGGTTCTCGGAAGGAGCAGCGGCCGGGTTATCCTCCTTGGCAACTGCCGGGTCACCTTGTGTCGCCTCTGTTTCTGTGACCCGGGTCTTGGGGGCTCCCTCTTTGCGACAGGTGACATGTTGAAGGGATTGGAAGTAACCCTCGTCATCATCTTCAATTACAGCCTGTGATGGAGGAGGAACACTTGGAGTAGATGAACTCGGAGCGGTGGAGGTATTGGGAGCAACCTTTTCTGGGGCAATGGAGTCTTTGTAGCTTTGGAGGAGGTCAATGCGTTGTGGTTCATCATCCATGATCTCTTCGTCGGCTTCGTTGTATCCATATTGCAGAGTGAGTAGCTTCATCTTACTAGCCATAACAGTGGCAGCGTGCCGGGTTTGCTTCGCAACCCGGGAATAGCTTTTCTTGTCAAAAACCTTGCCATCAGCCTCGAACTGTGGGAAGCCGTTCATCAGAGGAGCCGGGTTAAGATTGGGATAATAGGCCTTTGCCAGAGCAAGGCCACGCATTACCCTGGCTCTGCAAGCGGATTTCTTCAGCAGATGGATCCATTGAGGCATTGTTGATAGATGGCCAAGCACCTCACCATACGTGCTTGGCGGGTTCTCCCAGTTTCTTGCTGCCTTGATGACTTCACAGCTGCCAAAGTATAGTTGGCGTGTTAGAGTATACATACATTTGACCTTTCCACAGCAGTTTTGCGCAGATTTCCATCACGAGGACCTGATTAAGATCAAAACAGTAATGACACTTACAGTCCGGGTCTGCTTGCTTCAAAGATTTTGCGTTAAGAGGGATGGCACTTACCCACTAGGGAGGCAACCATGGAGGTGATCATTTTCTTCAACCTGGTTAGCTCTTTGGTGACTGCATCCAACTGTTTTTGGAGATTGGAGTGTTGTTCTCTCCAATGTTCCTCATGATCTTCCACTTCTTTCTTGAGGTCAGAGTTCTCCTGGGTTAGCTCAATGACATTTTTTTCCAAGGTCTCAAGTTGTTCAGAACTTGTATGCCGGGCTTCAGATTCAGTTTTTATAACACCTTTGAGCCGGGTAATTTCTTCCTTGGCTTTGGCACGATCTTCCTGTTGTAATGCAAGGGAGAAAGTTAAAGTTAGTCCCAGGTTGCCGCAGAGAGTTAACCCGAAACTTGGGGGCTACAGTGTTTACATTTTTATACAGCTAAAGTGGAGTCCCAGGTTGCTGCAGGCCCGCAACCCGGCACTTGGGGGCTACACGCGCAGAGTTTAAAATTTTAGTCCCAGGCTGCTGTAGGCAGGCAACCCGACATTTGGGGGCTACAGCGTTTTCAGTTGGCTATGGAGAGTGAAAAGTTGTAACAGATGAAGTTTTAGTCCTAGGTTACTGTGAACAGATAACTCGGCCCTTGGGGGCTACAGGTTTGAGGTTTTTATCTAAGGCATTCGTATTATGAGCACGAAGCTCATCAACAAGTGAATCTTAGAGCTTGGGGGCTACTCAGGGTATAGTTATGCAAGAAAAACTAAAGGCAAGAGAAAAAAAGGGTACCTGGTATCGCTTCTGGATCAGGGCAACCAGTTCAGTTTCCAAGTTCTTGTGTTGAGCAAGGCGAGAAAATATTCGTCGCAAAGAGCTGGGACAGACATAGATTCCAGAGCCGGTGAATCAGGCAAAGGAACAGGGTCCTTGCCTTTGGCAGGAGAAGCCGGCTTAACTTCAGGAGTTGTCACCTTGGCCAGAACCTCGGGAGCATCTTTCACAGGAACGTGCTGGGTTCCAGTGACCTGCACTTCATCTTCTTTGGTGCCAGATCCTAACCCGGGCGACTGAGCGGCTGGAGTTGGCTCTGGTGCAGGAGTAGATGGGCTTCTAGGAGATGCAGTCAAGTTCTCCATTGGTTCCTCCCTTTGAGCCGGCTCCTCGATGTGTGCCTCCATAGGAGAAGGCTCTGTTGCAGTTGGAGGGGGAGACGCGGCTGGTGGAGAATCCGGCTCTTCATCCAGCGTAGCTTTGGCACTAAAGTAAGTGAAGATTGATTAGTCGAAATGCATTATGAAGAGAAGTAAAAGTACAGTGGTAGTTGAACGTGTTTTACCCAGTATTGATCTGGAAGTCCTCGGGTGTGCTAACACTGTCCGAGGATGAAGCTGTCAAAGAATATGATTTAGCGGCCCAGATTTTGCTAGCTAAAGGATGTGTCTTCTGGATGGATTTGGCCCAACTGACTAAAGAACATGGAGGGATACCTATGTTCAGAGAGCCCGGGTTCGCAGCAGACCGGGTTCGAGGTCTCTTGCTGGCTTCAGCTTCCTTCTCAAGTTCTTTTTCCTGTATGTGTGTTTGGGATTGAGAGGTGTTCATTGCATAAGTTGAAAGACGAGGATATGGCACCTTTGCAATAGCAGCTCGAGTCCTCTTGAGAGGAGGAGGTCCAGCAGTTTCAAGACCCGGCATTTCATCAGGAGCCGGGTCAGTGAGTCCTGGAACAAGAAACTCCGGGTTATCAGTTGAAGGGTCCTTAGTGGTGACCTCGTTGTTAATCAAGTCGAGGAAGAGCCGGCCTGTTGAGTCTAGCTCACCTTCTTCTTCTTCATCACTTGTGTCTGTGTCTTCATCGTCAGGAGAGGACACAGGGGCATAATCAGCTTTCCACCACTCCGGGTCCTGAGGTAAAGGAAAATGAGCAGATAAGTGTTTTGGGGCGAGAAAAACCGGGTTAGCAAAAGAGAAAACAAAAGAGTTGGATTCTTACTGTGGGTGGTTTGTTCTTAGCACTGAATGGGGCAAGCCCGGTCAGCGCGATGTCGTGCTTGGTCTCACCAAGCAGTTTCTTGGCGTTCTTCACGATTTGATCAGCAGTGAGCGTTACTTCAGAGTAACGCATGTCATCAGTTGTTTCTCCGGTATATTCATGGAATAGTCGGGTCCTGATGCTAAGAGGTTGGATGAACCAACCAATCTAGCATTTGACTAAATCAGTGCCGCGCAGCCCGGCTGTGCGTTCGGTTAATCTGGTTAATTCGGTTCGGTTTATACGGTTATACGGTAAATATGGTTTTGATACTTCGGTAAATTCGGTTTTATACGAAAATACGGTTAGGTTTCGGTAATAACCATTTAAATTCGGTTCGGTTTCGGTAATAACCAAACTAACCAAAGTTGACGCGAATTGTTGAATAACACATAAATTTTTATATTTTATATGACCGAACTGGATGTATTGCGCGAGTGAGAAACAGAATACAACGAAATTTCGGCAAAAATAAAAACGCACACAGGGGTCGAACTCAAGACCCTTGCTCGGTAACAATAGAACTACAGGCTGAAGCCACTGGGCTGGACGATCATTCATGTACAGAATGAATCATATGCTCCATATAAATGGGCCGTAATGAACTCTGGCTCGGCCTTATACGATGGATTTTGTGATGGGCTAACCTGTTCGGTTTATTACGGTTTAACCGATTGTTTTCGGTTTAAAACCGAAATAACCGATGTCCATTCGGTTACATATTTTGCTAACCGTAACCTAACCACTAACCATAGAAAACCGGAATTTCGGTTGCGGTCAGGTTTTTTTGGTTCGGTTTTCGGTTTCGGTTCGGTTATGCACAGCCGGACCGCGCTGGCCATGAGCGAGCAGAATTCAGGCCCGGGCGCGGACAGCTTGAACCAAGACCCGGTTTTCGTCGCTGGCGTAGCTGTTCATCTTGGGGTCGTAAACTAGAGGAGAATTTCTGAAGGCCGGGAAACGAGCCTCGTCTGATTCTGGAGAGGTGTCTTTGCAGTAGAACTAAGAGTTTTGCCACCCCTTGGGGTGACTGGCTAGAGCAAGAGCCGGGAAATCACATTCTCTCCGGCGTTGGATGGAAACACCTCCATAAGGGCCAAGAGGCTTCTTTTTGTGAGAAGGATTGCAGTAAAAGATCTCTAAAAATAGCTCTAAGCTGGGAGCCATCTGAAGATAGTCCTCACAGAAAACTACGAAGTTGCTAATATTGAGAATGGAGTTGGGAGCAACATCTAGTGTGGTGAGGCCATAGTACTTAAAAACTTGACGGAAAAACATAGAGCCTGGAGGGCGGAGACCACGGGAAACATGATCTAGCAAGACAACAATTTCACCTTGCTTGGGCTTGGGACGCGTTTCTTCTCCAGGAGCGCGCCAGTGGATCTCGTCCTTGGGCGGAAGCTCGCCCCGGTTCACGTACGTCTGCAAGGTCGTGTTAGTGGCGTTGGATCTAGTCCAGTTCACCGGAGCGGCTGCCACGGCGGCGCTGGAGCTGGAGCCTTTCTTCGAGCTCTTCTTCGCGGCCTTGGGACCTCCAGCCTTCATCTTCTCCTTCCCCATTGATATGGAACTGTGGCGTTGCCCAATCTCGAACGCAGAGATGAGCTAACCCTAGCAATGGAGGTGGGTGCGAGGAGAAGAAGATGCGGAGTGATTGCGAGCGTGATTGAGATTGGAATCGAGGGCGCAGCGTGGATGGATGAATGGATGGTGGTTGAGGAGATTTTTATCGAGGTTTGGGAGCTCGATTTGAGATGCTTTTGCGGCGGCTATGCGAAGAAGAAGATGAATAGGCCAAGGAAGAAATGGGGAAAGTGATTGCGTTTTTACCCTAAGTCACTACTTATAGGCGCAGTAAAAAGCCCTAGGTGTTGCAGTAAAAAGGTGAGGAGATAAGGATCTTTGACCAAGGGTCAACGACAAACAGAATGAGATAAAACAGGGATATTGTGTGATGAAATCACGATTGGGATTGACTGAGGGTTGACTTGCAGATTGGGCTGCAGTTTTTACTAAGTGTTGAGTATGACACCCGGAGGCGTATGAACCCGGTATTATTGAGCCGGGTTACGATATGGACCGCCAAGGAGAGCAGGCCTAGCTAAGAGAAAAGCAATGTAACCCGGTGCTTAACTTGTATGTTATTTTTATATTTCGGGTGGTTAACCCGGCCAGCCAGGATGACAGCTCTAACCAGAGAAGCGAGACTAGAAGAAGAGCATGCCAACCTGGAGACCCGGTTAACCTGGGGGCTACTGATGGGGAAATAATAACCCGGTAGGCCCATGAAGAAGGAAACGTGACCCGCCAGGTAGGAGGCCCGGCCAGGACGCCTAACTATCAGTATGGGCCGGGTTACGCTGATGGGCCAGCAAGCTTGTCGGTGACCCGGCTAATAAAGGAAAGCTTCTAGAAGGCCTGAAGGCGGTGCAGGACTTGGAGGACACGAAGGTCAGAAGACCTAGAGTAGGACTCCGAGTCAGGGCTGAGCTCGGGTTTACCATGTATAGAACCAGGAGACCCGGCCGTCTATATAAGCAGGCTCCTAGGTCATAGTTAGAGAAGTTTTTGGGACTAGCGAGAGAGCTAGAGAGATCATCGCTACCAAGCGCACCCTGTAACCTAGATCGAGATCCGGCTCTGTTGTCATAGCCGGGTTATCGAGATCAAGATCAATAACAACATAGCAGGAAGTAGGTCTTTATCTCCAATGGAGAGGCCAAACCTGGGTAAATCCCTTGTCCATGCAGAGCTAAACAAACTCCCAGACACTAGTTTCGCCTTGCCCTACAACTCGAGTTACCCTATGGTAACATCTGCCGTGACAACCCCACGACACACCCCATGGTGCACCGACCTAGGGGGTGGGGCCCACCTAGGCTGGCCACCCTTGGCCGCCTCCGCGCCGCCTCCCCCCATGGGCCTTTCGGCCCACTAGGGTTTCGGCTAGGGGGACTTCCCCCTTTCATGCGCCTTGGCCCACCACCACCTCATGGTGGTGCGGCTACCTTGGTGGGCCCCTAGGGCCCATCTTGGTAGCCCCAATTTTGGGCTCCAAAATAAAATATATTTTTCCAAATATTAATTAATAAATTAATCAATTAATTGTTTTGTTTAATTAATTCCAAATAAACATTTTCCTTTTACAGAAAATTCCTGGAATTAAAACACCTATCATGTAACTCATATTTACATGATCCGGGACACCCAGTGTCCGCCGACAAAAACCCTTGGATAAATATTCCATCCTGATAAACTCCCTCGGAATAAATCCGACCGTGATAGGAACTTCTATCACCTGTTAATCTCTCTGATATTTCCATATCTATCACGTAGGTACCATCCCAGTGATACACTCTCTATGTTCCAGACCAACCATATAACACAGCTAACCAATCCTAGTTTAAGCATGGCCACCCTACAGGCTCGATAACCGTAACTATAATTAAGATGTCACCATCTCAATCACTTGTCAGGGTCAGGTCCGTGGACAACCTGAATGACTGCGACAGTTATGCGAAATACACTCTGTTGAACCTGTTGATTATCAATATATCATTCCCATTACTCACGATACCAAAACTTCACCCGAGATATAGATCCGTAGATGATACCATGAATCACTTGATTGATTCACTACATCTTTGTCTATCTCGTTAACCGGCAAGTTCCCTTTACTTCATATTGTAATATCCCACACGGTGTAACTTCACCGCGCATTGTCTGCAGAACGAAGTGGATACTATTTAATACCAAGTGGGCCCAGGGCGCATCTCTCTAATTACCGAGGAGCAATTTCCCATCTCGGAAACTTAGGATATATGTGCACCTTGGTAACCACCCAGTGACTGTCGTTATGATCACCCATTTACGGCCGTGACGGTAGACAGTACCAAAGTAATTCTTCCAGCACACACAACCCTAATAACCTCATGGTTCAAGGACATGTTATACAATAACCTTACTGTGATAAAGCTAAGGACAAAAAGACATATTAACGGAATCTCTTAGCTCACCAAAACTTGGGTTTACCCAGCCACAATGTTATCAAACAATGTGCTATTCATTGAAGCTGACATATACAATGTCCATGACTAGGAAAGCGTAATCATCAAGCTACCAACAAATTAGTCCATAGAAGAACTAGGGTACTTTTACGTGTTCATATTCTCTACACGTGCGGGTGAGCTTTCCTCTGAATCTCACATCCATGAGTCACCACAGTTATAGCATAAAGAATACAAATCATAATTGATGAATCAGATGTATATACGTATAAATACATTGCCTTTTGGGCATACATACAACAAGTCCAACATGGGAGGATAAAACAAAATGTAGAAAGGTAAACCTTCTCTATAAAAGAACAACCGGTAAATCCTCCAACATCAAAACTCAACAAGATATTCATCAAGACTCTGTTTTCTATGATCTTGGGCTTGTTTCGAATATAATCACAAGCACTACAAGATCATGCATATACACATCATAGACCATCATGTGAGGAGGATAACACAAGAAGAGAGTTTGACTTCTCTAGAAAAGATAAGCCGGTAAAACATCCAATATAAAAAACGCAACAAGATATGCATATGAAATCCGTTTTTGATGAACTAGAGCTTGGTATGGAGATGAACACAATCTCTAAATTCTCACATGGATAAAAGCCAAATAAGAACCAATAAATATGATGATGCCAAGTATGCAAAGGTTTGAGCTCTCCACAAAGATGCGATCAAGTTACTCACTTGAGAGCCCCTCTTCATAGTACGCCATCTATCCCTATAACCCGGTCTCCTACTAACACCATGAGACAGGTAAAATAGAAACCCTATCAAGATCATACCTTTGCCTTGCGCGTTCCACTTGAGCTAGATGAAGACGATCTTGATCTCTTCAAGTGGACCACCTTTCTTGATTGCGCTTGCTAGCACATGTTTGATGAAGACTTCTCCAAATACTCCCCCATACTCCATTATGGGAGAGCCTTGCTAAGCTCCGTCTTCATGTATCCACTTGCACTTCATCTTCTTCTCTTGACAAATATGATGGCTTGGAGATAAACATGAATGTTCACTTAATCTTCTTTTCCAAGCCACGCTTGCAATAAACTCAACTCTAGATAGCCATTCTTCATATAAACACTTGGATAGAATCTTGGTCATCAAGTAATCTTCTAGAGTCCAACACATGAACTCCAAGCTTTTCCCATGGATAAGTTCTATAAAGATATCTCATGCAAACATTAGTCCATAAGGATTGTCATTAATTACCAAAACCACGCATGGGGCAACACATGCACTTTCACAGATACACTGAAAATGAAATACAAGTTCAAAGAAAAGACAGAATACATATACGCAGAAACCGGAGTACGAGTAAACATAAAGCAAAGTACATATAAACAAAGACAGAGTACAAATATGTATAAAAACGGAGTATATGAACACAGAAACCCGAGTACAAATAAAGGCGGAGTACAAGTACAAAGAAAAGACGGGCTACAGGCGGACACGTGACGGAGTACACATACATGAAAAACATAGTACAAAATACACTAAAACCCAAAGTACAACTGGAAAACTAGAGTACACTTACACTATAGTTTCTCGAAACCTATTAATATGGGGTATAATTTTGAATATCTCGACGCAAGGATCTCAAATATGAAAACGGCTTATAATTCGGAAGAACGATTTAAAATACATTTGATTTTGATAACCGAATTTCAAAATAAATGCAAGTACGTACCTTGGTATCGGAAGGAGAAATCTTACAAAAAATCTCTCGTTCTGACACTTGTGACACATGCAAACACTCCGCATGATACCCGAAGGTGAAAGCTGACACTTCGCGAACACAGAGCGCGAGAAGGAAAAACATGACACTTTGCGTGCTGGTGGCACGCGGGCTTTCCCAGATATGACCTCCACTTCCACCTCTTCCCCGGCAGTAAAGCAACGGTAACTCGTGTTGGGAGCTTCCTTCTCAGATATGACCTCCACTTCCATCTCTTCCCCTTCGAACACATCCATCGGAGCAGTCGCCGCCGTCGCTTAGTTCCGGTACGCCGTCCGCCGCCGTCACCAAGGACCATCGCCAGGGAGGTTTGCTCGTCCTCACTATCCCTTCACAATGCAGATCCACATACCTTAAATCCATAGATTCGTTCGATTTAGACCTTGTAGGGTTTTCTTACCGCCAGTTTCTGCCCTTCTTTTTGCTGGTTATACTGGAGCCCTGTTTCTTCCCTCTTTTAGCAAGTCGACATGCACGTGCACTGTACTACATTCTTGCCAACTTCTCATTTTTAGGGTTTTTCCCAATATGTGTTCCCTCCTTCTAGGGTTCCTCACGACATGCATGCCTGTTTCTGGTTATGTCTGCTACTGGATCTATAAATTTCAGGTTATGTGTCCAGGTACCCCACTCTCACACTCACCTTTCACTTTCTGAAGTCTTATCTTGAACATGGCAACATTTTTTTTTTGCTCAAGACCCACTATTTTTCCCTCGTTGACCATTTAATATAGTGTTCCTACTTTCAACTATCCAGGTATCACATATGGAAAACATCAATATACTCTCTAGGCTTCCTCACGGCATGCATGTCTTTTTTTTACTTTTTACTAAAGTAGGATTTTTTTTCAACTACCATGTGCAGTACACTGTAACAATACTAACTAATTTGAGAATCAAATGTTTTTCCTTACTAATTTGATAGCCAAATTGGTGCACCCGGTGCACTCAACTCAAACCAACTCGAACTAATCAGTCGTAGTTATCCATGTATAGCATACCACAAATTTTCTGTCATTAGTGACAATCGGCCAAACTCAAGACCTAATTTTGCATTATGGCTTTATGCATTAGAGATTTTAAAATTTTGTTTCATGACATGTGTTAGGAATTTAGACATATTTCTTTCCTGTGCTCGTCCGGAGTTGGGTGCATCCGGGGGCAGCAAGTACCTTGGGTGCACAAGATACGTTCTCCGTGATTTAGTTGTGCATATAAATAAATACCAGATGAACATTTTCATTTCAAGCTAGGTAAACGATTTGTGTGGGATAAGGTAGTTTGGAAACTTTAAACAATGTACCCTGCAGTACATATGGTTTGTTGACCATAACTCCTGAATACAGGTACGTATTGATTCTAAATATCTATGCAACTTTTGTTTTCAAAGTTTTCTCACTGTGATTGTATTGTATTTTATATTTTTTATAGTGAAATAAGTTGAGAATATTTTCATTATGTCTATTACAAATTTGGTTAATAGGTTTCATCCCTTTTGTTGCAAAAAATAAAGTATTGTATTTTTTACAAGAAGGTGATATTTTCTTTGTTATAATTTCCTTGTTATTTTTCCCACTTTTTGAGGATGGCAAGCAAGCCAAAGTTCTGCATTCTGATCCACGACAATGATGAGGAAGATGCTCCCTCATCACGAGCAGCCACTAATTGGCATCCCACCCAACAATCAACCGCCACGGCCTAATCTCATTTGGCGAGGTGTATGTTTTTATTTTAAAGTTTATTGCAGTTCTCTCACGATGCATTTTTTTTATTTACCCTAATGTGTCACATCCGATGTCTTAGGCACGTCGTATGCTGGCAATGAGTTATTTGACCACCACTGCATTTTTGCAAATGACATGGGACTGAAAGTTGAACTATATTTCCAACCATTTTTTCTTGTGAGAAAAATCACTTTTGGTTTTTCCTAGTTTCTTAAGAGAACTTCTTTTTTAGGTGAAAAACGCCTTTTTTTTCTTATAGCGGAATATAAGGAAAGCTTGCTACATTTGAACTGGAACTGCGGGCCTGGGCAAAGCAATTGCGCAGAGTAAAGCCCAAAGCCACTACCAAGGCCTCTAGCCTAAGTAACCCCGGACGCTTGTTATAAGCAGCGAGGCCTCCAACGGTCCAGCCCACAAGAAAGTAGAGGCCATTTCCCTTCACCAAAGACGATCCCGGCTCGCCGCAGTACCGCTGACGCCGCCGCCGGGCCACTAATCATGCCGCCGCCGTCGCTGTATGCATCTCCGGCGCCTTGTATTCCGTCCACTCCCCTCCCGTCCCAGGGTTCCGTAGCAAACGGCCGGGCGCGGCCATCTTCCGCTAGTTCCGCCCCACCCGCCGCCTCGGTATTCACGCCGCGCTCGCCGTCGGCGTTCATCCCTTGGCCCCACTCGTCGCCGCGACTACCCCGTCGGAGTCCCACCTGACGGTAACCCGTTTCTTTTAGCAGACTCATTTCGTCCACGCTTGCGGCGAGTTGGCATGGCAATGATGCTGAAATCTGGATATATTCCATCACAACCTTATATATAATGTCTGGAAATATCTCCAGAAATGAGAAACATCTCCATGTAGTTAGAAATATCTCCATGTGCCGACTTCCTAACTATGTGGAGATATTTCTCATTTCTGCACCTTTATTATGAGTTGGCACATTTATGTGCATGACGACGCCGGTTGTCCATATGGTTGCGAATTGCACATGTATGCTGTCAATCATGTCTGGCGAACGAGCATCCAGAGCATTTTCATACCACTCTTCACAAGCATAGGTACAGGAAACCAAATTAGCATGACTCTACTCCCCTTTTTATCCTCCTATTGTCGATTTGTGTCTGCAAATCCGATGACCGCCTAACACCTGCAAAGCCACTCTTACTTAGTGACAAGCTCGTCTCCAATGGTGGCCTCTTTGCTCTTGGTTTCTTCTCCCTGGACAACTCCACTGCAAACCCATATGTAGGAATATGGTACAATAACATCCCGGAGCGGACATATGTCTGGGTGGCCAACCACGACAACCCAATCAGCGGCGGTTTGTCCGGGAAGTTGGTTCTCACCAACAGCTGTGACCTTGTCTTGTCAGATACGAAAGGCCGTATCCTTTGGACAACGGCGAACAACGTCACCACCGGGGGTGATGGAGCTGTGGCATTGCTGCTCGACACAGGGAACTTTATCCTGAGGTCGATGAATTTCACTCAGGTATGGCAGAGCTTTGATCACCTGACCGACACCATACTCCCTGGTTTCAAGTTATGGTCAAACTACAAGACCCACACAGCAGTGCGCCTCGCTGCTTGGAAAGGTTCTCAAGACCCATCGACCGGAAAATTCTTCCTCAGTGGTGACCCAAGCACGGGTTTGCAGATCCTCATGTGGCGTGAGACAAGCCTGAGACAAGCCTGTACTGGCGCAGTGGGCTGTGGAACGGTGCGGAAGTCTCGGGCAAGCTCGGATACATGTGGTCCCAGATCGTCGATGATGGGGACCAGATCTACATAACGTACAACATGGACAACAACTCTCGGGGATCACACTTCAAGCTGGACTACACGGGCAATGTGATGCTCAGGCTCTCGATTAACCAGTCATGGCTGGTTTTGATCCAGCTCCCAGGTGATAGCTGCCACAATTACGGCTCCTGTGGTCCTTTTGGTTACTGCGACAGCACAGTAGTGTCCACCGGGATATGCAGGTGCCTCGATGGGTTTGAGCCGGCGGAAGGCTTCAGTGTCAACTTCTCCAGAGGATGCGTGAGAAAGGAGGTGCTGAGATGCCGTGGCGACCAATTCTTGACCTTGCCAGGGATGAAGGTGCCTGACAAGTTTGTGTATGCTGAGTGTGCTCGCAACTGCTCCTGCAGTGCGTATGCTTACGCCAACTTGAGTAGTATCCTCGGGACGGGTGGCCCATCAAGATGCTTGGTCTGGACAGGGGAGCTTGTTGACTCCGAGAAGGCACCCGGCTCAAATGGTGCCAATCTCTACATTCGGCTTGCCGGCTCTCCTCGTGCGTATGGTTCCTTGTCTTCTTTTGTTCTTTTGACATGTTTGTGAAACTTGTGCCTTAAAATGTATGTCGTGTCACCTCTCTTGATGGATCTTGATAGGAACAGCAGTACGTGAAACTACGAATACCAAACTTTCTATCAGGGACATATAAATCATTATTATTGAACAAAATCATCAATTAGCATTTCTTCCAGAATCATTCAGTGTGCTGCTTGTTCAGCTCAGACATTTGTAACACTAGCTACACATTTACATTTGGTGCCTACAAATCTTTTAATTTGAAACAAAGTCTGTAACTATATTTGAGATGCATTTTTGGTATCACCTTTGTATGTGCAAGTAAATCGATATATTTTACTCATTGAGTAGAGGGTAAATGCATACTCTCACAAGTTATGCTTGAATCTTGATGCAGTGCTCTTTTTCTTCACAGATACAGTTCTGCAGTAAACAACAAGAGCGGTGTCCGTGTGGTATTAAAGATTGTACTCATGCATATATTTTATCCTCGTATGCAAGCTAAGAGGTAGAACAAGGGGTGCATGTTTCCTGTTATACGATGCTCATGTAATAGTGCTGAGTTGTTGACATTACTGATATATCTGTAGGGATACGTGTAAACAAGAAAAGAGAGGTTCTGGGCATTTCACAAGAAGTTTGGGATCAAAATTTGGAGTTCCGGTCTATTAGGTTCGAAGACATCTCCACTGCAACAAACAATTTCGATGACACAAACATACTTGGGAAAGGAGGTTTTGGAAAAGTCTATAAGGTTGTTTACAACTTTGATCTTGTTACAACACTTGAAATCCGTATAATTTTCTCCTGGTTAATATATATTTCAATGATGATTAAATGACACAGGGAATACTAGAAAAGGGAAACTTGCTGTTAAAAGGCTCAGTCAGGGTTCTGAGCAGGGGATAGAGCATTTTAGAAATGAAGTGGTTCTTATAGCCAAGTTGCAGCATAAGAATCTTGTTAGATTTCTTGGCTGCTTTATTCATGAGGAGGAGAAGCTGCTTATTTATGAATACTTGCCCAATAAAAGCCTAGACCAGTTTATTTTTGGTATGTTCTAATCACATACTCTAGAAGTAATCTTTGATTGACAAAGAAAAACTTTTTCGCCTTAACAGCTTACTAGATGCCTTTGCACTCATGTACGTGTGCATCCTGTTCTTGGCAGATACTGCAAGGAAGTATATGCTTGATTGGCCAAGAAGGTTTAACATAATCAAAGGGGTAGCTAGAGGACTTCTATATCGCCACCAAGATTCGAGAACGTTGATAATCCATAGGGACCTCAAACCAAGCAACATCCTGCTAGATGCAGAGATGAACCCGAAAATATCAGATTTTGGAATGGCAAGGATCTTTGGGGGCAACGAGCAACAAGAAAGTACCAAACGAGTTGTTGGGACGTAGTAAGTAAATCTTGGAATAGCTCTTGACCTCAAAATTTTATTTATGCGCTTGAAATAACTGAACTGTGCATATATACTTTCTTCTGTAATACTATTCAAACAGTGGTTACATGTCGCCTGAGTATGCGATGGAGGGCATCTATTCCGTCAAGTCCGACACCTACAGCTTTGGTATTTTGCTGCTGGAGATTGTAAGCGGATTAAAGATCAGCTCACCTCATCATCTTGTGATGGACTTTGAAAACCTTGTATCATGTGTAAGTGTTACTTGACGTCTTATGAATGCTTCAGATTCTGATAAATTAGCAAATATAAATTGCGAACTTGGACGGGACGTTTCAGGCATGGAACTTGTGGGCAGATGGAAAAGCAACAGACTTCATGGATGCGACGATCAGGGAGAGCTATTCCCCTGATGAAGTGTCGAAGTGCATCCATGTTGGGCTCCTATGTGTGCAGGACAGCTCGAGTGCTAGGCCGCTCATGGCTTCAGTGGTGTCCATGCTGGACAGTGAAGACATGCCACGCGCAATTCCTAAGCAGCCTATGTATTTCTCACAGATAAATCACGAAATCAAGGAGAAATACTCCATCAATAGCGCGAGCCTTACGGCGATAGAAGGGCGCTAGCTGGCTGGCCTTGTGATTTCATTTAATAGCCGAGCACTATACTTTGCTACCAATCAATTGAGTGAGATTACAGAAGAATGTACTGTTTACAGAATGCATCATATGTGCCTGTGGAAGTTCCTGATGATCTGATTCAATATATACGTGTTTTCCTATGCATTTCAGCAAGTTGGCTGCTGCTACTAACTATCATTTGGAATTTTTTTGCTTGAAATTAAATTTATATATAGCCCCAACCTGCTAGTGTCACTATCATTTGTCCATGATTTACTGCAGCTGCTATTTGGAATTGGCCAAACTACAACTAGTGGACCTGGAATCGCAAACGTGGCCGAACAGAATGTTTGAATAGGGATTTCTGGTTCCTTAATTCCAGTTATCCCTTTTACTTTCAAATATAAAAAATATGTTTATAAATTTTAGAAAATCTTTGGAAAATCTACATGTACTCAATGTTGTGTCTGACAAATATGCAAAAATAGTAATTTAAAATACTTTGTATTCAAAGCTACACAAAAATGAAAAGGTATAATCTGAATATAGTGAACCATCCATATTTTTTTTAAACACCAAAAGTTATCAGATTTTGCTTTTTTTTGTATCTCAAGATTTAAAAAATAGCATTGCGATTTTGCATGCTTGTGCTTTTTATTTATTTAATGTTTTTTTAGATGAAACTTTACGGCCTTACAACGCTATAGCCCAGAGCAAAAGCCTAGCCCATTACCTACCCTAAGTAACACTGGGCGCTTGTTATGTACGTAAGCAGCAAGGCCTCCAGCCTACAAGAAAGTAGAGCCCATTTCCCTTCACCAACCGGAGACGATCCCGGCTCGCCGCAGTCCCCGCCGCCGCCGCCGCCGGTCCACTAATCATGCCACCGTCGCTGTATGCCTCTCCGGTACCTCGTATTCTTTCCACTACCCTCCCGTCCCAGGACGCCGTAGCAAACGGCCGGGCGCGGCTGTCTTCAGCTACTTCCGCGCCACCCGCCGCGCTCGCCGTCGGCGTTCGTCCCATGGTCCCCTTTGTCGCCGCGACTACCCCGTCGGAGCTCCACCTGACGGTAACCCGTTCCCTATAGCTAAACCCATTTCGTTTTTTTTTTTTTGTACTTGTCAACCCACGCATTCCTTAATGCTGAAATCTGGATACATTCCCTTTGTCGAAGAAAGTCTGAATATTTCTGCACCTTACACGAGGTCAAACTTCCTAACTACCAGGCACATTTATGCCCATGACGACGCCGGTCATCCATGGTTGCGAGTAGGGAAAGCTCAGTTCTTCGGTGTATTTGATGCAGTCAACACAGACATGGACCAGCGGAGACCAGCAGCTGTCTCCTGTCGTCGGCCTGAAATTATTTCCGGCGAACTGGTCATGCTGCTGTGACTAGCACAAAAGTGGGATCGGTGTTCCAGCTCCTAGCAAAAACATCCAAAGCATTTTCATACCATTCTTCACAAGCATATGTGCAGGAGAGCTAAATTAGCATGATTCCACTCCCCCTTTTTATCCTCCTGTTATCGGTTTGTTCCTGCAAATCCGATGACAGCCTGACACCTGCCAAGCCACTCTTACCTGGGGACAAGCTCGTCTCCGACGGTGGCGTCTTTGCTCTTGGTTTCTTCTCCCTCGACAACTCCACTGCAAACCCATATGTCGGAATATGGTACAATAACATCCCGGAGCGGACATATGTGTGGGTGGCCAACCGCGATAACCCAATCAGCAGAAGTTTGTCCGGGAAGTTGGTTCTCAGCAACAGCTCTGACCTTGTCTTGTCAGATTCCATAGGCCGTATCCTTTGGACGACGACGAACAATGTCACCACGGAGGGTGATGGAGCTGTGGCGCTGCTGCTTGACACAGGGAACTTTATCGTCCAGTCAACGAGCTTCACACAGATATGGCAGAGTTATGATCATCCGACCGACACCATCCTCCCCGGTTTCAAGTTATGGACGAACTACAAGACCCACACAGCACTGCGCATCGTTGCTTGGAAAGGTTCTCAAGACCCATCCAGCGGAAAATTCTTCCTCAGTGGTGACCCCAGCACAGGTTTGCAGATCCTCATGTGGCGTGAGACAAGCCTGTACTGGCGCAGTGGGCTGTGGAACGGTCCGGAAATCGGGGGCAAGCTCGGATTCATGTGGTCCCAGATCGTCGATGATGGGGACAAGATCTACTTAACGTACAACATGGACAACAACTCTCTGGGATCACACCTCAAGCTGGACTACACGGGCAACGTTATGTTCAGGCTCTGGATTAACCAGTCATGGCTGGTTTTGATCCAGCTCCCAGGTGGTACCTGCCACCATTACGGCTCCTGTGGTCCGTTTGGTTACTGTGACACCACGGTGTCCACCGGGATATGCAGGTGCCTCGATGGGTTTGAGCCGGCGGAAGGCTTCAGTGTCAACTTCTCAAGAGGATGTGTGAGAAAGGAGGTGCTGAGATGTCGTGGCGACCAATTCTTGACCTTGCCAGGGATGAAGGTGCCTAACAAGTTTGTGTATGTGAGGAATAGAAGTCTTGAAGAGTGCACTGCTGAGTGCGATCGCAACTGCTCCTGCACTGCATATGCTTATGCCAACTTGAGTAGTATCCTCGGGACGGGTGGCCCATCAAGATGCTTGCTTTGGACAGGGGAGCTTGTTGACTCCGAGAAGACGCCCGACTCAACCGGCATCCTCTACATTCGGCTTGCCGGCTCTCCTCGTGCGTATGGTTCCTTTTCTTTCTTCTTTTGACATGTTGTTACACTTGTGCCTTAAAATGTCTGTCATGTCACCTCTCTTGATAGATCTTGATAGGAGCAGCAGTACGTGAAACTACGAATACCAAACTTTTTTATGAGGGACATCTAATCATTATTACTGAACAAATTCATCAATTAGCATATCATCCAGAATCATTCAGTGTGCTACTTGTTCAGCTCACATATTTGTAACACTAGCTAGACTGTTACTTTTGGCGTCTACAAATCATTTTATTCTAAACAAAATCTGTAACTATATTTGAGATGCATTTCTGGTATCCCTTTTGTATATGCAAGTACATCGATATATTTTACTCACTGGGTAAAGGGTAAATGCATACTCTCACAAGTTATGCTTGAATCTTGATGCAGTACTCTTTTTCTTAACGGACACACTTCTGCAGTCAACAACAAGAGCGCTGTCCGTCTGGTATTAAAGATTATACTCCCAGTTGTATCATTCCTGCTGATACTCACATGCATATATCTTGTTCTCGCATGCAAGCTAAGAGGTAGAACAAGGATGACAGTTTCCTGTAATACGATGATCATGTAGTAGTGCTGAGTTGCTGACATTACTGATATATCTGTAGGGGTACGAGTAAACAAGAAAAGAGAGGTTCTGGGAAACTTGAGCATTTCGCAAGAAGTTTGGGATCAGAATTTGGAACTCCGGTCTATTAGGTTCGAAGATATCTCCACCGCAACAAACAATTTCCATGACACAAACATACTAGGAAAAGGAGGTTTTGGAAAAGTCTACAAGGTTGTATAAACTCTGACCTTGTCAATTAATTATAACACTTGAAAATCTGTATAATTTTCTCATGTTTAATTTATTTCAATGATTATCAAATGACACAGGGAACACTGGAAAAGGGAAAGGAAGTTGCTGTTAAAAGGCTTAGCCAGGGTTCTGAGCAGGGGATAGAGCATTTTAGAAATGAAGTGCTTCTTATAGCCAAGTTGCAGCACAAGAATCTAGTTAGACTTCTTGGTTGCTTTATTCATGAGGATGAGAAGCTGCTTATTTATGAATACTTGCCCAACAAAAGCCTAGACCAGTTCATTTTTGGTATGTTCTAATCACATACTCCAGAAGTAATCTTGGATTGACAAAGAAAAACTGGTTTGCCTAAACAAGCTTACTAGATGCCTTTGCACTCATTCGCGTGCGCATCCTGTTCTTGGCAGATACTGCAAGGAAGTCTATGCTTGATTGGCCAAGAAGGTTCAACATAATCAAAGGGGTAGCTAGAGGACTTCTATATCTCCACCAAGATTCGAGAACTTCGGTAATACATAGGGACCTCAAACCAAGCAACATCTTGCTAGATGCAGAGATGAACCCAAAAATATCAGATTTTGGAATGGCACGGATCTTTCTAGACAACGAGCAACAAGAAAGTACCAAACGAGTTGTTGGGACGTAGTAAGTAACTCCTGGACTATCTCTTGATCTCAAAATTTTATTTATGTGCTTGAAACAACTGAATTGCACATATATTATTTCTTCTAAAATATGACTCAAACAGCGGTTACATGTCGCCTGAGTATGCGATGGAGGGTATCTTTTCTGTCAAGTCTGACACTTACAGCTTTGGTATTCTGCTGCTGGAGATTGTAAGTGGTTTAAAGATCAGCTCACCGCATCATCTTGTGATGGACTTTGAAAACCTCATATCATATGTAAGTGTTACTTGATGTGTTATGAAATGCTTTGGATTCTGACAACTTAGCAAATATAAATTACGAACTTGGACTTGATGTTTTAGGCATGGAACTTGTGGGAAGGTGGAAAAGCAAGGTATTTCGTGGATGCATCCATTATGGGAAGCTATTCGCTTGATGAAGTGTCGAAGTGTATCCACATTGGGCTCCTATGTGTGCAAGACAGCTCCAGTGCTAGGCCACTCATGGGGTCGGTTGTGTCCATGCTTGACAGTGACGCCATGCCACGCGTGATTCCCAAGCGGCCTATGTATTTCGCACAGATAAATCACAGAACCAAGGAGAAATACTCCAACAATGGTGCGACCCTTACGGTGATAGAAGGGCGCTAGCTGGTTGGCCTTGTGATTTCATTTTCATAGCCGAGTAACTGTAACTCTGCTACCAATCAATTGAGTGATATTGCAGAAGAATGTAACGTTTGCGATGAATAAATGATCTTTTTTTCCTAGGCTAATGTGAGGTGGGAACATGTATATATGCGTGGTAACCACTGATCGGGTTTCTATGCTAATTGCAAGATGGAAAGCACTTCACCATTCTTTTACGGAATGCATCATCTGTGGCTGTGGAAGTTCCTGATAATCTGATTCAGTATATACGTGTTTTCCTGTGCATCCCCAGCAAGTTGGCTGCTGCTAGTCATTATCATTTGGAAAAAAATTGGTTGAAATTATATCGCCAACTTGCTAGTGTCACTATCATTTATCCATGATTAACTGCAGCTTGCTATTCGAACTTGGCCAAACTACAACTAGTGGACCTCGAATTGCAAATAGAATGCTTAAGTTACAGAAAAGTCCAAGCAGTGTTTGAGTAGAGATTTCTGTTAATATTAAGTATTCAAAATTGAAATTTCGCGCCTATTGGATAAATCATTGGCTACATTTGGTTTTTTTCAGAATTTTTTGAGACTCACAAATATAATGTTTGAATTTGTTTAAACAGAGAGAGCTCGTGAGCAGAAAACACTGTCCGAGGCGCGCACCCCCTAGATTTGTAAGAGAACTTCTTTTCTAGTGATTGGGTTTGCTTTTTTTTTATATAGGAATGTTAGGAAAGCTTGTTTTTTTTAGTGGGAAATAGGGAGGCTTTGTAAAACTTGATGGAACTGCGGGACTAGGCTGGTTCAGCCAGCAAATTTCACGGCCTTAAATTACCTAGCCTTAAGTAGCACTGGGCGCTTGTCAGCAAGGCCTCCAGCCCACAAGAAAGTAGAGGCTTTCCCTTCACCAACCCGAGACGATCCAGGCTCGCCGCCGTCCCCGCCGCCGGTCCACAAATCATGCCACCGTTCGTTGTATGCCTCGCCGGCACCTCGTATTCTTTCCACTACCCTCCCGCCCCAGATGCCATAGCAAACAGCCGGGTGCGGCCATCCTTAGCTAGTGCCGCCCCACCCGCCGCCTCCAGCTCGGTATTCCCGCCGCGCTCGCCGTCGGCGTTCGTCCCATGGTCCCGTCGGAGCCCCCGCCTGACGGTAACCCGGTCCTTATAGCTAAACCAATTTCCTTTTTTTCTGTACTTGTCAACCCACGCTTTCCTCAATGCTGAAATCCCTTTGTCGAAGAAAGTCTGCATATTTCTGCAGCTTACACGAGGTCCGACTTCCTAACTATCAGGGGCACATTTATGCCCATGACGACGCCGGTCATCCATGGTTGCGACTCGGGAGAGCTCAGTTCTTCCGTGTATTTGATGCAGTCAACACACACATGGACCAGCAGAGACCAGCAGCTGTCTAAAATTAATGTCTGGCCAAATGGTCATGCTGCCGTGACTACCACAAAAGTGGCAGCGGTGTTTGAGCTCCAAGCATTTTCATACCACTCTTCACAAGCATAGGTGCAGGAAAGTCAAATTAGCATGACTCTGCTCCCCTTTTTTATCCTCCTATTATCGATTTGTTCCTGCAAATCTGATGACCGCCTAACACCTGCAAAGCCATTCTTACCTGGGGACGAGCTCGTCTCGAACGGTGGCGTCTTTGCTCTTGGTTTCTTCTCTCTAGACAACTCTACTGCAAACCCATATGTAGGCATATGGTACAATAACATCCCGGAGCGGACATATGTGTGGGTGGCCAACCGCGACAACCCAATCAGCAGCGGTTTGTCCGGGAAGTTGGTTCTCAGCAACAGCTCTGACCTTGTCTTGTCAGATTCCATAGGCCGTGTCCTTTGGACGACGGCGAACAATGTCACCACCAAGGGTGATGGAGCTTTGGCACTGCTTCTCGACACAGGGAACTTTATCGTCCAGTCGACGAGCTTCACACAGATATGGCAGAGTTATATATGATCATCCCACCGACACCATCCTTCCCGGTTTCAAGTTATGGACGAACTACAAGACCCACACAGCGCTGCGCATCGTTGCTTGGAAAGGTTCTCAAGACCCATCCACCGAAAATTCTTCCTCAGTGGTGACCCCACCACGGGTTTCCAGTTCCTCATCTGCCGTGGCACAAGCCTGTACTGGCGCAGTGGGCTGTGGAACGGTGCGGAAGCCTCGGACAAGAATGGATACATGTGGTCCCAGATCGTCGATGATGGGGAGGAGATCTACATAACGTACAACATGGACAACAACTCGCGGATATCACACGTGAAGCTGGACTACACGGGCGGCGTGATGCTCAGGTCTGGATTAACCAGTCATGGCTGGTTTTGTTCAACCTCCCAGGTGAGAGCTGCCACCATTACGGCTCCTGTGGTCCGTTTGGTTACTGCGACAGCACAGTAGTGTCCACCGGGGAATGCAGGTGCCTTGATGGGTTTGTGTTGGCGGACGGCTTCAGTGGCAACTTCTCCAGAGGATGTGTGAGAAAGGAGGCGCTGAGATGCCACAACCCACAACGACCAATTCTTGACCGTGCCAGGGATGAAGGTGCCTGACAAGTTTGTGTATGTGAGGAACAGAAGCCTTGAGGAGTGCATTGCTGAATGTGATCGGAACTGCTCCTGCACTGCGTATGCTTACACAAACTTGAGCAGTATCCTCGCGACGGGTGGACCATCAAGATGCTTGGTCTGGACAGGGAAGCTTGTTGACTCAGAGAAGGCGCCTGGCTTAGCTAGTACCAACCTGTACATTCGGCTTGCCGGCTCTACTGGTGCGTACGGTTTCATGCCTTCTTTTGTTCTTTTGATCTGCTGTGACATTTGTGCCTTTAAAATGTATATTGTGTCACCTCTCTCGATGGATCATGATAACAACAGAAGCACGTGAATCTATGAATACCAACCCTTTCTATCAGGGACATATAATCATTATTATTGAACAAACTAAGCAAATGGCATTTCTCAGTGTGCTACTTGTTCAGCTCACACATTTGTAACACTAGCTAGCCAGTTACTTTTGGTGTCTACAAATCTTTTACTCCCTCCGTTCGGAAAAGGATGTCACAAAATAGACCATTTTTGTGACATCCTTTTCTGAACGGAGGGAACGGAGGGAGTAGTATTTAAAACAAAATCTGTAATTATATTTGAGATGCATTTTTTAGTATCTCCTTTAGTATATTCAAGGACAGCGGTATATTTTACTCATTGAGAAGAGGGTAAATCCATACTCTCACAAGCTATGCTTGAATCTTGATGCAGTATTCTTTTTCTTCACAGGACACAGTTCTGCAGTAAGTAACAAGAGGGGTGCCCGTGTGGTATTAAAGATTGTACTCCCAGTTGTATCATTGCTGCTGATACTCACATGCATATATCTTGTCTTTGTATGCAAGCTAAGAGGTAGAACAAGGGATGCCAGTTTCCTGCAATACGATGCTGGTAGGAGCTAGGGTTCTACCGGGTCTAGGGCAGAGGTTGTAGGGGAAGGAGGGCGTTGTACGCGGGCGATCTCGCTGCCGGCGACGGCTGGGCGCCGTCGTGCTCGAGGAAGGAGACGGCGCAAGGAGAGGAGGCGGCTAGGGTTTAGGGTTCCGGCTCCTCGGGGAGCCGGGCAACAGAAATATTCTTATTGCTTCATTTCCAACGGAGTCTTTACAACTGCTTATATAACGAAAATAAGATAACTTGTGGGCTAAGCCCCTAACTAGACCTGGCCATTGGGCCTCCTCCGGGTATAAGTAACCCCGGTCATAACATCTCTCCCCGCCTGCGCAAACAGCTCGTCCTCTAGCTGGTAGTCGGGGTAGTGTTGGCGGAACTCGTCACGCTGCTCCCAAGTGGCCTCCTCCTCTGGAAGGCCCTCCCAATGAATCAACAAGTACCACACTCCGCGACGTAGCTGGGCTCGCAACACCTTTGCCGGGCTCGGAAGAAGACGCCCGTCGGAGGTCGGAGGAAGCGCGGGCGTCGCCGCTGGTGTCTCCCCACGGTAGGGCTTCAGCAGCCCCACATGAAAGACGTCGTCGATGCGAGCCCCGGCCGGAAGCTGAAGGCGGTAGGCCAGCTGCCCGATGCGCTCCAAGACGGCGAATGGCCCGGCGTAGCGAGGGCCCAGCTTGCGCTTCGCACGCGGGTCCAGGGACTGAGTAGAGCGGTGAAGAAGGCGCAGCCACACCCAATCGCCCACCGCGAACTCCGCCTCGCGATGGTGGCCGTCGTAGTAGTGCTTGGCCAGCTGCTGGGCCTGAATGAGGCGTTGCCGCACCTCCGCAAGCATCTCGTCGCGGCTGCGAAGAAGCTCTCCCGCTGCTTCCGTCCGAGCTGTCGCCGCGTCAACCGGCAGTATGGGCGAGGGCGGACGGCCGTATACCACCTCAAATGGCGTGGCGCGCAGGGCGGAGTGATAGGAGGTGTTGTAGCAGTACTCCGCCCACGTGAGCCAATCCACCCAAGCGCGAGGACGATCACCTGTGACACAACGCAAATACATGGCAATCACCTTGTTGACCACCTCCGATTGGCCGTCCGTCTGAGGGTGGAATGCCGTGCTCAACCGGAGTTTCACCCCCGCCATCCGGAAGAGATCGCGCCAGACATGCCCCGTGAACACCGAGTCCCGATCGTTGACGATCGAAGAGGGAAACCCGTGGAGGCGGACGATGCCGTCGAAGAAAGCACGGGCCACGGACGCGGCAGTGTAAGGATGGCCTAGCGCGATGAAGTGAGCATACTTGGAGAAGCGGTCGACCACCGTGAGGATGACGGACTTGCCGCCCACCTTGGGGAGGCCCTCGATGAAGTCCATGGAGATATCGGCCCAGACCTGAGAAGGCACCTCCAAAGGCTGCAACATACCAGCCGGCCGCAGCGTCTCCGTCTTGTTACGCTGGCACGTCACACAAGACCGCACCCAGTCCCGGACCAGGGCCCGATCACCAGGGATGTAGAAGTCGGCGCGGAGACGATGGAGGGTCTTCTGCACACCCTCGTGGCCCGCCGAGTGTGCCATCAGCAGCACCTGGTGACGGAGGTCGGCGTGGTCCGGCACGAAGATACGGGCCCATGCAGGAGCAAGCCATCTGCTAGGCGCCATGGCTCCTCCAGGTCTCCAGCATCAAGTCGCTGCCGAAGGAGCTGAGCGTCCGGCGCGGTCGCGGTAGCCCGACGGATGTCGGCGAAGAGGGCGAAGAGTGGGCCCCGAGCGGATGCAGAGCGCCGCCCCCTCGGAATCGCCAACGGCTGCGTCGTGGTCGGCGTCGCGGCGAGACAGGGCGTCGGCCACGGTGTTAAGGCGACCCGGACGGTACTCGACGGTGAAATCGAAGCCAAAGAGCTTGCTGATCCACTGATGCTGCGGCACAGTAGACAGCCTCTGGTCCAATAAGAACTTGAGGCTGTAGTGATCCGTGCGAATCCGGAACGACCGGCCCCAAAGATAGGGCCGCCAGTGGCGCACCGCCTGCACCAAGCCAATGAGCTCCTGCTCGTAAGCCGCGAGCTTAAGATGGCGCGCGGCGAAGGCCTGCTGAAGAAGGCGAGCGGCCCGTCGCCCTGATGAAGGACGGCGCCGAACCCCACACCGGAGGCGTCGCAGTCCACGATGAACGGGCGGTCGAAGTCCGGCATCTGAAGAACGGGTCCCGTCGTGAGGGCCCCCTTCAGAGCCTCGAATGCCGCTGTGGCCTCGTCATCCCAGGCAAAGGCGTCGCGACGCAGCAGGCGCGTGAGCGGGGACGCGATGAGGCCGAACTCCCGGATAAATTTCCGGTAGTACCCCGCGAGCCCCAGGAAACCGAAGGGCCCGCGGCGAGTGCGGTGTCGGCCAAGCCGCGACGGCCGCCACCTTGTCGGCATCCATAGCCACCCCCTCGGCCGAGATGACGTGGCCGAGGTAGGCGACCGAAGGCGTCCCGAACGAGCACTTCGAGCGCTTAAGATGAAGATGATGCGCTCGAAGCTCGTTGAAGACGATGGCGATGTGCTGAAGGTGCTCCGCCCACGAGGTGCTGTAGATAAGAATGTCATCAAAGAAAACGAGCACAAACCGTCGCAAGTAGGGGCGGAGGACGTCGTTCATCAAAGCCTGAAAGGTCGCCGGGGCGTTGGAGAGGCCAAAAGGCATCACCAAGAACTCGAAGTGGCCATGATGAGTCCGAAACGCCGTCTTGGCGACATCATCCGGGTGCATCCGCACCTGGTGGTAGCCCGACCGTAGGTCGAGCTTGGTGAAGAAGCGCGCCCCATGTAGCTCGTCGAGAGCTCGTCGACCACCGGAATAGGAAACTTGTCTTTGAGCGTCATGGCATTAAGGGCGCGGTAGTCGATGCAGAAGCGCCACGTGCCGTCCGACTTGCGGACGAGGAGGACCGGCGCCGAGAACGGCGACGTGGAGATGCGGATGATGCCCGCGGCGAGCATGAGCGCGCACTGCCGCTCCAGCTCGTCCTTTTGCAGCTGGGGATAGCGGTAGGGCCGCACTGCAACCGGCGCCGTGTCCGGCAAGAGATGGATGCGGTGATCATACACCCGGACAGGCGGAAGGCCCTGAGGCTCGTCGAAGAGGTCGCGTGCTGCTGCAGGAGGTGATCCAACAGTGGGTGCTCGGACTCGGTGGCGGTCGCGGCAAGCTGAAGCTGCGGTGTCGCCGGAGAAGCGCCCCCGATGCCCTCCCACCAGACGCGGCGACCCAGACGCCAGAAGGTCATCGTCAAGGTGTCGAAGTCCCAGAGGATGGGACCGAGGGTCCGTAAAAAGTCTACGCCGAGGATGAAGTCGAAGCAGCCCAAGTCGATGCCGGCGCACGTGATGGTGAAGTGCTCGTCGCCGATGGTGATGGGCACGTTCCGCGCCAGCCCATGGCATCGGAGGCGGTCGCCATTCGCCACCGTGACCCGAAGGTGCTCCCCGCCGTCGGCTGAAGCGCTAAGCGGCGCATGGTAGCCTCGGGCAGGAAGTTATGCGTGGAGCCCGTGTCCAGGAGGGCCACCAGACGCTGGCCGTGAATCGTCACCGGCAAGAGCATAGTGCGCTCGTCACGGATGCCAGCAAGCGCATGGAGCGAAACCACGAACGCTTGCGCATTAGTGGTCGCGGGGGCGGTCTCCGCAGCCGCTGGTGGTGGCAACTCGCCGAGCCCGTCGGCGGTGTGTCCTCCTCGACGTAGTCGACCGTCTCCAAGTAGAAGAGGCGCGGGCAGACGTGGCCGGGCACGTAGGGCTCATCGCAGTTAAAGCAAAGCCCTTGGCGACGGCGCTCGAGCTGCTCGGCCGGGGTGAGCCGGCGGAAAGTCCGCGTCGCGGCCGGGGCGGTGGCTGCTGGGGTGGCCGGGGTCTGCCGGCCGGGCACAGGTGCGGGTGCGGGTGGGGGTGGCCTGACGGGCGGCCCCCTCGGCCCGGTGGCGCCTGCTGCAACGCCTGCGCGTGACGCTCGTAGGCGCGGGCGTAGTGCATGGCCGTCTGGAGGTCCTGGGGACCCTGAAGCTCCACGTCCACCCGGATGTGATCCGGAAGACCGCCAACGAAGAGCTCGGCCCGCTGCTGCCCCGTCACACCAGGCGCGTGGCATGCGAGGGCCTGGAAACGGTCGGCGAAGTCCTGTACCGTGGAGGTGAAGGGAAGGCGGCCGAGCTCCGCCAGTCGGCTCCCGCGGATCGGCGACCCAAAGCGAAGGAGGCATAGCTCGTGAATGCGCTCCCAAGGGGGCATGCCGCCCTCGTCCTGCTCGAGGGCGTAGTACCACGTCTGTGCGGCGCCCCGGAGGTGATAAGAGGCGAGCCAGGTGCGGTCCGACGCGAGGGTGCGCTGCCCGCGGAAGAACTGCTCGCACTGGTTGAGCCAGTTGAGAGGATCCTCCGTACCGTCGTAGGTGGCGAAGTCGATCTTGGCGAACCGTGGTGGCGTCGGTGTATGGCCGCCATGGCCGGATGGCTCGGTGCGGCTCGCGTATGGTCCCGCGGCGCCCGACGGGGCGCAGTACGGTAGGGTGGGCGCTGGCGGTTCCCCGGCCGTAGTGTAGATCGGCGGCGGCGACGACCCGGACAGCTAGGCCAGGAGCGGGGACGGCGACGGTGGGAAGCGGACATGCTGGATTGGAACGCCTCCCGGTGTGTTCGGAGCCGGCCCGGTGCTGAGCGGCGGAGGGGCCTGCAGCGGCAGCGGCTGCTGCATGGGGGCGGTGGGCGCGGGGGGCGCTGGGAGGGCCGGCGCCTGCCACTGCGTCCACGGCAGGGAGGTCATGGGCGGCGGCTGGAACGCCGCGGGGGCACCCGAGAGCGGCGAGTACCACGGCAGGGCCGACGGACCGGTGGTGGCGGTCGACGGCGGGGGTTGCGGCGGCCCGGAAGGGCTGGCCAAGTACAGCCGGATCCCCTGGACCGTGGTGACGAGGTCGTTGAGTACCCCGGTGATCTCCGCGGGGGAGTAGACGACGGCTGCCGACGCGGTGGAGGAAGCCGGCATGGTGGCGACGCCGGCGATGGAGGCCAGCAGCGCTGATGGGGTGGGGAGTGGCGTGGTGGTGGTGATCGGCAACGGTATGGAGGCGGTGGGCGGTGGCGCAGACATGATCGAACAAGAGCAATCTGATACCAAGGTGGTAGGAGCTAGGGTTCTACCGGGTCTAGGGCGGAGGTTGTAGGGGAAGGAGGGCGTTGTACGCGGGCGATCTCGCTGCCGGCGACGGCTGGGCGCCGTCGTGCTCGAGGAAGGAGACGGCGCAAGGAGAGGAGGCGGCTAGGGTTTAGGGTTCCGGCTCCTCGGGGAGCCGGGCAACAGAAATATTCTTATTGCTTCATTTCCAACGGAGTCTTTACAACTGCTTATATAACGAAAATAAGATAACTTGTGGGCTAAGCCCCTAACTAGACCTGGCCATTGGGCCTCCTCCGGGTATAAGTAACCCCGGTCATAACAGATGCTCATGTAATTGTGCTGAGTGTTGACGTTACTGATATATCTGTAGGGGTACGAGTACACAAGAAAAGAGAGATTCTGGGACACTCGAGCATTTCACAAGAAGTTTGGGATCAGAATTTGGAAATCCGGTCTATTAGGTTCGAAGACATCTCCACTGCAACAAACAATTTCCGTGACACAAGCATACTTGGGAAAGGAGGTTTTGGAAAAGTATATAAGGTTGTATAAAATTTGACCTTGTCAATTAATTACAACACTTGAAAATCTATATAATTTTCTCCTGGTTAATTCTTAAATAAGGATGAATTCACACAGGGGACACTTGTAGATGGAAAGGAAGTTGCTGTTAAAAGGCTTAGCAAGGGTTCTGAGCAGGGCATAGAACATTTTAGAAATGAAGTGGTTCTTATTGCCAAGTTGCAGCACAAGAATCTAGTTGGACTTCTTGGCTGCTGTATTCATGAGGATGAGAAGCTCCTTATTTATGAATACTTGCCAAACAAAAGCCTAGACAAGTTTATTTTTGGTATGTTTTAATCACATACTCTAGAAAGTAATCTTGAATTGACAAAAACAAACTTGTTTGGCTGAACAGCTTACTAGATGCCCCACACTCATGTACGTGCACATCCTCTTCTTTGCAGATATTGCAAGAAAGTCTATTCTTGATTGGCCCAAAAGATTCAACATAATCAAAGGGGTGGCTAGAGGACTTCTATATCTCCACCAAGATTCGAGAACATCGATAATCCATAGGGACCTCAAACCAAGCAACATCCTGCTAGATGCAGAGATGAACCCAAAAATATCAGATTTTGGAATGGCAAGGATCTTTGGAGGCAACGAGCAAGAAGAAAAAACCAGACGAGTTGTTGGGACGTAGTAAGTAATTCTTGGACTACCTCTTGATCTCAAATTTATTATTTATGCGCTTGAAATAACTGAACTACTCATATATATACTTTCTTCTGAAATACCATGGAAAAAATCTGGTTGAAACTATAGCGACAACCTGATAGTGTCCCTATCATTTGTCCATGATTTACTGCAGGTGCTATCTGGACTTGGCCAAACTGCAACTAGTGGACCTGGAATCGTGAACGTGGCCAAATAAAATGTTCAAGGTGGCCAAACTGCAACTAGTGAACCTGGAATCGTGAACGTGGCCAAATAAAATGTTCAAGGTACAAAAAGTCCCAGCAGTGCGTGCGTGTTTCATATATACTCCCTCCGTCCAAAAATAACCGTCTTAGATTTGTCAAAAAGTGGATGTATCTAGACATGAAACATGTATAGATACATCCAATTTCGTACAAATTTGAGACACTTATTTTGGGACGGAGGGAGTACTCTCTTCTCCATTTGCTCGTCACAAGCATATGCCAAAGAATGCCTGATGGAGTTTTTATCCTCCTGGTCTTGATTTGTTTTTTACGAGGAAATTCATGCAGCATATTATGGAAGTATCACTTCTTCATGTTTTATTTTTCATAGTCGGGATTCAGAGTTTTTACTGGCACTTGGACATATTACGAGTAGCAGCACTTTGGCCAAGGAAAGGCCAGTTGAATTCCTACACAAACATGCTTGGTAGGTCTCAGTGGTATGATGGTAGATCTGAATAGAGACATCACCTCTACTGCCCTACATTGTCGGCATGACGGCATCATGATACCCGGCGAAAACATTAGCTCTGCTAAGTTAGTGGTGGTTGTTATGGACGCGGACAGATCACCATAACTGTTCAAAATAGACGGCTTAGGTAACTCCCGACCCCCGTGTCGCCCGCGTGCGGCGACCCGGGGGAGCAAACCCTAGCCACCGGCGGGGCCTCCACACGGCGTCCTCTCTCCGCCGCCGCTGCCGCCGGCCCTTGCCGTGGTGGCAGCGGGCCCCTCCGCTCCAAATGGTGGCGGTCGGGAGGTCTGGGCGAGCTGGCGGCGGGACTTCACGCGGCGGCGGTTCCGCGGGCGTGGTGGCGCGGCGGTGCTCCGGCGCGGCGGCGCGGAGGGCGTCTGCGAGCGGTGGCCGTCGGCAAGGTGCCGGCAAGGGGCCAGGCGGGCGCGGATCCTGGGTCCTCCTTGCTCAGATCCGCGGGAGGCGTCGCGTCGGCCGGGGCAGCGGCTGGCGGCTGCGGGCCATGGAGGAGCTACGGTGGTGCTGCGGCTGCTGGCAGCGGTGTGCCGGGGCGGCGGCCCCGGGTGGAGATGGTGCCGTTTTGGCGGCGGCCCGTGGTGGTCGGCGGCGGCGGTTGGCGCGGCTGCTTTGGGGCGGCGCGGCGGCCGGAGTTTGGAGGTGTCGGTACTCCTGCCGGCGTGGTGCTCGGAGGTGCCGTCCGTCTTCGTCCCGGTGCCTCCGCGCGGTGCAGAGCTCCGGGTGTAAGATCGATGGTTTCCGGGCCTCCAACTCTGTTGGTCAGGTGGTGGTTGGGGTGCGGTGGTGCTCGAGGGGGCTGCGGCGCGGTCGGCGGGAGGTAGAGGCCCCCTGTCCGGCCTCCCTTGGCTGGCACGTCGCGTTGGCTTCGGGGGCAGCGGCACTTGTGCGGCTGGGCGTGCGGCTGTCCTGCAGCACTCGGACGCCGGGGCGGCGGCCCCGGACTTGGTGGTGGCGTCGAGCTGAGCTAGGAGGTGGCTCAGAGCGAAACGGACCTAGGCCCCGACGCCTAGCTCTGTTTGGTGGCCGTGAACCGTCGAGTGCGCGGGGCTGACGGTGTCTGCGTGCGGGTCTGCGATGGTGGGCTGGTCGGTCCCCGTGTGGGCGGGCGGGCGGTTCGTGTTTCTCCGCCGGGTGAAAACCTTGCCCTGGTCGTCGACTAGGACAGGCGACGGTGACGCCCCCAGGCGCCACTTCCTTTTTGAAGGCGTCGTCGTGGCGGTGCTCCCACTCCTCCGCCCGGGAACTTCCGGGGAAAACCCCAGATCCTTCGTGGATCGGGCGAGGGCGGCGCTTCGGCGTCGTATTCCCCTTGGGGCCTCGTCTTGGATGTTTCGCCGACCAGAGGGACCCGTGGGGATGATTGGTGGTCAGCGACGACGATCTTCTCGTTTTCGGCTAGATGGTGCGCGGCCCTGGGGCCGGCGTGGATGTCGGAGCAGCGGCTCCGATCTCGCCTCCGCTACGTCGCGTTGAGGTGTGTGGGTGTCGGCCTTTCCTGCTTGGGCGGTTTCGTCGTCGACCTGTGTGGAGCGTGGCCTCGTGGCCAGTGTGGATGTCGGAGCGGCGTCTCCGGGTTTTGCCTCCGCTGTTGCGTTGAGGGGTAGGGGTGTCGGCCTTGGCCGCTTGGGCGGTTTGGCCGTCGACTTATGTGGTGCGTGGCCTCGGGGCCGGCGTGGTGCGTTATGTTGTTGTATCCGGTTTTCGGCCAGTTTTCCTTATAAACTGGCCAATTCACTTCTTATATATCAATGGATCGGCAAGCCTCTTGCCCAGTTTCAAAAAAGTTATGGACGCGGACTAATGGCTCTCGGGTACCAGCGCACTTATATACGCAAAACAATTAGAAATTCATAAAACGGTCAAAAAATTCCGAATCTTTTTGGCGCTCTAAGATGATTAAGTCTTGTATTCCTACAAAAAGTTTTACCAGGAAATGATTCTCGTATAAATCAGAGCAAGAAAGACAAATTTATGACGAATATATCTTGTTATAGTGTCTTTTTTGGGAAATCTTTGACCCACGGTGAAATTAAATTTATTCTCTGGCGAATATTTTTATACGGTTACAATAGTTTTTTTTTTGAGATTACGGTTACAATAGTTGATTACGTTTGCCCGACTGAAAGTTTCGATTTTTTTTTAAATAACCAATTTTTTAGAAAATATCGAGTGCGCTGGAACCAATGTGCACCAACATATTTTCGTGGTCGTTATGACATACGAGCCTAGGCTGATTCGTCCAGGGAACTTCACGGCCCGATAAAGCTCTGGCGCAGAGTGAAGACCCAACGCACTTCCAAGGCCTTCAGCCCGATAACATTAGCGTTCGGCGCAGAAAATGAGTCCCTCCCCTCAAAAAAACATATGAGTCCCCACCGCCGCCGCCGCCGCCGGTGCGCTAATCATGCCACCGTCGCTGTATACGTCTCCGGCGCCTCGTCTTCCTTGCATCCCCCTTCGGTCCCAGGTGGCCGTAGCAAGCGGGCGGTGCCTCATCGCGCCGTCGCGGCCATCCTCCGCTAAATCCCCCCACCCGCCGCCTCCAGCTCGGACAGCCCGCCGCGCTCGCCGCCGGCGCTCGTCCCACCCTGCCACCCGGTATGAAAGGTCGGAAACTACAAGATAAGGGGATTGTGTACCAAGTGCCAACTCCAAGCAACCCGCTCGTCGCCGCGACTACCCGTCGGAGCTCCACCTGAAGGTAACCCGTGCCCTATAGCATACTCCTTTCTTTTCTTTTTTTTGTACTTGTCAACGATGCTGAAATATGGACATTTCTTCACCTTCCTGTGTAAGCTTGTCGGGTTACCCTGCAAGGTCAAGTTCCCTTGACATTGCGCATTTATGGACGTCGACGACGACGACTACAACTCTACAAGGTCATCCGGTGGTTGCGAGTCGCAGTCTCCTATCGTCAGCCTGAAATTATGTCTGGCGAACTGGTCATGCTGCTGTGAGTAACTAGCACAAAAGTGGCAGCGGTGATTCAGCTCCAAGCAGATCATCCAAAGCATTTTCATAGACCACTCTTCACAAGCTCATGTGAAAGAAGGCTTAGTGGGCATGGAGACTCTCCTCCAATTTTTTATCCTCCTATTATTGATTTGTTTCTGCAAATCCGATGACCGCCTAACACCTTCAAAGCCACTCTTACCTGGCGACATGCTCGTCTCGAATGATGGCATCTTTGCTCTTGGTTTCTTCTCCCTGGAGAACTCCACCGCAAACTCATATGTCGGCATATGGTACCACAACATCCCGGAGCGGACATATGTCTGGGTGGCCAACCGCGACAACCCAATCAGCGGCGGTTTGCCCGGGAAGTTGGTTCTGACCAACAGCTCTGACCTTGTATTGTCAGATTCCAAAGGCCGTATCCTTTGGACGACGGCGCACAACGTCACCACCGGGGGTGATGGAGCTGTGGCACTGCTGCTCGACACAGGAAACTTTATCCTCCAGTCGATGAATTTCACTCAGATATGGCAGAGCTTTGATCACCCGACCGACACCATCCTCCCTGGTTTCAAGGTATGGGCAAACTACAAGACCCACACAGCAGTGCGCATCGTTGCTTGGAAGGATTCTCAAGACCCGTCCACCGGGAAATTCTTCCTCAGTCGTGACCCCGGCACGGGCTTCCAGATCCTCATATGGCGTGAGACAAGCCTGTACTGGCGCAGCGGACTGTGGAACAGTGCGACAGCCTCGGATAACTACGGATACATGTGGTCCTGGTCCCAGATCGTCGACGATGGGGAGAAGATCTATTCAGCGTACATCTCAGGCAACGACTCACGGAGATCACACTGGAAGCTGGACTACACGGGCAACTTGATGCTCAGGATCTGGAGTAACCAGTCGTGGTTGGTTTTGTTCAAGCGTCCAGATGATGGCTGCCGCCACTACGGCTCCTGTGGGCCGTTTGGTTATTGCGACAGCACTGTGTCCACCGGGGAATGCAGGTGCCTCGACGGGTTTGTGCCGGCTAATGGCTTCAGTGCTAACTTCTCGAGAGGATGTGTGAGAAAGGAGGCGCTGAGATGCCACGGCGACCACTTCTTGACCTTGCCTGGGATGAAGGTGCCTGAGAAATTTGTGTATGTGAGGAACAGAAGCTTCGAGGAGTGCACTGCTGAGTGTGACCGCAACTGCTCCTGCACCGCTTACGCTTATGCCAACTTGAGCAGTATCCTCGCAACAGGTGGCCCATCAAGATGCTTGGTCTGGATAGGGGACCTTGTTGACTCAGAAAAGTCCGGTGCACTTGGTGGCAACTTGTATCTTCGGCTGGCTGGCTCACCTGGTACGTATGGTTCCGTGGCTGATTTTGTTCTTTTGATCTGCAGTGACATTGGTACCTTAAAATGTGTGCCATGTCACCTCTCTCGATGGAGCTTGACAGTATCAGCCTGCATGTGAAACTAAGAGCACTAACCTTTTCTATCGGTAACATATAGTCGTTATCAATGAACAAACTCATCAGTTTGCATTTCTTCCAGAATGGTGTCAGTGTGTTGATTGTCCAGGTCAGACATTTGTAATACTAGCTAGCCAGTTACTTTTGGTGTCTTCAAATACTTAATTTTGAAAGAAAATCTTTAACCATATTTGAGATGCATTTTTAGTATCTGCTTTGGTATTATATGCAAGTATATCAATATAGTTTACTCAGCGATAAAAGGATAAATGCATACTTTCACAAGCTATTCTTGAATCTTTGATGCAGTACTCTTTTTGTCAATTTCTTCTCAGGGCACATGAACCAGAGCGGTGTGGGTGTGGTGCTAAAGATTGTACTCCCAGTTATATCATTCCTGCTGATACTCACATGCATATTTCTTGTCCTCATATGCAAGCCAAGAGGTAGAAAAAGGGACGCCAGTTTCCTGTAATATAATGTTCATGTAATAGTGCTGAATGTTGACGTCACTGATATTTCTGCAGTTATACAAGTAAACAAGAAAGGACTGGTTCTGGGACACTTGAGCACTTCGCAAGAAGTTTGGGATCAAAACTTGGAACTCCGGTCTATTAGGTTCGGCGATATTACCGCCGCAACAAAGAGTTTCCATGACACACACATACTTGGAAAAGGAGGATTTGGAAAAGTCTATAAGGTTGTATAAAACTCTGACCCTATCAATTAACTGCAACTATGGAAAATAGATATAATTCTCTCCTGGTTAATTTTTTCAATAATGATGAAATCACACAGGGGACACTTGAAGATGGAAAGGAAGTCGCTGTTAAAAGGCTTAGCAAGGGTTCTGAGCAGGGCATAGAGCATTTTAGAAATGAAGTGGTTCTTATTGCCAAGTTGCAGCACAAGAATCTAGTTAGACTTCTTGGCTGCTGTATTCATGAGGATGAAAAGTTGCTTATTTATGAATGCTTGCCTAACAAAAGCCTAGACAAGTTTCTTTTTGGTATGTTCTTATGACATACTCTAGAAACTATTCTTGAATTGACCAAACAAACTTACTTGCCTGAACAGCTTACTAGATGCCTTTGCACTCATGTACGTGCGCATCCTGTTCTTGGCAGATACTGCAAGGAAGTCTATGCTTGATTGGCCAAGAAGGTTCAACATAATCAAAGGGGTAGCTAGAGGACTTCAATACCTTCACCAAGATTCGAGGACAACGATAATCCATAGAGACCTCAAACCAAGCAACATCCTTCTAGATGCAGAGATGAATCCGAAAATATCAGATTTTGGAATGGCAAGGATCTTTGGAGGCAACGAGCAACAAGAAAGTACCAAACGAGTTGTTGGGACGTAGTAAGTACCTCTTGAAATCTCAAAAATTTATTTATGCGCCTGAAATAACTCAACTACGCATACTTGCTTGTGAATTGATTTGAACAGCGTACTCTCGATTTTTTTTATTTTTTTTATTTGAACAGCGGTTACATGTCACCTGAATATGCGATGGAGGGCATCTTTTCGGTGAAGTCTGACACCTACAGCTTTGGTATTCTACTACTGGAGATTGTGAGTGGATTAAAGATCAGCTCACCTCATCATCTTGTTATGGACTATTCAAACCTCATATCATGTGTAAGTGTTCGTTAACATGTTATGAAATGCTTTAGATTCTGAAAACACAATCAGAAATATAATACTAGCAAGTACAAATTACGAAAATTCGACGAGATGTTTCAGGCATGGAACTTGTGGGCAGATGGAAAAGCAACGGACTTCATAGACGCAACGATTGCGGGGAGCTATTCGCATGATGAAGTGTCGAAGTGCATCCACGTTGGGCTCCTGTGTGTGCAGGACAGCCCCAGTGCTAGGCCACATATGTCATTGGTGGTGTCCATGCTGGACAGTGAAGCCATGCCTCGCGCAGTGCCGAAGCAACCAATGTATTTCGCGCAGATAAACCATGAAACCAAGGAGGCGAAAGAAGATTTGGAGAATTCCGTCAATGGCGCGAGCCTAACGGTGCTAGAAGGTCGCTGATCTATGGTGTAAGATTTCGGGTAGGCAAGTACCTGCATAATTCGGTACCGACTGAGATTTACGGATTATCCGTAGGAATGTGTGTTTTTTAGGGAATGTTTATGCTCTTTTTATGAGCAGGAGAGGATGTTGCTTGTTTTGTGACGATAACGAGATAATGTTTTCGTGCTGGAGTAATCTTCCTTATGCACCACGAGGGATCCATTGTTTGACCTGTGTTGTCCCTTGTCCGCCACTACATGCTGATGATTTGCAGCCCACCACGGGTTAGGCATGGGCTCGGATCGTGCCAAGTTTGCAAACCAAGCACAGCGAAGTATAGGGCAATGTTCTGCCAGTAGGGATCAAATCCCATGTGTGCCATGAGATTGAGGAGGAACGACCAGGAGATGGTGTCGAAGGCGCGGGCAATGTCCAGTTTGAGGAAGCTGGTGAATCAGGGTGAGCAGCGCCATATTCAGCTTGTGGAAGCTGGTGGAGTTGCCGGCATGCAGCCACCGGAGCGCTGCCAGGACATCACCTTTGATTACAGACCCGCACTTCTGGTAGAATAGCCCCGTGAACCGGTCAGCCCCTGCGCTTTGTCCAGCGAGAGCGATTTGACAGCAGCCCATGCCTCTTCTTCTGATAGAAATCGAAATCGACCGAGTGAGCACGGTCATCAGATGAAATTGAAGAGCTGGGCGATGTGCTGTGGAAAGGCTGCTTCAATGCGTTGTTGATCAACCAAAACCTGTCTCTCGTGGTGGATCAATATAGTTGGCAGTACTGAACAGGCTTGGAAAAGAACAGATAATATATGCAAGAGCAGAATAGTGTGTTACCTATATTTTCTGATCATCTAATAGTACTCCCTCCGTTGCATCTATAAGACCACTTACTCTTGTCTTAAATCAAACATGTATCACTATCACTAAGTATACAATGTGTTTTCATAATATATAGCCGCTATATAAACTTACACTTGTTCACAAATAAAGCATATGATTGGTAAGAAAATGCAAATATCCGATGAGCTGGAAATACGGAGGTAAAGATTTTCACTAACATCACCAACAGGCTTTCCACTGTCAACAAGCTCCCCCATCCAAACCAAGCACCTCGAACTGTGTCCAATCTGACTACTCAGGTTGGTGTATGCGCATGAGCAGTTGTTACTGCTGCGCATTGGTTAAAACTAGTAACTGGAAACACTGCTGGGACTTTTCTGTACCTTGAACATTCTATTTGGTCCACTAGTTGTAGTTTGGCCAAGTGAAGATAGCAGCTGTAAATCATGGACAAATGATAGTGACACTAGTAGGTTGGCGTTATATATGGATTTAATTTCAACCATATTTTTACAAGGTGTGTGTACGAGCGGCTACCATCTCCAGTGTTCCTGCCACTTGCTCGAAATGCATACAAAAACACGTACACAATGAATCAAATTATCAGGAACTTACACAGCTACAGATGACATAGTACCATGTATACGGGCTAGCCCAGGAAGAACACAAACCTTCTATTTACCGCAAATGGTACATTCTTCTGTAATCTCACTTATTTAATTGGTAGCAAAGTTACACTTACTCGGTTATCAAAAGTGAGATCTTAAGGCCAGCCAGCTAGCGCCCTTCTATCGTCGTAATGCTTGCACCATTGCTGGAGTATTTCTCCTTGGTTCCGTGATTTATCTGCGCGAAATACATAGGCTGCTTCGGCATTGTGCGTGGCATGGCCTCACTGTCCAGCATGGACACGACCGACGCCATGAGCGGCCTAGCACTGGAGCTGTCCTGGACACACAGGAGCCCAACGTGGACGCACTTTGACACTTCATCAGGGGAATAGCTCTCCCTGATCGCTGCGTCCATGAAGTCCGTTGCTTTTTCATCTGCCCACAAGTTCCAAGCCTGAAACGTCACAGTGAAGTTCGTGATTTATATTTGCTTAGTTGTTAGAATCTGAAGCATTTCATAACACGTCAAGTAACACTTACATATGATACGAGGTTTTCAGAGTCCATCACAAGATGATGAGGTGAGCTGATCTTTAATCCGCTTACAATCTCCAGCAGCAAAATACCAAAGCTGTAGGTGTCGGACTTGACGGAATAGATGCCCTCCATCGCATACTCAGGCGACATGTAACCACTGTTTGAATAGTATTACAGAAGAAAGTATATATGCACAGTTCAGTTATTTCAAGCGCATAAATAAAATTTTGAGGTCAAGAGCTAGTCCAAGAGTTACTTACTACGTCCCAACAACTCGTCTGGTACTTTCTTGTTGCTCGTTGCCTCCAAAGATTCTTGCCATTCCAAAATCTGATATTTTCGGGTTCATCTCTGCATCTAGCAGGATGTTGCTTGGTTTGAGGTCCCTATGGATTATCGACGTTCTCGAATCTTGGTGGAGATATAGAAGTCCTCTAGCTACCCCTTTGATTATGTTTAACCTTCTTGGCCAATCAAGGATAGACTTTCTTGCAGTATCTGCCAAGAATAGGATATGCGCGTACATGAGTGCAGAGGGCATCTAGTAAGCTGTTCAGGCAAATAAGTTTTTTTTATCAATCTAAGATTACTTTCTAGAGTATATGATCAGAACATACCAAAAATAAACTGATCTAGGCTTTTGTTGGGCAAGTACTCATAAATAAGTAGCTTCTCATCCTCATGAATAAAGCAGCCAAGAAGTCTAACTAGATTCTTGTGCTGCAACTTGGCTATAAGAACAACTTCATTTCTAAAATGCTCTATCCCCTGCTCAGAACCCTGACTAAGCCTTTTAACAGCAACTTCCTTTCCCTTTTCTAGTGTTCCCTGTGTCATTTAATCACCATTGAAATAAATTAACCACGAAAAAATATACGGATTTTCAAGTGTTGTAATGAATTGACAAGGTCAAAGTTTTAAACAACCTTATAGACTTTTCCAAAACCTCCTTTTCCAAGTATGTTTGTGTCATGGAAATTGTTAGTTGCAGTGGAGATGTCTTCGAACCTAATAGACCGGAGTTCCAAATTATGATCCCAAGCTTCTTGCGAAACGCTCAAGTGTCCCAGAACCTCTCTTTTCTTCTTTATTCGTATCCCTACAGATATATCAGTAACGTCAACACTCAGCACTATTACATGAAAATCGTATTACATGGAACTGGCATCCCTTGTTCTACTTCTACCTCTTGGTTTGCACACAAGGACAAGATATACGCATGTGAGTATCAGCAGGACTGATACAACTGAGAGTACAATCTTTAATACCGCACGGACACTGCTCTTGTTGTTTACTGCAGAACTGTGCCCTGTGAAGAAAAAAAGAGTACTGCATCAAGATTCTAGCATAGCTTGTGAAAGTATGCATTTACCCTCTTCTCATTGAGTAAAATATATACATATACTTGCACATAATACCAGCAGATACAAAAAAATGCATCTCAAATATAGTTACATATTTTGTTTCAAATAAAAATATTTGCAGACACCAAAAGTAAGTGGCTAGCCAGTGTTACAAATGTGTGAGCTGAACAAGTAGCACACTGAGACGATACTGGAAGAAATGCCAATTGATGATTTTTATAATAATAACAATTATATGTCCCTGATAGAAAAGGTTGGTGTTCGTAGTTTCATGTGCTGCTGTTCCTATCAAGATCCATCAAGAGAGGTGACACAACATACATTTTGAGGCACAAATGTCATAGCAAGTCAAAAGAACAAAAGAACCCATGGAACCGTACATACCAGGAGACCCAGCAAGCCGAATGTACAGGTTGGCACCAATTGAGCCGGCCACCCCTGAGTCAACAAGCTCCCCTGTCCAAACCAAACACCTTGATGGGCCACCCGACCTGAGGATACTGCTAAAATTGACGTAAGCATATGCAGTGCAGGAGCAGTTGCGATCACACTCAGCGGTGCACTCATCAAAGCTTCTGTTCCTCACATACACAAACTTGTCAGGCACCTTCATCCCTGGCAAGGTCAAGAATTGGTCGCCGCGGCATCTCAGCGCTTCCTTTCTCACGCATCCTCTGGAGAAGTTGACACTAAAGCCGTCCGCCGGCTCAAACCCATAGAGGCATCTGCATTCCCCGGGGGACACCATGCTGTCGCAGTAACCAAATGGCCCACATGAGCCGTAATGGCGGCAGCCATCACCTGGGAGCTGGAACAAAACCACCCATGACTGGTTAATCCAGATCCTGAGCATAAAGATGCCCGTGTAGTCCAGCTTCATGTGTGATCTCCGGGAGTTGTTGTCCATGTTGTACGTTAAGCTGATCTCCTCCCCATCGTCGACGATCTCAGCCCACATCGATCCGTTGTTGTCCGAGGCTGTCCCTCCGTTCAACGGCCCACTGCGCCAGTACAGGCTTGTCCCATGCCACACGAGGATCTGGAAGCCCGTGCTGGGGTCACCACTGAGGAAGAACTTTCCAGTGGACGGATCTTGAGAACCTTTCCAAGCAATGATGCGCGATGTTTTGTGGGTCTTGTAGTTCGCCCATAACTTCAAACCGGGGAGGATGGTGTCGGTCGGATGATCATAACTCTGCCATATCTGTGTGAAGTTCGGCGACTGGACGATAAAGTTCCCTGTGTCGAGCAGCAGCGCCACAGCTCCATCATACCCGGTGGTGACGTTGTTTGTCGTTGTCCAAAGGATACGGCCTTCTGAATCTGACAAGACAAGGTCAGAGCTGTTGGTCAGAACCAACTTCCCGGACAAACTGCTGCTGATCGGGTTGTCTCGGTTGGCCACCCACACATATGTCCGCTCCGGGATGTCATGGTACCATATACCGACATATGGTTTTGCCGTGGAGTTGTCGAGGGAAAGAAACCAAGAGCAAAGACGCCGCCGTTGGAGACGAGCTCGTCGCCAGGTAAGAGTGGCTTTGCAGGTGTTAGGTGGTCATCGGATTTGCAGAAGCAAATCGATAATAGGAGGATAAGAAGGGGGAGTAGAGTCATGCTAATTTGGCTTTCCTGCACCTATGCTTGTGAAGAGTGGTATGAAAATGCTCTGGATGTTGTGCTTGGAGCCGAAACCCTTTTGTGCTCTCAGCAGCATGACCAGTTCGCCAGACATAATTGACGATAGGAGACTGCTGCCGGTCTCTGCTGATCCATGTATGTGTTGACTGCATCAAATACACCGAAGAACTGAGCTCTCCCGAGTCGCTGGTCTCTGCTGGTTCATGTATGGATAGCCGGCGTCGTCATGGGCATAAATGTGCCCCCGGTAGTTATTCTGATAGGAGCAGAAAATCGCTGTAAGGTGCAGAAATATCCAGGCTTTCTTCGGCAAAAGGAATATATCCAAATTTGAGCAGCATTGCCGATGCCGACTCGCCGCAAGCGTGGGTTGACAAGTACACAAAAAGACGAAATGTGTATGCTATAAGGAACGGGTTACCGTCCGACGGGGTAGTCGCGGTGACGAGCGGGGACATGGGACGAACGCCGACGGCGAGCGCGGCGGGAGTACCGAGCTCAAGGCGGCGGTGGGGCGGAGGATGGCCGCGACGGCGCGCCGGCCGTTTGCTACGGCATCCTGGGACGGGAGGGGAGTGGAAGGAATACGAGACGCCGGAGACGCAGACAGCGACGGTGGCATGATTAGTGGACCGGCGGCGGCAGCGGGGACTGCGGCGAGCCGGGATCGTCTTCAGTTGGCGAAGGGAAATGGCCTCTTACTTTCTTATGGGCTGGAGGCCTTGCTGCCTATAACAAGCGTCCAGGGCAGGGTTTATTTAAGTAGTGGGCTTTACTTTGGGCTGGTCGAACACGCAGTTTTTTTCAGTTGAGTTTAGCAAGCTTCCCTGGTTGTTTGGGTAGAGAAAAATTAGCGCTAGTTTTAGCATTTTAGAAAAACTAGCATGGCGGCCCTGGCAAATGCGAGGGCAGCTCTTTATATTACTGAAGTGACAGAGAAACCATTTACCGTTTGCTCATTTCATATACCCCACCTCATTATAGTAATTATACTACTCCACATGTGTAGTACTTTCTTTAAATCCTTTGTCGTCTGACTATGTGCTAATGTAATGTTTTTTTTTTTTTTTTTGAGGAAGAGTCCGATCCATATAATCAGAGTACCCAGTACAACTTACAAGAAGGTCCGGCAAAGAAAAGAAATTACAAACAGACCCCAAAATTTGCACACAGCACCCTGAGCACGCTGAAAGGAACGCAATCGGACCCGAAGCCAGCTCCCAAGAACCTATCCGGCGCCGCCGTCGCCGTACCACCACCTGCCGGAGAGGGAGCACCGCCACGTCTTTTTCCTTGCTCGTAACGTGTCAAGTTATCTCGATCAATTATGTGTTTTCTGTGTTTGCCCGAGTCAATCTATCAAGAGAAGCAGGTATTAGTGCATACTGTTACGACATACCCTCTCACTCGCTCTCGTTGTAGGTTTGTGTTTTAAGAAAGCATCTTGTTTACATTAACTTAACTCCGTTATGCGCAAATAGAACGCAGTAAGACATACATAGCATGGCTAAATATGCGACACTTGCAGTATGCTCCCGTACAGGCAAATATCTAGGCGTTTTTTTATATTTGGGTGTTTTAAATTTCTGAATCCATTGTGTTGCTGACCCAGGGCAACTCTAAACCGATTTATTTGTGGCCACCATAGTAGGCGTTCAATCTTTTTTTTTGTCATCCGTCCATCTCACGCAGACAGTGGCGGCGCCTAATCCATTGTGTTGCTGACCCAGGGCAACTCTAAACCGATTTATTTGTGGCCACCATAGTAGGCGTTCAATCTTTTTTTTGTCATCCGTCCATCTCACGCAGACAGTGGCGGCGCCAGTAGGGGGCGAGGAGGGGCGGCCGCCCCCCCCCCCCCCCCCCCCCCCCTTGGGGCAGAGCAAGCACCCCCTTGTGAGTTTCTACCGGCGGCGGCGCCATTGACACTGGAGAAAACCTTCGTACAAACAGGCAGGCAGGAACGAACATGTATATGGGCCGAGACGAGCGTACTAGGCCTTATTTGGGCCAGTTGGGGAACAGGTATTACAGGACCAGCAGGTAAGCCACGTACGACCTACCGAGTTTCAAAAAAAAAACGTACGACCTACCCGACCTAGCTGTTAGCTGCAAGTTGCCGAAGATATGCTGGAACTGCGGTGAGTTCAGAAAATACCAGCTCACTGGTGCCAAAGATCGTTCGCAATGAAACAGTTGGATTTGTTCAAGCAAGCTCTGGGCAAGTTCCTTCTTCATCTCTGCGTACTAAGCTTGTAGTTTCAGTTGGAATATTGAAAGCATCACATGTTCAGTTAGCAGATAAGCCTGCTGAGAAGCACAAAATCAATTTTTTGGAAGCATGTTCTAGCCAATTTAACATATATGCATATTTTTCTTATTCACCTGTCGATTTCTAATGATGAACCACCTTTCAATTAATCCAATTTCGAGTTTTCAACTAATTTACATGCATATTTTTTAGGAAATTTTCATTATACTAATGTTATTAGTGTAGTTCGTACACCCTCCAGTTTCTATGTACCGCTTCAGAAAAAATCAGTACCTCCAGTTTTAGTACAATATCAGACCATTGTGACCGCACATTTACACACGGATGCTTTCAGTTGTGGAGGTGAAGGTATCTGACTAGCTATGAGATGTATAATTTACCCTGCCTGCATCTTTTATTACCTAACCAGTTTTCTTATACTCCCTCCATTTTTATATACAAGGCCACTTCGTTTTTTGTGTCAAGCTTTGACTTTTAATTTTGTTCAACAAAATACAAGTTATATTTTACAAAAAAAATATATCACTGCAACGTTCTTTGAAATGTGCATCCAATGGCATACGTTTCGTATATAACCAAGATTTTGTTGGAAAATTAAGGATTGAAGTTTGTACTAAAAATATGATGTGGCCTTGTATTCAAAGACGGAGGGAGTATATAAATCCTTATTACAATGATACATCCTTAGAGAATAGAAACAATTTCGTTATGCCCATAATGTATGTACTATCTGTATCGGTCGATGATAATTGTAATTTTGAATGATATTCCGCATGTATATGTGTTATGGTTATGTAAATGTACACTTTTCCATTGGCACATGTGTACTTCTAGATTTCTTTGTTTAATAAAAAGAAATATATTTTTTGGGTTATTTAAAAATTATTCATAAGACATTTTTGTCATCAGTATAATATTAGATAAACGTGACTAAAGTATGATGGAAGGGACATTCGTTCAGTTTTGCTGAAATGTATAGTTCCAACATGTTGCTCTTGCTCAGCCAAGGATCATTACGGCCTCCGTAGCTAGACGGATGATCACAATCTAAAGAACGTACTGACATGGACATAGAAACAATTAACAATTTTAAACGTGCATGGCACGTGCTCTTCAACTAGTAAAAACAAAAAAGCTGTTCGCTGCTCCCCCTAAAAGAAAGAACTAGTCGCTGCTTTGTCTAAAAAAAAGCTCCAAATCCCTAATCCAAATCGCCACGCCGGCACAAAAGTTCGCGTTGCTGCCCACATTCCGTACTTTGTGAGTTTGTAGTCAGTTTGTACTTGTGCTTCATGAAATATGAAATTGAATCTATTTGAACCTTTTTTGTGTTGAATACACTTGCTTTTTTGCCTAAATTTTGTGAGCTATAATATTGTGAGACTTCGACTTATTTACATTGTTCTTTCCATAAAATTGTGGATTACATGTGTTGTCAAAAAAAAATTCGCCAGTGGCACACATTTTACTGTTCGCCCCCCCTCGTCTCAATTCCTGGCTCCGCCACTGCACGCAGACACGCATTCCGATTCAATTTTTTTCTTTCTAACTACCGCAGACACGCACCTGGAGCCTAGGCCGCACGCCGTCAGCTTCGATTGGTTTGATTATACATTGTCGACTAGGTAAATTTGCGCGGCGATGCCGCGTGTGCGTGGGTAAAATTCAAATTTGGAAATGTGGGTATTTAAATTTGTTGAATATTTGGAAATTAATGAAATTGAAAGAGTGTTTACGTCTGGAAGGTTGTTTAGATTTTGAAAATTGTTCGAAATGGGAAGTTATTTAGATTCGAGTTGTGTTTACGTGCGCGAAATGTGTAGGGTCGAGAGGCATCTATAATTTTGAAATATGCAAATTTGTACATCGCGGATAAGTGGTATGACTGGAAATGAGAAGGGTGTGTAGGGTCGAGAGGCATCTTTAATTTTGAAATATGCAAATTTATACGTCGTGGATGTGTGGTATGACCGGAAATGAGAAGGTCACAAAGTTGTAGATTTTTTTAAAAGAAAATTAAAATGTTTTTAATTAGGACACAAAGTATTTAAAAAAATATGTTTGTTTTGTTACATGTTTTATGAAATTGTTTTGAATTGATTTTGAGATGTATTTCAAAAGTTCTTAAAGTTTTGGGCAATTTCATGTTTTATGAAATTGTTTTGAATTGATTTTTCAAATTTGGAAATGTGGGCATTTAAATTTGTTGAATATTTGGAAATTAATGAAATTGAAAGAGTGTTTATCGTTTGAAAGGGTGTTTAGATTTTGAAAATTGTTCGAAATGGGAAGTTATGTGGTATGACCAGAAATGAGAAGATCACAAAGTTGTAGAATTTTTTTTTTAAATTAAAATATTTTTAGTTAGGGCACAAAGTATTTAAAAAAATATGTTTGTTTTGTTACATGTTTTCTGAAATTGTTTTGAATTGATTTTGAGATGTATTTCAAAAGTTTTTAAAGTTTTGGGCAATTTTAAAACAAATCAGGGAAGGAAAAAAAAAGCCCTAGCCGGCCGCAGAGGAAGTAGGCCGGCCCAACAGCCGGTCCATCTCCGTAGGCTAGGCCTCCTGTGACGTCGCGGCGACGTCACAGTGGCCGGAGATGGCACGGCGGCGGGGATGACGCCGGTGGCGCGTCGGTGCGAGTCGGAGCGCGTTGTTGGGCACGGCGGATGCGGATGTTGACGCGCTACCCAAAAGCGGCGGCGCCGCTCCCTTTTCATCGCCGTAGCGTCACCGGCGGGCAGCAGCCGCGGCGGAGGGAACGGAGCACGGTGGCGTCGATTGCGTCGCGCACGCGACGTCCCGGCACGCCGCGCTCGACGTGGAGGTGGAAGCGGCGACGGCGGACCACGGCCTGTGCTCCGATGTGAACGGAGAGGGGCGGAGCGGCGGGGGCAGGCGGCGGCGGCGACGGCGATGCGGGCGTCGCGGGAGAGAAGAAGGGGAAAGGGGGATTCTGCGGTTTGTTTACAGAAAAGTCCGTGTCTTTTTCCAAAATCGTAATTAGGTCCTTCACTGCGTTGAAATATGGACTGCGGGTCAATTTCCGAAAATTGCGAGGATTTTTTTTCAAAAGCGTCACGGGCCTGCCGGGTGGATCGTTGGATTGGCAACCGACGGCCTGGATCGCGCTACTGTACTACTGTAGCGGGGCACAGTGTTAGCTACAGTAGTACAGTAGCGCGGAGCGCTCTCAGGCCGCGATTTTGCTCCAACTTAATATATAGAGGTAATTTGTCAATCGTTCAGGTTTTCACCTATATATTCTGATCCAGATCGTTAGTTCTCGAAGAAAAAAATCTCAGCCAGACCGCTAGTTCTAAAATAAAAATCATCCTGATCTTTCAGTTTTGCCCCTCTTGTACGTGACAGATGCAAAGTTTTTACTGTATATGATAGTAACTTTCGGATCCTGGTCTCATGGACATACTACTAAATGGTTAGTATGTCACGACTCAAACCTGTTAAAAAAATCCGTGCAGGGCATGGACTCCATATAGTGCAAATCACGTATGTGGGATAAAATATTTGGACTTCATAAGTCAAATCACGTTCAGCTAGATAGGCAGCAAGGCCCGTACATTTTTATTTAACCGACTCAGCTAATGTAAGGAGAGAGATTTTGCAGATCCGAGTGGAGTCCATGTGTAAAACAAAACGTACGTGCCTACCTGCACCTTTGAACATAAAACGTAATAATGGAGCGGTACGACTTAACGATTTTCATTAAATCCTGACCGTGAAATTTAGATCTAACCATCAATATAATTAAGGGGATGTGGATTAACGTGGTGCCTTGGAAAACTCTCTCATTTTGCTTTTAGTATATAATAGATTGAACGAATTTTGTTACATCAAAACAACACAACACAAAACATGGCTTCATTACTAAATGTCTCATGGAGGATAGAGGAGGATAGGAGGCAATCCGGCTACACAGCATCCAGTAGCTGAGTGCGTGAGTGTAGTAGCACGTAGAGTTGTTAGCAAGGTTTTTGAGTCGCGGCTTATGAGTCGCTGCTCATGCCCACGACTCGGCGAATAGTCGCCCTAGTCGCGCGATTAGTCGCGAGTCGCCATGGTTTTGGGAAAACGACTCGGCGATTAGTCGGCGACTAGTGGGCGACTCAAAAACCATGGTTGTTAGCATAAAACCGCGACTTTGGTGCTCAAATTGCGAAAAACCGCGACAATGATCTGGGATCGCACAAAACCGCAACTTTGATGTCGTTCGCACCCAATAAACACACATCGATCGTTAAACGTGAATTGACACCGAATCTGACGTGTGGGACCCACTCAAAAGCTGATGTGGCATGTAGAGCCCCACTTGTCGGGACCAATTTGCATATTTTTGACTGGGTCCCACTTGTCAGCTCATGGGAGCCAATTAAAAAAAAATATCTAAAAAAGAAAAATAACTTTCTCTTCCACCTCCAAGGCGCCGCCGCTCGCCGGCGGTGAGGCCCCGCCTCCGCCATGGCCTCCTCCTCGTCGCGCACCCGGCCGGCGAGCCCGCCGACAACGGAGTGGACGGAGAAGCTGGTGTAGGCCCCGAGGACGCCGTCAAGGCGCGACGCGGGTCGGGCGCGGGGAGCGCGAGGCCGTGGTGGAGCGGGTCTTCGGGGGCCGGGTCGTCGTCGGAGGCGGGGACCATGAGGGAGAAGGAGTAGTGGCAGGGGTCGAGCTTGACGACGGCCACGTCGCGCGCATGCGGCGATGGGGACGAGGCGCGCGGTGGCGGCCAGCGAGGTGTCCCCGGCGCGGATGCGGAGCAGGGAGATGTCGCCCGCGGCTAGGGGGTGGTTGCGGTACCGGTCGATGAGGTGGAGCTGCGCGCCTGGGATGCGGAGGAGCACGTCCTCCGAGGGCGGCGCGGCGGAGCTGGAGGGGTAGCCCGGGGACAAGGGGATCTCGACGGGTGACAGATCGGCAATGGCGAGCGTCGGGTAGAGCGGCGCGGGCTGCAGGCGCAGTCCCTCTCCTAGGCCAAGCGCACCGGCTTCAGCTCTGCAACTGCCTGGAGCAGGGCCGCCGGCGCCGGAGGAGGAGGCCATGGCGGAGGCGAGGCCTCACCGCCGGCGAGCAGTGGCGCCTTGGAGGTGGAGGGGGATTTTTTTTTCTTTTTTTAGATATTTTTATTTTTTAATTGGCTCCCAAGGGGCTGACAAGTGGGACCCAGTAAAAAATATGCAAATTGGTCCTGACAAGTGGGGCTCTCTATGCCACGTCAGTTTTTGGTGGGTCCCACACGTCAGATTCGGTGTCAATTCGCGTTTAACGACCGATGTGTGTTTATTGGGAGCGAACGACATCAAAGTTGCGGTTTTGTGCGATCCCAGATCATTGTCGCGGTTTTTCGCAATTTGAACACCAAAGTCATGGTTTTATGCTAACAACTCTAGCACGTAGGAGCTACTAGCAGATAGTAGTGCCAGCCCAATCTGCAGAGCCTGGAAGAAGTGGCAGGCTTCTTCTGCGTGCAACGACGCCGGTCGGCAGAGGGCGTCTCGGTTAAGCGTGCGACACATAGGACGATTTTTCTGTTCGCGCTGTCCGAGTCCGAGTTCTACACTCGCTCGTACGAGCTAAGAAACCTCCGCCTTTATAATCTCCAGAAAACGCCGGCCCCAATTCCAAAGCTCGATCGCACCCCAATTCTGCCGCAAACCTAGCGGCGCGGTGACTTGAGTAGAGAGAGATCAGATCGACCGATCGCCGCTGGTGAGGAGAGTTGGTTCAAGCGGCACATCACCGGTACCAATACCATGGCAACGGACGAGAGAGCTACCAAGGAAGCTGTGACCGCCGGCGAGGAGTATCCGCCCAAGCTGAACGTGCACACCACCAAAAGGAAGGCGGAGGCAGACGATGAGGAGAACCTGCGCGCCACCAAGAGGAAAGCGGCGCCAACGGTGCAGGAGCCCGGTTACGCGAAGCCAGGGAAGAAGATGACGCAGCTGCCGAAGGCGGACGTTTGTCGGATCCTTTCTTATGAGATCCATGCCGACCGTGTCCCTCCCGACTACAGGGCCCTGAAGCTCTGAACCCCTGACTTGATCCCTTCACCGGAGGAGGAGATGGATAAGGGGACGGCGATGCATTACGCCGGCGTGCGTGCGTTCTTTGAGATCCGCGAGCAGTTCTCCAAGTTCCAGGCCTAGGTGCGCAGGGAGTACGCCAGGAAGGGCTACGTGGAGGTCGACGACGACTTCCTTGCTGACAGGGCCCGAGTCCGAGCGTGCAGCGACAGAGCACGGGAGGATGCGCTCAAGAGCATCGACTTTTCTGACGAAGACCGCGATCTGAAGATGCTTTTTAGGCAGAGAAGGTGTCGGGGGGCTACCCCCGGGTAGGGTCATGGTGTGGTAAAAGCTATGCCCTGGTGTGGGCCAGGTTACAGTAAAAACCGGCATACCTGGACTTAGGAGCGCGGTGTAGGTGCAAACCGACATAAGCGTACCGAGTTAACCCAGGCCTGAAGGGACCGAGATACCATGCTGGTGACAGCCGGCATGTGTCAACCGAGACAAGGGATCCGAGATAAGGATCCGAGATAACATAACCGACATATGTATGTCGGTAACTTGTGTGTTTTCTTATGTGCAGGGAAGAATATTTGAGGAGGGAGGATCCGGCATATCCATGCCGGGTTATCTTAATGTCGGAGAAGAGTCAATGCTCCTGTCACCTCCCGTCTGGCACGGGAGCGCCTGACACAGAAGCGCCTGACACGGGGGCGTGCAGGAGACCGAGATGGCAGGCCATCATTCCACCGACGACTCCGGTTTATCCGGAGACGGACTGCGAGTCAGAGGCATGGGCATGTCCTGTCTTGTCGCTGACCTCGGGCGTACTTTGGAGCAGAGATATGGGACAGGACATGGGCAAGCCACGTCCTGTCCACTATGCAGAGACAATCATGACGTGCAGGCGTGCGTGTCTGCAGTGCCGGTACGGAGAGGTGACCGTTGCAAGGGGTATTCCGGTAACCCGGTTTAGCCTATATATGTGCCCTTACCCCCTCCTGCGTGAGGGACGGTGCCCTGAGCAATCTTTCCACCCGTAGCTTCATCTCCATCCTTGTGCTTCTCACCATTGTAGTGTGATACAGCTCAAGGAGCAAGCTTGTATTTGTGATACCAAGATATACAGAGAGAGGCAGGCAGGAGTAAGGGCTTTACCTCCTCACGAGGGCCCTGAACCTGGGTAGATCTTGGTGTGCTGGTGTGTTCTTCGTGTGTGCTTCTTAGCGCGCTAGCCCCCTCCCGGATTCCACTAGCGTTCATCGGCCCCACACTTTAGCCATCCTATGGCATCTGCCGTGATACCACCACGACAGAAGGCACTGAATCATTGTTACCTATCTTTGCACGACTGTGTACCATGATCATAGAGTTTTAATTCAGACCATGATGTGTTTGATCTGTCTAATTAAGATTCATGCATGTCCAGAATACCATTACTGTAATCCATCTTACATGTGGTAAATTTTGTATGACGAAACGGTTCTATGTTTTGTATTTGCAAAAATGTGGGCTTGTCTGCAGCTGCCGAGATTTGGTCACGAAATGTTAGGCGTTGCTTTCATTTACGTGCTAGCTGACAAATCACAATAACAATGTCGTACAGAACAAAAAAAAATCGAACTCTGAGTAAATGCCTCGATCACTATACTAATTAGGAAAATAAATTGCCCAGCTAATTACAGAAAATCGGGATACAGCGGGTATAACATCAGACGACTATGAACATGACATCCTCAGGACAAATCCGGCCGACTTTGTAGACAATAGTTACTTCACGTACACCACTGAGAAGAAAACACGACCAACATAACACGCATTAGTCCACTCGAGTAAACGAATCCGACTTCGTTGTCAACGACCAACGAATGATATCATTATCGTGAAAGTTCCGTAGAGCCGTCTAAGAGGTGCTAAACAGTCAGCCAATACATCACAAGTGGATAACTCCGAATCTGAAGGCGAGCTAAGGAGAATAGATATTCAGGTCTTGAGCCGGAACGATTACCGAGCCGGACCACTCGTCGCAGTGGGACACCACCGTCGTTGCTCTGACTCCATAGAAATATACAGACCACAACGACCCCGTGAGCTGACCTAGATCGGCTCCTTCATCATCGTCACATAAACTCCCAAGGAAGCTGCCACCATCCACTCGTCACTTCAACCGTTCGAGCTCCATGACAATGCCCCCAAGAGGCAACACCACGTCGAGCACCTCCATCATTCGATCCGGCTAGACCACGTAGCTAGGATTTCCCCGGAGCATCAGTGAAGGAGACAAGAATTGCAACGTGATGCCTTCGGCTAAGGAACAACACCGCAAAAGTGTCACCATGGTTCAATGTGGCAGCAGTTGAGGCTCAATTTTGTCTGGCATTCCAGTTAACCCTAAAGCCCATCTAGCGCACCAAGCTCACCGTCATGAACAGGCCAAAGAGAGAGGGGTACACGCGGAGGCTCGTCAACCCATCAGCCAATCACGGCTAGAAGCCACACTGGCACAAGCACGCTGGTGGACACGAAAGACATTGAACCAATCTATTGCGTCAACACGGCCTCCTGTGCCACCCAAGGAAAGAAGACTCTAAAGACGATGCCTCCAAAGAGGATACGACATCAACGATGTCTTTGTCGTCTCATCTTGCAATTAGCAGGGTTAGGGTCAACGTTCAAAATATCATAGATTAGTTTCGTATCGGTTTGGCTTCGGGCATATTGGATGTCGGATATTGAGTAATATATCGTACGACATGTAGGTATGTTGTGGAAAATATATCTACTTATTTCCATTGTATTTGTTTAAAACATGCCTTGTTAGTAAAAGAAAATGAATAATATTAGTGGTTGAGCATAACAAATATCTTATTCAAAGTTTATTAACTACTAAATCAAGATATAAAGTACTAAATACTCACAAAAAATTAGTCTAACATCAAAAAGTGGATTGTGCACGTGCATCTATGGAACATTGTGCACAACTTTGATAATTTGATGAAATCTTAAATACCTAATTTTGTTTCTAACATTTTTCTTGTCCACATCGGAAGATATATTAGTCTATATATATATATTGAATGATACGAAAACGATATTTATGAAATGATATGATGCATTCGTATCGGTAGACTCAAACATGATATATCTGTTGATCTATCGGTCCTACTGGCCGAGATGTAAAAGCATCCTGTGTTTCTAATCCTGGAGTAATATCCTGAGGGCTGGAGAGGTGGCGAGGCTCCAGGACACCGGCCTTGTTGGGCAAAATTTTCGTCCTCGATGTGTTGCTCACTTTGTGGAAGGCGAGCGTCGCCGCCACCATGGCTGACTCTAGCGGCGAGGTGGAACAGGAAGGGCCCTGGCGTCTAGCGTTTGAAAAAGATTTTACTTTGCTCTGTTCACCTTGCATCAGAAGTAGAACATGTTCGGTTTTACCTCACTTTTTTCTGTCTAATCAGTTGTTAGTTCTCCGGTCCAAAATTGATGTATTTTTTCAGAGATAACAAAGAACTCGGAATAACGTGGGGGTGTGGGTCAGTGGGTTTCATGGGGTTAATCAGAACTTTCCCGTCTGGGATGATGAAGAAAGAAGGTTACAAAAGTATGTTTAGATCGAACAGATCTTTAGCTCCAAATGTTCAGTCTTTAGCTCGAGACATGACAGTAGCTACGATGAACCCTGAATATCTGTTAATCTATCGGTCCTACTGGCCGAGATGTAAAAGATTGGTGATGGTTATAATCCCGGAGTAATATTCTGAGGGCTGGAGAGGTGGTGAGGCTCCACGACAATGCCACCAAGAAGGAATATCATCGTCGACACCAGCCTTGTTGGGCAAAACTTTCATCCTCGATGTGTTGCCCGCTTTGTTGGAAGGCGAGGGTTGCCGCCACCATGGCCAACTCTAGCGGCGAGGTGGAACAGGAATGGTCCTGGCGTCTAGCGTTTGAAAAGGATTTTAATTTGTTTTGCTTACCTTAAATCAGAAGTAGAATATGTATGGTTTTACCTCACTTTCTAATCAGTTGTTAGTTCTCCGGCCCAAAATTGATGTATTTTTTGAGAGATAACAAAGAACTCGGAATAATGTGGGGGTGTGGGTCAGTGGGTGTCATGGGGTTAATCAGAACTTTCCGGTCTGGGATGATGAAGAAGGCTACAAAAGTATCTTTAGATCGAACAGATCTTTAGCTCCAAATGTTCAGTCTTTAGCTCGAGACATGACAGTAGCTACGATGAACCCTGAATATTTGCCTTTCGTTTTCTGATTTTAAAGCTAAGCACGAGTCTCTTTTTCAGGACGTTTTCTACTAGGTGTTTGCTTCCCTAGATGTTTTTGACAACCAAAGAAGGCCCAAGTCCGTCAGAGAACGGTGGGACATCAAATCCTTCGAATTCCGACTCCGACTGCTACTCCCACTCTGTTGCCGCCTCTGACTTTATAATCCCCAAGCAGCACCACCTTCTCCACCCCCAATTCGAGAGCTAGGTTTCCTCTAATCTCACCCAAATCCCGCCGCGTGGTGAATTGAGGTGCAAGAGACCTAATCAACCGAAGGCTCGTGCGACGGTGCGTTCGGAGCCGCGCACCACTAGAAGCATGGCGGCGAAGGTAGCGGTGGCCACCGTCAAGGAGTGTGCGCTGATGGAGAAGCGCAAAAGGAAGGCGGAGGAAGCCCCGGCGGGCGATGGATCTCCGCTCAAGATCGAAAGGATCGTCCGTCCTGAGTTGGAGCAGGGAGCAACGGCGGCGGAGAAAAAGATGACGCGGCTGCCGAAGGAGGAGATCGACTCCATCCTTGCCACGGTGATGGATGACGATCGTCTTCCTCCCGATTTCAGAGCCCTGAAGCGCCACAACCCTGACCTGATTCCTTCGCCGGAAGAGGAGACTGACGAGGAACTGGTGGACTTCTACGACGTTGTACGCGAGTTCTATGCTGTGGGAGTGGAATTCAGAGAGTTCCAGGCCTGGGTCCTCAGCGACTACACCAAGAACGGCTACGTCGAGGTCGACGACGAGTTCCTCGCTAAAAGAGCCGAGGGTCAAGCTGTGATCGAAGAAGCACGGAAGGAGGCGCTCGCAGGCTTCGATTTTTCGGACTTGATCGACTGAAGAAGGAGGCTTTTTTGAAGACCTGAAGAGATGGTTCTGACTTGATGTAATTAGTCTCTGATAACCTTAGATCGATCGCAGTTTGTTCTTTCTTGTTAGGATCCACCGATGCTGCTATTTCGATTCCATGTAACCTGTGCTAAGCTAAGCACCGATGAACGTCTTGTAGTCGAGAAATGCTAAGCTAAGAACGTCTTGATAACATTTCATTACGTTATACCCATTAGTTTGCCTTGATGGTGCGGTTCTGTTTGTGCAGAAATGTGTTTATGCTTGATTGTAGTCGAGAAATTGGACTTATTGTCCTGTTGACGCGATCTTGCTCATCTTTTCTGCTTTGTGAGTGGTATGAGGGGATGCAGACTTTCAGACTGTTCTTTCCTTTCCTTATACTTGAAAACAGGATAAAACTCTTCATTTCTATTGTCATCATGCATGAGAACGAAACCTTGCCAAAAGCTTCAAGTTCAATACAACAATTATATTAATTTGCAGCGCTGCAACACATGTCTTGTCTTGGGTCTGAAAGATACATTCTTTCAGGTTACCTTACACTGCAACACACTGGATCATGTATGCATAAAGTTCAGTTTGTGAGCAGTCGTTATTATGCTTGTGTGCAGTCATGAATTCAGATAAAAAATTAGGCGATGAATTCCTGATATCAATACATTCGTACTATACTGGTTGGGACTAATGACCTTGTAGAATGATTCAGTAAGTCATATCCCACTATTGTCACAATACAGTTCTATTCCTACAATGCAGAAATGTGTGTGTGTCGAATTGCCGGCAACTACTGATTCAGTATAGCTGTTTTATATTTCTTCCTAGTTGTCGCACATTGTCAGGCGTTTGGAATATTTGCAGTCCATTTGCTTGTGAGTTACCATCGATCTTTTCTGCGCTAGCCTCTGACAAATCACGCACAGTGTTGTTCTGAAGATGTTCTGTTTACAGGCTTACACTACAGCACACAGGTATATAACATACAACTAGTTGAATGCCCGTGCGTTGCTACGGGTGACACAAGTATATGATACACCACATTTTCTAAATTAGTTCGCATTTCTTATGTTTATCCATATAGCTAAATGTTGATGCGTTGCGCCGCAGCAACCCAAAAATATTTTGGCAGCATTGCTCATACAATTGTTGCATCGTGTGAGAAAGTTCAGGGACGGTGGTACACGATCTTTACTCACAACATAAACCTACATATATCTTCAAAATGAGCTCCCCCAGCGGAAGTCTATAATGCCCCGAGAATGGGATACAGTATATTGTGTTGTTTTCTGCTATGCTCACCATAGATGTGAGCAAGTAAATAATTTACAAATGTCATAAAATACTAAATACTCCCTCCGTTCCTTAATATAATATGTTTTAGGTTTTTCACATGTTGTATAGATTCAGACTAAAATGAGTGAACATACACTAAAACATATTTAGATGCATGTGTACACATGTGGTTGTGGAAAAGGCCTAAAACATCTTACATTGTGGAGAGGAGGGAGTATTACTATGGTAGAAATAAGGTGTCTTTTATACTTGACAACATGTCAAATAAAAGAAAGGTCATCAAAGTATTGTGCGTTTCTTCCCAAGAAAAGCAGGTACAATAACATTACACGATTCATTCAAAAGAAGTTACAATAATATCTCAATCTTCTGATAAATACACCTCTGCATCAACTACCAACACTGACTAAAAAATCATCACATTGCATAATACATAGAACTCTGCGGTAGTAGAAACAACAGTAGCAAAATCACAATTTCTGGGCATCAATGTTAAATAGCAAAGCTGACGTCACTATCTGTACACTGAAGTACATGTATGAACACTCAACTCAGCATCTCAATTCTCAAATCAGGGAAATAATGAAAAGAAAAATAGCTAGAGCTGGTCGGCCTGGTGACTCACAAACTTCAACCTTTTTGAGAATCCAAGTTTGCATCAGCGCACATTCTAAAGTGCATGTGCGTTGCAACAGATATATAATAAACCAAAAACATTTTAGGTACAAAATATACACTGGTTTAGTTGTACAGTTACATACCATCAAAGGTATGCTGTGTTTGACCCACACTTTAATCCTCTTACATGTCCCATTTCACAGCAATACCCAAAAGTTGTGTTTGATAAAACTCACCCCTTGTTTTCCCTTTTTTTTTGTGTCATGGATATAAACAAGAATGAAATCATCATGCTGAAGATCACTTCTTGTCAAGATTTATATAACAAAACACTAAAGAAAGAATCACAAGATTTTTTTCCTAGTTCGCTTTCAACAAAGAAAAGGCGACAAAGGTTATAGACATTGCACAATTATTACATGTTCTAGCCTCGCATGTTAAAACAATCTTTGCTAGTAGTGAAGGCAATACATCTTATAGACAATTGGACACACATCTACTCGAAGGTACCCAAGCATCTGGTACTGCATCACCACTGGATGTAAGTTTCTTCCAAATTTGTTTGATTGCTTGAGCTGCATAACCATCCAAGTTTGCCTATAGCCGTTAAGTTACCATATTGATAAGGAGCAGGGCGATTTACCGTCCCTACAGCCCAAGCAGCCGCCCAGAATCACCAGTTATTTATCTGATCCACAACCAAATTACTCTCGGTAGGAAAAATAAAAGTGCAACTGGGGCCACTTTAAGCAATTCAAACTGAAGTTGTGCTTAAATAAGTCAAAATGAAAAAGAGAAGGAAGGGACATGAGGCTAAATGCTCGTGCAACTCTATATTAAGCATGACAAAAGGAATAAATAATACATACACATAATTTTGGCAACATCACCATAAAAAGATTAGTGTAAAATGATGCATAGACCTCAATGACTTCCCTTAGGAATATTCTACCGGTAAACTACAACTTTTCCTCTATTGACTCTGTATTGTATGTATAGCTTATGTGCTTACGACCATTCTTTAGAAATATTTTCAAGTGTATTCCTGAACCGAAACGTGTACATAGACTTGGATTAGTATATAACACATAAGTGCAGATTTCAGGGGCCAAGAACTTAATTAACCTGCTCCATTCACCCAATATTTTGCCACAAAAGGCAAAGAAAAATTTGAAATCTAAGAAGAAAAAATAATTATTTGTTATAGGAAGATCAGTTCAGCGAACTCACAGCTGTTACGTTTCGCAGATCATCTGATGTGATGTGTGCTGCACTTGTATCGCACATGTCCAACTTCATCGTGCCCTGTGGCGAGGCTACATGCAACCTCTTCGCCTTGGTAATCTGGTGAAACAATCATCAACCAACTTTTCCTCGATGTTTTCCATCTTGTTCGTGGTGCATAGCCTGCAAATTCCTCGACCTTAATCTGGCTAGACTACATATACCTTTTCCTCCATGAGTGGAGCCACTATCTTGAAAAAATGCAGAATAAGACTCACATCGACTGAATTTGCGACCACGGCTGCTAATGGTAGGTTGGAGGCCGGCAAGAGGAAGGAAACCTGGCAGAGGATGAAATTACGGTGCTCTCTGCGGCAAGAGACTCGATGGTACTGTAGTGCAGGACGGGAGAGCAGAATAGGTTGTGGTGTAGGAACGGTAAATCTGAGACTCGATGGCATGCCGACCTTCCCGTTCCCTCTTCCTCCAGCCTGCTTCTCGACCTGCGCCTCCCTTCCCCACCATGGCTGCGGCCCCCAAGTGCACGCCGCCTCAAGCCCCACCATGGCTGCGGCCTGGCGCCGCCCTGCCCCACCATGGATGCAGTCCCCAAGTGCGCGCCGCCTCAATCCCCGCCATGCTGCGGGGCATCGTGTGTCTGAGCTCCTCCATGCGTCCACTTCATCAGCGGCGAAGACGGCCGGAAGCCCTGCCTCCGCCCTGTCACGACATGGCTGCGGCCCCTCGAGCCTCAAGCCCCACCATGGTCGCGGTCTGGCGGGCCTCGTCCACAGCACGAGCGCCGACAACGGCGGCCGCCCAGATCCGCTCGCAACGCCGAGGATCCTTGGCGTGCGGGCAGCGACGCTGGTGCGGACGTGCGGTGGAGGCCGGCGGCGGCCGTGAGAGAGAGAGGGACCTGAGGCCTGAGGGGATCACGCTGGTGCGGTGGAGTCTGCGTGGTTCACCGTGGTAACCATTGGTTTTGACTACTCTACAGGAAAGGAAAGGAAACGGTATTAGCGGCGCTAATTGCAAACGACTGTTACTGGGCCGGCCCATGTTAGATCGTAGCGATGTTGGACGAAGGATGGCAGAATTTTCTGCCTACGAGTACGTACGAACTGCCATCTCTACTATAAAAGTATGGAGTGTCCGGTCTTCTGCTGGTCCCTCGTACGTCGTGGTTATTTTGCAAAAAACACCCTGAAAACTCTGGGACTCAACCCGCAGTCCACACTTACCGGTTCGCATCAAACAGGCCACCGAAAACAGAGTCAACTCCTTCACCCATCGTCACCATCCTCCCCCCATCGAACCCTAGCACAGGGGTACCGCTGCCGCCGCCGCCGCGCCGCCCCTCCCGTCGAGCTCTCCGCCGCCGGCCACCCGCACGCCCCCTCCAGCAAGATCTCCGGTATCCTACCAAAAGATCTCAAGGCGCGGCAAGGTGTACGCACACCGTCGCACACGGCCCCTGCCCACATCGTCGTGCGCCCCCCTGCGAACAGCGCCGCCAGTCCGCCACATCCACTGTCGAGTTGAGTGGGTGGCCGTCCGGTGGGGCGGGCTATGGCGGGGACGGCCGAGCGGGGGAGGTTGTGGTGCCTGAGCAAGAAGAAGATCGAGTGCGTCGCCGTCGAGGCGGGACGGCGTGGGCGCCGCCAAGGAGGCCACCTGCTGCTCCTTCATCCGCGGCGTCGGCCTGAGACAAGCTGTAATCGCCTGTTCTCCTCTGCTCCCCAATCTTTTTGTGTGCCAAATTTCATGTAAAGATCTCACGATTTGTAGCCACCACCACAGATCTCTTCTCACCACTTTGTTTCCACAAATCAGAATCAGGAGACGGCGCCGGTGCACGAGCGAAGGCGGCAGCGCTAGGGAGACACGGTTCCATGCATGATGGATTGATGGCAGTAGGTGCCGGGGAGGCGCAGCATGTCCCTCATCTAGCCCCTCAGCGGAGGACCTACGGACTATGGACACATGAAGCTTTGCTCGAGTGATGATCTTGTGACTAGCTGCACTGCTGCATTACTGCTGCACGTTCACCGGCCTCCACCCACAACCACAAGGGAAAACACCGTCCGACGGTGCTAGAGAGATGAGAGACTGACGATGAGGCAGAGGTCCCGTCTGGTTTCATGTGTCCCTAGGGTGGCCGTGATCCCTTCTTCATGGTACGTGGCCATAAACTTCCCTTTACCCTTGCTGCTAGCTAGCACCGTTGGGAGTTGCAGCTCTTCAGACTTCAGATTGCATTAATGTTGTTCCAAGGCACCACTTATAGGAGCAAAATCTGATGTCTTACGTATCTCATAGTAATTCATGTATAGTTAGAAGTAGTAGCTCTGATGTTTTTGTTCTGGAATCAGTGGTTTCCCCATTCCAAGATGGAAGGTTTTTGTATTCAATCAAAAAAGTAAATTGTGTTAATAATTCATGTATATTTAGAAGTAGTCATCTACTCGCTGCAATTTTATTTTATTTGTGATTCCTTCCTCTAAAGTTGTTTGCTAATGCATTAGCCTAACCTGATATTAATTAGGCTGGAGAGCGCTGACGTGGTGAACGCCAGGTGTCTCGAACGCCTACTGTCGGAATGTCTCAGTGCTACCGGTGGATTCTGCACAAAAGTCATTGACGATGTCCCCATGCTGAGCTTATTCAGATACTTGAAGCCAGGAAAATACGCATTAGAGATCAAGAGACATTGTCATCTTGGTACACGTCCAGTTCAGCCTCCAAATGATCTTACAATTCTGCTCTATTCACATAAATGTCTTAATCAGTTGAATGTCTAAACTTTCTTGCTGAATTGGGTGTATTCCAGGAGATTAAGACAAGTGCAAGCATGATGGTCACAAGCGTGAATACCCTTATCTTGAAAGTGCACTTTGGAGTCCACAATGGAGTCAAGATGGTGACAGCCTTCCTCAAATGTGAGGCACGAACATCATGGTACTAGCATTACATTCTCATATTGCTTCTGCTGCATGATCCATTACTTGCTTAAATGTTCACTAATTTAAATTTTCAATTATTGGCTGTCTGAAAAGTTGTGATTGAAACACTGGCAAGATCAACCTGAAGTTCTATACAAGGTAAGAGTTGGATATGTTCTCTACTTCTGTTAGTAGTTACAACTGCTATTATTCCTAGCTACTCGAATGTTAGTTAACGTTGTTGTTGTAGTTTGTTCGAAAGTTGTCTCAGTTCCGTTTTCAGATCAGCGGATCATTGGACAATGCTTCTATGTTAATATGTTGAAGATTGTAAGTACAAAGAGTTTTGTGTCATTTGTTCATGTGATGTGGGAGATGCTGTAGCTCTAGATGTGTAATACGTCAAGACAGGTAGTTACAGATGCTTCGATTTGTTTTACATGTTTGCCTTAATTGTCAACCTATAATAGTATGTGGGTAATGCTTCGGAATGACCTTTCTGTTTATTTGCACATAAAGCATTAGTGTATATTAGTAGGATTATCTGAATCCAGCTAATTATCTTGTATAATTCTACAGTTATGTATTTTTTTTAATAAGATGCATATTTTTTTAATGGAGTTTTGATTTTCTCCGGAGATAGACGAAGAAGATGCAATAGTGGAAGATGCAATAGCAAGGTAATTGTTTCCTACCGTATTTATTATTCCACGTTTATTTTGTGTAGGCATAGCTATCTTGAATCATGGTCCACTTTTCTGTTCTGTGATTATTTCATTCTCTATATCCAATTATCGATGGCTATTTTCTAACTTCCATAAATCTTGGGGTGTGTAAAAAAAATGCAAATGCATGTAGTTTTGCAAATTTGCACTGTAGTGCGGCCTTGGACTTTAGTCACTCTCTGTAAGAAATCTTGTTTGCATTGGACTTTGGTTACCATCTATGAAAATAAACAACAGCAAATTCACAAATGGTCTATGAAATGGTCTATTGTGTCCGACATTAATGGGCATCATGGACCTGAAGGAGATGGCACTTTTGGGGAGTTTTCCTTATGATATGTTAACTACAGTTCTTTTGGGGAGTTTGTCCGACATTAATGGGCAGCATGGACTTGAAGGAGAATTCCGCTGTAGAAATTATCTGATATTTAAGTGCTGCTCAATTCTCACCCAGTCTGCCTATAATAGATGTCTCTGATTATGTCATAGAATTCATGTTTTTTCCTTTCCCTTTTTCTTTTTGTTCTTCTCCCCCCTTTCCGAGAAACGTGAATTTGTGTGTATTATATTTTCAAGTGTGGTAAGTAAAAACTTAAGAACCCAGTGTCAACGCCTGCGAATTAAAATGTGCTTGCTTTTCTTCATCGTAACACAGGTGTATACTATGTTGTAATATCAAATAAGATAATTATGATAATGTATTCCAGTGCAATGTTCTACAAATTAACCCGTGGTCAGCTCTCCATGTGGACCTTTAGGTGAGGAAACACTCTGATATCGAAATTGTTAATTAATCAGTCGACAAAATTCTTAAAATATGATTGTTTTAAGATGGGGTTGGGTGACGTTTCTGTTTGAATCAATGGTGGCTATACCGTTTGAAATATAACATCTAAACTTTTAAATGTTGTATTTTCTGTAATATAACTCATATTATGTTAGTAAAATTGCCACCAATCTGGGGACGTTCGTACGACCTATAAACCTGACCGGAGAAAGTACATGCTAGAGTCACCCGTAGCAACCCACGGGCATTTAGCTAGTTTAATAGTAAAGATCTTGTCTCGCTTGCATTTCTTTGTCAGCTGTTAGCTCTGAACCATTTGCTATCAATAGTTTTTGGTGGGATCGTGTGGACTACGAGCATCTCTAGCATATCTCTTCAATAGGCCGGCCCGTAAAAATAATAGTTGTTTTTAGTTTTTGTGGCGAAAAAACGACCCGCACATGTACCATAAAACAATCTGGCTTGGAAATTTTTATAGGGATGCGGAAAACAAGGAGCAAAATTCCAATATATCAGGGACAGCCACCTAAATTTCAGTACCTTAGATCCCTTCGCGCCGAGTTGGCGGGAATGAAATTTTAGCTTCCTTCTTCCCGCCATCGATCTCCCCACCCCCGTGTCTTCTCGCCTCGCCATGCCACCCAATCGATGACATGGAGCAGCCACAGACGACGCCCCCATTGTACACTCCTTGAGCTTCCGCGCCTACCTCGGCCGACGGCCCCAATCTCCCCCCAATCCTTCAGCCACCGCAGCAAAAAGGAAGCGACCTAGGAACCACGTCGTGCAAGGAGTTGGGACCCCTACAGCTGCGCCATCCGGGCTCTCCCTCCCGCCAAAGGCGGTGCCGTCTCATGGGTCGGCTGGACAACAGTGGTGACATCTAGCGTGCTGACTCAGCCGAAATCGTTGTCCACTGGCCTGAAGAAGAATGTGTCGGCGGCTCAAGGACGGGCGCCTCATCGACCCCTACGCCGGCCGAGGTACACGGCGGTACCGTCAACGTTACCGGCTTAGGTGTTCGAGGAAACTCCGGGTGGATCTCCCTTTTCTCCGAATGTGGGACGAATTGGATCATATTTCTTGGTGTTTCGATCCTTCCAATTGTGTGAATTCAATTTGTATTCGTTTACTACATGATATTTGAACATGTTGGAGGAAAAGTGAGGTAAATTTTTTGAGTGCTCCAATTGAAGCATTTGACAATGTTCACGACATGGTATTATGTGATTGAACTATTAATGGTGTAGCCGTTGCAATGGTTTTTTGGAGCAAGTGCGAAATGCACCTCCAAGTGGTTACATAATTGATGACTATATGAGTTTGTTATCATTTTGTCTTAAATATTTGTGATCTTGTTTGTTTTGATTGTGCTCACACTTGCCATTTTTGCAAATGTAGGATCACGCTTCTCGTGAAGGTATAAGCAAATGTCATCATCCAAAGTCAAACCATTTAAAGTCCTACATTATTGGAAATTGCTTGAACATAGTGAGAAGCAAAGGTTGAGGGATCAAGAGGCCCCACGAAAGAAAGGAGCATTCATTAGCTTGGATGATTCGGAAGTTAGTGCTGAACTTGAAGGTCGATGAAAGGAAAATGGAGAACAAAAATGATTGAAATGGAAAACCGAGGCTGGAAACTTGAGAGGGAAAATTGGTGGGATGATAAAGTCAAATGAAGCAATGATCAAGAAGCATTCGCAAGCAAAGATAGCCATGACCGAGAGGAAAAATCAACACAAGCTGACATAGTGTGAAGCAATCTGGCAAGATGAGAAGCGTAAGGCTGCATACGAGGAGAACAAGGTGAAGGCCGACATGATCGTGGAGGAGAACCGGCTCATGATGATTGATCCGAGTAGAATGGATGCGTTGACAAAAGAGTTTTGCGAGATGATAAGAAAAGAGATCATGCGACAAAAAAGATCTTCGTGGTGCGGTGGCTGGTGGTGGTGCTTCATCCGGTGGTGGCGATGGTTCTTGGGCCGATGGTGGCTCTTTGGCCAATGATGATGATGATGCTATGGCCGGTGGTGGTGAAGATGGTATTGGCAACAATGGTATTGCTTGATCTGATCATCGTCTAATTGTGTTTGATTGCACAATCTTTTGGACATTCTCAATTGCTAATTCTTCTATGTTCACGCACCATGATTGATTAGCACGGGCGTCGGAGACGGGAACGCCGACAACAAGTGCCAAGTAGGAAAATGTGCATGATGCCTTGGACTATGGCGCCATTCAGTATAACCACGGGGTCATTGGGTGGCACCGTGAAAAAGAGTCAAAAAAAAAATAGATTGGCTCAATTTGTGCTAAACTTTCAAATTTGAGACGAATTTAGCGTCTTCCACCCGCGGAGGCCACTGCCGTCCCGAGCTGGATAACGACGGCACGCACGATGAGCATGAGCCAAACCGTTTTGCTTTTTCGTGAGTTTATGCGCGTACCGGCAATGATATGGTGGCAGGTCATCACCGGTTACTGCTAGGCCAATGCGGATGGTGTGAGCCAAGCTAGAGTCGACCCACGTTTTCTAAAAAATGTACTCCCTCCGTCCACAAATAACTGTCTTAGATTTATCAAAAAGTGGATGTATCTAGACTTGAAATATGTATAGATACATCCATTTTTGTACAAATTTAAGACACTTATTTTGGGACGGAGGGAGTACTAGTTCTTCTCCAGACTCTCCATCGTCCTGGTGTCCTCATTGCCTGCCCAACCAATGCCATCGGCGTGTGAGTTTATGGTTCAGGGTGAGATCGATGCGATATGACATGACATGGCTAGGCAGTAGGAGTAGGAGTACTCCAGTAGTAATAATTTGGCACGCCCAGCCCAGGATCATTCATGGCTTTGCTCAGCTCAGTGCACATCCAGCTATGAATGGTCGATCCGAGGGCCATCATATCGTCCTGCATCATCGCTCATGATGCACCAGGTCATGCCGCTGCCACCACGAAACTGCCATTGTCATTCATCACATGTTCATATAAGTCGATCGACGTGCATTTGAACTGTGTCTTGCAATGTTGCCGTTGCATGGTTAATTTCACCTGCTAGCATCGAAGTTACCGGAGCGTTTTACTGCCGGCGCACATAGGTCACAGGTCACCCCGGGCAGAAAAAACCGAAGCCCGAACCCGAATAAACCGGGACCGAACCCGAAATACCCTGTAATTCGGGCTTCGGTTACCTCTTCGGTCCTGGCCATCAGGTGACCGAAATAATAATGGTCTGTTCGGTTGTCTCCGGCGGTAGACCGAATTGACCGAAGCGACCGAGGTGCTATGTGCGAGCGAGGAAATCAGTCCAGCGCTAGGTCTTTCTCGCTAGTCGCTCCTCTATTCCCTTCCCCTCCTCTCCTTTTTCCTCCCAGACGACCAGACTTAGCCGCCAGCCCGTCGCAGCTCCAACTCCGTGCCGCCCCTGCATCTCAATCCCGGCCCCAGGCAGCAGGCGGCACCCTCATTCCCACGGAGCTCGCCCAGCCGCCCCTCACGGAGGTCACCCAGCCGCATCTCCAACCCCGACCGGCGACGCCGCAGCTACGCCGCTAGCCCGACTCAACACCACCTCGCCGCCCACCCTCGCGGGCTCACGGCCAAGTGGGGAGCATCTCCATCCCGGCCCCAGGCGGCAGGCGGCACCCTCATTCCCACGGAGCTCGCCCAGCCGCATCTCCAACCCCGACCGGCGACGCCGTAGCTACGCCGCTGGCCCGACTCAACACCACCTCGCCGCCCACCCTCGCGGGCTCACGGCCGAGTGGGGAACATCTCCATCCCGCATCTCCATTACAGACTATGTTTGCTTATTTGTTTTGAAGTATCAACTATTTTCTGTGATCTGTCTAGTTAATGAATTATGCACCTGTGCACGCTGCTCGTCTGTACACTACATTTGTGTTGTGTGCAGCTCGTCTGTACATCTGAGCTGGCTGTTTAGTTTTTGCATATACTTGTGCTATTTGAGTTGTGGAAACATAATTAAACTGGTGCCACATTTTCTCTATTTGGTCTATATGGTCATGACCGAAGACCGACCCGAAATAACCGAATACCGAATACAGAAAGACCGAATTCGGTCTTTTCGGTTAGCATTTCCAGATGACCGAAATTTGTGAAGATCGAATAGACCGGACCGAGCAAACCGAACAGACCTTACGCCCGGGTGAGTCACAGGGGATATACCAAAGCTGTCGCTGTCGAGCGCGCGCGCGTGGTGGAAACGAATCCGTCACGAGCGCAAAGGGACACGAGCTACATGTTGTTTTATGGTGATCCAAATTCGTTTATACTGATGAAGGCCAACTTGTGACGAAAGAGAGCGGAGCGTCCCAGCGGTACGGTACGGATCGTTTCCGGGTCGGACTGCAGCCGACTTAGGGTTTTATGCCACCATATATACCTCTTGTAAGTCGCCGGTTGGCAGGGACGGAGGAAGGGGGGGACGAGGGGGGGCTCAGCCACCCCCAACAAACAGATTTTCTTCACAAATTTCGTAATACTCATGCTTAGATTAGTAGTTCTAATCCATTTTCGCCCCCTCCAACAAGATTCTGCCCCCTCCAAGGTCTCGGGCTGGCTCCGTCCCTACCGGTTGGGATAAGTCGCATTGTGTAAATCTCCGGCGTTTGTAACCTCACCCGATTATAGTGAAGATTTGCTGGCTGACGCCCGTGGTTTTTTCTCCTCCATTGTTGAAGAGGTTTTCCACGTTAAAATCTCGTGTCCCCACTGGTTTGATCGTTCCGCACTTCATCGTTTCTTTGCTATCGTTTATAACACTGCAGACTCCTCGCTCCCTGGCGCTAGAGGTAGAAAAGGAAAATCTTACCCAGACGAGGAGATAATAATTCTGATTGGAAGAATGGGCGCGCCTGCGGGAATCTGGCAGAGGGGGTCACGTCCATTGGGCGACACTTCATTTGAGATGGCTTCAGACACTCCCATGCTTTTACAGCCAGGTATCTTTTTCTCTTTATTTTTTTTACTTTGACAGTCATCACATGGTAAATTCTGTGCCTGCACCGTACGTACTGTTGCCATGGAGATCCATTACAGTGTATCTTACTGCAAACAAGGTACACCCCACCTGTCGCACCTGGACCCTACTAGCAGTACTGGACGAACAGAGTAGGAGCGCTGCGAGACACACAATTAGCACAGTGTTCTGTTCACTGAACGTCTGAGCGCTCGCTGTCTGATCCATACAGTACAAAACAGGCTAGGTTCCCGAGCAACGGCACTATTTTTAAATTTCAAAACGTTTAACTCGCAAAACCTGGCTGGCAGAAAGTGAGTCGGGCCCGGCCCGGAAGATTTGTTGCTCTCGCATCAAAGTTTTGGACCCAAAAGATGAGTCCAAACTCCCAAAACCTTCACCTTTTTCGCTTTTCACCCCCGAAAGGACAAGCTTTTACTGCTGCGGCGTACAGATGCTGCCTCGCTATGCTATCATCGCAACTACTGTACGTGCATGACATCACCACCCTAGTGGAGTATGTAAAATGGCTGTGGACCCATGTGTCAGTTTCACAAAACGGTCCTTGATGGAGCGAGCTGTGGTAGGTTACGTATGACCTGTGATGAGTGAACTTTCTTGGACTTGACTTGCTTTAACAGACGAGTGACGTGTCACTTTTACTATCCATGAGGTGTGGGCGTGGGGCGCGGATTCGCTGACTTTGCTCCCGCTGACTTTGTCTGACTTTGAGTCACTTACATGTGGGGCCCACCATGTGTGGGACCCACACGTAAGTGACTCAACGTCGGCGGGAGCAAAGTCAGCGAATCTCAACCCGTGGGTGTGGCATTGCGCCGTGAGAAACGAAGACAGTGTTTTGGAGCTCGGATAGTACTACGTTGTTCAGCATAGGTAGATCAATAGATCATAGTGTGTGATGATCGATGAGAGCTTAAGCTACTAAATCCGTGTGGCTCTAGGAGTACAAGTGATAACAGGTCAGGTCAGACAGGCTAGAGATGATTTTAATAAAAAAACAGAAGTGGGACAATCTTCGCATAAAACCAACATGGTTCGATTTATTTTTGGTAGAAAGCCATTGGATGGGGTGACAACGTGGGACGAAGCACTGATTAGTCCGTTTGATAACAGCCTGGCACCAAATACTCACGTCGTTTGATCGACCGTTAAATTAGAATGAGTGCACCAGGTCACCTTCGGGGTACGCTCCCCGTTCAAATTCGACGCACATAGGGTGTTTGACATGACACACACAAAAGAAGAACAACGAGAGCACAAGGTGAAGATAAGGATAGGTGGGGGGCACCGGCCCTCCATGCCATCTCCCCCGCCTCTTGGAACAACATCGATAGTGTCAGCAATGGTGGACGAGATTAGCTACCGGGGGGTCGACCTCGCAAAGCTTTGGGCTCCCTTGCCATGTTTATTTCGTGGGAGATTTGGAAGGAACACAATGATAGGTCTTTCGACAGCACGCCTCGCCAACCAATGTTGGTATCATGAAGATAAAAAGGAGGCCAAAATGTTGGGGGCTGGAACTAAATTCTTGAGCAACATTATACCGGGAGAGTAGGCTTTTGTTTGAAGTCCTAGTTCTTGTCCAGTGGCAGAGACATGTAGGCTAGTCAATTCACTAATTTCATCTCCTTTTCTTTTCAAGACCAAATCGATTCTTCTCTGAGTGGCCTTCCCCATGGCTGGATAGGGAAATTGGCGGAAGATACATGCTCGGTTCAGTAGTTGGTCGTTGTGTCGGCTGCTAGACCTCCCGCCAGCAGGTGCCTCATGCCCTTGTGCAGTTGGCGACGCCTGGATGCGGGCAGCAGCGAGTCGGCGAGGCCCTCGCTGCGAGCGGTGGCGTGGCGCTGTTCTGCCCTGCTCCGCCTCTGCTGCCTCCTCCTATTTCTCCCTTTGGCGCTCCGTAAATTCCTCAATTCTAGCAAGGCGCGGCGGAGGAGCATCAATCTGTCTGCGTCTAGAAACGAGTCGTGTGACCAGGGGCATCAATCGACATGGAGCCGAGGGGATGCATTGGATACAGGGAAAAATAATTTTTCTTTGTATATCAATAGAATTTCACCATATATGCACCCCTGAAAGAAGGATTTTTATCTATTTTGTCACCTTATTCTTCACCATGGCTCCATGGTCATCACTGCTCTAGCTCTTCCACTGTGTGCGACCACGAACAGTCCCCTCGTGTGATCCTTTTTTTCCTTTAGCCGAACAGTCGTGCGTGTGTGCGAGGAATAGAGGCAACAAGAAGTTAAACTATTTTTGACCAAAAACCTGGGCGGGCCATGGCCCAGGTTGGCCCGTACTAAGCTCTGCCAGTGATCTTGTCCTAGGCAACTAAGACTTCAAAAACCTCTATAACTTCGTATCTATAAACGAAAATTCTGCCGTAAGCCGAGTGGCATACTCGGCGAAGGGTTTACCGACGCCATTTTCCTGTTTGACGTGTATTTTTTATACACGACATAGTGGGCAATTCCAGTAGTGAGCAGCCGCCCAATGATTCCCGCCTAGCTCCGCATCTACTCGTCATGGCGGTCACCATTGGCAGTCGGAGTGCCAGATTGGTTCACCTAAGTAGTTGACCATGGGAAAAAAGTAAAATAAAATGAATAGAGAAAAAATAGAGAAACTAATAAAGAGTGGCGTCTAATGTCGTATGCCCTTTACCGTTAAGTACTGCCAGGTCATGTCTGACAATGGCACCTACTAGCTAGAAAGACCGATAGCAATGTTTTTGCGAAACACACTATTAAGCGAATATGTTCACATACACGTGCGCACACACACGTACACCCAACATCTATGAGAACCTTCGAGAGACTGAGTCGATGGGTCAAGTCTTGAGATCGACGAAATCACCACTATCGACGGGAATTTTGCTCAGAATGAAAAATATTCCAACTAAATGATAAACATACGTGTCAAATCCGTTGTTTGGACTCTGATGGATGAGAGTATAACCATCCTCCTAACCATACTTTCTAGTCAATATACTTCCCTATATAATATTGTCCAGCGAAAAGAAGTTTCAGTGGCTGAGGTGTTGGCTCAAGCGCCCCCTTTAAACATAGGTTTTAGGAGAGCGTTGACTCGATGTAGATGTTGGGGCTTCGCCTTTTCGAAAAGAAATAAATCCTCCTAACCATCTTACCATATGTAGGTTTTCAAATCGATAGCAATGTTAAACCAGACAATGAGTGCTTTTTCCCGCGTCATGACTCAATTTCGATGAAATCCCGCATAGAAAATCGTTCCCCATTGGTTTTTTAGCGAACGTTGGTGATGTTTTTATCAAATTATCTCGAGAGAGCCGTGTGATGCAAGATACTCTAATCCCTACTATATATAAAAGCGTGAAGAGTCCGCAGCACTGTAGCGTGCTACACTGTAACAGTAGCTACAGTGCCCGCACGCGTCCGCGCCGTCGATCCTCAATCTGACGGTCACCGTAGCTGTCCATTGTTCAGAAATTGCTCCGCAGTCCACATTTTCTAACTAAGAAGTACTTATTCGAAATTTTTGTAAATCCAAGGGACCCCGATGAAAAAGCGCGGCCACAGCCCCCTCCTCCTTCTCTCTCCCGCGCGACCTCACCGCCGTCGCCGCCGACGCCGACGCCCTCCGCCGCCAAACCGCTCCTCCCCGTACAAATCTATGCACACAGACAGGTCCATCGTCGCATGCTCTCCCTCCTCGCCGAGTGTCACTTGCCGGAGCGCCGCACACAGCTCGGAATCAACGCCGCCGTTCTCCACGACCGCCGCCGCAGATTTGGTCGCCGCCGGCGAATCCCGCGGCCATATGGTTCAAATCGCCGCCCATTCGACTCCCCGCGTCGCTCTCGCACAGATCTGCGCGGTCGCACGCCCGCGCGCGTGCGCCGCTGCTCGAGCGCGAGCTCGGCCGCGGGCGCGTCCGCCGCCGGCAAGTGACGTCACAGCTGACGTCACCGCGGGACCCTCCTGTCGGATTTTTTTCCCCGGTAAATGATTTCATAAATATAAAAACTCTGACGTATGGGTCCCAAACGTCAGATATTTCGCATTTACAAAAAAAAATGTTTAAATTAAAAAAAAAATTCCATAAACGGTTTTCTAGATTTTTTTAAAAAAAATTTACATGTGTGACCTACCTGCCATACATTTCACAATTATAATAAAACGCTGGAAATTATAACATTCGTAAATTTTAATCCACTATTCTGAAGAATGCAAATAATATATCAAAGAAAATTCAAATTTAACAAATATTCAAATTCTTCACACAAAAAATACATTGCACACAAAATAACGCAAAATAATATATCAAGATTTTTAACAAAATACAACAAAAAAATGTTAAAATTTGTAAAATTCATATCTTTCAATCTGTAATTCAAACAAATGCAAACAATATATCAAAAAATGCAGAAAAATGAAACCTTTACAAATATTGCATGTCCATGCATGATTAATTAATTTGCAATCCTGATTGATTAGAAGAACTTAAGTACCCTTTTGTATCAACTTTGGAATCTGTGGAAACGTCATATGTTAGTCATTCCAACTTCACTTAAATTAATCTTCATATCCTAAGATGCATTCAATATCTTTAATTGGTCATACCTACTATTCACACTCCACATTTTAAATTTGTATGTTTATCTGCTGAGACGCATAGATTAGCATAGCAACCTTTACAAATATTACATGTCCATGCATCACTACTTAATTTGTAATCCTAATTGATTAGAAGAACTTAAGTAACCTTTTGTATCAACTTTGGAATTTGTGGAAACGGCATATGTTAGTCATTCCAACTTCACTTAAATTAAATCTGAACAACTTTAGAGTGCGGATATTTTCAAATTTGAATTTTTCACACCACGGTATTTCTTCTTCTAAACTATTTCCGAAATATGAACAATTTTAACCATAAACTTTCTTTGCATTTCAACAATTTCCAAGTCTGCACGATTTTTAAATGTACACATTTTCAAATTTGAATTTTACCACCCGTACACGCCACTCAAAGTTGAAATTTTTAAAAATTTAAACACCTCTCAAATCTAAACATTTTGTAAATGAAAAAAAAACTTGAATAACTTCCTAGATTGAACAATTTTCAACATCTAAGCAATTTTTAAACGTAAACAATTTTAAAATGTCAGCATTTCGAAATTTGAATTTTTACCACACACGCGGCGTACGCCGCGCTAAGATACCTAGTATATTAGGGTAAGTTGAGCATTTGAGCGTGCGACCCAAGTTTGACACCGAAGCTCAACGACAGGTGCACCTACGCTGCCGATTTTTGTGATTTAAAATCTGTGAGCCGCACGAGAGTCGAGTGAGAGAGACAAGGATTATGCCCTCCTTGGTATCGCCGCCGCGAAAGCGAAAAGAAGAAGGCTCGCGGAATGATGCCTCGTGAGTTTTGTCCTTTGTCGCGGTAAAAAAAGAGGGAGCATGTGTGCGCGTGTACAAGCTATCATCGTGCTTTGCACCACAAATGGGAGTGCAGGGCCGAAGAAAAACATGTTTATTGCTGAAAAGGAGTTATATAAAATTATTTACTCTACAATGTGAGTCGTGACACCCCTCACTCACTCACTCACAGCTGGAACCAACATCCGGCTGCTTCCCCCTGGGGACCCGTTCCTAATGGAGTCCAGGAGTAGTATAGTACGAGTATCTCGATAGGATTAACCATAGAGTGACGACACCCTTGCAATGGATGTGCTTGGCGACACCACGTTGACAATAGAGGAATGACGTTATGAGGCACTTAGTGCAAATGACCAATATTGGAAGGAGTCCAAGCCTGAACCAAGATATTCCTGGAAGAATAGAATAGGGTTGTGACAACAGCAATAGTGGAATAGGGTTGTGACTTTAGCAGTGGTGGAATAGGTCTTAGAGCTAGAACTGATATACAGCTTAGTGCTACGGTTTGAATCTTTCTTGATTTCATTTGCATGAGACTTGCTCCAAATGTAAAAGGAGGGTGTCAGAGATTTTATATTGAGTAGTGTTGTAATCATATTGTGTTACTTGGACCAACTATGTTTCTTTGTACTACTCTGAGGGATATAATATTTACAGAACAGTCCTTTCATGCGTGTTACATCAAGATTTGTACACTACAACATGCAGTGGTGTACTTGGGTCACCGCAATTTGATTGGACCATTAAATTGGATGTAGCCCCCACCTAGCATTATCTTCACCCTGTGCTCTCGTTGTTCTTCTCTTGTGTGCATCATGTCGAACACACAATGTGCGTCGAAGTCGAACGGCCACGAGTGCGTTTGAAGCCATCATCCACGCCCACGATGCAGAGCGTCGTCGTTGCCATTACAAGTGGCGAGCCGCGCCTGCATGCCCACTAAAACGCATAGTCGACGTCGAGTAGAAGTTCATGTACGCGCTAGCCTTCAACAGCTTCAGATACATCTCAGTATGGATAGAGAGCGAGCGGAGGGGTCGGGACCGAGTGGAGGAGGAGATCGATAGCTTGACAGCTTGTCACGAGAGGCGAAGAAGACGATGACCGTGCTTACAATTGGGGATGACCTAGCTCGTTCCTTTTACCTAGGAATCCATGACAATGTGGAGGAGCTATTTGACAAGGTAAGAGTGCTCGGGGAAGACCACATCAGTGGTCCGTGAATCATGCCGGGGTGAACGAAATGTCGATTGCTTTCACGCCGTTCAAAGTGACAGAGATGGTGAAACTTTGGGAGAAGGCACGGAACACAGAGGTGGTTCGAAATCACCAATCAACTCGTCTAAACACCGACTACACTGATTACAGAGCGAGAACCGACAATGTTGACTTCTGTGGTGTGGCGTGCAACGAACATGAGCTCGACACGCATGTCGTGTCGGCCGTAGCAGCCATTGCGGAGCGTACCCCGAAGGACGACCTGGTGCATTTTTTTCGCAGTGGCGGAACTATATACAAGTCAAGGGGGCATTGGCCCCCCAGCCTAATTTTTTAGCTTAATTACCCCGTGTAATCTTGGTTTGGACATGAAAAAATAGGTAATTGGCCCATGCAGTCAGCCCGTTTTACACACGCACAATCAGCGCAACACCCTATGGCAGCCCAAGCGCACATGAGGACATGAACCCAGAAGTACAGTCGAGCAGGTTGGTGTCCGAGCTGGCGACGCCGAGGGTGGCCAGCCCGATCATCGCAGGCGAAGAGGGGCATACATCCTCCATGCTCTAACATATATTCGCACTTTCATTTTGTAGCAGCCTCATAATATTGACCGACATACGAGAGTCTATTCGGTAGAAGTTCACAAGTGATGACAAATACTCCGCCTCTTCGGCCTACAAGATGCAATTTGAAGGACGCATTGCCTCCAGCATGAACAAAGTGGTTTGGTAAATTTGGCCCCTCCTAAATGCAAGATTTTTGCTTGGGCTAGTGCTACAAAATAGAATTTGGACTTCGGACCACCTTCAAAGAAGCGGTTGGGAAAATTTTGGGAATTGCCCCCGTTGCAACCAAGTACGATAATCGGCGGCGCACCTACTCTATAAATGGCGCTTTTCCACTCGTGTTTGGTCGATTGTCCTATCTTGGTGCGGCCTGCATGACATCTCCGCCCTGCTGGCACAACATCGATAGTGTTAAAAAATGGTGGACGAGATTACCTACCCGGGGGGGGGGGGGGGGGGTCGACCTCGCATAGTTTTGGGGTCACTTGCCATGCTTATTTCTTGGGGGGTTTGGAAGGAACGCAATGGTAGGGCCTTTCGACACCATGCCTCGCCAACCAACGTTGGTATCAGGAAGATAAAAGAGGAGGCCAAAATGTGGGGACGGGTTGGAGCTACATTCTTGAGCAACATTGTGTCGGGGCAGTAGGCTTTTTTTAAAAGTCCTAGTGCTTATCATAGGCAATTAAGACTTTATAAATCTCTAAAACTTCTTCTCTATTAACAAAAATACTACCGAATGTCGTATGCCGAGTGACATACTCGGCGAAGGGTTTACCAACGTCGTTTTCCTCTTTGCCGTGTATTTTTGATACGGGCAATTCCAGTAATGAGGAGCCGCCCAACGATTTCCGCCTAGCTCCGCCACTGCTCGTCACGGGGGTCACTATTGGCAGTCGGGGTGCCAGATTGGTTCAGGTAAGTAGTTGACCGTTGGAAAAAAGTAAAAAAAAAATGAATAGAGAAAAAATAGAGAAATTAATAAAGAGTGGCGTCTAACGTCGTATGCATTTTAAACCGATAGCAATGTTAAACCAGACAATCAGTGCTCTTTGCTGCGTTATGAGTCAATTTCGATGATATCCTGCCAAGAAAATCGTACCCGGATTGGTTTTTTGCGAACATTGGCTATGTTTTTATACAATTATCTCGAGGCTGCTGATTTTTGTGATTTAAAATCTGCCCAGTGCGTCGCGCGAGGGTCGAGAGAGACAAGGATTATGCTCCTGGGTATCGCCGCCTCGAAAGCGAAAAGAAGCGGGCTCGTGGAATGATGCCTCGTGAGTTTTGTCCTTTGTTGCGGTAAAAGAGGGAGCATGTGTGCGTGTGTACAAGTCATCATCGTGCTTTGCACCACAAATGGGAATGCCGGGCCGAAGAAAAAATATGTTTATTGCTGAAAAGGGGTTATATAAAATTATTTACTCTACATCAATGTGAGTCTTGACACCTCTCACTCACTCACAGCTGGAACCAACATCCGGCTGCTTCCCCCTGGGGACCCGTTCCTAATGGAGTCCAGGAGCAGTATAGTACGAGTATCTCGATTGGATTAACCAAAGAGTAATCAAGTTCCCAGGACACCCGATGCGGTAGTGCCATGGGCTGTGACGTCACTACTCGGTAATTAACCATCTTCTTTAGCTAAGCTGCAGCTGCTGAGATCCCCCTCTATGCTTAATTAAAGACTAGATAGCCGATCAGTGCAGTGCTGCCCGGGAGCTGCAGAAGTGCAGAGTGCGTACTTGACGGAAATCAGGTCACCTCTTTAATCGACGTTACAGCGGCTGTACACTCTCTGCTGTTTATTTACTTTCACGCTTTGGTCTTTACCGTGTCACGTACGCCGAGCCAGCTGTAGCCAGCCGGGAGGATCATACTGGATGATAATGATGCGTGTACTGTTCGATCGGCCGGAGCTAGAGCGAGTAGCGAGCCAGCAGTGGCTGCAGATACGCAGAGAGTGAGCCAGTAGCCGCGAAAGTTGCCGATGAAATCACAGCGCTGCTGGTACGTGGGGTCGAGTCGTCCAACGGCTAGCTCGCCTTCCTACGTGCCACCCTTCCTCCGCAAGCCGGGAGCTCCGGCTATATAACCGCTGGTTCCAGTCGAGTCGATCACAGTTCACACGGCGAGAGAGCTCAGCACAGAGGAAAAAACTAGCTAGAGCAACAGTGTAGAGGTTGGACTGAGGAGTTGCTGAGGTTGGAACAATGGCGTCGTGGAACAAGGCGGCGTCCCTAGCCGTGGCTGCGCTGCTGTGCGCCGCGGCCACCCTGGCGGCGGCGGCGAGCAAGTTCGACGGCGTGGTGCAGCCCAGCTGGGCCAACGACCACGTCGTGTACGAGGACGACCTCCTCAAGCTCCGCCTCGACAGCGCCTCGGGTAAGCTACAAACATTTGCATAGCAGCGGCATCAGTTCAGCAAGTGTGAGTTCTTTTGCAGTTTTGCTGATGCGTTCTTTTCTGCATTTGGTTTCGACAGGCGGGGGCTTCGCGTCCAAGAACAAGTTCCTCTATGGCAAGGCCACCGCTGATCTGAAGCTCGTGCCTGGGGACTCTGCCGGAGTCGTCACCGCTTTCTATGTGAGTGAGTGCAGGCCTTGCTTTGCCACCCCCTGCTGAACTATATGCATTGCCGTTTTCAGTGTCTCGTTCGATCGGCTCGGTGGAACTGCCGCATTCATTCATTCTGTATTAGGAAACAAATATCTCGACATGCATCTTGCAATGTTGGTGATGTCCATCTAGGATTAGTAAAATTGGGAGGGATCGACGCATGCTCGGGGAATGGTTGCAATGTCTGTAGGTTCAGGGGAAGCTGCCAAGAACCCATTTACAAAGAACACAGCACGTGAACAAGTTCAGAAACAGTACAACTTTCTTAAAAGCGGCAACTTTTTAACAAACAAATCACCCTGAACGAAAGAGTTACCCCCAACTGATTTACATTGCTTCATCAACCTTGACTCCAAACTATGCTCGGGGAATGGTTGCAATGTCTGTAGGTTCAGGGGAAGCTGCCAAGAACCCATTTACAAAGAACACAGCACGTGAACAAGTTCAGAAACAGTACAACTTTCTTAAAAGCGGCAACTTTTTAACAAACAAATCACCCTGAACGAAAGAGTTACCCCCAACTGATTTACATTGCTTCATCAACCTTGACTCCAAACTAATTTCTTCATGTATGCAGTTGTCGTCGGCGGGGGACAAGCACAACGAGTTCGACTTCGAGTTCCTGGGCAACGTGACCGGCGAGCCGTACCTGGTGCAGACGAACCTGTACATCGACGGCGTGGGCAACCGGGAGCAGCGCATCGACCTCTGGTTCGACCCCACCGCCGACTTCCACACCTACTCCGTGCTCTGGAACCCCAGCCAGGTCGTCTTCCTAGTCGACGACACCCCCATCCGCGTCTACGAGAACATGACCGCCACCACCAAGGGTCACCACCACCGCCACCCCAACGCCACCACCTCGGCGTTCCCGTCGCCGCAGCCCATGTCTGTGTACAGCTCCATCTGGAACGCGGACGACTGGGCCACGCGCGGCGGCCTGGTCAAGACGGACTGGTCGCACGCACCGTTCGTGGCCACCTTCCGGGACGTGAGCGTCGAGGGGTGCGCGTGGGCGGACAACGCCACCGACTCGGACGCCGGCGAGGTGGCGCGCTGCACGGGCACCTCCTGGGGCAAGGAGGGCAGGTACTGGTGGAAGGAGAAGGACATGCAGGAGCTCACCGTGCACCAGAGCCACCAGCTGGTGTGGGCGCGCGCGCACCACCTCGTCTACGACTACTGCGTCGACACCGACCGCTTCCCCGTCCAGCCGCCCGAGTGCGCCGGCCGCTGATCGCCCGCCGGTTAATGCAGAATAGGGAAGAGATCTTAATCAGTTAGGATGGATTGATCCATGAGTTCGATGGATCGGGTGCACTCTGCTTGTTTCTTCGTTTCAGTATGTCTGTTTAGGTCGTGTTGGTCATCTGCCGTGTAGTTATCTTGTTATGTGGGGTTTGTCTTCTGTACAAATTCGTCTGTGGAATGGAAATTATGGTGTTTCATCTTTGATGCTCATTCATCAATGTTTTATCTTCAATGTCAATGCAGTATGGTCCCTTAATCTAGGATAGAACCGGTTACTACTTTGTCAATCTAGGGAGTAACTCGATGTGAAGTAGAGATGGTCCATGGAGGCAGTACGTACAAGCACCATTGATCAGCATTGAGATCACAGGTCAATACAAAGAATCGTTTGGACGCATCAACTAGCGTGAATATCTCGCTGGTCACGGGATCAAGTAGTAGCAGTATCCCTCGCCGTCTTTTTACCTTGCTCGCTTTCGTCAGAATAGATAGACCAAGCCTTTTCTTTTTCTTGCTTTTGCACAGCCGGCTGCCATTGATGTAGCTCGACCTGTCTTTCTTGCACAAGCTCTGAAGCGACACCACTATGGTGGATAGTACATGGCGAGCGAGCGAGTGAGTGCATATTCCTTCCATGGGATCGGCTTCCACTTTACCCATCAAACAGAAACGAAAGGACCGTCGCATCTTTGTTCTTCAGGGAGCAGAGGAGAGGCGTGTGGACGAGCAGAGTGAATGGCACGCTCTGTACGAAGTGCCCGCATGTGTAGCACCGAAAAAAAAGACAAAGATGGCTTGTGGCTTGCCAGGGTGAAGTAATGCGTGCTAATTTATCTCACAGGTGACAGCTACTGTACTCAACGAGCATTTCATTGTTTTGAAATGTAGGCTTTTTTTCTAGCAAGAGACTTGAAGACTTCGATTATTTTATTGGACAACTAGAAATTACAATGACAAAGTTTTCTACTATCTACAATCTATAATAAGTGGCTTAAGTTTATTATTCAAGGTTCAACCAATAAAGTCGAGATTTCATACTCACTATGTTTTTATTTTATAATAAGTGGCGTAAGTTTATTTTCTCAAAGTAATTTTTTTGAAAATTTGACAAAATATATACGAAGGGTGTGAACATATATAATATCCAATGCATATAATACAAATATTTATTTTATAATGATTCTAATAATATTAAATTTATATTAAGGTGTTGATATTTTCCTATATATTTGGTCAATTTTTTTAAAGTTTGAATTTTACTAAACCCACAAAGCAATATAATTCTAAACGGTCAGAGTACTTTCATCCCAAATAAGAAAGTGGTGTTGAAACCAGGGGAATAAACCCCGGGTGACTCGACAAGAAAACAAGAGATAGAAGTCCGGCTGCCCGACCTCCTCACAAGGGCCCTGAACCTGGGTAAGTCTCGGTGTTTGCCGTGCTTGTACCCAATCCCACCGGAACGCCGTCGCTACCCTCAAATAAGCCATCCTTTGGCATATGCCGTGCGAAATACCACGACATTTGGCCTTGATGGTGAATCTTTCAACAACTCCTCTACTCATTCTCTCAATGTACTCACCCTGGTGTTGTCCAAAGAAGCCACCCTAAGATACGCATGGACTAGGGAAGTGAGTCTATCTCAACTGGTTAGGGGAGTAGATGTACAAACCCAACACCCAAGTTTAAATCCCCAGGGAAGTGAATTTAGGTTGTTATTTATGCTTGAGGATCAGCCCTTCCACATACTCATGCAATTTATCCTGAGAACCAGTCTTGGTTATTAACCAAGATAAAAAATCCTGATACTCATGCTTATAAGGCCATGCGCATCCCTAGTTGGTGCAGAGGGCGGGGAAGTGAAATCCCCCCCAATTTAAAGAACCCTCTATCCCCTGTGCGGCGGCGCTGCGCCGCCCTGGGGAGCCGCTACATGTCGGCTCCAGACCTCCCCCTCGCAAGATCCTCTCCCGCCGCTGCCAGAGGTGTCGCAAGGCAAAGCCCAGGTGGCGCGGCAGCGTTTTCTCCTCGGCCAAATTCCAGATCGGCGTGGCAGCCATCCACTCCGGCCTTATCTATGGCAGTGGCGTGGCGCGACGTTAACTAGAGTCGGCTTGCAGGCGGCGAAGGCGGACGGCACGATGGCCAGCGGCGATGGCGGTGTGCGACCGTTCTGGACCCATATGGGTTCCGGCGGGCCGACTGGCGGCGGTCCTGGCCTCTCCTCGACTCCGTCAACGACACGCAAATTGTAGATTAGACCCACAAGATGAGGACTTTGGGGGCTCCGCCCCTAGTTGTGGTGGTGGTGGCCTCTGTCTTCGCCGGAGATGGTCGGCCGTCTAGTTGTGGCGGATCCCTTGATCTCACAGCTAGTCACGGCGGCGATTTGGGGAGGCGTGGCTGCCGGTGAAAACTGAGTTCTGACTACGGTCATGACACGCGATGGCATTGAGTATTGAGTACACCTAATCAATTCATATTAACTAAATGAACTAATAACTAAATAAATGTAAGATGTATTTTATAGAATTAAAAATATTTATAAATGTTATATACATTTCACCAGAATGTTTCTTTTTGTGTCCTTTTATTTTTGAGAAAATAATTTTAAAGTCTAAAATTAACATGAAAATGTAATATCATCTTTTTGTGCAACAAAAGATATTACAGCTTTTAATTTACAGCAATTTGTGGTGTGAATCATACAACCCCGCAATGAAAAAGCTGTTCAAAAGAGTTTTTGCCCCTAGTTCACTTGACAACTTGTCTAAAGTCTGTGAAGTACTTTCTCTATTCCAAACGAGATATTTTGTTTAGCTTAAATAGCCTACCAAACATTTAGTAATATTTTGGAACAGATTCAAAAAATAATAAGCAACTCTAGCGAGGATTGAGAAACCGTGTGTAGAAGAAAGATCTTGAAAAAATCAAAAAAAGAAAGATCTTGATGATTCATGGCGTCTGCTTGCTGTCGAGCTCCCACGATGTGTCTCGGTTGTCGACTTGCAGCTATAAAAAGCGTGTTTTGAATTACACTCCACATCACCACTGAAACTGCTCGATCGTTGCATTCCAGATCACTGTACAACGTCCGTTATTAAAAGTTAAGGCCAGATAGTGCGAGGCCCGAATAGCTGGCTTACTTCTTATAAACGGGCCAGGATTCCATAGAAGACCATCGTACATTATTGGGCCGCTCCACTACACGGGAACGCTGAGCATTATGCAGGAAACAGAGGTTTATTTAGTACCACCTCGGCAATTAACACAGAGCAAGACCGGTTTAAATAGGGAGTTCCATAGAACAAAAGCACGACCTTACTTGAACAGGATCTCTTCTGTAGTAGTCGTACCGTTGCATCCTTGACTAATAAGGAGGCAAGCGCAAAAGCTTGGTTGATGACATCTGACCTCTGGGCCAGAGCGTGATTAACGGCTGGTATCAGAGTTGCTGATCCCATAGCTGTAGATGATCGTTCCTGCGAAGCTATAGCTGACCAGGGTGGCTCACAGGTTGTCTGACAGGCCCAAAACTCTTTTTGTGTGTCTCTGCCCTTTTAATATATCTTGAGCTCTTGACATGGTAAAATAACGCTGAAATCCAAGCTGATTGGGAGGGGTCCGAGTTGCTACCCATGAACAGAGGCTTCATCGAACACTACTACTGTAACTGAGAGCCCTCATGTTGTCACATTGCCCGGACAAACATTCCCGAAAGCCTGAAGCACTATTTGGCTAATTGCAGCTAGCGAAATGAATATGCGGCGTTGTTGCTGCTGTATGCGGTGGGATCAGAAGCTAATGGGATGGAGCTTATTTTGCCATATGTCTCGCTGCAAAGCTTCTCCTCGGCGGCGGCCCAGACAAATTTTGTTTGTTATTAGCACGTAAATCTAGGGAGTCACTGCGTAAGACAGTAAGTAGAGGTACAGTGCAAGCGTGGTCCATCGAGGCAGCACGTAGGTTTGATTGCGGGAACGGCACAAAAGGATAAAGCGTCAGTACTGACCAATGGAAACAAGGCAAAAGCTTTGCCTTTTATATTGATATAGAAGGAGCAAAGACAAAGGTTCGGCCGAGACCAAAAATAAAAAGGCACAGAGCCACACCGGCAGCACCAGGTGCCACCAAAAAAACAAAACCTACTACTCACAAATCTCCGCCAACTTCTTGGCGCCCGCCAGGATCCAGTTGCTGCTTTCACTTCTGATGCGCTGGAAAAGAACAAAGGGCATTGTGAAGGTGTTGTTGAAAACCCTCGCGTTTCGCTCCTTCCAAATTTCCCAGGTGATTAGGATGATCGCCGTCATGAGACCCTCGCGGGAAGGTGAAGGAGTGGCAGCCAAGTCTTTCCAGTAGTCGAAAATAGTGGGCTTGGAGACCCCAAGGCCCTGAATTAGCGAAGGGCATTTTAGCCACGAAGACGCTTCGGTCCAAATCCTCTTGGAGTATCTACATTCGAACAATAGGTGTCTTCCCGTCTCTGGCTGATTTCTGCAGAGTTGACAGACGGCATGGTGAGGCCACCCTCTGATGGCGAGGCGGTCTGAGGTCCACAACCGGTTTTGGACGGCTAACCAAGCAAAGAAAGAGCACTTTGGAGGAGCCCAAGCGTTCCAGACGACGGCCATGAAAGGGCAAGCAGAGGCACCGAAGAACTGCGCCTTGTAAGCGGACTTAGCCGAATAAACGCCCGAGGTGGATAGGGTCTGTGAGGACCCCGGATTAAGTACCCGAGATACTCGTTATGTTTCCTGCAACAATCCCGTGATCAGTCTGTTGCTGCACATAACTCGAATTGGTATCACAGAACATCCATAAATACCGAATAGATATACTTACGTGATTGAAGTCATAAGCTTCAACAGGTACTTGCAGCGGAAATCACCAAACAACGTGGAGCCCAAGTCATTCGCCTTAACCCTACAGGCAGCTGACTGGGAAGCGCCCTAGTTCGCAAAGACGCCAGTGAACCCTTCTTCTTGGACTGCTCTTCTGCTAAAATCTGGCTAAGACAATAGCCAGGGACGAAACCAATATGAGTACATTTGATTGTACTCGCAAACTACCCCAACCTGAGCATGCACTAGTTTTGATAATCTTTAAAACCTTTAGTTTTTAGAAAAACATCTCTATATCTTTATTTAAAAAAAAGAAGAGTAGATCTTTAATCTTGTTGAAGACAAATCATTTTGGAAAGTAGTTTTTCCCGCTATCTTTGTTAAAAAGGTAAGAAGTCTTTTTAAACCTTTTTCTCGAAAGTATACCCTTTATAAAAAAAAAGGTAAGAAATCTCTTTTAAAACTTTTTCCTCGAAAATCACCGTCTTGTCCACGGCCCCGACCTGGTCACTTATTTTCCAGCAACCTTATACCAACTCATTGGTATAGTGGCATAAAACAATCTCCACGTCATTTTATTTCAACACTCAAAACCTTGTAAAACTTGCACATGGTCTTAGGACAGCCTCCCAACTGTCCATATCCGAGGACTCGGCTATTCGAATAGTTTTACACTCTGCAGAGGTAGTACGCTTTTCCCACACCCATCCGGTCACTCATCGTGTCAGCCACGTCCCGCCATACCAGAGGTATGCGAAGTTGAGTTCCCGGCCATAGTCTGTCCTTTGCTCATGCTAGTATAGGACCCTGCCTCTACGACACTTTCCATCGACACTTAAATCCTCAGAAACTAAGTGTGAGGACTCGTAGTTCTGCCCGGCGGACCCAAGGGAGCCCTTCAATCCTCTTCCTCCGACACGTTCATACCGGCTTCCGGTAGACTTCAATGAAGAGGACCCAGGTCAGGGGGTAGGTCCTCAGACCATCCCCTCATGGAACGAGGTTCTCCTCGTTATTGAGGCATCCAGTACTAACACGAGCAAATTATATGGCTACGCCCTTGCCCATATGTGGGTAAGTGTGGTCGCACAGGGTATTGGTTGGTCGTCATAGTACTAGGACACAATGTGCATTTTTCTCAAGAACAACACCACCATTCTTCAACTGAACACCGACCTCTCGGCATTCCATCTTCATCCAAGTACTTTCAAGGGAGTTTTGAGAAACATTGTTTTTCCCATCCTATAGTTTTACATAAACAAACTGATATTTCTACATAGAGTGGCAAAATAGTTTTTCATAAACTTTTGAAAAGGTTTTCACAATCATTTCTAATCTTCATAGCAAAATACTTTTAACCAAAACTTGGGTGGTTCGTAATCCCACCAAAAGGATTTTCACAGAAGGTTTTGGAGTAAAACAAATTCATTTCGAAATCATTGTATACCACTGACACCTCTACATCGGGTGTCTTAATAATATACTTGTATTTTGGAAAAGGGTTTTCAAAATCATAGCTTTTGTGGCAAACACCACATAAATCATTATGCTAATTATAAGTAAAACAGGTAAATCAAAATAGATGTATATAGATGCAAGCTCAGTGAAGTAGCTTGCCTGGTTTCAGCATAATGTCCTTGGTCTTCTTCTCATTGATTAAAGAAATAAAAATCTCATCCTTCCTCGATCAATTCTCTCCAAATACCACTCCGGTAGCGTTATTATCTAGCGTCGCAACAGGGAAATAAACAACAATCAATACATCACACAAAACCACAAGTGGTGCACAAACAAATAACAACCACAAGCATCAAACTAATTATTCAAGCAACAAACTAGGATCTACACTTACAAGGGTCTTTTACAAATCAGTGGTCTAACACTTCTACACAAACGAGGGCCAGATAATAGGTAGCAGGGATGACATGCTACAATATCAGTAGCTATGAAAGGCTACTGATGTTCAACATCATTTCTAAAATCATGCACACAAATGATTTTATTTGCAAACAATTCCTAAAAGTTAGGAAATTCGAGGAACTATCCATACTAGGGACATTATTCCCTAATAAACACTAGCAACACTACACTCTTCCTAACATGCTATCAAACCAGTAGCAATATGGCATGCTACTGGTGGTCTAGCAACACTAACTAAAACAAACTCCACACTAAGGATTTTCTACTAAAACAAGTCCTATTGACTAGGAGAATCTAGGAAAATACTACCCTAGTAATATTAACACTAGATGACTAAATGCAATACTAAACTTTTTCCAAAGTGCTACAATACAGAGCTAACACATTCCTAGTAATTAGTATCACACCTATACATGCTAGAAACACAAAAGAGATACTAACACACCCTATATAGTTAAATAAAACTATGAACATTAATTAACAGAAAAGCATAACACCTAGTTAATTACACCAAAAATAATCTATAGCTCTAAAAATCACACCAAGCTAGGATTAGGTACTCCCAGTCATACAGAAGATCACACAAGTGGATTCACACCAAAATTCATCACCAAACAATTTACAAAAATCCTAGAAAAGCTCTCTGGTCATTTACTAAAGTGGATGCCATTTTATCTAGGAAGCTCATTTGCATAAGAGGCCAATTGCTACTGCTAGGTAACACTTAGAGCTTTCTAGACCTGTTGAGTTTGCATTTTTGGCTATCCTAGAAAAATAGTTATTAAAGTTTTGGTATAAACCAGTGGTTCTGGCTCTCATTTATTTTCTCCAAAAATAATTATCCAAAAGTGGTTCTACCACTTGGATCTGGTTGGGAACATGTCAGTCTACAACCAGGATTTTTGGTTTGGCCAGATTTGAAATTTTCATATTTTAAATCGATTTAAACCAGTGGATCCAGTTTCTGTTAAAACAGAAAAGATTAAAACACTGGAGGAAAAAAAAAACTACGGTGGGCTGGATTGGTCCCGAGCTGGGCGGCACAGTACTGGACCGGCCCGCCAGCTTGCGCGGCGCGCGGGAAATAAAAAAAAAGACAGGATTCAATCGCGGCCGTTGATCCGAGATCCGACGCCTCCTGTTCTTCGTCTTCTTCTCCACACCACGGGATCGCACGGGACAGAGAGAGGGACGGCTCGGAACGAGCTGGATGCTCACCGTGGGACGGCCGGCGGCGGACAGCAGGGACGGGAGGTGGTTGCGGATGGTCTCGGCGATGGTGGGGCAGCGCGGCGAGGTCGCGGAGGCACCACAGAAGCCACGCGCAACTGCGCGGCCAACGGTGTCCGGAGCGGCCCGCGGGCGGTCGAGCATGGTGGCGGCGACCTGCAGCACCAACGTGCAAATGGAGATGTCTCAGAGATAGGTATGGAGTAGGGGAGCAAGGTGGTGCAGAGGAAAGGAGCAGAGGTGGACGGTGACGACGGCAACCTTCAGAGGGATCTTCTCGGGATATTGGCGAGGACGAGCTCCTCCTCGCTCAAAGGGAGCGAGAGGGACTCGGGTTCTGGGTGGAGTGGCAATACAGAGGTGGGGGAGTAGAATGGACAAGGTGGGAGGACGGGGAGAGAGGCTGTGGCTACTTATTCATGCTGGTGCCGGTTCACGGTGCACTGGGTGCACGGGCACGAGCAGGGAGGTCACAGGAGGGGCTTGTGGAGCACGGCAGCGCGAGCGGCTGCGCTGAGAGGTGTCGTGGGGGTCACAGAGGGGCAGGGAGCGAGGAGCACGTGCTGGGTACCGTGGTGACGAAGAACGCCGTCGGCGTTGACGTGCACGGTGAGCGCGGATTGGACAAGCGTGGCTCGGGCAGAAGGGGACATATCTCGCGCGTGGCCTCGACCAGAAGGAAGAGGGGAAACATAGGAGCTCTGTGGCGCGCTCAGGGGCAGTGGAATGGTCTCCATCTCCTTGCCCACTTGAGCACGGGAACGAGAGGGGAGAGAAGAGAGCAGGAGAGAGTGCAGGGGAGCGGGGGTGCAGTGCGGCGTGCTGGAGGGAGCACGGCAGCAAGGATCAAGGCGACGTGCGGGAGGGAGCACAGCACGGCGGAGTGAAGTACGGCAGCAAGGCGAACACGGCTCGGCGGCGTGAGCTACACGGTGAAGAGATGAACCTTTTGCAGAAAACCCCCTGGCTGCCTTCTTCATCTACTTCTTTTATCTCCTTTTTAATCCAGTAGCTGTTTAGGGATTTTATTGGGGCCCTAAAACATTTTAGAAAATTCTGAAATTATTTAGGTAGCCTCCCCACAACATGTGGAGGCTCCACAAAAATTGGTGTTTTAAAATAAAATGTTTTGGACAGTATTTGTTCATAGGGTTTAATTTTGGCATTTTTTTGCCCATTTTGAAAAGATGATTAATGGTGATAATAAAGAGGGTCGAGAGGAATTGTTTTTGAAGTGAGAAGAGATGGTTCAAGATATAAAACACAAAACTGGTTTTTAAATACCTTGTATTTTGAAAACATTCATCATTTCATGCGAAATAATGAAGTTGGGTTTTAAAACAGTTTTCAGGAATTTCAATAAGGACTAGCCATGAAGAGCTCATGAGAATAAGGGTGGGTTGATCTCCAAAATTTTAACCAACAGCTTAGATGGAGAGTGTGGATGTCAAGGATGGGTGGTGTGGTGGTGCATTGGCACATAGGCCAAATTTCCAATAACCACAGGGTGAAAAGTTGGATAAACAAGCAAACAACTTCAAATCTTTTCAATTTTGATTTGATATGGAAGAGGAGATGGAGTAGATGAGATATACCAAGATGCATTTCCAACATGTCCCAGATTTAACCAAATGGTAAGGGTCTGGAAATGCTATCTGACAACAGGAGTGAAGATAGGTCCAGAGATGTATTGGTCAAGGTTCCTTCAAGGGTTTAAGATATGCAAGGTGGTGGTGATGCTCATTTAGGTCACACATGACCATGAGCATGTCAGGGGTTTCTCTCAAGATTTTCAGTGTAAGAATAAAATAGGGCCTTTGAGTATCCTTTGAATCCAAAGAATAAAATAGGATTTCATAGTTTAAATAAAATTAAGTGGTAACTATATTATTTTGAGAAGAGAGGGGTATGAGAATGAGATGGTCATCTTATTACCTTACCCAAGGAATTATTTTCACAAAGAAAAATATTTGCTTGAGAGAAATAGAGAGTGAGGTAGATAGATTAATATATTAAGATCATTTCCTTTTAACTGGTGATCCTAATTCAATTGGTGGAGTAGGTTTAGGAGCTTTGCTTTATTTAAGTCACAAAGCAACTTGTTGTCAAGTGTGTTTTAATTTATTGGTCTAGCACACTTGATTGATTTATGCACACAAGCAACAACACGACAAGATCAACATCACAACCAAGACCAGATAACTCAAACAACAAGTCACACAAGGTCAAACAGAGCAACGGGAAGGAAATCACAATCATTTGTGAAACATTTCAAAAAGTTTTTTGTTGGTTCTGAAATTTGGGGTCTGGTAAAACTAAGTTTTTCTTGGTTCCAAAATTTGGGGTGTTACAGATCCTTCCCCCCTTAAAATAAATCTCGTCCTCGAGATTTGCCCGGGGGTACAGGGGAGTACGAGGGCACGGGTTTTGGGCTGACTATACTTCCGAGGTCGAGGCTCCTTTAGTGAGGTTGCCATGTGAGATCTTGACCACTTGGTGTTGCGAGGCTTTCTTTGTCGATAAATTCCTGTGATGAGCCTGGATCCTTGATGATGGGATTGACGTGACGGTTGACGCTGATGAAGAGTCCTGGTTGGTTGTTTCCAGATACTTCAAGGCTACGGTGCAAGGAACTAATTATTAACGTGTCCTGGTATACGCAGTGCAAGTCTCCCCCCCTTAAAAAGGGATCGTGAAGGGTCGCGTTGAAGGTTGCAGCTGGAGTTGACTTGGAGGCTTCGTTCTTCTTGAGTAGCTTGACGATCTCCATCTGGGGTGTCGTTCTTCAGTGCTTGGGTTTGGTGCAGATATCACTTCCTGATAGTGTCTCCTTCCGAGAGTCGCAGATGGGGACGCGTTGTTCTCAGGATGCGTCAAGTCCGTAGACTTGACTCTCTACGGTTTCTAGTTAGTAGGAGGACGCCAAAACTTCTAGTTGCACCGGAGCTTGTTTGGTGGTTGATTGTCGTCCACAGCAGGTGCTTCCGGCGTTTGGGTCTTCTTGGATGTCGCTGGATAAATTTTCTTCGTTCTTGTACTTCTTCGGTTGGGTAGAGGAGAGACGTCGTGGTTGACTTCCTTGTTCTTGGGCTTCACAAAGCTTCATAAGAATCTTCAGGGGTAGAGTAGAGTGCCCAGAGGTTTCGGGGGAGTCTAAAGATTTAATTCAAGGATTCTAGAGATAGGTGGTTTGGGGTGTGGATCGATGATTTCTATTAGTTAGTTGTATAAGAATGTGGGTGTCCTTTATGACATCGAATTGCCTTAGTCATACAAGAAGGATTTGTTAACAAGGTAGCTAGTCTTGTAATCAAACCACTTTTCATATTCCAGAGGCTGAGATGTAAGGGATTATCTGACATTCCATTTATTTGTATATGACACTCAATTGTTAGAGTATACAGAAGTGATTTGTTAACAAGTTCATGAGGCTTGTTACCAAATTACTTCTATATAACACGAACATTGGAATATCACACTATTTCTTGAGAGATTAAGAATAATAGATTCTGATTTAAGAGTTTCCAAATACTCAATGATAGTCTGGTATACTGCTTCTTTGCCAACCTAAGGAATCTCTCTTCAATGTCTTCTTGTCGTAGTTCCTCCTTTGTGCGGTCTCTGAGCTCGAATCTTCGTAGAAATTCTTATGCACTCCTTGAGTTCCTCTAGTTGCCAATCTGAGATGAGTCTCCTTACTTCCTCGTTTCTTGTCAAGGTTTGCAGTCCTAGATGATTAGTTGGTACTATCAAGGACTTAGGTCAGATGTTAATCTTCACGAGGTTGGCATAAAATTGCAGTTTCCTTCGAGATCTTGACGCACTTGCTCCAGATGGTGCATGAATGACTTGCCGGTTAGGTTGTAAAAATCTCAGGCTATTTGGTTAAAGATCGGGGGTCTTTTGTATCTTGCGGAACTGTCAGTTCTCACGGGAGATGGTTTAGATGAGAGGGAAAATATCTTAGAAAGATTTTCCTAGGCGGGTTTATATCTGCAACAAGGTGCAGCTGTGGCCAAGAGGCCAAGAGTCAAAAGGAGTGTTATAAAAAGGAGAAATTTTTGAAATTACTTCGTGCTGCCGACAAGGCATGATTGTGAAACACGCATGGAAAACATCACACAAACGGAGCACACCCAAGCAAAGAACTTCACAGACAAACAACACACAAGGTACATTTAGTACCAAAGGGCGTCTAATACTCGTGGTAGTTGGGTTGTAGAACCAAGGTTCCTATCAGGTTTATCCTATGGTCTTGGTTAAACAGGGTTGGTGAAGTCTTCACTTTGTCGCTTTAGGCTTCAGTAGGAAAAATTGAGATTGTCGAGGTAGTAACTGAGTGGAATTGTTGACGTTGAGTTGAGGTCTTCGGAGGTCTCTTGCTTTGTTGATATCGACGATCCTGGTATTTGCAGATCGATCACCTTGATGTTGAATGTTGAATATTCAAGATGGATGCTCCTTCTTGTAGGTGCTAACTAGTTAGGTCTCACTTGGGTTCATCGTCAAGTATTTTGAACGGGTAAGAGGGAGTAGAGAAATCCTTGGTAAATCTTAAAATAGAAGGGTAAGACTCAGAAATAATCTGAAAAGATGAGAAGAGTGGAAGTCATTTTTTTGGACTTCCCTAGATAAAGATATATTTTTGGTATTAACATATTTTTAACAAAATATTTTCTTTTCCTAACTAACGTCCATGCTAACTAAGGTCTGTTACAGTCAGGATGGCTCTGATACCAAGTCTGTGAGGACCCCGGATTAAGTACCCGAGATACTCGTTATGTTTCCTGCAACAATCCCGTGATCAGTCTGTTGCTGCACATAACTCGAATTGGTATCACAGAACATCCATAAATACCGAATAGATATACTTACGTGATTGAAGTCATAAGCTTCAACAGGTACTTGCAGCGGAAATCACCAAACAACGTGGAGCCCAAGTCATTCGCCTTAACCCTACAGGCAGCTGACTGGGAAGCGCCCTAGTTCGCAAAGACGCCAGTGAACCCTTCTTCTTGGACTGCTCTTCTGCTAAAATCTGGCTAAGACAATAGCCAGGGACGAAACCAATATGAGTACATTTGATTGTACTCGCAAACTACCCCAACCTGAGCATGCACTAGTTTTGATAATCTTTAAAACCTTTAGTTTTTAGAAAAACATCTCTATATCTTTATTTAAAAAAAAGAAGAGTAGATCTTTAATCTTGTTGAAGACAAATCATTTTGGAAAGTAGTTTTTCCCTCTATCTTTGTTAAAAAGGTAAGAAGTCTTTTTAAACCTTTTTCTCGAAAGTATACCCTTTATAAAAAAAGGTAAGAAATCTCTTTTAAAACTTTTTCCTCGAAAATCACCGTCTTGTCCACGCCCCGACCTGGTCACTTATTTTCCAGCAACCTTATACCAACTCATTGGTATAGTGGCATAAAACAATCTCCACGTCATTTTATTTCAACACTCAAAACCTTGTAAAACTTGCACATGGTCTTAGGACAGCCTCCCAACTGTCCATATCCGAGGACTCGGCTATTCGAATAGTTTTACACTCTGCAGAGGTAGTACGCTTTTCCCACACCCATCCGGTCACTCATCGTGTCAGCCACGTCCCGCCATACCAGAGGTATGCGAAGTTGAGTTCCCGGCCATAGTCTGTCCTTTGCTCATGCTAGTATAGGACCCTGCCTCTACGACACTTTCCATCGACACTTAAATCCTCAGAAACTAAGTGTGAGGACTCGTAGTTCTGCCCGGCGGACCCAAGGGAGCCCTTCAATCCTCTTCCTCCGACACGTTCATACCGGCTTCCGGTAGACTTCAATGAAGAGGACCCAGGTCAGGGGGTAGGTCCTCAGACCATCCCCTCATGGAACGAGGTTCTCCTCGTTATTGAGGCATCCAGTACTAACACGAGCAAATTATATGGCTACGCCCTTGCCCATATGTGGGTAAGTGTGGTCGCACAGGGTATTGGTTGGTCGTCATAGTACTAGGACACAATGTGCATTTTTCTCAAGAACAACACCACCATTCTTCAACTGAACACCGACCTCTCGGCATTCCATCTTCATCCAAGTACTTTCAAGGGAGTTTTGAGAAACATTGTTTTTCCCATCCTATAGTTTTACATAAACAAACTGATATTTCTACATAGAGTGGCAAAATAGTTTTTCATAAACTTTTGAAAAGGTTTTCACAATCATTTCTAATCTTCATAGCAAAATACTTTTAACCAAAACTTGGGTGGTTCGTAATCCCACCAAAAGGATTTTCACAGAAGGTTTTGGAGTAAAACAAATTCATTTCGAAATCATTGTATACCACTGACACCTCTACATCGGGTGTCTTAATAATATACTTGTATTTTGGAAAAGGGTTTTCAAAATCATAGCTTTTGTGGCAAACACCACATAAATCATTATGCTAATTATAAGTAAAACAGGTAAATCAAAATAGATGTATATAGATGCAAGCTCAGTGAAGTAGCTTGCCTGGTTTCAGCATAATGTCCTTGGTCTTCTTCTCATTGATTAAAGAAATAAAAATCTCATCCTTCCTCGATCAATTCTCTCCAAATACCACTCCGGTAGCGTTATTATCTAGCGTCGCAACAGGGAAATAAACAACAATCAATACATCACACAAAACCACAAGTGGTGCACAAACAAATAACAACCACAAGCATCAAACTAATTATTCAAGCAACAAACTAGGATCTACACTTACAAGGGTCTTTTACAAATCAGTGGTCTAACACTTCTACACAAACGAGGGCCAGATAATAGGTAGCAGGGATGACATGCTACAATATCAGTAGCTATGAAAGGCTACTGATGTTCAACATCATTTCTAAAATCATGCACACAAATGATTTTATTTGCAAACAATTCCTAAAAGTTAGGAAATTCGAGGAACTATCCATACTAGGGACATTATTCCCTAATAAACACTAGCAACACTACACTCTTCCTAACATGCTATCAAACCAGTAGCAATATGGCATGCTACTGGTGGTCTAGCAACACTAACTAAAACAAACTCCACACTAAGGATTTTCTACTAAAACAAGTCCTATTGACTAGGAGAATCTAGGAAAATACTACCCTAGTAATATTAACACTAGATGACTAAATGCAATACTAAACTTTTTCCAAAGTGCTACAATACAGAGCTAACACATTCCTAGTAATTAGTATCACACCTATACATGCTAGAAACACAAAAGAGATACTAACACACCCTATATAGTTAAATAAAACTATGAACATTAATTAACAGAAAAGCATAACACCTAGTTAATTACACCAAAAATAATCTATAGCTCTAAAAATCACACCAAGCTAGGATTAGGTACTCCCAGTCATACAGAAGATCACACAAGTGGATTCACACCAAAATTCATCACCAAACAATTTACAAAAATCCTAGAAAAGCTCTCTGGTCATTTACTAAAGTGGATGCCATTTTATCTAGGAAGCTCATTTGCATAAGAGGCCAATTGCTACTGCTAGGTAACACTTAGAGCTTTCTAGACCTGTTGAGTTTGCATTTTTGGCTATCCTAGAAAAATAGTTATTAAAGTTTTGGTATAAACCAGTGGTTCTGGCTCTCATTTATTTTCTCCAAAAATAATTATCCAAAAGTGGTTCTACCACTTGGATCTGGTTGGGAACATGTCAGTCTACAACCAGGATTTTTGGTTTGGCCAGATTTGAAATTTTCATATTTTAAATCGATTTAAACCAGTGGATCCAGTTTCTGTTAAAACAGAAAAGATTAAAACACTGGAGGAAAAAAAAAACTACGGTGGGCTGGATTGGTCCCGAGCTGGGCGGCACAGTACTGGACCGGCCCGCCAGCTTGCGCGGCGCGCGGGAAATAAAAAAAAAGACAGGATTCAATCGCGGCCGTTGATCCGAGATCCGACGCCTCCTGTTCTTCGTCTTCTTCTCCACACCACGGGATCGCACGGGACAGAGAGAGGGACGGCTCGGAACGAGCTGGATGCTCACCGTGGGACGGCCGGCGGCGGACAGCAGGGACGGGAGGTGGTTGCGGATGGTCTCGGCGATGGTGGGGCAGCGCGGCGAGGTCGCGGAGGCACCACAGAAGCCACGCGCAACTGCGCGGCCAACGGTGTCCGGAGCGGCCCGCGGGCGGTCGAGCATGGTGGCGGCGACCTGCAGCACCAACGTGCAAATGGAGATGTCTCAGAGATAGGTATGGAGTAGGGGAGCAAGGTGGTGCAGAGGAAAGGAGCAGAGGTGGACGGTGACGACGGCAACCTTCAGAGGGATCTTCTCGGGATATTGGCGAGGACGAGCTCCTCCTCGCTCAAAGGGAGCGAGAGGGACTCGGGTTCTGGGTGGAGTGGCAATACAGAGGTGGGGGAGTAGAATGGACAAGGTGGGAGGACGGGGAGAGAGGCTGTGGCTACTTATTCATGCTGGTGCCGGTTCACGGTGCACTGGGTGCACGGGCACGAGCAGGGAGGTCACAGGAGGGGCTTGTGGAGCACGGCAGCGCGAGCGGCTGCGCTGAGAGGTGTCGTGGGGGTCACAGAGGGGCAGGGAGCGAGGAGCACGTGCTGGGTACCGTGGTGACGAAGAACGCCGTCGGCGTTGACGTGCACGGTGAGCGCGGATTGGACAAGCGTGGCTCGGGCAGAAGGGGACATATCTCGCGCGTGGCCTCGACCAGAAGGAAGAGGGGAAACATAGGAGCTCTGTGGCGCGCTCAGGGGCAGTGGAATGGTCTCCATCTCCTTGCCCACTTGAGCACGGGAACGAGAGGGGAGAGAAGAGAGCAGGAGAGAGTGCAGGGGAGCGGGGGTGCAGTGCGGCGTGCTGGAGGGAGCACGGCAGCAAGGATCAAGGCGACGTGCGGGAGGGAGCACAGCACGGCGGAGTGAAGTACGGCAGCAAGGCGAACACGGCTCGGCGGCGTGAGCTACACGGTGAAGAGATGAACCTTTTGCAGAAAACCCCCTGGCTGCCTTCTTCATCTACTTCTTTTATCTCCTTTTTAATCCAGTAGCTGTTTAGGGATTTTATTGGGGCCCTAAAACATTTTAGAAAATTCTGAAATTATTTAGGTAGCCTCCCCACAACATGTGGAGGCTCCACAAAAATTGGTGTTTTAAAATAAAATGTTTTGGACAGTATTTGTTCATAGGGTTTAATTTTGGCATTTTTTTGCCCATTTTGAAAAGATGATTAATGGTGATAATAAAGAGGGTCGAGAGGAATTGTTTTTGAAGTGAGAAGAGATGGTTCAAGATATAAAACACAAAACTGGTTTTTAAATACCTTGTATTTTGAAAACATTCATCATTTCATGCGAAATAATGAAGTTGGGTTTTAAAACAGTTTTCAGGAATTTCAATAAGGACTAGCCATGAAGAGCTCATGAGAATAAGGGTGGGTTGATCTCCAAAATTTTAACCAACAGCTTAGATGGAGAGTGTGGATGTCAAGGATGGGTGGTGTGGTGGTGCATTGGCACATAGGCCAAATTTCCAATAACCACAGGGTGAAAAGTTGGATAAATAAGCAAACAACTTCAAATCTTTTCAATTTTGATTTGATATGGAAGAGGAGATGGAGTAGATGAGATATACCAAGATGCATTTCCAACATGTCCCAGATTTAACCAAATGGTAAGGGTCTGGAAATGCTATCTGACAACAGGAGTGAAGATAGGTCCAGAGATGTATTGGTCAAGGTTCCTTCAAGGGTTTAAGATATGCAAGGTGGTGGTGATGCTCATTTAGGTCACACATGACCATGAGCATGTCAGGGGTTTCTCTCAAGATTTTCAGTGTAAGAATAAAATAGGGCCTTTGAGTATCCTTTGAATCCAAAGAATAAAATAGGATTTCATAGTTTAAATAAAATTAAGTGGTAACTATATTATTTTGAGAAGAGAGGGGTATGAGAATGAGATGGTCATCTTATTACCTTACCCAAGGAATTATTTTCACAAAGAAAAATATTTGCTTGAGAGAAATAGAGAGTGAGGTAGATAGATTAATATATTAAGATCATTTCCTTTTAACTGGTGATCCTAATTCAATTGGTGGAGTAGGTTTAGGAGCTTTGCTTTATTTAAGTCACAAAGCAACTTGTTGTCAAGTGTGTTTTAATTTATTGGTCTAGCACACTTGATTGATTTATGCACACAAGCAACAACACGACAAGATCAACATCACAACCAAGACCAGATAACTCAAACAACAAGTCACACAAGGTCAAACAGAGCAACGGGAAGGAAATCACAATCATTTGTGAAACATTTCAAAAAGTTTTTTGTTGGTTCTGAAATTTGGGGTCTGGTAAAACTAAGTTTTTCTTGGTTCCAAAATTTGGGGTGTTACAGATCCTTCCCCCCTTAAAATAAATCTCGTCCTCGAGATTTGCCCGGGGGTACAGGGGAGTACGAGGGCACGGGTTTTGGGCTGACTATACTTCCGAGGTCGAGGCTCCTTTAGTGAGGTTGCCATGTGAGATCTTGACCACTTGGTGTTGCGAGGCTTTCTTTGTCGATAAATTCCTGTGATGAGCCTGGATCCTTGATGATGGGATTGACGTGACGGTTGACGCTGATGAAGAGTCCTGGTTGGTTGTTTCCAGATACTTCAAGGCTACGGTGCAAGGAACTAATTATTAACGTGTCCTGGTATACGCAGTGCAAGTCTCCCCCCCTTAAAAAGGGATCGTGAAGGGTCGCGTTGAAGGTTGCAGCTGGAGTTGACTTGGAGGCTTCGTTCTTCTTGAGTAGCTTGACGATCTCCATCTGGGGTGTCGTTCTTCAGTGCTTGGGTTTGGTGCAGATATCACTTCCTGATAGTGTCTCCTTCCGAGAGTCGCAGATGGGGACGCGTTGTTCTCAGGATGCGTCAAGTCCGTAGACTTGACTCTCTACGGTTTCTAGTTAGTAGGAGGACGCCAAAACTTCTAGTTGCACCGGAGCTTGTTTGGTGGTTGATTGTCGTCCACAGCAGGTGCTTCCGGCGTTTGGGTCTTCTTGGATGTCGCTGGATAAATTTTCTTCGTTCTTGTACTTCTTCGGTTGGGTAGAGGAGAGACGTCGTGGTTGACTTCCTTGTTCTTGGGCTTCACAAAGCTTCATAAGAATCTTCAGGGGTAGAGTAGAGTGCCCAGAGGTTTCGGGGGAGTCTAAAGATTTAATTCAAGGATTCTAGAGATAGGTGGTTTGGGGTGTGGATCGATGATTTCTATTAGTTAGTTGTATAAGAATGTGGGTGTCCTTTATGACATCGAATTGCCTTAGTCATACAAGAAGGATTTGTTAACAAGGTAGCTAGTCTTGTAATCAAACCACTTTTCATATTCCAGAGGCTGAGATGTAAGGGATTATCTGACATTCCATTTATTTGTATATGACACTCAATTGTTAGAGTATACAGAAGTGATTTGTTAACAAGTTCATGAGGCTTGTTACCAAATTACTTCTATATAACACGAACATTGGAATATCACACTATTTCTTGAGAGATTAAGAATAATAGATTCTGATTTAAGAGTTTCCAAATACTCAATGATAGTCTGGTATACTGCTTCTTTGCCAACCTAAGGAATCTCTCTTCAATGTCTTCTTGTCGTAGTTCCTCCTTTGTGCGGTCTCTGAGCTCGAATCTTCGTAGAAATTCTTATGCACTCCTTGAGTTCCTCTAGTTGCCAATCTGAGATGAGTCTCCTTACTTCCTCGTTTCTTGTCAAGGTTTGCAGTCCTAGATGATTAGTTGGTACTATCAAGGACTTAGGTCAGATGTTAATCTTCACGAGGTTGGCATAAAATTGCAGTTTCCTTCGAGATCTTGACGCACTTGCTCCAGATGGTGCATGAATGACTTGCCGGTTAGGTTGTAAAAATCTCAGGCTATTTGGTTAAAGATCGGGGGTCTTTTGTATCTTGCGGAACTGTCAGTTCTCACGGGAGATGGTTTAGATGAGAGGGAAAATATCTTAGAAATATTTTCCTAGGCGGGTTTATATCTGCAACAAGGTGCAGCTGTGGCCAAGAGGCCAAGAGTCAAAAGGAGTGTTATAAAAAGGAGAAATTTTTGAAATTACTTCGTGCTGCCGACAAGGCATGATTGTGAAACACGCATGGAAAACATCACACAAACGGAGCACACCCAAGCAAAGAACTTCACAGACAAACAACACACAAGGTACATTTAGTACCAAAGGGCGTCTAATACTCGTGGTAGTTGGGTTGTAGAACCAAGGTTCCTATCAGGTTTATCCTATGGTCTTGGTTAAACAGGGTTGGTGAAGTCTTCACTTTGTCGCTTTAGGCTTCAGTAGGAAAAATTGAGATTGTCGAGGTAGTAACTGAGTGGAATTGTTGACGTTGAGTTGAGGTCTTCGGAGGTCTCTTGCTTTGTTGATATCGACGATCCTGGTATTTGCAGATCGATCACCTTGATGTTGAATGTTGAATATTCAAGATGGATGCTCCTTCTTGTAGGTGCTAACTAGTTAGGTCTCACTTGGGTTCATCGTCAAGTATTTTGAACGGGTAAGAGGGAGTAGAGAAATCCTTGGTAAATCTTAAAATAGAAGGGTAAGACTCAGAAATAATCTGAAAAGATGAGAAGAGTGGAAGTCATTTTTTTGGACTTCCCTAGATAAAGATATATTTTTGGTATTAACATATTTTTAACAAAATATTTTCTTTTCCTAACTAACGTCCATGCTAACTAAGGTCTGTCAGGCAGGGGGTGGAGGAGACCGTGCTCAGTGGCCATCTGAAGAGTTCTGTTGAGGGGATCAATGCCAATGTCGAAAAGCAGAGGGGAGAGAGGGTCTCCCTGCCTCAGCCCCCTTCCATGGATAATCTCGAGGCCAGGGATCCCGTTCAGCAGAACACGAGATGTGGCAGTAGAGAAGAGGATGGACACCCAAGCCCTCCACCGCGGAGGGAAGCCCCCGGCGCCGCATGACGTCCAACAGATAGTCCCAGCGCATAGAATCAAAAGCCTTGGCGATGTCGAGCTTGATGAGCAACATAGGCTTATGGGCGCGGTGGAGGCTTCTAGCAGTGTTTCTGACGTACATGATCAGTACTGACCAATGATTAGGCATTCAGGCCATGAGCTCACAAGTCAATAGGGAATGGTTTGTACACATCAGCTAATGAGGGGATCGTCTTCGAATTTGACTTTGCCGATCAGACACCAACGAAGGACGCTGTATATCTTTGTTCTTGGGTGATTAGACGACTAAGGCGAGGACCAACGGGCAGTGGACACGATTCTTTTTTTTTTTGAAGCGGGCGCAAAAAAATTGCCACAAGCTGAAATAATTAAGAAGAAAAGAAGGTAGAGCTCGGCCGAACGCTCTCTCTCCATCTACAGTAGATAGGAGAGGCGATTTTTTGCGAACTCCTTCCCCGACCACCTCGCTCGCCAGCGATTCGTGGGATTCCTCCCCTCCGTCGGCCGCTCCGGCGGCGGGAGGGTGGGGGATCCCCGGATCCCGGCCCGTATATAGTGTAGGTTGTGGTAGGAACCCCGCCGGCGGCGTTGTGGAGGTGGCGATGGTGTCGGTGGCTAGGTGGGGGTCGGCGCGCTTCCCCTTCTGCGGCGGCGCTCCTCGGAGCTCCGGCGTGGCGCGTGCGACTTTTGGCGGCCGGGGATCTTCGGATCTCTCGGCTTTCTCCGGTTCTTCCTCCTCCTTGCCGGCCGGCGGGGAAGTCGATCTCCATGCTGTGGTGCTTCGTTGGAGGATCCGGAGGCTGGAACTCAGGGCTGGGCGAGCTTGGCAGCTTCTGCCAGCGTTGGGGACGAAGACGGCTGCGGCAAGGTGGAGTTGCTGGAGCGGGAGGGTGCTCGCCGTGTTCGTTCACCGGCATAAGCTCCGCCGCTGCGCGGCGGACGGGCCTTGCGGCGATCTTCAAGGAAGGAGGTGCCCTCGGGCCGTGGCTAGAAGGAGGTCGGCGGTCTTCGTCTTCATCGCCGGTGGAGCTGCTGTTGCTTGCTCTGGTTCTGTATCCCCTGCGTATGGATTTCTGTACTCTGTTCTTGTACTTCATACGGTGTATGTGGTACTTTGTTGAATATACGTGGGCTTTCTAAAAAAATTAAGAAGAAAAGAATTGTCCAGTTAATTTATGAAAAACTGGAGCAAAACCAATACAAACAGACAACATGCAGACTACTCAAAAAACATGAAACCCTCAGCAGTAAAAACGACACAACCAACACTCAGGTTACGCAACGACCACGAACCCTCCCACCTCTACATCGCATGGAAATCCTACACAAGAAAATCGAAGAACATCATAGGTTCATAGTGAAATAATGTAAACAAATGTATTACTCCCTCCATTACTTGATGTAAGGTGTATAGTTTTTTGAGAAAAAAAAATCCCAAAATATAGAGTGTATTGCAATTTATGAATAATTTTACCCATCCAATATGGGTCCCAATCCTGAACGGAAGGATTTGACATCTTGTTTTAAATTTGTGACTATTGGGGACACATATCTACCAACTTTTTTCGGAAATGCCAAATACCCATTTCTCAATATTCGTGCAGAACACTATACATCATACATTCAGAAATGGAGGGATTATCATTCATGGTGAAAGAATGTAAACAAATGTATCACCGATAATACGCGTCTTATTTATAAAGATCAAATCACAAGCCACGGTTAAACTACCGACTTGAGAGAACTGAATAGATACTAGAACTCTACCTTTTACAAAAAGACCATTAGCTAAGAATAAAATTAGGATCCTGACCGAAAAACTTCTAAGTAAGAGGCCACATCCAAGAGAAAGTCGACATATCAACTCTTTATTCGAGCTAGACGCGGATCCATCACTGATCCGCAACTTTACTGACTTACAAAGTAACTTGCCAAAGGCAAAGTCATTTCTGTTGAAGAATCTAACCAACACATCACGCTAGATACGCCATCGAACTCTAGATCTAACATCGCCGCACGACGACGTAGGAGGAGAAAACCAGATCTACCAACCTCCATCCACAAATCTATCATAAGATTCACTATCTTCCAGCTATCACCAACACACACTACCGTCTGCACGTACTATTGAACAATCTCCCGAGGTCCGCTCCGACGCTGGACCGAGCACCGTTGCAACGGCGGAGGCAAAGGACACAAGTGCACTACAAGGACACAGTCACCACCATACATGCCCGTTTAAACAGATTACGACATAGATCAATTGCCGACCATAGAGCAAAACACGACATCGAAGAAGAATATAAAACATTTTTATTCATCACCGTCATTGCCCTTGCCGAAGCCAAGACGCCAAGCGGCCGAAAAGTCTAAACTACACAAAAGCTCTAACCCTATAGCTACATAGATCCGAACGCGAGATCCAACGACCCCAGAACACTAACGACCAAAGGTCATCAGCGGAGGGAAGCCAGCTGCCATAATGTAGCTTGACATGTCTTTCTTGCAGAAACTCTAAAGAGACACCACATGCTGGATAGTACATGGGGACTTGGGGAGCCAGTGAGTGCATATTCCTTCCATGGATTGGTTTCGACCTTACCCATAAACTACAACGAAAGGACCGTCACATCTTTGTTCTTCAGGGAGTCCATGCGATTTGTAGGAGCATGTGGACGCGATGGAATCTCCGGTTATATATGTTGGACATCATGAAATTACAATGCCAAGACTAAACCTTTTGGGCATTTCTCCGAGCAAGTGGTATCATCTTTTAAGTGCATGAATATTTTCCTATTTTTCTCCACAATACATTATGTACTTGTTTCATTTTCTTAATTGTTCCTTTCTTATTTTTACTTTATTCGAAAATTATGGAACGTCTTTAAACTACATAAACAAATTACTTGATGTATATAAACTTATTTAATATGAATGTATTCGTATATATGTGGAAACTTATTATAAAAAGGTATACATATTACTCCCTCCGTACCCAAATAAGTGTCACGAACGGAGGAAATACATTTAATCATTAATTTATAAATACGTCAACATTGTCTTCAATACATCTAAACTACTCCGTAGATGAGTAAAAAAAAGTTATCTACATTTCATTAGAAAGACTTTCTCCGTGTTTTATTTTTAAGAAAATAATTTTAAATTCTGCGATTTACATACAAGAATGTAATCTGCATCTTTATTCTTGGGAAAAAGATGCCACTTCTTTTTCTTAGCTTTTTCCACTACACATCACTACTGAAACCACAATGTCCGTACCGGTACGTTAAAAGAGTGAAGCTAGCCGTCGAAAAAGTAAGGTAAATAGAAGAAGCGCTGCTACGAACAAAATCAGCCCAAACAGCTGGCCTCCTTCTGCTAAACGGGCCATGATCCCACAGAAGACAATCGTGTACCGTAATGGGCCGGTCCACTACACGCTAACTCTGAGCATTATGCCGGAAACAGAGTTGTATTTAGTACCACCTCGGCTGTTAACACCGATCATGACCGGTTTAAAAGGGGAGTTCCACGGCATTACATCACGACCTTACTTGAACAGGATCTCTTCTGTAGTAGTCGTACCGTTTCATTCTTGACTATTAAGGGTATGTACAACGGTGGACGCCTGGATATGCACTTACAGAGAAAAAAATAATTCTAATCAAATAAAAATGTAAATGCCCTAAGGAGGCAAGCACAAAAGCTTGGTTGATGACATCTCACCTGTGGGCCAGCCCGTGATTAACGGCCGGGATTCAGAGTTGCTGATCCCATGCTGTAGATGATCGTTCCTGTCAAGCTAAAGCAGGTTGTTGCTGCCTTTTGCAATAATTTGCATACAGAGGTGCAACCAATAGCAGCTAATGAAATGTACCTTCCTGTTTTTTTTTTTTTTTGCGGGGATGCAGGTAATGTGCATCCTTGCCGCGTACTATAACAGTAACAATGTGCAAGAAATCACGCAGCGACATCAGCTGCACGATCGAGAGCTCTTAGACCATGGTACCTTATTCCTGAATGTCCAAGTTGCTACCTTTTTTCTTTTGATTGAAGGGATCCAATTTTGCTACCAAAAACCCTAGCTCACCTTGTTTCATGGCCCGCCCAAAGATTCCCGAAAGCCTGAAGCCATTTTTGCAGCTTGTTGCTGTAATGCTGTTGCTGTTGCTGCATGCGGCGGGGTCAGGAGCTAATGGGAGCTCAGCTGATTGAGCCATATGTCTCGCTGCAAAGCTTCTCCCCGGCCGGCGGTGGCCCAGACACACACATCTTTCTTTCCCCGATTGAATCCGCATCGATCTACTACTAGTTTCTGAAAAAGCTCTCGCGCACATGCGATTGCACAGTACGGCCCCGGGCCAACTCGCCGTGTCTCACTCGATCGATCTCAGGGATTCTTCTGGCGGTGGCGCCGGCCATGCCCTTTATCAGATTCCTAACGGCACAGTCACTTCTCAAACAAGACTTCTCAGATGCATGCGTGTGACTTTATCCGGCCTTGGTTTATTTCTTGTTCCCGGGAAAAAGACTTCTGGAGTGATGTTATGAGCCCTTTGACTATATGAGCCCGTGATGATAATGTGAATAAGTATTGTGCAGTGCAGCCACTCCATGGTCTCGACGACGACAATGGCTCACTGAAGAAGTGAAGATCGAGTAGCATACGGTGATGAGTCAACAAGTGGCTGGTCGCCTGGTCGGTCTAGACATGGCTATGAGTGCCCTCGTGCTCCTCTGACTTCTACGTTCGCATCACCGGAAAATGGCAGCCCCACACGGTTGAGGTTAGGGAGCAATTGCCGGCTTGGCGCCTAGTCGCTGATCAGTTCTAAGCTTCTACCTACTCGATCAGACATTCAGACCCTACGTGGCTACTTAGTCAGTTGCCTGTAGCGGTAGTACAGGTGATGCACACAGCACAACACAACACAAGATGATGCTACTCCTTTTTGACATGATCGCATTGATTAGCAAGGAGTCAACCGGCACCTGTTAGCTAGATTCCACGTACTACTGCCAAGCATCGATCAGCCCCATGAAATGCATGCGTGGATCAAATCTACGTAGGCAATGTAAACGCATCCTGCATTATTCTGAAGAAGGCAATAAGCGATTTTTCGTGCACATGCAAGTGCAGATCTAGCTATGAAACACTACGTACCTAGCAAGCTCGTCTTGTGTAGCAGCTTGTGAAACACTACAACGACCCACCATGCACATGGTCTAGTACGTCCACGCATGCATGGTGCGGCGGCCGTCACAGACGCCGTGATCGTTGGACGGCTCACCGGCGGCAACGTCGCAGGCCACTTTCACGAACAGCTTAGCTAAACCTAGGATGAGACTTATTGTTATAACTAGCGTACAGAGAAATTCTAAACCTGAAATGATATGGTCGAAATACTATAGGTCAATACGGAGTGTAGCATATTTCTTCTTCTTTTTCGTCGCGACATACGTAATGTTTGCATCAGCAAATTAATAAGGAACAACAGCTACGCACACACTGGAACTGATGTAATTTCGATAGTGACACGACGGGAAATTCGAGGGCAAAGTTCGCCCGATGTAAACCAAAAAGGGAGCGAAGTGAAAGCTACAGGTCAATAGGGAGTTGACCCGTGCACACAGGCTGTGAATGCGATAGGCACTGGCTCCACAGGCCCAATCTGGCCCAGCGTACCTAACGCGATCACGAACAGTATTGGACCGACCTGTCAGGGAAGCCACCGGGAGGCCGTGTGGGCCTACCTGGGCTTCCGTCATAGCCCACCTCGACTGTTCGCATGTGTTGGTTTGGGGGTCCAGGAGTGCTGACCCCGGAGGAGAAAAGTAAAATAAAAGGGTTATCCAGATGGAGAGTTTTCCCTCGTTTCACACTGGGTGCATCATTAAAGCCAGAGAATTTTCACAAGACATGAAAAGGTACTGTATTATTGTTCACTTTTGCCGCGGGACATGGTGTTTTGACTAGTGCATCTAGATGACTCGTTATAAAAGTATTATTAAAATGTCAATAAAAAATAAAAAAAATTCCAGGTGTACATCCAGAGATTCTATCAGAAAAAGTTTCACCAAAAAGGATATTTTTTGTGGGCTGTGCAAAAAGACAAAACATGTCTCGTACAAAGTCATTTCGGAGCACCGGTATTTGCTTTTTTTTACACAACCTACAAAAAATGTCATTTTTCTCGAAACTTCGTGTTTGAACATAAAATGTCCAGATGTACACCCGAGATTTTTGTTTGTAATTTATTGACATATTAAAATATGGTTTTTAGGTAGTGGGGTGATATGCTCCTATTACCGAAAATTAATTTCGTTTGCCGCGCCTCTCGTTTGTTAGAGTAGTATTATTACTCGAAAGATTAGCCGTGTCTACTAGTTTTGTACTACCTCTTCCATTGCTAATGGACTATGGTTATCTGTTCTACGAGTGTGCATGACTTGCACACGACACACTGGGGCGTTTCGATTAGATAAGTGAAGAAGAAAATCAAAACGAATTGTAACATCGATTAGATAGGTGAAGTATACATATCTGTTCTACGAGTGTGCATGACTTGTAACATCCATCTAAGAAAATCAAAACGAATTGTAACATCCATCTAAGAAAGTGGAATATGTATACTTTCTTTCAAATATGAATATTTCCGGCCGAAAAAAGAACAGACACAAAGCTCAATGAGAGCAATTTGTGGCGGAGATTGGTGCAGGCGCCAGGGGGCCACCCCCCACCCCCAACACTCATACTTGTCTCAGTCTAGAGCCATGTTAGGCTAGGTCAGGTTCATGAGCTGATCAAAGGGACACAAAGCAGAATCTCCATATACATAGGTAGGCTAACGTGAAGAACTAGGACGTATCAAGGACGACAGTCACCCGTGTGTTGCTGGCGGGACGATGGCATCAACGATGACTGCGATGAGAAGGGGGTGGATTCCTTCGGTCTGGGCTTCGTATGTAAGGCCAGATAGCAAGCGTGAGCAGGAGAAAAGAAGCTGCAGACAATGCCTTCGACGGCATGCCCGGACAGCCCGTCGATGCCATTGCCGGCCGGGCCCTGCGTCACCTTGTTGCCGCACGCTGGCATCGGAGGGCACATAACCGACGTGCTGTTGAATGGTGCAAGAAGAAGGAATAAGGGGATGTGCCAACGCGTGTAACGATAAAAAATATGCCGCATGCAACGAGTCGTTACCATATCAAATTGTGCACATGCGAGCAGTGGGGGAGTTTAGTGCAAGCCATGGGTCCACTGCGTCCCTCCCCCCAACTTTGGACCAAGGTCTGAAGAATGTTTTGCAGGAAGGTTATAGATGAAAAAATAGTCTTTGCCCCCAAACACTCCCCAATGTGATATGTGAACATCGGGTTGATTCCATTGTTCGTAGGTAACTAAAAAGACAAATCCTCTCTAATAGCTTTTTGGTATATATTTCTTGTTGTCTTAAGTATGCATGTTTGGTATTTTTCTCGTCCAAAACGTACAACCCAGACGATGGAGGCGTGGGAGGTTTCGAACTCGAGGACGTCGACACGCGGCTGGGACGTGGGATCCATGGTGGGAGGCAGAGGGAGGAGTGGTGGTGTGGCACTATTCACATAGAAAATTTGCCTTTTTTTGTCTCTTTGTGTGTATTTGAAATTTGGTTCTGAAAATTGAAGAGAATGTAAATGCACATATTGTGAACACCCACAATTGTAGAATGTTTTGACATTTGTAAATTGAATCTTAATGAGTGGTATCATGATATCATTTAGGGTGTTGTATCACCAGATTTTGTTTTCCCGAAAGGTGAGAGAGAGAGAGAGTCACGCGAGCAGAAGTGGGCCAGACGGCAAATTTTTTCCGGGTACACAGGCTCTTGTAGTTCTCCCATCCCTGCTCCAAATTTACAACACGCAAAGCCTAGCTTCAGAGGTTCATCTAATTTTTGAGATATAGAGAATGGGGTATAGCTAGAGTCTGTCAGAATTTTGCCTTTGGCCCTCTAAACTAGCTAGCCGGTCTTGTGAATCACACCACGGTTTCCTTAAGTCTCTAGGATGATTGGATGGTTGACCTCTGGGTTGGACGGATCAGTCACGGATCTTCTCTGGGTCACTCCCAAGTCCTAACCAGTACTACTACATGTGTGTTAGGCGCACACACTGGCCGGGCACGTAGTTAATAATTGCACTTAGTACAGTTAAGACAAGAGGCTGACGCCAACCAGCCGCTAGGGTCCAAACAAGTTGGATCGATCTCCCCTTGCATCTCGGCAGCTGTGTCGTCGTTCAGGGAGAAACCGATGGAGTAGACCGAGAGCGTCGTCGATGTAATTAAAGTCAGACCACGGTTTGACCTACTACTCATGCATAAACGCTAAAATGTTGCGCCTAAATTCAAAAGGATCGCGTAGACCTGGCCTGCCGTGTCAACGCGGAGCCTAACAGCGCAAAAGTCGCACCCCGGCGTCTCATCGACCACGCCGGCGGCGGGTCAGCGTCGCCGTCGATGAGCACGTGTTACAGTCCTGCTGGAGGAGTACTCAGCGTGTCGTGCGTGCGCGCACTATGGTTGTCGTCGCCGTGTCCGTCCGCCGTGTGTCGCACACCGGAAGCTAGGTAGGCGGCGGGATTCTCCGTCTTCAATTCCCTGGGTCGCACGGCACGGCGCGCGGCTTGCCGTCTACGACTCGATCGGTGCACCAACAACAAAAGGAAAGAGAGAGAGAGAGTCGACGTCGTAGGCATCCGTGGCCATGTACACGATGCAATGCACCATCGGTCAGCGCTTTTGCCGGGTTAGCTTGTGGCTGATATGGAGCCCCAAGGTTTGCTACTACGGAGCCGGAAGGTTTTGGCACAAACCTGTTTCTCTAGTGAGAAAAAACTACCAATTTCATGTGCTTGGATCAGGAGAGAAGAGATTGATTGATTGCACGCGACAATCGCAATCTAGCTAGCTCGACCTAACAAACGGGATAATCTTCCATCCCATGCATCTCGTGGTAATTAATGGCCAATCACTAAAGGAAAACAAACGGGGCAAAGGCGGCGTCCAAGTTTTTTATTTTTTGTTCTTGCAAAGTGTATGGAGTTGGTGAAGAATCACTCGATGGATGGATCGGAGATCTGAGCAGATTCGAGTTGTCTGTCTGAGAACATATAATACTAGTACTACCATCAGCATCAAGCAGCTAGTACTACTAGCTCATTGATCCATCTCTGCCGCGCTAGCTAGCAGTAGCAGAGCATGCTAGGGATGTGGAATGAATAACAAGTTGACCTCGACATCCGAATGATTTTCCATCGATCCCTGATACTACGAACTGCTACACTGGCTGGGCAGGGAAAATGAAATGAATAAAAAGTTGACCCTCCTGGATCGATCTACCGAACCCAAGAATGATTGTCCCGATCTCGAGCGCCACGGATCGGATCGCCCCGGTTGTGGTCAAAGCTTTGTCGTGGATCGATACGTGGCAGCGACGTCGAGTCGAATGAGCTGAACGGAACGGTGCCGTCGCTGTCGGAGCTTTTGACTCGGCGTCCGACTACTGGAGTGGAGAGTGCATGCATCGATCCCAAGCTCTAGCTGTGTGGCTCGCCTCCATTGCTCTGTATCTCTGTCTGTGTGTGTGGATGGGGTGAGTGGGCGGCTGCCTTTTTCCGGGCACGCGTGCGACCCCGTGGGCCCCAAGCTTTTGACGGCTTCTCGCGTAGCCGGCCCTTCTCCTAGCTCGAGCGACGGTCATAAGCATGACGTCAACGGGGTCGTCGCCGCGCCGTCGCGCTAGCTCTAGCTGTGCTCTGTAGCTAGGCCGGCCGCCGTCTTCCGGACGAAATTTCTGCTGCATGGACTGGCTAGTACGCCGGGAAGAATGTCATGACGGATCACTCTGCAACCCGAAGCACATACTCCCTCCGTTGTATCCAAAACGTGTATATATACATCCACGTTTAGACAAATGAAAGTCATCTATTTTGGAACGGAGGGAGTATATATTTTAGGGAGGTTGTAAACCCACATCATTTAAATCAGGAACACTGGTCTAGTAGACCCTCAGGGCGCACCGCATACCCACACTACAGAAGTTATCGCCGCCGTATTCCGCAAACCCACTTCAGAATAGTGATCAACATATTAATTTTGTCCGCGCACTTCCCCTCCAGACACCCGTGCCACAGCCACGAGACGCGAGATCCCCGCCGCCCCCCTTCATCAGCGAAGCGCGGGCTTTCCGGTGGCTGCCTCTGGTGACGACGAGGGGAGATTGGAGAGAGGAGAGGGGGTGGCGATGACGAAGGGCTAGGGTTTTCTCCCCTGGTCGCCCTAGAGGAGGCGACAGAAGGGAGAGTCACGGGAATACAGATCAGATCCTATTTTGAGTACGTTGAAGGGGTCGGGGAACAAAAGCTCCCCCCCCCCCCCCCCCCCCCCTACCCACCACACTGCTCGGCTGCCGGCTCTCCCTCCATTCTCGACGGCGTCTTCTCCACCGCGGATCCCTGCCAGTCACAGATCAGGCATCTCAGGGGAGGGGAGGGTGGAGTAGACGTATCGCCAGAACCGCGCGCTCACGCGTGGAAAAGCAATTTCAATATATTTACGTATACGTTACAGTCCCGTGTTATCGAGTTTACTAATCCAAAGTTACGTCCCGGCCCTACCTAATCACGCGTGTCGACTTAGTGGTTGTATCCAGTCTCTCTACGTACGCCACCGGCCCGTGATTCCGTGACTAGGATGGTTTAATTTCCAGCAGACCATAAGTCTATTTTGGTTGTATACTGATTGACAATCCGTTAAACTATTCTGAGGAAGAATACAATTTATTCCGTGCATCGGCTGGTCTGAACCCAGAAGCGAATATAGGTACACGGAGCAAAATTCCAAAAAGGAACGGGCGAATCATATGCAAAACGATCCAAGACAAACATGGGTTGCCTAACGCGTGCGATATGGGGGGTTCTTCTTTCACGTCAGCTATCCCAATCGACACCGACGTGCGTGCGCGCATCAGAATTTTCATGCATGTTCACCCACACAAGGCCACAACATGGTTCATTCATTTGTATCCAAAATGACCAGTCAAACCGCGCATGGCATGTTCTCTCTCAGGTATTGTACTACTAAACTAGCAGGGTGGCCCTCGCAAATGCGAGGGCAACATCTTTACTCTTTAGCATGTTTAACATATTCATTAATTTAAGTTGGGATTTCTTAGATACTCGAAAGATAAAATTATAAATCATAGCATCCTATAGCTGCCCTAAATATTATTGTAGATAAAATATTATCATTTTGGCACCTTTTAATTTAGAAGAGTTATTTTACATTTCCAGAACAACATATCACATATTCTAGAGAGCGTTGTTTTATTTTAACTATAGGTAGGGCAATTGTAATATATATTTTTACGCTCTTCCCCTATTCTTCATTGTACTCTCTTACTAAAGTTCAAAGTAATACCTCGATGGTACATGGTTTCACCACTTTAACCCGTCGCCATTTGACTTAAAGTCACTTCACAAAAGATATTTGAAATTACACGACAAAACTCGAGCTAGCACGTTGTTATTGCTCCATGTAGCATCTTCATACTACCAAGTTCATCGATTGTTTTATTCATATGATTTCACTCTTCCCCTACTAAAACCACTATTCAATATAATAATCATACGCGCTCACTCAATAGTATTTATTGTGTCATGAACAACATTATTTTGGCGTCTTGGTCATGTTTTTATTCATGTTTGCAAAATCCAATGATGTCTCTGTTTCTTATTAAATTCTATCAATCAGAAACAATATAAGTTCATCGCAAAAAATCCTCAAAGGAAATAAAAAAGTGCTTAATCAAAACATAAAACCATATGAACTCACTACACATAATTATTTTTCAAAGGCTTATGAAATACTCAAAAGTAAAATAATCCTAAATCAAAAGGGAAATTCTAAGAAGCAACATTTTATAATGACTATAGAATTATTTTGAGCAAAAATTGTAACAGGCCGTTTTTAACAGAAGACAAAACAATACCGGTCCATTTATTTGGCATTCATATTTCAGCCTAATTATTCACATTATATAATTATTGGATGATGCTTTATATCTCGTGGAAGTATACTCACGGGATATTATAGCTGTGATGAATTAAAGTTATATAATTAAACTTTATACACACTTTAGGAAGGTCTATCAGTTTGTGCAATTATTGTGATCCATTAGCCATGTCTTCTAAAGTAAAACTATGTGAATCTATTGACTTGTGATTTGTTGAAACACAATTGTGATAATATGTCTATTTTCCTCTATCATATTATGCTCGTCAACCACAATTAGTTTAGACTTCACTTTGTGAAATATATATTAAATGTGAGTATGCTTATGTACTCCGAACAGCCCTCCGACGGAAACACTCGCCGAGGTAATCGTTGACTATTATGTCGCGTATGCAGTCGATTCCGGTTCTTCTATATTGGAAAAACATAGTTTAAAAGGCAATGTTTTGCAGTATTAAAAATCCGATGTAATCTGAACAACGCTTCAATGAAATGCTAGACCGAGGTAACCTGACTTAGAAATAAATAGTAAGTTAAATTTATCTATTAATAAATTCTAGTAGATACTCCTTTCGTGCTTATTTAATTTACGTTCTGAGTTTAGTCAAAGTCAAACTTTGTAAAGTTTGATCAAATATTTAGAAGAAAAATCAACATCTACAATATAAAATCTACGGTATTTGAATCGCCATAAAGTATATTTTTGTATTATATGTGTTTGATACTATAGATAGTATTAATAATTTTTCTATATTCTTCGTTAAATTCATAAAATGTGACTTTGACTAAATCTAGAACGCGACGTAAATAAAAACGGATGTAGTATGTTGGTACTTCCTTTCCAATAAGACGCACCTAAGATATGACATAGATATATTTTTGTTAAGAATTGTCCCATCTGATTTATGCTCACTTCATGACTTTATAAAGGTACGTAACATATTCGTATTGGGTTGCTCTAATCTGTAAATTCAGTCAAATACAAGAATAATCCATATCCTAATGATTTTTTGTACATGATTGCCTGAGTTGTTTTCTGAGATGTATCCCCCATGGACTCGGTCAAGTTGAAAGAAGAATATTTAACGTAACAAACCGGATACCACTGTTGTCACGTTAAATCAGTTTTTTGGAACAATCTTCTATCACGATCTTTTTTTTGCTCGCAGCTAGCTAGTCTCGTAAGATTGTGGCAACACGATCGATTTTTTTCTTCTTTTGTGCAGCCATCACGTACAGGCCACGGTCGAGCAAATCACGTACGGGTCAAGTTTCTTGTCTTATGCACGGCTAGCTGGTGTTTTAAACAGACTTGTCACGTAAAAATATTACGTAACTACTAAATTGTCTTAAAATCTCAACCACATATTTTAGATCTAACCACTAAAATTAATCTAACTGATGTGGCTTAACGTGGTGGCTCTATTAGCTAACTCATTTTGCTTTTAGTATATAATATAATAGATATAACCATTACAAAAATCGACCATTCTTCCATTCAAATACCATACTAGGATGATTTATAATTTTATATATATATATATATATATATATCTATGATGGTCGACAAGCATGCATCTACATATAAACGAAAGTTAATTTGTAGAATCAGGGCATGCATGTAATTTACATCGGACTGTGACGTCGAGTTTATCTTCTAGTGGTCGGAAAGGCTGAGCAATATAAAACAAACGCTGACTGTCGTCAGAAGATTAGCAATAATTACCAGCGAGAAAGTATTTCACTACTAGGATAGATTAGACAATTTGTAGGCGACTATAGCACACACAAGCAAGACTTCCTGGTACAAAGATTAGGTGCAACAGTGCTACTATCAGAGTTCGTTACCCTTTATAGCATGCAGTTAGGCGATTTCATCAAACATTCCTTCCGTTTGATGTAATTTATTTGTTTCTGTTGCTGTCACGAGCAAGACTTCCTTTTGGAGGTCAATGCCTTTAATTTGATCGATTAGTTGGAATTTATTCCCTAGGCTAGCTTATGCTTTTGTTTTATTTGTAAGAGATAATATATAATATTTATACTGATTCGACATATTTATCCTGATTCTAATGTGTGAAACATGGCGCCAGGCATATATCAATTATTGAATCCCTGCTTTGTGACCTCAATATTCCTAAATCCGAACAATTAGTGAACTGACCGAAGAATCATGCAAAAGGGAATACTGAAGCATCGGAATTTCTTGAGAGTATAGCTAGAGGTGACTTGTCTGGAACAAAAACGGAGTGAACTATGTTCTCTCCGGCCGGCCTTTTTTATGTGCAATTAAAGCTTTATTCATACATACTATTGAAATACTATAGCACACATGTATTGAGATGCTATCGACTTTCTTGTCACAAAAAGGTTAACTGAACCCACAGCGGCGAGGATTAATGTTTATTTTGCTATTTTGAAGACATATGAGAAATAAACGTGAAGAAATGTTCGACTTAAACATCGTAATCCGTGCAAGTACAAAATGATAAGTAGTCTTAATCAGATTTTGATATTCCTAGTTAGTTGATATTTAGTATTAGGCACGGCTCCCATACAAATACTATAGTATTAACTACCGTAATTCAACCGTTTGTGGAGTATAAGGGTCTATGCCGAATGCTCTTCGTCAGGCACGCATCAAATGTGCACTCGGAAAAGATGCAAAATTAGCTGAAAACACTCGGTAAAATAACGAAAAAAACACTTGGCAAAAAAAAATCGGCAAAGACAGTGAACACGTGTCCCCTTCGGCCATGGTTGACGGAGAGGAAACGACATGTTATATTTGTCGAGTGCGCCCGTCAGTCACTTGACAAAGACCATCTTTGGCTAGTGTAAAAACACTCGGCAAGATTTAAAAAATATATTTTATTTTGTCATATCCATGGTATACTTCATAATAGTATGTCCATAATTTGCAGAGAGATGCATCTTGTCGTGCCAAACAACATTGCCAACATAAGTTTCCATTTTTGTTTGTCTCAAACATATTTTCTATTTTCAAATGTAAAATGGGATTTTTGTGAACTTAGTATAAGAATATGATGTAAAATAGCACATCTCCAATGTTCACGCAATTCGAATGATGATTCTATGCAACATCCATAGAGGATGTCTCAAAAGATTCAAGTCCTTGCTATGAATAAATGTGCCGACGATTTTGTCGTGGGTTTGCCACGGCATATGTCATAGTGGGATGACTTCGTAGGTGTGAAACTAGGCGACTTGGCCGTCTCCGAGCTTAAGATCACAGGACACGAGGAAAACGATTTACCCGGTTCGGCCCCTCGATGCGAGGTAAAGACCTACTCCTGCCTATCCTAGATTGGAATTGATATGGTGTTTCGAGTTACAAGGTTGCGATTCGCGGGATCGAATCGCGCTAACCCCACAACTAGATATCGTCCCCGACAGATTTTGACCCTGTTTTTAAAAAAATAAGAAAATATAAAGAATGCAATCCTTTGGCATGAAGTTATTTTATGTGTACAGGAAAAATAATAAACTTGAATTTTGACAATATTTTTAATAATTCCTTCACAAAATGGCTGGCCTATGATGTATAAACATTCATTATTTTAAAATCAAACCAAGTTGATGACCATATCCATGACACAGTAGATGAAAATGACCATATTTTGCACAGAGGTGCATCTTTCCATGCCAAAAACTATTTCCAAACGAATTTTCAAATTATTTTTTAATGTTTTCCATTTTAAAATGCAGAAATGTTTTTTAAAAGCAAGTATAAAAAATATGATGAAAAATAGTACGTCTCCAATTTTCACACAAGTAGAACATATTAGATGGAAAAGTCCCAAACAGTTTAAAATTAATACATTTATAGCTATTTTCGTACATTTAAATGAATTTTACCTATTTACCAAAAAATAATTCAAAATTAAACTACGAGATTTTTATAGTTTGGTTCTTAATTTTCGTAATAATCATTTTATTGTACCCAAGTAGAATTTTATGCAGTAGACACAAAGGATGTCGAAGGATTCATGCCTCTGTTATGAATAAATGTGTCATCAAATGTTTAGAAAAAAATCATTGGAAATTTAAATTGTCAATAAATGCAATGTTTTTGCATGGATTTCTTTTATGTGTACTAGTTTTCAAGACAAATGATAAATTTGAATTTTAACAACTTTAAAATAAATCTGGTTACTAAATGGCCTCTCATGATTTTCAAACCAAAATACTAATTAAGATGATGGTTATTGACTTATTTCCATTTCATAATTCGTGATAATGTGCCCATAATCACAGAGAGGTGCATATTGCCGACCAACCCACATGTAGTCATAGGTGTAGATGGAGGAGGTGCGGATCGATGACTTGGCATCATCTCCTCTATCTTTTTCTCGTCTCAATCTCTCGCCACCACCCATCTCGCTCTCGCTGTCTCTCACACCCTATCTCTCTCATTCCCGACTCTCGATGACCCTTTTCCTTCTCGACAACGAGCACCCTAGCTTCCTCAGCCTCGTAGGCCACCCTGCAGCCCCCATTCCACCGCCATTCACCCTCACGCCGCGCTTGTGCTCCTAGTTTCTTCCATGGCGCCCGCTGAGCAGCGTCGTTATCCCCGTATAACACCTGCGAGATGGACTCCCGCCGCCCCGGTGCTCCTCCTTCGCCTCCCCGAAAGCAGCACGAGGTGGGATATCTGCACCACGCCGCAGCCGGCCATGGCGGATCCTTAAGGTGACCATAAGAAGCAGGGGCCAAGGCTTGCTTGAGGGCAGGGGAGGCGTTCCTGGTGGCCGGCTGGAGGAGGTCGCTGCGGTGCATGAATGGCAGCGAAAAGGCATGAAGGAAGAGCTCGTGGGCTCCACTGAGGGTGCGACTCTCCCCGAAGGCGACAAGGCTGCCAGTCCAACGAATATTAGTTTTTTTTGTTCTGTTTACAAGGTTCGCAAACCTTGTGCTACGTGGCTCTCCTGTTTCCATCTGCCGTCTGTCCCTTTACTTTTGTTTATCGAGCGACTCAATTTGACACGACAAAGGCATTGCCGAATGCCCGATGGAAAACACTCGGCAAATGCCCCTTTTCTGGCTTGTTGTATGCCGAGACCATTTACTGAAGGCTCGCACTCTGCAAAGCCTTTGCCGAGTGTCTCGGACACTCGACAAAAGTCCCGAATTTCGGTAGTGATTACCTGTTTTGCAAAATAGTACATGCCTTACTAGAAAGCGTGTAGTAAACAATTCTTATATTCGACGACAATTCAATTGTAAATTTATATATTTAGATAAACATTACACACGTAGATTTTTCATTAAAATAGTTTACAATGCAAAAAAAGTTTAATAGAGATGTTTAGATATATTTATGCATGTATTAGTGGTCAAAATGGCTCATTAGAAACCGTATATCTAGAACTTTCCATATTTTGGAATGGAGAGAGTAAGTTTTTTTTGGTCATGGGTACAAGGTCGCGCAACTAAGCATGCACGTACGTCAAAACCCTAAGTCTCTAAAGAGGTCACAAGTACTACAAGACAAGAGAATTAAAGAAACTACTACCGGTATGCATGCAGAGGCAGCATAGGAGCAGTGTGGTGCTCTACTCTACTGATCAGGGTTGTTGAACAACCGATGGATCATGATCAGTTGCACCGGATCGATTTACCCGGCCAGCTGACGCAATGCCGGGAGACCGCCAACGACCCAACCCTGGGTGGTGAGGTAGGCCAAATTCTCCTCGCCGTTCTTTTCCAAACGGTTTATATATACCCAAGCAACGCAACCCCGTCTTTTCCACTACCACTACCCCCTCTCAGCTAGCTTCATCCCTTTCCCCTTCATCCTTGCCCACCCAACAAGCACACACCACTGCCTTCTTGCTCCTCTCGATCGACCAAGAGACGGCGTGCATATTATACAGATCGGCATGGGAGACCACCAGCTGATGCACGCTGCTCCGGCCATGTACAACGGCGGCGGCGGCGTCGCTGTCTCGCACGGCATGTGGTGGAACAGTAACACCACGGCCGCGGCGTGCTCCACGGAGCTCGCCGGGTTTAATACCTGGCCATCGGCTCTGTCAGCTGCGAGCTACGACGTGGCGGCTGACGGCGGCGGCAAGGCGAAGAGCTGCACCACCACGGCCTCCTCCGATTCTCCCGGCGGGAACAACAGCTCCATAACTTTCCAAGAAACTGCCAGCATCAACAACCCGGCTGGCGGTGGCGCCGCCGTGGCCGGGTACACCGACTGGAGCAACAACCCTTACATGTAAGTTGTTTGGTTCTATTCTACCTACCCTCTTGCCTGGACTAGTTTCCCGTGATCTCGTTCTATCATATGATATTGTGATGATCCTCCCGTGGCACTGCAATTAACGGATTCTAATATGTGAATGTGCGCGTGTCTTATCTATTAACAGGGGCAGCGGTGCCGGTAACATGCATGGGTTTCTGCAAGTCGGCGGCCACCATGACATGAGCTCAAGAACCGACCACACGAACGCGTCAAGCTTGATGAATAATCCATCACCCAATAACCTATACCTAGCGCTGCAAGGCCACCAGCAGCAGCAGCAGCAGCAGCAGCAGGAGCAGCTTATTTCCAGCCTCGGGCACGAGCTTCTTCTGTCGCCGAACTCGCCGTACGGGTTCCAGTCGTCGTCGCTGCTGAGGAGCCTCATGGAGCCCACGACCAAGCCGGCACCGGCGGCGGGGATTCAGCAGTATCAGTACCAGCAGATGGGACAGAGGGAGCCACTCCAGTTCACCAACGACGCGGCGTTCTGGAACGCTTCTAGCGCCGGGTTCGGCATGGCGATGGCAGCAGCTCAGCCGGCGACTGACCAGGCTACCAAGCGGGGTTCCGTCAAACCATCGCCGGTACCACGTGAAAGGGCAAACCTTGCACTAAAGGTTCGTGCTAAGTAGATGAAAATATTCCATGGCACCATCAGTAATTAATTAGTTTGATGATGCTAGTGGGAGCATATGCATGCTATGTACTACGTAGGTGGCTGACTGTAATTAACCCTAGTTATCTACACATATATGTATAGAATGTGCTAGAAGGAGTAGGAGACTCCAGCTCAATCACCAGCAAGAAGGCTACCGGCGAGCCGGCGTTCAAGAAACCGAGGATGGAGACGCCGTCGTCATTGCCAACCTTCAAGGTACATCTGACATTCAATCTATATGCCATGCATGCATGGTTAACTTAGAGGACGTAAAACTTCATGCATACATTATTTGATATCACATAGACCCATATCGATGCGTTTATTGATAAAGTTGTGCAACACAATTCCAGGTTAGGAAGGAGAAGCTAGGGGACAGGATCACAGCACTCCAACAGCTCGTCTCTCCTTTCGGAAAGGTGAACAACCTAGCTAGGCTTTTCATGTCCAATGTGCATTACATGAACATATATTACATACTAAACCAGTACGTACTGCTTGGAAGTTGGAGCCACAACATGGTATCATCTTCTCTGCAAAAGAGCTGTTTCTTTTCTCTCCTCCTTTCGAGGATCTACCCAAACACAACACACATGTATCTAAATCTTGACATATATTTCTCGTTGCGCGTGCGTGCAGACGGATACGGCGTCGGTGCTGCACGAGACCATCGAGTACATCAAGTTCCTCCACGACCAAGTTGGTGTAAGTCGTCCTCTCTATGCATGCATGTGCTTGCCAAGTACTCCTACCAAGCACACACACGATTCCCCAACGCTTTAATCATGGCACCTGGGTCACGCTTGCACGCTCGCACGAGCTCTATCGGTTTCCTCACAAGGAATCATCGACCAGGAGACTGGATCGATCGATTGGAGACCGAGCTGAACTGAACATTTTCTTGTTTCTGAACCCATGCAGGGGCTCAGCGCTCCATACCTGAAGAGCGGCCATCATCAGCATCAAGTGCCACACTACCTCAAGGTTTGTATGCACACTTAGCATATATACTTGTCAGTGTAGTGGCTGCTGCTGCTGCACGCTTGCATGCTCTCACTTTCCATCCATTGCCGTCTGCTAGCTTTAACGCATGTGTGTTTTGTGGTTGGTTTCAGAGCTCGAGTGCCAGTCCTGACAAGTCGTCCAAGGACGGCGGCGAGGTGTCGCTCAAGGGCCGGGGGCTGTGCCTGGTGCCGATATCGAGCACGTTCGCGGTGGCCAGCGACGTGCCCGTCGACTTCTGGACTCCGTTTGGCGCCCAGTTTAGGTAGACGAAAGCGCGGATTCGTCTCAGCTCCGATCGATCAGAAGCTGCACAAGCACAGATCAATCCGAGCCGATGATGTTCCTTGATCCTAATGAGTTATCTAATAGCTTATGAAGTATCATGCATGATATGTAACGGATAGTCGAGGAAGGAAGGTAGCTAGTGGCTAGCTAGATGAACCTTTGGAATGAGTGCTTGAAGACTTGGATTCATTCTTCAGGTTCATCAGGGAATAATCTATCAGCTAATTAATTAAGGGACCAGCTAGCATGCTGAGAGGACTACTGAATTATGTCGTGCTGATCGTCGACCGGGTTCGATCGTATGATTGGTTGTTAGGTTTTGCATCATTGAGCAGTTGTGTCTAAGGATTTATTAATGGTACGTTTAGTACTTTAAATTCACTGATGGATCAACAAAGTCTGTCTGTAGCAGGTTTTTAGTTCTCTATGGATTGTACCAAATAAAAGTGGCATCGATCTCTCTTTGATTGATCTCAGCTGTTACCTTTTGCTGGCTTTCTCTTTTGAATGTAACCACATGTTTTGGTACTATTAAGTAGGGCTTCCAGAATGTGTGCATGCGTGTCTTTTTCCTCTTAAATATTGCCAGAATATTTCAGGTTAAATTATTCCATTTCTGTAGTAGTGGATTATTAGCATGCGTGAGTTCTACACAGGCATATTCTTCTGTGTGTTTCTTATTATGTGGTCTACGTCGCACTCCTGATGGGCACCAACTAAGCCAGTTCCCATAAATGGTTATATCTGAAGGAATATCCTAGTTGCAGTTCTGGGTAGGATCATACATACTCAGCTGCAGCAGGTAAAAAATCACTCCAGCATAGCCAGCAATTGTGTTCTTTTCGGGGATAAAGTGACAAAATTCAAAACCACGAGCAAATCCTGGTACGAAATTCAGCCAAGCTCGATGTACCGAGAGTGTCGCAAACGACTGAAAATCAACCCGCACTCTTGCAATGACACTTGTCTGTTTGAGCACAGCAGTCTTGCCCTAGCAACAAGCTTTACACTTTGGTGGCAGCGCACCATTATCTAGTACACTTTTAGGTCTTGCCGAGTCTACCCGTGTGGATGGCTGTCGAAGTAAAAAGAGTAAAGCACTAGTTTTTCATAGAAAACTGAACATCCTAGACTCGTAGTGGAATGGTTGGTATAAACTGCAATAAAGTACTTGCGATAGATACATCATATATGAACGGTGTACTTATTTTGTACTCAGCCCACCATTTCCTGTGGCATGGATATGAGTTGAATTTCTGAATTGTCCTGTTCTTGGGACATAAGGACTGTACTTTTCATCGAAATTTGACTCTGTTTTGTTGCCACGAAAAGAACTAGTGTTAACCTTTGAATTTGACTCCTTTTCCACCTTCGATGAAAACTACCATCATGGAGCTCAACACACTACGTTAGTGTAATGGTCGACCTCATAAAGCCAGCATGCAAGACAAAGTTCAACACCATATCGTGCAGAGACCTACAGTAAAATTTAACGCCTTTTTCTTGATTCTTCAGCAGTACCATGGATATACGGAAGGCATGTCTTTTGAAAAGAATTTCAAAAAGTTACAGGACCATCACAATTGATCGTATGCAAAAAACGCTATCTGAATGACAAAATCAGTGGTGCAAATGCAATAGCTAAATATTTTTAATGTGATTTGGGAGTTTCAGAAGAAGTATATATGATTCTGAATGAGTTAGGCTGCAATCTTGGAATGAATTTCTGGAAACATGATCTGAGTGGCCAAAATCACATTCTGCGTGAGTTAGGGTGGGATTTATATGGTCTTAGGGCATCTCTAACCGATCCCCTAAACTTTAGAGGAGTAAACCGACTCCTAAAACTTAGAGGAGTAAAAATACTCCTCTAAAGGTGGACGGCGCGGAACCGAACTCCTATATTTAGAGGAGTAAAACTTTTTTGCCCCATTTTTTTCCACCACTCCACATATGCATTCAAACATCTTACATATAGTTGTTCATTCAAAAGTAGACTCTACCACCACCATCGATCAAGGTCACCAAAAAGAAGCTATCGACCTTGTTTGATCTCATATGTTGTGGACCACCATCGAAGAGCTCAAAGACCATCTCCGAAGAAGTCATCACCATCACCACCACCACCTCCTCCTCCTCGGCCACCATCACCTCCATGGCTATGAGCATCTCCACCAAAAGATCTTTGAAGGATCTTTGCTCGAGTGAGCTCCCAATACTTCCTAGCCGTGGCATCCATGTTGCTTGGGTCCATGAACATGATAGCACGCTCATCGATCTCCCTCTCTTTTGCTACCCTCTCCTCCTCAAGTGCAACCCTCCTCTCCTCGGCAAGGGTCCTCCTATCCTCGAGCTCCATCTTCTTCTTCGACTTCTCCTCCTCCATTGCCTTGAGCTCGGCCCACCTTGCCGCCTTCTCATCCCTCCTCTCGGCCGCCAAGGCTTTCTTGGTCTCAACCATGGCACATAGTTCTTCTTTGTAGCCTCCAACTTGGGCACCTCTCCTTTTCCTCTCCTTTGCAAGCTTTTGCCCCTCGGGCCTCTTGTGCGGGTCTTCGTCTTCCTCATCATTGGCATCGATGGAGATGCTCACCCTAGACCTTTTTGGAGTGGTCTCCCAATTCCTCCGCACCCACTTTTCATTGCCAACAAGCTCGTTGTAGCAATGGTGCAAGGTGAAAGCTTTGCCTCCATTCTTCTTGTTGCGCATCTTGTAAGGTCTTGGATGAGTGGCCCAAACTCCGTCAAGGGCACTCCACTTGGCGGGTTGGTGTGCACTTGATCAACACAACCGGACCACCGGTTGCAACTCTCAAGAATGGCACCCCACCGGTGGCCAAGAGAGCCTTGTGTGCGAGTGATCGGCACCTCCACGTTGTTGTTGTAGTATTCCTCGATACGAGCCCAAAACCTATCCTTCGATTGGTCGGTGGCAACCGATGCATCGAGTGACACATTCATCCACGCATAGCACAATGTGACGTCCTCTTTCTCGCTATAGTTGGAGGCTCGGCTCTTCTTTGTTCTTCCTTGTGTCTCCACCTCCACTTCCTCAACCACTTCTTCCTCCACCTCAACGTCTTGATCGTCGAAGTTCATGTCGTCGATCCCGGCGGCATGGCTACCCTCCAATTGGCTCATGAAGGTGGCCACCTCCTCCTCCGCCACACTACATATCATCAAAACAACATCACCGTGTGTCTACAAATAGCCAACCGATGAGAGGAGAGGAGAAAAAGAAATTTTTTACCTTGCCGACGATCCATCGAACACCTCGGGCTCGTCGAGGTTGACGACCGCCCGCGGTGGCCGGCCTCGGGGAGGGTTGGCCGTCGAGGCCTTGCGCATCGAAGAGGCAGCTGCAGCCTTCGGAAGCGCCGCCTCGGCCTTCTTCTTCTTCTTCTTCGAGGCCGCCGCCTCCGCGAGCGCCACCTTGGCCGGAGTCGGCTTGCTCTGCCGCTGGCCGGCCACAGGAGCCACCTCGGGAGGACGCGGCGCCACCTCGGGAGCCTCCACGCGCTTGCCGCCGGCCTTACCGGAGGCCTTGACCGTGCCGGCCGGCGGCCGGACCACGTTCTTTGCCCCCAACCTCTTTCCGGCCGCGGACGCGGCGGAAATCTCCGATTGCAGCGGCGTCGGGTCGTCTCCGGAGCCAAGGATGGGCGGAGAAGGTGCGCCGGAGAGCTGCGCGTCGATCCGGGCGGAGTCGGCGACATCGGCGCCGGCGGGGAGGCGGGCGGGAAAGAACGGCGGAGGGTGGGAAGACGAGGCGGAGCGGCGGGAGTTTTTCTCGGAACTGGTTTTGGAGGAGTAAATTTAGGAGTCGGCCGCCACTTTTACTCCTCCGATGAGTAAAAATTCCCTCCTCTAACCGTTTTGGGGATCGGTTAGGTGCCGCCGCTGCGTATTTTTACTCCTCCAACCGATTTTAGGGGATCGGTTAGAGATGCCCTTAGAGGTCTAAGATCACTTGAAAGGGCCTTTCTACCTTCCAGATAGATACCGAGAGATTCACTACAGAAGCCTCACTTTTCTGACTTTTCCCTTTAGGCTGGACCTGAACTTCCAGCAGTTTTTATGCCTGAAGTTTCGGCCACTCTATCTAGATAAATACAACATTAGTAGCAGACTTCAGGCGTGTAAACTTAGCTTACTTGCCACTACTACACTAGCAACATAAGATAAAAAGTGGAGTTCGTAGCAAGATGCACTGCATGCCAGCTAAGAAAAAAACATGGAACTTCTAGCAGCCTTGTTACCAACAGAGCCATTCAGAGTTTCAGATCCATTGACTGAGGAAGCATGGATTCAGAAAATTCATGAAGAGACAACCACTGCATAAATTGCAGTCCACGCATGATAAGGTAGCCTCTTCCACTTGACAAGGTGAAAAAAATGCAGAAACTAGTGGAGTTCACAAAGTATGGAGACCCACTATGAAAATAAACACTCATCGGGTATTATGTGATTCAATGGATTATTTATTGTCCGTAGGAACAATAATTGCTGAATGGTTCAAACGTACGAATTGGAGGTTTACAGAAAAAAACATTGAAATTAAACATTTAACGCCCCTCTTGCATTGTCATGGTCATGTCATTTAGAGATACTAGATGACCCGTTGCGCGACTGCGCAACCGCCGGATGCAACTACCACATCGTTGCCACACGCTTTATTCATTGGTGAAAACTAATTAATTTTATTTGCATTCATTTAACTTATACCATATAGAAACCCATAATTTGTATGAAGCACTGTTATCATTTGATACCGAAAGTTATGTACCTAAACAGAAAGAATCGTTTCATTTCCATGTCTGAATTGACAGTTTCAGAAACAGAGAAAGTATAGAGGAAAGATGACAACAATCAAATAAGTAGTGCATGTCTTCCTTAAAGTACAGGAATGAACTATTTTTTTTTAATAAATTAGAGTAAGCAAATAAAAGAAATCAAGTAATCTACCATTTAGTTCGAAGTAGAATCTCAACGATTAATAATCTTATTATTCACCCTTACACATAATACAAAAACACAGTACACTGGTGCAAGTTTTAAAATCCTGGTTAAAATAGCACAACACTGATACCATCTTCTAGAAATCAAGTAATCTACCATTTATCTACTGCCCTTCTTTGGAACAGACCCCGCATCTTTGGACTTCTACCTGTCATTGCCATTGAATGAAAAGGGTGGCCTCTTATTAACTGGGCAATAAAAGAAATAGTGCATATACATATCATGATTGATACTGAAACTACAAACTGCGAAGGCAAGAAAGAGATAGTACTGGAAGACGAACTGTTATCACTAACCTTCAAAATCAGTTCTTAGCTTGGCATTGGGATCAAACACACCAGCCCCCCTCGGACAACTTATGGTGAGCACCGACCTGGACCCGATCAGGTGAAAATAAATTTATCAGCACAATCTCCCTATTACCAGTTAAATGCATTGTGCTGTTTCAACAGAGGGGTTCAGGTTTTCTCGAAAATATGGATCTAGAATGTAGAAGAAAAGAAAGATGCAGTTGTTACTTTGGAATTTAGATATCTCAAACTGATAGACAATAGAAGCAATTTACACTTGTTTTGAGTTATCCAGGGGATGTTTTGGTTGAACTTATAGGCCTAGCAGCTTCACAGAGTAAGAGTATAGCTAAGGGAAACAAATACAGAAGTACCCATGGACATAGCTTCACAGAGTAAGAGTATAGCTAAGGGAAACAAATTAATATGATGATTCATTACCACTAATATATGGTTCACTGCGCTGCCGAGGGAGGAAAGTAGCAATACACAACTATACAAAATTACACATATATATTTCACTATGAGCAAAGCTTGATTGCTTGTGGCATGAACAAAAATGTGATTAAAAATCGAAGTGTTCGCCTGCGAACTTGTAAAACTATTTTAAGAAACTGCAACATTATACATTGCCATGAGAAACAACATGACGGCAATACAGAATTCCAGATGCAGACCCTATCGGTGGATAAAAATGGAAAATAATGAGGTCAATCATCACAGAGAAGTGAAACAGAAAATATAATGAGGGCAATGACCATAAACACGAGGACAAGCTTGTAAGTATTCTCTTAAGAAAAGAAAAAGTAAGGCCTATGGTTGGTGCACTGGTGGAGAGAGGAGAGGAAGTCAAATAGGATAACTTTGAAAATATAACAAGTAAATTCAGCACAGAATAAAAGAGAAAAGGATCAATTCACCTATCTTATAATGAACTGTATAATATATCTATGTGTCCTAAAAAATAATACATGTATAAGAAAACAACATCTAGTGCAACTAACTTTCAAGCATGAAAATCACTACAGTCATGGCAGTCTATATGCTCCAGAATGACTCACGTGGCCCTGGGCAGCAGTGGCAGTCTGCTCCATCCAGAATAATGACTACAACCAAGGAAAATATATAGCTTCTTGTCATTCCTTTATGTTTACACATAACCACATACATAGTTGAAGTGTAGATGTAAACTGAAACTGCAGGTCTGTTACATTCTAATAATTTGTAACACATCAAAGAGGCATAGACGAAAGGAATAGCAAGTAACATTCTAGAAGATCGGACAAGGCTTTAGTATTATGACATTAAAAGCAACCTGCAAAATCCTCGCAAGCAATTTGAGAAGCACTTCATCTCCATGACTTCAGTAAGCTAGACATGAACGAATAAAAGGTGTAAAGAACCACCACATGCAGATTTGCAACATTCAAAACTATATGTGGCCTCCACCTAAAATATGCTATATGCATTTTATGTTCTGATTTATTTGATGCACCATCATAATAAAATCAAGGAGAACAATCCAAAAAGAAAGAAAGAACTATTTTGAGGAAAACTATTCACAAGAATTTGAGCAGTGAAAAAAATTATGCTCAAAGACTGTATGATGCATGCCTCTTCTGGTCATAACTTCAGTAAGCTATAGACGTGAACTAATAAAAAGGGGCAAAGAACAACCAGAGACAGATTTGCAACATTCAAAACTATATATGACCTTCACCTAGGAAGGATGTGGTGTATGTAGCACTTTAACCAAATGGTAAACAAATGTTGTTAATAAAATATGTCCCTAACAAAGAGCATCAGGAGTAGAAGGTATTCAAAAATAGGTGCCTGAATTTGTTGTGCAGCAAATCACCATGAGTTATGTGTTTGAATTCCTAATATTCAGTCCTATAACTTGATTTGTAACCAATGCAACTGAACATACAGAACAAAATTGCCAGAAAACTGAATAATGGAAAACCGATGATGACATGAAAACTCTCAACGCATCCTCCACAACATCATGTGCAGGAAGATGAAGGAAACTGGCGGACATAGAAACATGAAATCAGTCTAGCAAGATTGCAAGGAAATAAACGATTGTGGATGATCTGATAATATACCAAACTAATAAAATAAGGAGGGATTGGGACAGACAGACATGCACAATATAAAGTAAAGGGAGATGAATGGCACCTATGCACTTGGCATCACGAACACAGCTGACCAATTCAAACCATAGCAGCACAATCTAGAGGCTGCTTCGCCGTTGCTGCTGGTCAAGGACTCAAGGTTCACCTGCACCCGTGAACCGTCAACGCCATCCGGCTGCGGCAAAATGGACGACCATGATCGTGTCATCCCGAGCTAGTGCCAGCCTCAACCGTCGAAGCACATCAACATCTCTCCCGCCGAGCTCCTCCATCTAATTGGTTAAGCATGCTCACATGCTAAAGAAAGCACAGAATCACATGGTGTAAAATAGCAAAAGATAAATTAACTATTTCATACACAGAATATGCTTATTTTCCAAAGAATTTATTTTTACATTTGGTTTGATTTACATTTTAATCAAACTCGCCATGGATGGGTGAATACAACCATTACACAACCACTGCAAAACCTCTGCAGCATTCCCTTTCTGAGAACGGTATTGGCGTGCTTAACACTGACCATGAAAAAGCAAGAGAACCATACCATGCGAGAAATAAATATACAAAAGCAGATAAAAAGAAGGAAAATGTAACAAATCCAATCAAAAGCATCATCATGCATTTGAAACAGTAACATTAAAAAATGGTAAACCTGATGGTACAGATTCAATCCAATGGATTGGTCACAGAAAAAAACACGAGACCATCGATGCATATACGATCATAAATATAGACAATTGATTATCTGGAACAACACACCATAATATCTATTCATTTGAACCACCCTCCTTGGCATATGCATCAAAATTAATTTCAGAAATTGAACTCTTTTAGCACTCTCGAAATTATGGAGGATTCTTGATAAAAGACCTGATATAAAGAACAAATGATTGCTCAGAATATCATATCAAGCAGACTGACACATTACACATGAATCGAAGAAGTTAGTAACTGATGACCTTGCTTATGGTACATGGATTTGAACCTTATTTCTGTTCTGAAATATCAAATATATGTAAGAACAACCTAGTTTCAGAATCAAAAGAAAGCATGCATAACTGAATCTATTGACTTCAAAAGTAGGGGCAATCATTTATGGTGTTTACTTGCTATCTTTCCAACTCGAAATATTCCCAAAATACTGATAAAATGTAACAGTCTTTATCACCACCAGACGGACATTAAAATGATGACATAAAGCACTTGAAAAATACCTGAATGGCTTCCCCATTCTCATCTGCGAGACATCATCTCCTGTTTTTAGCCCACCCGCCCGAGGCATCATCGGAGCAGAAAAGGAACGGGGTTGTGCAGTCTTCATAGGATAACATGTCATAGATGTAGTCTGCAGTTATTAGCAGAGGGCTCTAGTAAAGACATTTTAACACAAACCCTATACTATGTTTCAATGAGTGCAAAATGCATGCATGAGTTGATCATCTCTAGTTGCAAGTTTTACTGGATAGCTTCGAATAATATTACAATAAGATCCAAGATATACCATATTGTACAAGTAATATCTTGAATAAACATACTAAATGCTTTTAAATGAAGCAACACTTAGAAGAGGCGACCATCATAAATTAAACAGTCCAGAAACAGGAAAGAAAATTTCTACTGACTTTTTTTAGCACAGAGTTGAAGTATTATTAACATGGCACGGACAAAAATGAAATTAGCAACATGCATCTTCAACAGAACTGCAGTAGAATAAAAACCTTCAGACTAACACATGAATCAAAGTCTATTTCCTGGCTGCAAGTACGGGTCTAGATTCTATAGAGCGGAGATACAAATAATTTCACCAAACCAATATCACGGTTTACAACCTGTAATTGCATCATCAAGCCTAAAATCACTGTATATGTCTTTTGGTAGTAGCTATCAACTGCTACTTTGATTTAAAAAAGTGATGTACGGACCTAAAAACAAATGATGCAGCTGCAGATTAAACTGCCACTTAAACAAGTGTAGAACAGCCAAATGATTGAGCGTTGTATGCTGAGAAATGAGAATATATCAAGAATATAATAAACATACCCAATGAACCAGGTTGCTCGACATACAGTCTCAGCAAATTTGCTTCCTCTTCTGTAAACCACAACGAAGTTAAGAAGATAATATCTGCAGAAATAAACATGTTAAGGCACACTACTCTGAATATTCATATCTATGTGAATCAGTACAAAATGTAATGAGACACACGATTAAATGCTGGACAAAGGCGCTAAAGGGATCCATAAGTAGCATTGGCTTCCCAGGCCTAATTCCTTGAACAAACTACAGAAGATACTTGAATTGCAAGCTAACATTGCTGAAAAGAGAAATCCCCTCTTAAATATAGATCAAGCATGGCACACCGAAGAGCAAAACAAATGACCAACCCTCAACTAACACACCCCTCTGTCAGCAACCCTGAAGAACGATGAAGAAGCAGTAAGCAAAGCAGAGACAGAACCGAGAGAGGAACGCAAGCAACAGAGCACCCTTAGCCGCCAGCCTACGTTGGTCACAACAGAGAACCGAGAGAGGAACACAAGCAACAGAGCCCCTCACAACAAAATGAAACCAGCAAGGATCCTTCAACCTAGAAAGGCAGGCCACAGAAATTTTAATAATTAGTACATGTAGATCTGATTTGTGACTGAACCTAGAGAGAAAAATAAGCTATAGCTTTTACACCAAAGGGTCTTTTTGCATCAGCAAGTGAATAGATCATAAGCACCAATACAGAACAGAGATTCTGGGGAGGGGAACAAACATCATCTACCTGCACACAGGGCGATGGCGTTGGTGAACCAAGAGAGAAACTTTGCAGGGTACAATTCCTCCATCCACAAGTTTCACAATCTCCAGATTTCAATTGCGACTTCCCAGCAAATCTACAGAGGACCAATTGCGACTTCCCAGAGGACCAATTGCGACTTCCCAGCAAATCTACAGAGGACCAATTGCGACTTCCCAGCAAATCTACCTGCACAAGATGAGTGGTGGTCAAGGAGGGGAGAAGAGAAATAAGAGGCGTAGGGCAATGAGCTACAGAGGACCAATTGCGACTTCCCCAAAATTGCAATTCACCAATCTCCAGATTCAGCCTTTCATCCACAAGTTTCACGCTTTCATCTCTTACACTAAAACGGAGAAGGTTCCCTGGCCACAGGTTCGACTGCATAAAAAAGCATAATCATATAAGAGTATGTTGTTATGTTTCAAACGTATTCAGTTGAGGAAAATAGACAGTTGGTGACTTGTAGGAAGGTACACAAAATTCAGAAAGAGCATGCATCACCTAAAATATTGTTTGCATATACTAAGTGCATCAACGCAGCAATAAAGTAGAAATAAAATTGATCTGGCTTTTGCCCCCAGCAGTGACGATAATGCTGAACGTACTTTGTCAAGCTGAATGGCAGTGCTGCAAAATGCTCCTAGACAGAACTGATCATGCGGGACACCAAGTGAATGCGACAAGAACCAATCGCTCTTCATGAAATCAGGTGGTCATGGGCTGCCTGTGCAAAATCAACATCTTCTCTTGCATCTCCCTTCCTGACCAATCATAAAACGACCGTCACCAAATCAAACGGACTATAGAGACAAGAAAATGAAGAATAAGAATAAAGCTGATTGAGTCATCCTGGTGCGCAGCTCGCGGATCGTCGTCCTCCTCAACTCTAGGGGGCAAGGCGGAGGAGGCTGGAGGGGGGCCTTGGTGGACTGGATTCATGGAGAGCTTCACCGTTGGGAGAGGCACTTCCATCTCCTCCATGGCCGTCCTCCTCAAATCTTCATCTGAGCAAGCAACTGGAACAAACATAAGAAATAAAAGAATTCATAGGAGAAAGAGAGGGGATCGGGCCTCGCCAAAACACAATCGATGGGCATGCTGCTGGAAGTTGAGGACGGCGCCGGCCAAGGTCTCCAGCCCATATGTGGCCGCCTAAGCGCCGTCGCGGACGGGGACGCGCTGGCTCGTCGTAGCGGTCCTGGCCTCCACCTGTGTCGGTCCCCGCTCCCGGCCCTCCTCCGGCTGACCGTCGCCTCAATGTTCTGGACGGCGCCGTGCCTCCTCTTCGCCCGCGCCGACCGCCGCCCGCCGTGCTCCTTCTCCTCCCGCTACCCCACCGTCCTCCGCGCCGCCAGGTCCGTCCGAGCCGCTGTTGAGCCGACCGCCTGGTCCTCCGCGCCGCCGCCCTCCTACAGGACGTTGGCTAGGATTTGAGTGGGGCTCCGCCATGGGATCTGCAGAGGAGCAGGCGGGGATGCTTGGGAGGTGGTCGTCGGGGCTGGGGCTTGCCGGAACTGGCCAGGATCTGCCGGAAACGGGGGATTCGAGAGAAGTGGGGTGGGTGAGAGGGAGGGGCGGCGCGGGGATTGGGGGAGACTGGGCGCGGGGATTGGGGGAGACGGGGGCGGTCTGCTCGTGCCGCCAACCGCCGCCGCCTCCGCTCGCTTCCTCCAACCGCCGCCGCCCGCTCGCGGCCGCCGCCATCAGTGCCGGTCGCTGGGCAGGGCTCTGCCGCAGCGCTGGGATTCGAGAGCGCGAGGCAGAGCAGCGGACAAGCGGGAGGGGCGAGCTGGAGCTGTGAGGGTGGCGGCGGCGTGAGCTGGAGGAGAGAGCAGGGCACGGAGTGAAGGGGAGAGCAGGCACGGGATTGGGGAGGAGAGCGAGCGGGGATTGGGTTTGGTTTGACCTCGGACCCAAGTTTTGTGTCGCAGCGGGAAAATGAGAAAAGGAGTGAGACGCGGGAGCATGTCTCGCCACTGATCGGTGGACCGCTGGACCCATCAGTCATCGACTATTGAGATGTTACTATTCATTGAAACGCGGTGAAAAAAGTTTTTGACCGCATCCAACGGCCACAGGTGAAACAACAACACGTTTTTACCCATCCAACGCAGGAAGATCAACGATCGACGTGGATGGGGGCAACGGCGGGTCGGCCCGCAGCTTTTATAGAAGTAATTTGCATGTTATCTCTTTGTTCTTCAGTTTCATTTTTCCGTTGCCTAAAATATAAGGGTTCCCTAGGAACAGGAAGCGGAGCTGTTTCATTTTCTAACATGAACACAACGGATGACATGAGTGGCCTATCATTTGGATCGTCTTGAACACACAAGAGACCAATATGAATACATCGCAGAACTTCTTGAACTGGACAGTTATCCACGATGGACAAGTCCACCAGTTCTCTTGCATTTCCATCTTTCCATAAGCTCCACGCCTAAACCAACGAAATCATCAAGTTATTATGAGTGTTTTAGTTGTCGAAAAGTAGATTATTTTGGATTTTTGGTGTACTTACATAAGCTATAAGGCTTGGAAAGTCCATTATGAGATGGGATGAACTGATCTTCAGCCCGCTTACAACCTCCAACAGTAGAACACCAAAGCTATATGTGTCAGACTTGACAGAAAAGGAGCCTCTCATTGCATATTCAGGAGACATGTAACCACTGTTTGAATCATTCAAAGACATCTATTAATTAATCGGTACGAAATTACCATGTTAAGCCCTAGCTGGTGGTTCATATATCACTTACTATGTCCCAACAACGCGGATAGTGTTGGCTTGCTGCACATTTCCTCCAAAGATCCTTGCCATACCAAAATCTGATATTTTAGGGTTCATTTCTGCATCTAACAAGACATTGCTTGCTTTGAGATCTCTATGAATTATCGTTAACCTTGAATCTTGGTGGAGATAAAGAAGGCCTCTCGCTATCCCTTTAATTACCCTGAACCGGGTCGGCCAATCAAGCACATAATTTCTTGTAGCATCTTCCAAGACCAGTACAAAATGAAACATCGTCAGTCATCATGAATTCAGTTAATCTAAAAATATTTTGCGAGCTGTGACTATAAGTCAGAACATACCAAAAAGAAAGGCATCCAAGCTTTTGTTAGGTAAATATTCATAGACTAGTAACTTCTCATCTTCGTGAGTGCAGTAACCAAGAAGCCTGACTAAGTTCCGATGCTGCAATTTGGCGATCAGAACCACTTCATTTCTGAACTCGTCGGCTCCTTGCCCGGAACCTTTACTAAGCCTTTTGATAGCAACCGCCTTGCCACCTCCAAACAATCCCTACATCAGCACAGGATTTTTCAACTGAATCAGAGAATGGCAAGAATAAACTCCTACGAAGATTATCAAGCTAAAACTTCTTGTTACCTTGTAAACATTTCCAAAACCACCTCTCCCAAGCACGTTGAAATCCGCGAAATTGTCAGTTGCAGTAATAATGTCTTTGAAGCAAAATGATGGAAGTTCTATATTTTCATTGTCAAGTTCGCTGGGCTTGGATTTTTTCGAGTGTTGTCGTGTACGCCTGTTCTGAATTTCCTTGATTCGTCGTTTGGCTGACAGGAATGCTTTCATATCAATATTGTTTTTTACGGATACCTCATGAACATTGTATCATGAAAAGTGAGGTAAATCTTGTTCTACCTTTTGACTTGCACATCCACACAAGGAAGATGCATGTGAGTATCAACAGACTAACCAATACTAGGAGTGCAACCTTCAGTACGTTACTACCCTTGTCATCTGCAGAAAACCAGAAATATAGTCCAGCAAGAGAATAACACTTTCAAAATTTAACATCCATTTCTGGCTAGTGTTTTTTTTATCGTGATTGTCCTTCTAACGGCATCTAGCATTCAACATAAAAGGCATTGATTACACCGTACAATAAATAGGCACATGAAGAAAGATAAGTACCTGTTGAACTGGCAAGACGGAGGTACAAGTTCTCGCCACTACCATCACTATACTTCCCAGTGTCAACAAGCTCTCCCAACCAAATCAAGCACCTTGACTGGTCGACTGTTGTGCTGCCATTTCTTTGGTTAGCATAAGCATACGCGGAGCAAGAGCAACTACGGCTGCACTCTGCTGCGCATTGGTCAAAGCTTGTGTTCCTTACGTACACGAACTTATCGGGTGTCTTCATGCCACTCAAGGTCGAGAAACTATCTCCACCATCACATTTCAGCTCCTTCTTTCTCCGGCACCTTGGGAGAAGTTAACACCATTAGGCTCGAACCCACTGAGGCAGCTGCATTTCGGAACCGTTTCAGTGCCATCGCAGTAGCCAAACGGGCCGCAATAGGCGTAACGGTCACAAATAGGACTGGGTCGCTGTATGAAAGGCACCCAAGAAGATGAGGTGATGTTCCACACCAGGAATTGAAACATGCCCGTATACTGCCGCATAATGCGCATGCTTGGAGAGCCATCGGAGACCGTAAACGTCATGTAGAACAAACCCCCTCTGTTGACAATTGTTTGAGACAGGATGAAGCCAGTGCTGCTTTGATACAGGGCAGAGACCAATGCACCATCCCATGCAGATCTGCGCCAGTACGGTCTCGTTCCATTCCAGATGATAACGTGAAGGTCCGAGCTAGAGTCACCGCCCATGGAGTAGTCGCTGGTGGTTGGGTCATCAGGCCCCCTCCAAGCAACGAGGCGCGTGTAGAGATGATCGTTTGTGCTCAGCGGCAAAGTCATGCCGGGGAGGATTGTGTCAGTTGGATAAAGGAAGCTCTGCCATATGTCCGTGCCGTTCGGCAACTGGACGACCAAGTTCCCAGAGTCCAGCAGTATAGCAGCAATTCCGGTGGTCCGGGATGTGATGTTGTTCATGGTTGTCCAGAGAGTGCTGCCTTTTTTGTTTGTTTGTTTGTTTGGGTTAGCTAATCACGTGTACCACGCGATCCAGAGAGTGCTGCCTTTGGAGTCAGATAAGACAAGGTCAGAGTTGTTGGTTAGAATCAAATTCCTGGGAGAACTACCTGTGATCGGACGGTCGCGGTTAGCAACCCACACCCACACATATGTACGCTCGGGGATGTTGTTGTACCATATGCCGATGTACGACTTTGCAGTAGAGTTTGTCGGGGAGAAGAAGCCCAGAGCAAAGACACCACCGCTCGACACGAGCTTGTCGCCCGTGGAGAGCGGCTTGGCAGGAGTAAGGCGGTCATCGGATTTGCCGAAACAAATCAGTGATAGGAGGATAAAAAAAGGGAGAGGGGTCATGCCTGCTTGTGAAGAGCAAAGAAAAAAGACTCTCCAGACGGAGCCAAGGAAGGAGAAGGAGAATGGTATGAAGATGGTTAGTGTTGTGTTGAAGAAAAGATGGTAAGTATTGTTTGCTTGGACTCGTGGATGATCTGACGCCAGGAGATAGCAAGGGTGGAAACGCTGCTCTGACTTGTGTGGTTTCTGTTGAAAAATAGCCCATCAGCCATCACATCTGCTGGAGTTGAATGTCCAGCTTCCCTGGGACGTTGATGATTCCAGGACCACACAAGGTGCAAGAGTGAGCAAGTACTATTCAGCATTGTCTGCTGGTCTTGGCGTGGAATTGTACATCCAGAAATATCTAACTGTCTACAGTTTCGGCTTTAGTGTCTGCATCAGGGACCGAGAAACTGACCTGTGGCCACTTGCAACCATTCATGGACCCCGCGTCAGCGGAGACCACGCCCGGCGTTTGTCGCAGTCGCCATGGTCACAAATGTGTGCCCATGGTGCAGGGACTTCTAACTTGCAAGGCAAGCAGACAAATTGACACCGGAATCGTGGCTTTCAGAGGTGCACTCACTACACAAAAAACACAAAAATGGGAGATGTTTAGAAGGGTCCTTTTGCGTTTGCGAACACATTACAGACACTGAAATAATACCTTAACATGCTTGCGTTTACGGACACATTGCAGGACACTGGAATAGTACCTCTGTTGTGTACTTTCTCAATTCCAACTGCCTTATACAGTTGCACACCTACTAAAATTTGCACAGTACAAAAGACGAAGGCACATATATAGCTGGTGCGGAACATCTACCGTCCTGCTAGCGTCGTCAGGCTCGCGCTGTGAGCAGAGTTCTCCCTTGCTTCTTCGGCTTCACGTTGCCTTCCGGAGATGTATAAAGGCTGTTCTGGTATTGTGAGTGGCATGGTCTCACTGTCCAGCATAGACACGACTGATGACATGAGTGGCCTGGCACCTAGACTGTCCTGGACACACAAGAGCCCGATATGGATGCACAGGGACACTTGATGCAGTGAGCAGCTCTCCAGAAGCACCATGTCCAGGAAATCCCTTTCGTTTCCTTCTTTCAGTAAGTTCCATGCCTGAAACACGATTTACGATAACAGGTTAGTACAAATATTTGCAATGTTCTGTTCACATTGGTCAAATTTCAAGCATATGGAAGCACTTACATAATCTATAAGGTTTTGGAAATCCCCTATTAGATGATGAGGCGAGCTGATCTTTAACCCACTCACAATCTCCAGTATCAAGACACCGTAACTATACACGTCAGACTTGACGGAGAAAATGCCTTCCATCGCATATTCAGGCGACATGTAACCGCTGTTTGAACAGTTTCACAGGCAATTGACAAAACATTTAGTTTTTTTCCCGAGAAAAAGGGAACAAAAATTAATTAGTTGAAGCGCATAAAAAGCCTTTTAAGCAAGTTAGTCTAGTACAGGTGTTAGTACTTACTATGTCCCGACAACATGTCTAGTATTTGCTTCTTGCTGGTTGTCACCAAAGATCCTTGCAATGCCAAAATCTGATATTTTGGGTCTCATCTCGACATCCAACAAGATGTTGCTTGCTTTGAGATCACGGTGAATTATCGTCATTCTTGAATCATGGTGGAGGTACAGAAGTCCTCTAGCTACCCCTTTAATTATGCTAAACCTTGATGGCCAATCAAGCATAGACTTCTTAGCATCATCTGCATGCTGGCCTGTCGGGAACAGGATACATGAAGCCATGTTAGTTTTAACATCAGGCATGCTCCTTTGGCCAATGCAAGAATCATTATACACGATTAGGACATACCAAATAGGTAGTAATCTAAGCTTTTGTTGGGTAAGTATTCGTAAATAAGAAGCTTCTCATCTCCATGGATGCAGTAACCAAGAAGTCTAACTAAGTTTCTGTGCTGCAGTTTTGCGATGAGAACTACTTCATTTCTGAAATTATTTATTCCTTCGTCAGAACACCTGGTAAGCCTTTTAATAGCAACTTCTTTGCCACCTTCCAGCGCCCCCTACGTGGTTGCACAATTCTGATTAATATCGAATTATGCTTTTCACTACAATAACTGTCAAAGTGAAATTTATGCTACCTTGTATACTATGCCAAAGCCTCCTTTTCCAAGCACATTGGAGGCAGAGAAACCGTTCGTAGCAGGGATGATATCTTTGAAGCTAATCTGCATAAGCTCTGAATTCTGATTGCATAGTTCATGAGAATTGGCCAGTTGTTCTGGTATCGCAAAATTCATGGGTCCAGTGCTTTGGTGCTTGCCTGTCAGGAATTAATGTTAGGAAATAATGCATTAACATGTCATGCAGCTAGGTATACATAAAATCTTGTGTAACCTCTCGACTTGCGTAACCAGACAAGATAGATGCACACAAGTATCGGTAGACTTGTCATGACAGGGAGTGCAATCTTCAGCGCACCAGCCTTGTTTTTACTGACTGCAAAGGACAACAGAGAGAATATTTACTATTCAAAAATACGATAGAAGAAGTGTGTGTATCTAGGTCAACTATTGGTTTAGGTGGACAGGAGAGGGAACAAAAGAAAAAGATCAATATATAGTGCAAAATTGGCCATGGTCACCAAACAAGCTGGTATATAGGATCACGAGCATGTAAATGTTTACCAGGTGAAATGGTAAAACTGAAAAAAAAACTCTGATGAGGAGTCTAGAGGATGCCAAATGACATGATTATAGAGAAGTAGAATCTGAAAGCATGCCTAATTTTGATGCAAGGTAGGGAGAGCACGGTTGGTAATGCTAAGCGTACCAGGAATTAGTCCGACTGATGTAAAAAACTACATATATTAGTCTAAGTTCTATGATCACCGTCCATTAGTAAAGCGCCCTATGCAACTTCACACTGTAAGATGAGAGCACATGTGCGGACAAAGCTTCAACTGAGCATAACTGCCACGTGCTTTAATTGTAGTAGCTGTCAAGCTTCATGCGCTGACCACTATTCCAAAAGACCGATCTTATGGAAAGGGCTAGGCAATCCACTTATACACATTAACACCCCCCCCCCCCCCCCCCCTCACGTGTGACGGGAAGACAAGGGAAGATAAGTCAACACGTGTAGAGTCAGAGACAGGCTCAAGACACATGACGTGCCTGTACGTGGACACCGAGGGGGCAATAGCAAATTTTTAATAAAGTGCGGAAGCTAGGACTCGAACTCGAGACCTTGGCTCGGATACCATGTCAAGCTTCATGCGTTGACCACTATTCCAAAAGACCGATCTTGTGAAAAGGGCTAGGCAATCCACTTATACACATCAACAGTAGCCACCTTACTAGTAAACTTAGTGGTACAATTTTAGTAGTCACACTAATAAATTTACGTTAATAGACAATCCATTACAGTTAACAAGCAATAAGGTGGGCAATGAGCAAATACCGGATGAGCTGGGAATCCTTAGGTACAGATTCTCCCCGAGACCATCACCACGCTTCTCCGTATCAACAAGCTCCCCCATCCAAACTAAGCACCTTGACTGGTCATTGTCAACAGTCGCGCCGAGACTACTCAGGTTAGCATAAGCATATGCGGTGCATGAGCAGTTGCGTCTACATTCTGCTCTACATTGGTCGATGCTTCTATTCCTGATGTACAGAAACTTGTCGGGCGCCTTCATGCTAGGCAAGGTAACGAAATCATCTCCTTCACCACAATGCAGCTCCTTCTTTCTCTGACATCCTACGGAAAAGTTAAGACCATCAGCTTCAAATCCATCGAAGCACTTGCAAGTCGCAACCGCCTGTGTGGTATCGCAATAACCGAATGGACCACATGAGGCGTAGCGGTGACAGCTAGAACCGGTGCGTTCAAAGAAAAGCTTCCAAGATGATGAGTTGCTGTTCCACGTCAGAACTTTCGCCATGCCTGTGTATTCCAACATCATGCGCATGCTTGGCCAGCTGTCAGAGATGGTGTATGACAAGTAAAACTCACCCCCTCTGTTTAGAATGTTCTGGGACATGCTAAGATTATTGCTCTGATACATGGCATAGTCTGCTACACCATTCAACACACCTCTGCGCCAGTATGGTCTCGTGCCATTCCAAACGAAGATCTGGAGGCCCAAGTCACCACCCATGGAGTAGTCACTGCTAGATGGATCATCAGGGCTCCTCCAGGCGACGAGGTGCATGGAGGTGCTTTTGCTCAGTGGTAGACTCATACCCGGGAGCATGGTGTCAGTTGGGTGATGGAAGCTCTGCCATATATCTGTGCCATTCAGCGACCTGATGACCAAGTTCCCGGAATCCAGCAGTATAGCAGCAGAGTGGTCACCTCCAGCAGTGATGTTGTTCGTGGTTCTCCAAAGAGTGTGACCTTCAGAATCCGACAGTACCAGGTCAGATCCATTGGTTAAAACCAACTTCCCAGGAGAGGTGCTGGTAATTGGGTTGTCGCGGTTAGCGACCCACACATATGTACGAACAGGGATGTTGTGGTACCATATGCCGACATACGATTCTGCAGTTGAGTTTGTCGGGGAGAAGAAGCCAAGAGCAAAGATGCCACCATTTGAGATGAGCTTGTCACCAGGCGAGAGTGGCTCTGCAGGTGTTAGGCGGTCATCGGAGTTGCAGGTACAAATCAACAAGAAGAAGAGAAGAACATGTAGGAGAGTCATGTCCATTAGACCTTCTTCTGCACAAAGAAAGGAGATACAAATCAACAAGAAGAAGACAAGAACAGGTAGGAGAGTCATGTCCATTAGACCTTCTTCTGCACAAAGAAAGGAGATACTACGAAGATGCTTCGGGCTGTTTGCTTGGAGGTTTCAATACATGAGGTAGAAACCTGAAACACGCTCGAACTTTTGGTATTCCTGCTGCTGTGGCTTCAGGTATCCAGTTCGATAGACATGATTCAAGGCTAGATGATAGGAAAGGTGTGCCGTGACAAGTGACACTCACCGGACCACAAGATGTAAGAAGATTATTATTCAGCACCCCTGCTCGTCTTCGTGGCGAATCGAAGATCAAGAGAAATATTAGACTGCGTCAAGCAACGAGGAACAGACCTGCAGCGACTTGCTATTGCGGTCATCGCACGGCGGCCGTCACACTCGTCTTGAACAAACTAACACAGCACGCACCGCCCAAAAATATTCAGGTTTCAGCATCCTTGCCGTCCTATGACAAAAATATTCAGGTTTCATACGCTACTGCACAACCAAACGAAAAGGGTGTGCTGCCAAGAAATGAGTTACCGTCGTCAGGTGGAGCTTGTTGGAATATTAGGCATAATTTCCATGATTGATTCCAGAATATAAAGCATGATCGCAAGAGCTACTAACATGTTAATCTCGAAAATACTAGACGTATTAATTAACATGAACAGCAGCAAGACATCTACGAACACAGCCATCGAAACGTGACGAACGTACCGAACAATTGTAGATGAAGTAGTCGTTGGAGCAGCGACGGCAGCAGCTTGAGCGGCGACGGTAGCAGCTCGAAGAAGACGACGTTGGAGACGAGTCGCCCGCGGACCCGGAGATCGTCCAGGCGCACGGTAGTGCAAGGCAATATATATGGAGAGCGGCTTGGCAGGAGTAAGGCGGTCATCGGATTTGCCGAAACAAATCAGTGATAGGAGGATAAAAAAAGGGAGAGGGGTCATGCCTGCTTGTGAAGAGCAAAGAAAAAAGACTTCTCCAGACGGAGCCAAGGAAGGAGAAGGAGAATGGTATGAAGATGGTTAGTGTTGTGTTGAAGAAAAGATGGTAAGTATTGTTTGCTTGGACTCGTGGATGATCTGACGCCAGGAGATAGCAAGGGTGGAAACGCTGCTCTGACTTGTGTGGTTTCTGTTGAAAAATAGCCCATCAGCCATCACATCTGCTGGAGTTGAATGTCCAGCTTCCCTGGGACGATGATTCCAGGACCACACAAGGTGCAAGAGTGAGCAAGTACTATTCAGCATTGTCTGCTGGTCTTGGCGTGGAATTGTACATCCAGAAATATCTAACTGTCTACAGTTTCTGCTTTAGTGTCTGCATCAGGGACCGAGAAACTGACCTGTGGCCACTTGCAACCATTCATGGACACCGCGTCAACGGAGACCACGCCCGGCGTCTGTCGCAGTCGCCACGGTCACAAATGTGTGCCCATGGTGCAGGGACTTCTAACTTGCAAGGCAAGCAGACAAATTGACACCGGAATCGTGGCTTTCAGAGGTGCACTCACTACACAAAAAACACAAAAATGGGAGATGTTTAGAAGGGTCCTTTTGCGTTTGCGAACACATTACAGACACTGAAATAATACCTTAACATGCTTGCGTTTACGGACACATTGCAGGACACTGGAATAGTACCTCTGTTGTGTACTTTCTCAATTCCAACTGCCTTATACAGTTGCACACCTACTAAAATTTGCACAGTACAAAAGACGAAGGCACATATATAGCTGGTGCGGAACATCTACCGTCCTGCTAGCGTCGTCAGGCTCGCGCTGTGAGCAGAGTTCTCCCTTGCTTCTTCGGCTTCACGTTGCCTTCCGGAGATGTATAAAGGCTGTTCTGGTATTGTGAGTGGCATGGTCTCACTGTCCAGCATAGACACGACTGATGACATGAGTGGCCTGGCACCTAGACTGTCCTGGACACAAGAGCCCGATATGGATGCACAGGGACACTTGATGCAGTGAGCAGCTCTCCAGAAGCACCATGTCCAGGAAATCCCTTTCGTTTCCTTCTTTCAGTAAGTTCCATGCCTGAAACACGATTTACGATAACAGGTTAGTACAAATATTTGCAATGTTCTGTTCACATTGGTCAAATTTCAAGCATATGGAAGCACTTACATAATCTATAAGGTTTTGGAAATCCCCTATTAGATGATGAGGCGAGCTGATCTTTAACCCACTCACAATCTCCAGTATCAAGACACCGTAACTATACACGTCAGACTTGACGGAGAAAATGCCTTCCATCGCATATTCAGGCGACATGTAACCGCTGTTTGAACAGTTTCACAGGCAATTGATAAAACATTTAGTTTTTTTCCCGAGAAAAGGGAACAAAAATTAATTAGTTGAAGCGCATAAAAAGCCTTTTAAGCAAGTTAGTCTAGTATAGGTGTTAGTACTTACTATGTCCCGACAACATGTCTAGTATTTGCTTCTTGCTGGTTGTCACCAAAGATCCTTGCAATGCCAAAATCTGATATTTTGGGTCTCATCTCGACATCCAACAAGATGTTGCTTGCTTTGAAATCACGGTGAATTATCGTCATTCTTGAATCATGGTGGAGGTACAGAAGTCCTCTAGCTACCCCTTTAATTATGCTAAACCTTGATGGCCAATCAAGCATAGACTTCTTAGCATCATCTGCATGCTGGCCTGTCGGGAACAGGATACATGAAGCCATGTTATACACGATTACATGTAAGTTGTTCGATTCTATTCTACCTACCCTTTGCCTCGACTAGTTTCCCGTGATCTCGTGCTATCATATGATATTATGATGATCCTCCCGTGACACTGAAATTAACGGATTCTAATATGTGTGTGTGCGCGTGTTTTATCTATTAACAGGGGCAGCGGTGCTGGTAACATGCATGGGTTTCTGCAAGTCGTTGGCCACCATGACATGAGCTCAAGAACCAACCACATGAACGCGTCAAGCTTGATGAATAATCCATCACCCAATAACCTAGACCTAGCGCTGCAAGGCCATAACCAACAGCAGCAGGAGCAGCTTATGTCCAACCTCGGGCACGAGCTTCTTCTGTCACCAAACTCGCCGTACGGGTTCCAGTCGTCGTCGCTGCTGAGGAGCCTCATGGAGCCCACGGCCAAGCCGGCACCCGCGGCAGGGATTCAGCAGTATCAGTACCAGCAGATGGGACAGAGGGAGCCACTCCAGTTCACCAACGACGCGGCGTTCTGGAACGCTTCTAGCGCCGGGTTCGGCATGGCGATGGCAGCAGCTCAGCCGGCGACTGACCAGGCTACCAAGCGGGGTTCCGTCAAACCATCGCCGGTACCACGTGAAAGGGCAAACCTTGCACTAAAGGTTCGTGCCAAGTAGATGAAAATATTCCATGGCACCATCAGTAATTAATTAGTTTGATGATGCTAGTGGGAGCATATGCATGCTATGTACTACGTAGGTGGCTGACTGTAATTAACCCTAGTTATCTACACATATATGTATAGAATGTGCTAGAAGGAGTGGGAGACTCCAGCTCAATCACCAGCAAGAAGGCTACCGGCGAGCCGGCGTTCAAGAAACCGAGGATGGAGACGCCGTCGTCATTGCCAACCTTCAAGGTACATCTGACATTCAATCTATATGCCATGAATGCATGGTTAACTTAGAGGACGTAAAACTTCATGCATACATTATTTGATATCACATAGACCCATATCGATGCGTTTATTGATAAAGTTGTGCAACACAATTCCAGGTTAGGAAGGAGAAGCTAGGGGACAGGATCACAGCACTCCAGCAGCTCGTCTCTCCTTTCGGAAAGGTGAACAACCTAGCTAGGCTTTTCATGTCCAATGTGCATTACATGAACATATTATTACATACTAAACCAGTACGTACTGCTTGGAAGTTGGAGCCACAACATGGTATCATCTTCTCTGCAAAAGAGCTGTTTCTTTTCTCTCCTCCTTTCGAGGATCTAACCCAAACACAACACACATGTATCTAAATCTTGACATATATTTCTCGTTGCGCGTGCGTGCAGACGGATACGGCGTCGGTGCTGCACGAGACCATCGAGTACATCAAGTTCCTCCACGACCAAGTTGGTGTAAGTCGTCCTCTCTATGCATGCATGTGCTTGCCAAGTACTCCTACCAAGCACACACGATTCCCCAACGCTTTAATCATGGCACCTGGGTCACGCTTGCACGCTCGCACGAGCTCTATCGGTTTCCTCACAAGGAATCATCGACCAGGAGACTGGATCGATCGATTGGAGACCGAGCTGAACTGAACATTTTCTTGTTTCTGAACCCATGCAGGGGCTCAGCGCTCCATACGTGAAGAGCGGCCATCATCAGCATCAAGTGCCACACTACCTCAAGGTTTGTATGCACACTTAGCATATATACTTGTCAGTGTAGTGGCTGCTGCTGCTGCTGCACGCTTGCATGCTCTCACTTTCCATCCATTGCCGTCTGCTAGCTTTAACGCATGTGTGTTTTGTGTTTGGTTTCAGAGCTCGAGTGCCAGTCCTGACAAGTCGTCCAAGGACGGCGGCGAGGTGTCGCTCAAGGGCCGGGGGCTGTGCCTGGTGCCGATATCGAGCATGTTCGCGGTGGCCAGCGACGTGCCCGTCGACTTCTGGACTCCGTTTGGCGCCCAGTTCAGGTAGACGAAAGCGCGGATTCGACTCAGCTCCGATCGATCAGAAGCTGCACAAGCACAGATCAATCCGAGCCGATGATGTTCCTTGATCCTAATGAGTTATCTAATAGCCTATGAAGTATCATGCATGATATGTAACGGATAGTCGAGGAAGGAAGGTAGCTAGTGGCTAGCTAGATGAACCTTTGGAATGAGTGCTTGAAGACTTGGATTCATTCTTCAGGTTCATCAGGGAATAATCTATCAGCTAATTAATTAAGGGACCAGCTAGCATGCTGAGAGGACTACTGAATTATGTCGTGCTGATCGTCGACCGGGTTCGATCGTATGATTGGTTGTTAGGTTTTGCATCATTGAGCAGTTGTGTCTAAGGATTTATTAATGGTACGTTTAGTGCTTTAAATTCACTGATGGATCAACAAAGTCTGTCTGTAGCAGGTTTTTAGTTCTCTATAGATTGTACCAAATAAAAGTGGCATCGATCTCTCTTTGATTGATCTCAGCGGTTACCTTTTGCTGGCTTTCTCTTTTGAATGTAACCACATGTTTTTCCCCTCAATATTAAGTAGGGCTTCCAGAATGTGCGCATGCGTGTCTTTTTCCTCTTAATATTGCCAGAATCATTCAGGTTAACTTATTCAATTCTGTAGTAGTGGATTATTAGCATGCGTGAGTTCTACACAGGCATATTCTTCTGTGTGTTTCTTATTATGTAGTCTACGTCGCACTCCTGATGGGCACCAACTAAACCAGTTCCCATAAATGGTTATCTCTGAAGGAATATCCTAGTTGCAGTTCTGTGTAGGATCATACATACTTAGCTGCAGCAGGTAAAAAATTACAACAGCATAGCCAGCAGTTGTGTTCTTTTCGGGGATAAAGTGACAAAATTCAAAACCACGAGCAAATCCTGGTACGAAATTCAGGCAAGTTCGATGTACCGAGAGTGTCGCAAACGACTGAAAATCAGCCGCACTCTTGCACGGACACTTGTCTGTTTGAGCACAGCAGTCTTGCCCTAGCAACAAGCTTTACAGTTTGGTGGCAGCGCACCATTATCTAGTACACTTTTAGGTCTTGCCGAGTCTACCCGTGTGGATGGCTGTCGAAGTAAAAAGAGTAAAGCACTAGTTTTTCATAGAAAACTGAACATCCTGGACTCGTAGTGGAATGGTTGGTATAAAATCATTTGTTCTTAAAAAACTGCAATAAAGTACTTGGAATAGATACATCATATATGAACGGTGTACTTATTTTGTACTCAGCCAACCATTTCCTGTGGCATGGATATGACTTATGAGTTGAACCTCTGAATTGTCCTGTTCTTGGTACATAAGAGACTTTGTGTACTTTTCATCGAAATTCGACTCTCTTTTGTTGCCACGAAAAGAACCAGTGTTAACCTTTGAATTTGACTCTTTTTCCACCTTCGATGAAAACTACCATCATGGAGCTCAACACACAACGTTAGTGTAATGGTCGACCTCATAAAGCCAGCATGCAAGACAAAGTTCAACACCATATCGTGCAGAGTCCTACAGTAAAATTTAACGCCTTTTCCTTGATTCTTCAGCAGCACCATGGATATACTGAAGCCATGTCTTTTGAAAAGAATTTCTAAAAGTTACAGGACCATCACAATTGACCGTATGGAAAAAACACTAACTGAATGACAAAAGCGGTGGTGCAATTGCAATAGCTAAATATTTTGAATGTGATTTGGGGAGTTTCAGAATAAGTATATATGATTCTGAATGAGTTAGGCTGCAATCTTTTATAGAGCAAAGGGGATAAGCCCCAATTTCATTAACGAAACCAGAGTTATTACAAGATCTACCCAAAACACAAACAACCATCTAGGGCAGCAGGAGAGCATCTTCAGAACTCCTCCCCCAGAACTTGTAATAAGACACTTACAGGATTTTCAAAACTAAAGCTAAAACAACTATCTTCAGAACTCCTCCCCCTGAGCGTCTTATTACAAGTTCAGTTTTTTCAAAACTAAAGCTAAAACAACCATCTAGGGCAGCAGGAGAGCGTCTTCAGAACTCCTCCCCCAGAACTTGCGGAGGTACCAGAGCTTCTTCCTTGACACCATCACATCGAAAGCCTCGGCGTCCATGAGTTCCAGCTTCTTTTGGCACCAAAAACTTCTCTCGCCACCCTCTCCAGAACCTTAGCGTAGAACTTGAGAGCCTCCTTTGCGTCCTGCACTCCCTGCAAAATGCTATAGGATTGAATACCATTGCAAATTCGTATTACAACAGCTGCTGGCTCGTCCGGCCAAATGGCATGGAAACAAGCAGAATTTCTAGTTTTCCACAAATGCCACAAAATCGAAGCTATTCCAACAGTCAACAAATCACTCCTTTTTTGACTAAACCCTTAAGCCAGCCAACGCATTGATCAATATTCAAAAAGTTGCAGTTAACACAAAAAGCACAACTCACAACATTCCAAATATATCTAGCTAGAGGGCATGAGAAGAAAAGATGATCGATAGATTCATCTAACCCACAGAACAAACATTTAGCTTCACACTCTCCTCCTCTTTGAAGTAACACATCCTTAGTTAAAATGCTTTTTTTAAGCATCAACCGTAGGAATGTTTTAACTCGCAGGGTTATCTTGACTTTCCATAGAAATTTATATGGCACGGTCCTTCTAAATTGCATAACGTTGTAGAAAGATTTCACCGAAAAAACACCTGAACTGGTGGGTTTCCCGATTAAACGATCTACATCTTCCGTCAGGATCACCCTCTCAAGCAACTCATTCAATTGATTTCTCCGATCTTTCAAAGCTCCAATCAAAACTCTCCTAAACCTCAAGCATCTAAAACCTTCATCAACAACCTTCTTAACCGTTACATTTTTATTCAAGGAGATATTAAAAAGCCTCGGGAATTTCTCAGCCAAACTGGATTCTGCTATCCAATGGTCTTCCCAAAAGCTGGTCCTATTCCCCTGCCCACCTGAATTCTACAAAAGGACCAAAACACAGATTTCACCTCCATTAAGCCCTGCCAAAAATGCGAATCTCCAGCTTTACTTTTAGCCTGGCACAAAGTTTTTTTTAGAAAATACTTGTTGGACAAGATTTCCTGCCACAAGCCTTCTCCGTTAAACAGCTTCCAGAGCCATTTGGATAAGAGCCCTATATTCATCAACTCTAAATCCAAAATTCCTAAACCACCTTGGTCTTTTGGCAGACACACTTCATGCCAATTAACTAAGTGGTATTTCTTTTTATCCTTGTCTCCACTACACAAAAAATTCCTCCTAATTGAATCCATACCCTCCTTTGGTCCCACAGGCACCCTATAAAAGGATAGCATCTAAAGAGACACACTAGAGAGTGACGAATTAATTAAAGTCGTCCTTCCACCCATGGCTAGTGATGTCTACGTGTGCTTCTATTCTTGTAGACAGTGTTGGGCCTCCAAGAGCAGAGGTTTGTAGAACAGCAGCAAGTTTTCCTTAAGTGAATCACCCAAGGTTTATCGAACTCAGGGAGGTAGAGGTCAAAGATATTCCTCTCAAGCAACCCTGCAACTAAGATACAAGAAGTCTCTTGTGTCCCCAACACACCCAATACACTTGTCAGATGTATAGGTGCACTAGTTCGGCGAAGAGATAGTGAAATACAAGTAATATGGATGATTATAAGTGGTAATTGCAATCTGGAATAAAAATGGCAGCAAGCAAACATGTAACAGAACTTGTTGTAAACGGTGTTTCAATGCTTAGAAACAAGGCCTAGGGATCATACTTTCACTAGTGGACACTCTCAACAATGATCTCATAACTGAATAAGTAAAAGCTACTCTTAAACACTCTCTTGTTGGATAACAAACACCATTCATTGTGTAGGGCTACAAAAGCACACCTCAAGCCGGAGTAAACAAGCGCCACAACGTCATAAAGGAGTCACACACGGTGCACACACTGTCACCTTTACACCGTGGAGAGTACCGGAGTTCATATTAAAGTAACCTATAGAGTGCATAATAGATAAAGAGTAACATCTACTTATTCAACTAGATTACAAAGCTCATGATCACATAAAGATCACACCATGGGAGAGAGAGATGAACCACATAGCTACCGGTAGAGCCCTCAGCCTCGGGGGAGAACTACTCCCTCCTCATCATGGGAGTCAGCAGCGGCGATGAAGATGGCGGTGGTGTCGATGGAGATGACTCCGGGGGCAATTCCCCGTCCCGGCAGCGTGCCGGAACAGAGACTTCTGTCCCCCGAAACTTGTCGTCGATGGCGGCGGCGCTGCGGAACTCTTCTGGAAATATGACTTGGTGTTTTAGGGTTTTCGCGTCTGAGGCAATATATAGGCGAAGGGGCGATGTCGGTGGAGGCCGAGGGGCCCACACCATAGGCGGCGCGGCAGGGGGCCCACCGCGCCGGGGTGTGGTTTGGCCACCTCGGCGCCCTCCTTCGTCTCTCCTTCGGACTCCGTGACGGTGCTGGAAAAATAGGGACGTGGCCTTTTGTTTCGTGCAATTCCGAGAATATTCGCAGAAGTACTTTTCTGAACCAAAAACAGCAGAAAACAGGGAACTGGCACTGTGGCATCTTGTTAATAGGTTAGTCCCAGAAAATGCATAAAATGATATATAATGCATATAAAACATGTACAATGATATAAAACAAGCATGGAACATCAGAAATTATAGATACGTTGGAGACGTATCAAGCATCCCCAAGCTTAGTTCTACTCGTCCTCGAGTAGGTAAACGATAAAACAAATAATTTCTGAGGAGACATGCTACACATAATCTTGATCATAATATGTAAGGCATGTAAGCTGAGATCAAATCATTCAAAGCAAATGTATATAGTTGATATAAAGATAATAAAGCAAGAGTCAAACAAGCTAAAAGTTTTCATGAACTATTGCTTCAAAGACATGAAACCGTACAAGGTTCATTAAAGATGATTTAAGTATCCAGCATAGAGTTCTATCCTTCAATCCAAGCATCAAGCAAATTTTCATAACATAGAAGGATTCAGCCAAGTAAACATAAACATGAACGTCATGAATCAACTGTTTCGAAGTCTACTCAACCGGTGAGCGCAAGCATTTGGTATTGGCACCAGATGTTATGGCAAAGAGAACATTAATGGGGGTTTGGAAGGCCAAGGAAGAAAGTCTCACAAAGCTATAAGTGATCATTAGACAAGAGGAAGTCTTATAATCGAAGCTATGTAAGGAGTAGTGATTGCCATGCAACGGATGCACATAGAGCTATATGTGTATGAAAGCTCTCCAATGGAACTAGTGGGGGTGCATCCAACTTGGTTGCTCATGAAGACCTAGAGCACTTTTGAGGAAGCTCATCATTGGAATATACAACCCAAGTTCTATAGTGTAAATTCCCCACATAGTTATACAAGTAGAACATGAAAACTCTCTCACATGGAGTATAGGTGCTAAACATGAGCACAAATGATGACTATGAATACTGCAGGTGCTATAACATGAGCACAAGTGTGATAAAGGATAGTAATGTTGCCCCCTTTTTCTTTATTCTTTTTTTTCTTTTTTTTTCTTTTTTCTTTTTTCTATTTTTTTTTCTTTTTCTGTTTCTCTTTTCGATGGCCAATGGCTCTTTTCACTTCAGGGGCAACATCTAATATGACAACACACTTTTTGGTACAAATAACTCATGAACAAACATGATGTATGAAACTGTATGCCTCTGCCAGTGTAGCAGGATATGCAATGATCTAGCGTAACATGGGTAAACCACACATCAGCTGTATAGAATCATGCAAAGCAATATATAAGTGATGAATGACAACAAGTCATGTAATGTAAATGGAGTTGCATGGCAATATATCTCGGAACAGCTATGGAAATGCTGTGGTAGGTAGGTATGGTGGTGTTTTGAGGAAGATGTATGGGCTTATGTGTAGGAGAACAAGAGGAAGTCCTCCCACGGGGTTGGATGTACTGGCGAAGTATGCACAACTCTCAATGTGAGCAGAAGGCAATGCACAGCACCGAAGAGGCTAGCAAATATGGATGGTGGAAGTGCCAAAAACCGTAGCTTAACATTAGTCAAAAAGAACTCACAAGTTTATTGCAAACAACTAGCAGGTTCAACATTAAGAGCATGATTAAAATTCACTCCAAGAAGGGCCGTTCACGGCGGTACAAGTACCCCGTTAGATCCCTCGACCTTCAGCACAACTTAGTTACTACGATGAACTTTCAGACATGGAAAGCTATCAAGTCCAACTACACCTTCAACAATTTTAGTATAGTTTGTAGTACGGTACAAGCTTAAAGACAACAATCCACTAATGATTTTAACTTAATTAACCAGCAAGCTTTACCATCTAAATATCTCAAAACATTTGCAAAGAATCAAGTTATCAAAGTTTCAATGATCTACAAGATTATGCAAGTTTTCATACCACTACCACATGCAGCATTTTCTTTCTTCCAAGCAAACACCAACAACTTACTTAAACATAAACTCTCCAAATGATAATATAATGCAGCAAGAGAGTATTTATAAACACGTGCTAACAGCTCGAAGAGATGCATGAAAAACAGGAGCTAAAAGCACTGCAGTAGCTAGTTAAGAATACTCAACAAATATAAGTGAAGAACATGAGTATTCACATGAAAAAGCGGAGCGTGTCTCTCTCCCACACAAGGATTGCTAGGATCCGAATTTATTCAAACAAAACAAAAATAAAAGCACACAGACGCTCCAAGTAAAGCACATAAGATGTGAAAGAATTAAAATATAGTTTCACTAGAGATGACCTGATAAGTTGTTGATGAAGAAGGGGATGCCTTGGGCATCCCCAAGCTTAGACGCTTGAGTCTCTTGAATATGGGGATGAACCACGGGGGCATCCCCAAGCTTAGCTTTTCACTCTTCTTGATCACATAATATCACCCTTCTCGCTTGATCCTTGAAAACTTCCTTCACACCAAACTCAAACAGTTCTCATTAGAGGGTTAGTGCATAATCAAAAATTCTCATATTCTGTAATGAACAATCATTCCAAAGCTTCTGGACATTAGCTACAGCCACCAATGCTTTGTGGAGCAAAGAAATCCACAAAACATCGTAAAAGAGCGAATGCAAAACAAAAGGCAGAATCTGTCAAAAACAGAACAGTCTGTGAAGACGAATTTTTTCGAGGCACTTAAGTTGCTCAGATGGATCTGGCCAATAATGAAAGTTGCGTACATATCTGAGGAAGATGCGTGATTTTTTACAGAATTTTTCGAATTTTCTACAAGGAGAAGCTCAAATTCGTGACAGCTAAAAATCTGTTCTGCGCAGAAATCCAAATCTTGCATCAACTTTCAATAAAACTTTACTTGGCACAACAATGCAATAAAATAAAGATACAAAGGAGTTGCTACAGAAGTAACAAACTTGACTCAAAAAGAAAAGCAAAAATAACAGAAAATAAAAACAATGGGTTGTCTCCCATAAGCGCTTTTCTTTAAAGCCTTTTAGCTAGGCATAGTGATTTTGATATGCTCACATAAGAGTTGAATAAGAGAGCATCAAAAGCAAATAAAACATGTTTAAATCTAACACTCTTTCTATGCATAGGAGTCTTGTAAGAAAACAAGTCAATGAAGAACAAAGTGACTAGCATAGAAAGCAAAACAAGTGTAACTTCAAAAATTTCAACATAAAGAGAGAAGACTTAATATTATTGTGATATATGAAATCGTGTCTCCCTCTCTCATAAGGACCAGTAGGTCTTAAAGTACCCAGCAAATAAAAGCAAATCAAGAGAAAGCTCAAAACATTCATCATAAAGAGAAGAAATTTAGTAACATGAAGATTTCTATAACCATACTTTCCTCTCTCAAAATAATTTTCAGCGGCATCATGAATAAACTCAACAATATAGCTATCACATAGAGCATTCTTATCATGATCCACATGCATAAAGTATCATTACTCTCCACATAAGCATGAACATTATCATTAGTAATAGTGAGAGTAAAAGTATCACATCCATCATTGTAATCATCAAAATTGGAGGCATAGAATAATCAAATGATTTTATCCTCAATAGTAGATGGACTGAAATATCATATTCATCATTGTAAACATCATATATAGGAGGCATATCATAATCAACATAAACTATATCCTCAATAGTAGGTGGACTGAAAATATCACAATGATTATAATCATCATATATTGGAGGCAAAGTATATCAAAGCAAATTTCCTCCTTAAAGCTTGGGGGACTAAAAATATCATATTCATCACAACCAGCTTCCCCAAGCTTAGACTTTTCCATAGCATTAGCAATAATGGTGTTCAAAGAATTTATAGTAATACCATTGCTACCATCATGCAAACAAGCCTCCATAGGTTTTTTAATTTTCTCTTCAAAAGCATCATGTCCTAATTCAATATAAAGTTCATAAAGATCTCTAATTTTTTTGTTGTTTTCCATTAAGCCTAACTAGTGAAAATAAAAACAAGAAACAAAAAGATATAATTGCAGAATCTAAAGGAAATAACTTCGAGCACTCACACACTAGCAACAATACTAGAAAATAGCTTTGTAGCCAGAGGATGTGAATACCTTTTACCTTACCTCCCCGGCAACGGCGCCAGAAAATAGCTTGATGTCTACGTGTGCTTCTATTCTTGTAGACAGTGTTGGGCCTCCAAGAGCAGAGGTTTGTAGAACAGCAGCAAGTTTCCCTTAAGTGAATCACCCAAGGTTTATCGAACTCAGGGAGGTAGAGGTCAAAGATATCCTCTCAAGCAACCCTGCAATTAAGATACAAGAAGTCTCTTGTGTCCCCAACACACCCAATACACTTGTCAGATGTATAGGTGCACTAGTTCGGCGAAGAGATAGTGAAATACAAGTAATATGGATGATTATAAGTAGTAACTGCAATCTGAAATAAAATGGCAGCAAGCAAACATGTAGCAGAACTTGTTGTAAACGGTGTTTCAATGCTTAGAAACAAGGCCTAGGGATCATACTTTCACTAGTGGACACTCTCAACAATGATCTCATAACTGAATAAGTAAAAGCTACTCTTAAACACTCTCTTGTTGGATAACAAACACCATTCATTGTGTAGGGCTACAAAAGCACACCTCAAGCCGGAGTAAACAAGCGCCACAACGTCATAAAGGAGTCACACACGGTGCACACACTGTCACCTTTACACCGTGGAGAGTACCGGAGTTCATATTAAAGTAACCTATAGAGTGCATAATAGATAAAGAGTAACATCTACTTATTCAACTAGATTACAAAGCTCATGATCACATAAAGATCACACCATGGGAGAGAGATGAACCACATAGCTACCGGTAGAGCCCTCAGCCTCGGGGAGAACTACTCCCTCCTCATCATGGGAGTCAGCAGCGGCGATGAAGATGGCGGTGATGTCGATGGAGATGACTCCGGGGGCAATTCCCCGTCACGGCAGCGTGCCGGAACAGAGACTTCTGTCCCCCGAAACTTGTCGTCGATGGCGGCGGCGCTGCGGAACTCTTCTGGAAATATGACTTGGTGTTTTAGGGTTTTCGCGTCTGAGGCAATATATAGGCGAAGGGGCGATGTCGGTGGAGGCCCGAGGGGCCCACACCATAGGGCGGCGCGGCAAGGGGGCCCACCGCGCCGGGGTGTGGTTTGGCCACCTCGGCGCCCTCCTTCGTCTCTCCTTCGGACTCCGTGACGGTGCTGGAAAAATAGGGACGTGGCCTTTTGTTTCGTGCAATTCCGAGAATATTCGCAGAAGTACTTTTCTGGAACCAAAAACAGCAGAAAACAGAGAACTGGCACTGTGGCATCTTGTTAATAGGTTAGTGACAGAAAATGTATAATAATGATATATAATGCATATAAAACATGTGACAATGATACATAAAACAAGCATGAAACATCAGAAATTTTAGATACGTTGGAGACGTATCAGCTAGCCATTTGCCTTGCCACGGGCTGAGCTTGAAACCCATTTTTTCTTTCACTGGATTGCAGTCTAAATTCTTAAGCCTTTTCTTATCTACTGCGACACCTAAATATTTCATAGGCTGCTTCCCAGAATTACAAGTTAATATTTCTTCAAAACCTTTTTTCTCCTCTTCCATATCCCCTATGCAATAAATGTCACTTTTGTGGAAATTGATCTTCAGGCCCGACATTTGCCCAAAGTAACATAATATCACTTTCAAATTTCTGGCCTGTTCAAACTCATTCTCCAACAAATGTATTGTATCATCTGCATACTGAAGTATGACACTCCTCTATAAAATCACTCGAAAGCCCTTTTAACAGTCCACTACTCTGAGCCCTTTCAATTAAAATGGCTAGGACATCTACCACCAGATCAAACAACAAAGGCGACAAAGGGTCACCCTGTCGCAGGCTCTGATAAGTAGAGAAGTAAGATCCCAACTCACCATTGACAGTAACACAGACGTTACCACTCGACATTATCTTCATAATCATATCAGAAAATTTATGAGGAAACCCTTTTATTTTAAAGATGTGAATCAGGAATGCCATTTGATTTTATCAAAGGCTTTCTCAAAATCAATCTTAAAAAGGATCCCAGTTCTCTTATGCTTATGTAAGTCGTTCATCACTTCATGAAGCACACAAACCCCTTCCATTATGTATCTTCCTTTCAGAAAAGCAGTTTGATTTGGCAATATGACCTTTTGAGTGATCCCTGTTAATCTATTGACCAAGACTTTGGTTAATATTTTAAAGGATACATTCAAAAGGCATATGGACCTATATTTTTGTATCCTATCCGCGTCACTCCCTTTCGTGATTAAAGAGATCATACCATAGTTCAATCTAGCCACATCGAGAACACCCTCCTCAAATTCTGTCAAGAACCCAAACAGGTTTTCCTTCACCAACACCCAATTTTTCTGAAAGAATTCTACATTGAAGCCATCAGGTCCAACAACTTTATTGGCCGCCATACCAAACACAGCTTCTTTAAGTTATTCCATACTAAACCTTTTTATCAAAAATTCTGCATCCTCTCCTGACAGCCTATTAACCCCCACATCATCCATTTGGATATTGGAGTTATTAGTCTGTCCAAAAAGATTTTTATAGAAATTAGTAATGTAGGCGTAGAGTTGTGCCTGGCCCTCAATCACACCTTCCTCTTGATGTAGTCTAAGAATTGTAGTTTTCCTTCTACTACCATTAGCCTTAGCATGATAGAATTTGGTGTTATTATCACCCTCCACCAAATTAATTTCTAGTGACATCTGCAACCATGAATTTCGTCTCCTCTTCCCTTATCATTTTCCTTAGCTGATCTTTAATTTGGACTTGCGTTTCTCTGTCTCTACTACTCAAACCTACAATCTCACTTCTTTTATCAATTTCATCTAACTCCTTTGCCATGTTCTTCTTATCTCTCTTATACTGTCCCTGCATGTTTCTATCCCAACCTCTCAACTTCTTACGCAAAGCCCCAAGCCTACTATGTAGACTTTTGATAAACGTACCTTTCTTCTCTCTATCACACACTTCTTTAATTATATCACCTAGATCAGGTCTCTGGAACAAGCAGTTTTCAAACCTGAAATCTGTGATTCCAGAGTTTTTGTTCCAGATTGAATCATCAAAGGGGTATGATCACAAAGTTCACTTGCCATCGTAGAAACACACACCAAAGGGTAGTGTTCTTCCCACGAAGGCGAAACCAACACCCTATCTAACAAAGCATAAGTGGGATCCTCATGGTAGTTACACCAAGTGTATTTTCTACCAGTCAAAGGAATCTCCATTAAGCCATTTTGATCAATTATTGCATTGAAGATTGTACTCCATATATTTAGGCCCCCAGGTTTATTTCCGTCACTCTCTTTTCTAGTTAAGTTAAAATCCTCAGGAATAAGGGGGCATGTGGATTGCGCAATGACATTTACCAATTCCAAAAGAAATTTGGCTTTGCCAGCATACTGGGCATCTCCATACACCACCACCAAATTTTAGGTGAAATTATCCCGTTTATTGGTCACCATTACCCTCACAAAGTATTCCCCAGCGCTTGAATCGAGAATATCAAAGGTCTCTTTGTTTATTCCCACCAAGATTCCACCAGACCTGCCCTCAGCAGGTATTCCTTCCCAATGAAAATCCAACCCCCATTTATTCTTGATAAAAAATCAACAGGATAGTCCGATCTCATTGTTTCTTGAAGTCCCACAAAATTAAACTTACGCTCTTGTATACTATTATAAATATAAAATCTTTTAATTACATCCTAGTCCCTCTGTTATTCCAAATGAAGCCACAAATCATTTAGCATGTTTTGAAAGGATTTTTAATCTACACATTTCCGACGTCAGATACCAAACTCTTTGCCAAAACCCTAACTGGGCATTGATCCATAAATCTATCATCCACACAATCGAGTTGTCGCAGATTCAGCAATTCCAAAAGTAAGACATCAACATCATCAGGATGTGTGATTTCCATCTCTGGATCTTGTTGATCTATACCACTTTTGCTATTAAGAAAAATATTATCCCTCGCATGTTCCTGCCCTCTCATAAGTGATAAATTGTTCTCCACCAAATCAACCGAAGCACCTAAATCAATACCTATGAGCCCAGCAATATCAACTAGACACTCATCTGAAGAACCTAAAACAGTGGCAGTAAGATACTTCCAGCGTTGTCTAGGTCATTCTTCGCCTTAGCAATAATCTTGGCCTTGTCCATCACCGAAACATCACTGTCCCCTTTGTTCGCCAGCCTGTTGCTGTATCTAGTTCCACCTTCATCAATCTCCGATAGCGCTCCTAGACCCGAATTTTGTTTCTGTGTTTTCCCATCTTGCACTAGTTCCAATTTGGTTCCAAAGCTATCTGAAGAATCAGAGTTTGAAGCACCTTGATCGGTACCAGAGAAATCCACTTTTTCTTTTCTTGCATTCATGTCCATAGGATCATCTAGCAAATTTTCCTTCTGATTGTCACTTGCACCTTCCTGTTCTGTTGCCTTCTCTAGTTCCTCCAGATTCAGCAGAGAATTGTCCTATGTCAATTTCTTGCTTGCATTCTCTTTGTCTTGCTCTCCTCCTTTCTTACCACCCCTTCCAAACTACACAATATCAAGTTCATCTTGTTCTCTCAGAGCCATCTCCCTATCCACAAGGGCCTTCAAAGTAACAGAACTAGCTTGCACTGTCTTGTTTCCTTCATTTCCTTCTCCAGTCTTCTGTTTCTTTGGGTCCTTTTTAGCAAATTCATGTGGTTCATATCATCAAAGTTTTGGATGTATTCTTCCTCTGGCCTAATCCTTCCTTCCTCCACAACCTGTTCAATTTGGAAATAAATATAATAAACCAGAATCTTCTTTGTGGTAAGCTTGGCCATAGGAGGGATCTTCTTATGGTCCACAAGTCCCACCAGAATTCGAATGTCTCCATTTTTCCTGAATGTAGCCATGTCAACTTCCACCACCTATACCAAGGTTGATCCAACTTCACACATCCCATGATAGTTTTGAAACTGCTAGGCACACGTTTGGTTCTAACCCAAACCGTGTCCAACTTTCCTGCAGCCAAGTTTTCGTCTGACCACTGCTTGACATTGATTTTTATACTATCTCCTCTTAAGGTAACCCAGTCATAGATGGACACCTCACTTATCCTGTTGGTCGATGGGAAATTCACAAGGAAAGTCGAGCTAGCAATCTCTTTCGCCTGCCACTCCCATTTCCATGGATAAGTCTTTCCCAAACACTTATCTAGCAGTTCAGCGTTCACCTCAAGCTCTGCCTTTTTTTGAACTTTGAGAGCATCTCCAACCATGGTCCCTATATGGACTTTTTTTGGTCCGGACGGCAGAAAAGTGGTTTTATTTGTCCGGGCACGTCTGACACACACCAAACTCTCCCCACATATGGGGTGAGTTTGGGGGCGTCCGGGCGTGTCCGGACGTGTCCGCTGGACCACTTTGGACCACTTCTTTTCCTTTCTATTCCTTTCTTTTGTCCTTTATTTATTCTTCTCTCTCCTTCTCCACCAATCACATGCAAGTGGACCACAATTTGGGGGGACATTTGGGGACAATGGTTGTAGGAGGCCATTTTTTAGGGGTGTCCGCGGACAGCTGCCCGAACAGTTTAGGAGCGGATTTGGGGACCGTGACTGGAGATGCTCTGACAATAGCAATCGCCTTCCCTTTGTCTTCGGAGCTCCCCTCTTTTGCATGGCCAGCCACAAAACAAGCGAGACCTTGCCCACCAAAGCCCACAAGAGACGCAGATGACTTCTTCTGCTTAAGCCACACACACCTCCCCGGGATGTGCCCCTTTCCACACACATCACACATAATATCTTCCTTACAATCCTTAGTCTGATGCCCTTTTTTGTGCACTTGTTGCAGATTGTCCACAGTTGTTGCAGGAGGTTTATTAATCCCACTTTGCACACCATCAGATGGAGGCCCTGATGAAGCAGGCGCCTTTGAAACAGCTCCAGCAGACTGATTCTCCTGCACACCAGAGGACACCTGCTTGTTCTGCAAATTTTTTGCCCTCGAGTCAGAGCTGTTGGAGAACCCTGATGAACTGTTCCCCACCCGAAAATCAGCACCTCTGGGTTCCACCTCCTTTCTCACATACTGCGGGACACGATTGTTCTGGTATGGGAACTGATTCCTGTTTCCCATGAACTGATTACCACCACCTTGATAGTTACCTTGGAAAGGAGGCCTCTGTTGATTATTGCCCATCACATTCGGTAAACATGATCTGAGTGGCCAAAATCACATTCTGCGTGCGTTAGGCTGGGATTTATATGGTGTTAGAGGTCCAAGATCACATGGAAGGGCCTTTCTACTTTTCTGACTTTTCCCTTTAGGCTGGACCTGAACTTCCAGCAGTTTTTATGCCTGAAGTTTCGGCCACTCTATCTAGATGAATACAACATTAGTAGCAGACTTCAGGCGTGTAAACTTAGCTTACTTGCCACTAGCAACATAAGATAAAAAGTGGTCGCGGCAAAATGCACTGCACATGCCAGCTAAGAAAAAAACATGGAACTTCTAGCAGCCTTGTTACCAACAGAGCCATTCAGAGTTTCAGATCCATTGACTGAGGAAGCATGGATTCAGAAAATTCATGAAGAGACAACTACTGCATAAATTGTAATCCACGCATGATAAGGTAGCCTCTTCCACTTGACAAGGTGAAAAAAATGCAGAAACTAGTGAAGTTGACAAAGTATGGAGACCCACTATGAAAATAAACACTCATCGGGTATTATGTGAATCAATGGATTATTTACTGCCCGTAGGAACAATAATTGCTGAATGGTTCAAATGTACGAATTGGAGACATTTACAGAAGGAAAACATTGAAATTAAACATTTAGCGCCCCTCTTGCATTGTCATGGTCATGTCATTTAGAGATATTTGCATGTTATCTCTTTGTTCTTCAGTTTCATTTTTCCGTTGCCTAAAATATAAGGGTTCCCTAGGAACAGGAAGCGGAGCTGTTTCATTTTCTAACATGAACACAACAGATGACATGAGTGGCCTATCATTTGGATCGTCTTGAACACACAAGAGACCAATATGAATACATCGCAGAACTTCTTGAACTGGACAGTTATCCACGATGGACAAGTCCACCAGTTCTCTTGCATTTCCATCTTTCCATAAGCTCCACGCCTAAACCAACGAAATCATCAAGTTATTATGAGTGTTTTAGTTGTCAAAAAGTAGATTATTTTGGATTTTTTGGTGTACTTACATAAGCTATAAGGCTTGGAAAGTCCATTATGAGATGGGATGAACTGATCTTCAGCCCGCTTACAACCTCCAACAGTAGAACACCAAAGCTATATGTGTCAGACTTGACAGAAAAGCAGCCTCCCATTGCATATTCGGGAGACATGTAACCACTGTTTGAATCATTCAAAGACATTTATTAATTAATCGGTACGACATTACCATGTTAAGCCTTAGCTGGTGGTTCATATATCACTTACTATGTCCCAACAACGCGGATAGTGTTGGCTTGCTGCACATTTCCTCCAAAGATCCTTGCCATACCAAAATCTGATATTTTAGGGTTCATTTCTGCATCTAACAAGACATTGCTTGCTTTGAGATCTCTATGAATTATCGTTAACCTTGAATCTTGGTGGAGATAAAGAAGGCCTCTCGCTATCCCTTTAATTACCCTGAACCGGGTCGGCCAATCAAGCACATAATTTCTTGTAGCATCTTCCAAGACCAGTACAAAATGAAATGCATCGTCAGTCATCATGAATTCAGTTAATCTAAAAATATTTTGCGAGCTGTGACCATTAGTCAGAACATACCAAAAAGAAAGGCATCCAAGCTTTTGTTAGGTAAATATTCATAGACTAGTAACTTCTCATCTTCATGAGTGCAGTAACCAAGAAGCCTGACTAAGTTCCGATGCTGCAATTTGGCGATCAGAACCACTTCATTTCTGAACTCGTCGGCTCCTTGCCCGGAACCTTTACTAAGCCTTTTGATAGCAACCGCCTTGCCACCTCCAAACAATCCCTAGATCAGCACAGGATTCTTCAACTGAATCAGATAATGGCAAAAATAAACTCCTACGAAGATTATCAAGCTAAAACTTCTTGTTACCTTGTAAACATTTCCAAAACCACCTCTCCCAAGCATGTTGAAATCCGCGAAATTGTCTGTTGCAGTAATAATGTCTTTGAAGCAAAATGATGGAAGTTCTATATTTTCAATCTCAAGTTCGCTGGGCTTGGATTTTTTCGAGTGTTGTCGTGTACGCCTGTTCTGAATTTCCTTGATTCGTCGTTTGGCTGACAGGAATGCTTTCATATCAATATTGTTTTTTACGGATACCTCATGAACATTGTATCATGAAAAGTGAGGTAAATCTTGTTCTACCTTTTGACTTGCACATCCACACAAGGAAAATGCATGTGAGTATCAACAGACTAACCAATACTGGGAGTGCAACCTTCAGTACGTTACTCCCCTTGTCAGCTGCAGAAAACCAGAAATATAGTCCAGCAAGAGAATGACACTTTCAAAATTTAACATCCATTTCTGGTAGTGTTAATTTTTATCGTGATTGTCCTTCTAACGGCATCTAGCATTCAACATAAAAGGCATTGATTACACCGTACAATCAATAGGCACATGAAGAAAGATAAGTACCTGTTGAACTGGCAAGACGGAGGTACAAGTTCTCGCCACTACCATCACTATACTTCCCAGTGTCAACAAGCTCTCCCAACCAAATCAAGCACCTTGACTGGTCGACTGTTGTGCTGCCATTTCTTTGGTTAGCATAAGCATACGCGGAGCAAGAGCAACTACGGCTGCACTCTGCTGCGCATTGGTCAAAGCTTGTGTTCCTTACGTACATGAACTTATCGGGTGTCTTCATGCCAGTCAAGGTCGAGAAACTATCTCCACCTCCACATTTCAGCTCCTCCTTTCTCCGGCACCCTTGGGAGAAGTTAACACCATTAGGCTCGAACCCACTGAGGCAGCTGCATTTTGGAACCGTTTCAGTGCCATCGCAGTAGCCAAACGGGCCGCAATACGCGTAACGGTCGCAAATAGGACTGGGTCGCTGTATGAAAGGCACCCAAGAAGATGAGGTGGTGTTCCACACCAGGAATTGAAACATGCCCGTATACTGCAGCATAATGCGCATGCTTGGAGAGCCATCGGAGACCGTAAACGTCATGTAGAACAAACCCCCTCTGTTGACAATTGTTTGAGACAGGATGAAGCCAGTGCTGCTTTGATACAGGGCAGAGACCAATGCACCATCCCATGCAGATCTGCGCCAATACGGTATCGTGCCATTCCAGATGATAACCTGAAGGTCGGAGCTAGAGTCACCGCCCATGGAGTAGTCGCTGGTGGTTGGGTCATCAGGTCCCCTCCAAGCAACGAGGCGCGTGTAGAGATGATCGTTTGTGCTCAGCGGCAAAGTCATGCTGGGGAGGATTGTGTCAGTTGGATAAAGGAAGCTCTGCCATATGTCTGTGCCGTTCGGCAACCGGACGACCAAGTTCCCAGAGTCCAGCAGTATAGCAGCAGTTCCGGTGGTCCGGGATGTGATGTTGTTCATGGTTGTCCAGAGAGTGCTGCCTTTGGAGTCAGATAAGACAAGGTCAGAGTTGTTGGTTAGAACCAAATTCCCGGGAGAACTACCTGTGATCGGGCGGTCGCGGTTAGCAACCCACACATATGTACGCTCGGGGATGTTGTTGTACCATATGCCGATGTACGAGTTTGCAGTAGAGTTTGTCGGGGAGAAGAAGCCCAGAGCAAAGACACCGCCGCTCGACACGAGCTTGTCGCCGGTGGAGAATGGCTTGGCAGCAGTAAGGCGGTCATCAGATTTGCCGAAACAAATCAGTGATAGGAGGATCAAAACAGGGAGAGGGGTCATGCCTGCTTGTGAAGAGCAAAGAAAAAAGAATTCTCCTGACGGAGCCAAGGAAGGAGAGGGAGAATGGTATAAAGATGGTTAGTGTTTTGTTCGAGAAAAGATGGTTAGTATTGTTTGCTTGCACTCGTGGATGATCTGACGCCAGGAGGTACCAAGGGTGGAAACGCTGCTCTGACTTGTGTGGTTTCTGTTGAAAAATAGCCTATCAGCCATCACATCTGCTGGAGTTGAATGTCCAGCTTTCCTGGGACGTTGATGATTCCAGGACCACACAAGGTGCAAGAGTGAGCAAGTATTATTCAGCATTGTCTGCTGGTCTTCGTGTGGAATTGTACATCAAGAAATATCAAATTGTCTACAGTTCCGACTCTATTGTCTGCATCAGGGACTGAGAAACTGACCTGTGTCCACTTGCAACCATCCATGGACACCACGTTGGGCTGAGACGCGGCCATCACAGTCGCCACGGTCACAAATGAGCGCCGGTGGTGCAGGGACTTCTAACTTGGAAGGGAAGCAGACAAATTGACACAGGAATCGTGGCTTTCAGAGATGCAATTATACTACACAAAAACACAAAAGGGGATAAGATGTTTAGAAGCGTCGTTTGCGTTTGCGAACACACTACAGACCCACCTGCTTAGCAGGCTTGTAATTGTTCTTTTCTCAATCTATAATGAAATGGCAGAGCTCCTGCCGGTTAAGGTAAAAAAAACACATTAGAGACACTGAAATAATACCTTAGCATTCTTGCCTTGACGAATACATTGGAGGACACTAGAACAATACCTCCGTTGTGTACTTTCTCAATTCCAACTGCATTATACAGTAACCTACTAAATAGTGCACAGTACAGAAGACTAGAAGGCACATATAGCTGGTGCTGCACATCTACCGTCCTGCTAGCGTCGTCAGGCTCGCGCTGTTAACAGAGTTCTCCCTTGCTTTTTCGGCTTCACGTTGTCTTCTGGTGATATATAAAGGCTGTTCTGGTGTTGTGACTGGCATGGCCTCGCTGTCCAGCATAGACATGACTGACGACATGAGTGGCCTCACACCTGGGCTGTCCTGGACACACAAAAGCGCGATATGGATGCACAGGGACACTTGATGCAGTGAGAAGCTCTCCAGAAGCACCGTGTCCAGGAAATGCCTTTCGTTTCCTTCTTTCAGTAAGTTCCATGCCTGAAACACGATCAATGATAACAAGTTAGTACTACTATCTGCGACGGACATTGTGTTCACATTGGTTAAATTTCAAGCATTTGGGAGCACTTACATAATCTATAAGGTTTTGGAAATCCCCTATTAGATGATGAGGCGAGCTGATCTTTAACCCACTCACAATCTCCAGTATCAAGACACCGTAACTATACACGTCAGACTTGACGGAGAAAATGCCTTCCATCGCATATTCAGGCGACATGTAACCGCTGTTTGAACAGTTTCACAGGCAATTGACAAAACATTTAGTTTTTTTCCCGAGAAAAAGGGAACAAAAATTAATTAGTTGAAGCGCATAAAAAGCCTTTTAAGCAAGTTAGTCTAGTACAGGTGTTAGTACTTACTATGTCCCGACAACATGTCTAGTATTTGCTTCTTGCTGGTTGTCACCAAAGATCCTTGCAATGCCAAAATCTGATATTTTGGGTCTCATCTCGACATCCAACAAGATGTTGCTTGCTTTGAGATCGCGGTGAATTATCTTCATTCTTGAATCATGGTGGAGGTACAGAAGTCCTCTAGCTACCCCTTTGATTATGCTAAACCGTGATGGCCAATCAAGCATTGACTTCTTAGCATCATTGGCATGCTGGCCTACTGGGAACAGGGTACATGAAGCCATGCATGTTAGAATTGACATCAGGCATGCTCCTTTGTTCAACGCAAGAATCATTATAATTTATACGAGATTAGGACATACCAAATAGGTAGTAGTCTAAGCTTTTGTTGGGTAAGTATTCGTAAATAAGAAGCTTCTCATCTCCACGGATGCAGTAACCAAGAAGTCTAACTAAGTTTCTGTGCTGCAGTTTTGCGATGAGAACTACTTCATTTCGAAAATTATTTATTCCTTGGTCAGAATACCTGGTAAGCCTTTTAATAGCAACTTCTTTGCCACCTTCCAGTGTTCCCTACGTGGTTGCATAATTCTGATTAATAATAAAATATGCCTTTCACTACCATAATTGTCAAAGTGAGATTTTATGTTACCTTGTATACTATGCCAAAACCTCCTTTTCCAAGCACATTGGAGGCAGAGAAACTGTTCGTGGCAGGAATGATATCATTGAAGCTAATCTGCATAAATTCTCAATTCTGATTGCATAGTTCATCAGAATTGGCCAGTTGTTCTGGTATCGCAATATTCATGGGTCCATTGGTCTGGTGCTTGCCTGTCAGGAATTAATATTACTTACATTAAGGAATAATGTATTAGCATTAAGATGGCAAGCAGTTGGATACATAATTGAATCTTGTTTAACCTCTCGACTTGCAGAGCCAGACAAGATAAATGCACACAAGTATCGGTAGACTTGCCATGATAGGGAGTGCAATCTTCAGCGCACCAGTCTTGTTTTTACTGACTGCAAAGGACAACGGAGAAAATATTTACTACCACCTTCGATCCATAATAAGTGTCACAGTTTTGAACTAACCCCGGTTATAAACTGCAACACTTATTTTGGATCGGAGGGAGTATTCAAAAACTCAGATTGAAGAAGTGTGTATATCCAGGTCAACTATTGGTTTATTAGGTGGACGGTAGAGGAAAAAAAAGACATATATACAGCATGTTATATTGTATCTTCTCATAAAACATGGACTATTAATGAAGTACTGGGAAGCAAATTGTATGGAGTGCAAAATCGGCCAAGGTCACCAAACAAGCTAGCATATAGGATTAGGATTAGGATCACAAGCATGTAAATATTTATCAGATGAAATGGTAAACTCAAAAGTCTCTGATGAGGAGTCGAAGAGGAATCTGAATGTTATAATTGTATCTTCTCATAAATGTTTACCAGTTATAGAGAAGTGGAATCTGAAAGCATGGTTAATTTTGATGCAAGGTAAGGAGAACACTGTTGGTAATATTAAACAGACGATGAATTAGTCTGACTGGTGTAAGAACAACATATATTAGTCTAAGTTCTATTATCACCGTCCAATAGTAAAGTGCCTAAGAGCATCTACAATGCACAGAGGCTCGATGAGACGCTTAAGGAATAAAAATAAATATCACGAAAGGAAATTGCGGCCGAGAGCGCTTGTTTGAGGCGCTTAACTAACTCCGATTTACACGCCACAGGTGAGAAAAAACAAGGGTCAGGATTCCAGTAAAAAAAGGCAGCGTCGGCCTAAACATTTTTCGTCGCAAGAGATTAAACGTAGCAACCACCGTCAGACCAGGATTCTGATCCTGGCGTCTCCTTTTTAGCGCCACATTGTGGAAGCCCTTATGCGACTTCACACTGTAACATGAGAACACAGATACGGACAAAGCTTCAACTGAACATAACTGCCACGTGCTTAGCCATATTAGTAAACTTAGTGGTATAATTTTAGTAGCCACATTAATAAATCTACATTTTTAGACAACCCGTCACAGTTTGCAAGCAATAAGGTGGGAAATGATCAAATACCGGATGAACTGGGAATCCTGAGGTACAGATTCTCCCCAAAACCATCACCACGCTTCTCCGTATCAACAAGCTCCCCCATCCAAACTAAGCACCTTGACTGGTCAACAGTTGCGCCGAGACTACTCAAGTTAGCGTAAGCATATGCGGTGCATGAGCAGTTGCGTCTGCATTCTGCTGTGCATTGGTCGATGCTTCTATTCCTGATGTACACAAACTTGTCAGGTGTCTTCATGCTAGGCAAGGTAATGAAATCATCTCCTTTACCACAATGCAGCTCCTTCTTTCTCTGACATACTACGGAAAAGTTAAGACCATCAGATTCAAATCATCGAGGCACTTGCAAGTTGCAACCCCCTGTGTGGTATCACAATAGCCGAACGGACCACATGAGGCGTAGCGGTGACAGCTAGAGTTGTCACCGGGGAGCTCAAAGAAATCCTGCCAAGATGATGAGTTGCTGTTCCACGTCAGAATTTGCAGCATGCCTGTGGAGTTCAGCATTATGCGCACGCTTGGTGAGCCGTCAGAGATGGTGTAGCCGTGTAGGTCAAGTAAAACTCACCCCCTCTGTATACAATGTTCTGGGTCATGCTAAGATTATTGCTCTGATACATGGCATAGTCTGCTACACCGTTCAATGCAGCTCTGCGCCAGTATGGTCTTGTCCCATTCCAAATAAAGAACTGGAGGCCCGAGTCACCACCCAAGGAGTAGTCACTACTAGATGGATCATCAGGGCCCCTCCAGGCGACGAGGTGCATGGAGGTGCTTTTGCTCAGTGGTAGACTCATACCCGGGAGCATGGTGTCGGTTGGGTGATGGAAGCTCTGCCAAATATTTGTGCCATTCGGCAACCTAATGACCAAGTTCCCGGAGTCCAGCAGTATAGCAGCAGCGTGGACATCTCCAGCAGTGATGTTGTTCGCGGTTCTCCAAAGAGTGTGTCCTTCAGAATCCGACAGTACCAGGTCAGATCCATTGGTTAGAACCAACTTCCCAGGAGAGGTGCCGGCGATCGGGTTGTCGCGGTTAGCGACCCACACATATGTACGGACAGGGATGTTGTGGTACCATATGCCGACATATAGTTTTGCAGTTGAGTTTGTTGGAGAGAAGAAGCCAAAAGCAAAAGTGCCACCATTTGAGATGAGCTTGTCACCAGGCGAGAGTAGCTCTGCAGGTGTTAGGCGGTCATCGGAGTTGCAGGTACAAATGAACAAGAAGAAGAGAAGAACAGTGAGGAGAGTCATGTCCACTAGTCCTTCTTCTGCACAAAGAAAGGAGATACTACGAAGATGCTTCGGGCTGTTTGCTTGGAGGTTTTAAACACACGAGGTAGAAAGCCGAAACACAGCTTGGAGTTTTTGTATTCCTACCGTGGCTTCTCACATTAGAATGAGTTATATATCCAGTTCGACGGACATAATTCAAGGCTAAATGATAGGAAAGGTGTGGCGAGAGCCCGTGACACACACCGGACCACAAGATGTAAGAAGATTATTATTCAGCACCGCTGCTCGTCTCCGTGGCGAATCGAAGATCAAGAGAAATACTAGCACAGTATTGACTGTGTTGACTGACTGCATCAAGCAACGAGGAACATACCTGCAGGCTGCAGTGACTTGCTATCGCGGTCATCGCACGGCAGCCGTCACAGTCATCTTGAACAAATTAACACAGCATGCACCGCCCAAAACTATTCAGGTTTCAGCATCCTTGCCGTCCTATGACAACAAGTCAACAAGCAAGGGTTCACAAGAACAGGTACCGCTACTGCACAACCAAACGAAAAGGGGTGTGCTGCTAAGAAATGAGTTACCGTCGTCAGGTGGAGCTCCGAGTCTGACGGGGTAGCTCGCGGGGACGCGCTGGGGGTGGGGGCTGACTTGGTTCTCGAAATTTGGGCGAGCGGCGGCGATGTTGAATGCGTCGCGGGCCATCGCGGAAGCGGGGAATTGGGGAGGACCGATGGCCGTAGTGGCGCGATTCGCATGCTACAGCCGGCCTCCTGGGAGGCGAGGGAGATGGAAGGTGAGTAGCAGGAGACGTGTATTAGTGGCGGTGGCATGATCTGAGAACAGCGCCGGCGGCGGCGGCGCTGGGTCAGCGGCGGTACGTGATTAGCAAATAAAACCTGATAAGGGAGTTGACAGTTGGGTACTTAGGCCGCTGCCTCATTCTCTCTCGCGCTGGGTGTGTTCTATTTCTCTTGTCAGCCCGGTTACCAATTTATCCATGGGCCTTAAGGACGAATATTGGGCATTTTTAAGGCCGAGTCTCGGTCCCGTGCTAATTTGATTCAGTACGGTCACCTTGTTAAGAAAAAAAAGACAATGGTGGTCCATCCCCAATCCACCGCCGCCTCCCACCTGCCGTCTCCGCCTTCTTCGTCTGGGAATCGACGGATGCCCGCCTCCTCTACTTGTCGCTTTAGGGGAGGAAGGGGGTGGGGACTTTGGACCTGCGATTGTCGCTGTTGCAAGGTTCTTAACACTAGAGTTTGGTTTTGATCTACCTAGCGGCATCAGCAAGGTGGTGGCGACGATGGCGTATTGGAATAAGGTCTCTCAGGTCTCTCCCTACCTCGTCAACGTTTCTGACGTTGGCGAAGGGCCAATGAGGGTATGTGTTGTCAGATCTGTTGGTCTCTATTGGGATCTTGAAAGTTGGTGTGTCGATTAAGGGAAGTTGATCGCTGGTCTATGGTGGGACATCTTCTATCTTTTCATTCATGTGGTTCTACGATAAGGTCCGGTTTCTCCAACCCTCTGGATTGGTTGTGGATAATTACAAGTATGCGCTGTTGCTTGGGGTGTGTACGCAACCGTTGTTCCATCCGTGTAAATCGATCTCGTTGTTCGAGGGGAGCAGCTATTGTGGCTTTCAAAGTTTTGGTTGGCGAGGGCCTTTGCAGGTGACCTAGTCTTTTGCTATTTGTTCAGTGTATGTTCCACAATCCGACATCCGTCGAGCAATCAGAACAAGAAGATCGACTAGTATGAGTTTCGGTGTATTTTTATTTTGTTCTGTGCATGTTGGGTCGAGTTGTATCTTCTTTGTACCATTTGTTTTCCTTGATAAATATCAGATATAAAATGCCTTCTCGTGTTTTTTCTCAAAAAAAATAAGGCAATAGCACCCTCGGTACAAATACTTGTCCCGTACGTGCAATTTCATATAACAAGTTGAAAAATGTGGTAAGGTGGTACAACAAGTTTTGTTACGGGTGTAAAAGTGGTCCAAACCATTCTAGTGTGAACACGTGGCACCTTTTTTTTTTTGAAAAAAAAACACCCATTCAAGTCCAGCGGGATCTATTTGTTTGTGCTTGATTCCTGCCTATTCTTTTCTATAAGTAAATAATTCTTATAGTCTTACACTAATCTTCAATCTTTCTTTTTTGAACGGGGAAAAGGCTTTGCCCCAATCTATTAATTAAGAAGAAGTGAGCTTTCCGGTTAATTAATGGAAAACCGGGCAAAAACCGATAAAACAAAAAACACAACCACGAGGGAACAACTCTCAAGCAAACAACCTCCCGACCGCCAACAAACTCGACCAACCTATTACAACCACGAACTGAAAACATGATAACCTGAAATGTGCCCAACAATCAAGCAAATGTGGAAGCTTTCCTTGTGACGCCAAACTTCTTTCTTGTCCTCCTGAGAGACTTATCCACCTTCAAGATTACACCCTCTAAAGCCTTCCCTGCTAAAATGCAAGCAATATCCTTACCATATCAAGGGAAAGCCGCCTCCAAATCTCTTTGCAGGCTGGAAGAAGTGATATGTTTCAATGATTGTGGAGAACACTTGAAGAAAGATGGCAGGACGGACAATCGGGTAATGGATTTCCAGTTGCTTTCATATATCATCCTTCTCATATAACTATGCATGTCAGGTCTTTTGAATAGGAAAGGTCAGTCAAATTGTGAATTCTCACAAATAAGTTATCAACCTAATTGTTTAAGCAAATAACTCATGTTTTCATCAGCTTTTAGTGCCCACAAAACCAGCAAGGCAAGTTTTATCACACAGTTGCTTCTCTGTTTTCTGAGTTGTTGTTTCGTACATAAAACCAGTGCACACTACACGCAGCATCAAGTGGACTAAAAAAGAGAACTCGAGACAGCTTCTGCAGCAGCCGTACCCAATGACTCATTTACCGGTCCACCAATTCCAACTTGAGTGTCCGCAAGGACCAACTTTGCCTCAATTGGTCTTCCTGTTAGTCACACGAAAAAGAAGTTAATGTCAGATTTTGACGGAACCCATTGAAAATGTCTCTAGCTTCATGCAATGAAAATGTTCTTTAAATTTTAGGTGCTCTTTGCGGCCGGACTTCTTTACAAAATTCTTGGAGATATTTTTTATTGTGTAGTTGATTATTGCAAGGATTGGTTGACTTTATTATGGTGAATGATAATATGCACCCTAACTTATTTAGGGACTTGTTTCTCACGTTGCTGTTTAAATATTTTTTAGGATAATCCAATTACATGGTTAAATTTATTAGGATTGTTAAAATATTTATTTAGGGCTTTGTTTCTCAGATATATTTTAATCCTTTATCTGATTTGTAGGAACACATTATCGTTGCAACAAATACCATGAAGGGTTGGCACAGTAGTTTATCAAGTCATCAATTTATTAGTTTTTCTTATCCATATCTTTACGGTAACAATCCCGCAGCAACGTGTAGGTATCACCTACTCACTCCGTCCGGAAAAGGATGTCTTGAATTTGTCTAGATTCAAATGTATGTAGAAATATTTTAGTGTACACATACATCCGAATTTGGATATATATGGAAGACATCTTTTTCCAAACGGAGAGAGTAGTTCAGAGTTCAGGAGGTTGAGTGGCACTGAACTTGTGCTTGTGAATCCTCCTATTTCGTTGCTGAAACTGACTTTTTTTTTGAGAGTACGCCAGTGACGTACCTTAGTTTTATAGAAGATATAGAATATTTTTTTACAAGCTTGACATACCTACGGTGTACAGTAGTTAGTCAAGAACACCCCACCGAGCTCACACCTGGGTTACTCTCACTCAATCTGGTTACTCCCTCCGTGTTTAGCCATCTTCCAAAGAGACCATTCGTCCAGAATTTGAGCTACTAAGTCGCAGCGGACGCTGCCGCGTCTTATCTCACCAATAAAGTTTTCGCGGGGATGTGTGCCTGTAAAGCTAAAAAATGACTGCCTAAAAACAGCAATGCAGAACAATACGAGTGCATTGAATGATCACCGGGGCCACTAGGATTTAATGTCTCCAAGCGGCACTGTACGTTTTACCGTCACGAGCTATGGTTTTTACTGGGTGAGCTGCTATGCCATGGTTGCGTGTCTCTTCCTTCGCAGGGGGTCCAGCAACATGCGGGTTCGCTGAGGAACGACCTCGAGGACATGGCTTTCGGCAGCATGTTTTGCGACAGTGTGTCCATACAGGTCATGCACGGACTCGTTTCCCTGTCTGTTCAAACCACACATATGTTATTACTAGCAGATGTACAATGAGTAAATGGTAAAAAAGAACAGTAACAACATGGAGGTTCTGAACACAGGGCGCCCAGATTTTGTATAAAATGCATTTTTAAATTAAAATTCCGAAAAAACTCCATTCATAAAAACTCGTATTTTGAATGCGTTCTAAGATGAAAAATCTGAAAAAATCTTCGTGTAAATATTTGTATTCTATGTGCGTGCATAAAGTTTCGTGAAAAGACTTCTTTTTCTGCAATGTGTAGGGTTCTTTTTCTAGAAAAAAATTATTTTTGTCTTTTTACACTGCCAAAAGAAAAATTTGCAACCCATAATTTGGAAATAATGGAATAATATTTCAACTTTTCAAGTTTCATTTTTTTGCCAAAATATAAAGTCATTTTTCTTTGAAAGTTTGCACGTGCACATTGTGCGTGGAGATGTACAGGTGCATTTCTTGTCTTTTTAACATAGCAAAGGAAAAAGTCATAGCCCTGAATCTAAAAAATAATGGAAAATAATATTTTGAGTTTAATTTTTTTGCGAAAAGAAAGGTTGTTTTTTCGTGAAACTTTGTTCATGCACATTATATATGGAGATGCACATATGCATTTTTTATATAAAATGAATCTTCTTTCGTCTTTTTGTACAGTCAGAAGAAAAGGCCGTAGTCCAGAATTTTGAAAATGATGGAAAATAATATCTCGAGTTTTAATTCTTTTTGACTTTCTATATGTGTATACATATATGCACTCGTATACTTTTTTGAGATATGGATATTTCTTTTGCTTTTTTTGGATGTACTGGGCACACTCCTCTCAGTTGCGTTTCGGACTTTCAATGGTCTTAAATAGGGCTGATAGTGAGCGGAAATCCATTTCGGGCAGTGCGACATCTACTCCTACTGTTTGAAAATACATGTTTTAAACATTTTATGCTGGCACATAAAATTTCAGAATTTTTTTTGGTGGCCTGTGTTAAAAATATAAGAAATATCTTTTAAAAACTGATTTTGTAGCACCAGAATTTTTTGTTTTTTACACAAGTCATAGAAAATATATTTTCGTCACAAAACTTTATGCGTGGACATAAATGTCAAGATGAAAATCCATTTTTTTATATTTTAAAATATTTTTGAATGGGAGTAGATACTCGTACTACCCAAAACGCCGCATTAAGGAGTATTTACGTTATACTAATGAAGTAGTAGAGCACTTTGGGACATGGTTTCTGTGCACTACACTTGTGGCCGCAGAAAACGTATGGGGTCTGCTTGGAGTGTGGTGGGCATGGTGCCAGGACTACTCTCGTCGAAGAGTACTGGATTTTAAATAGAGCTGGTAACAAAAAGTTACCTTATACAGTGTTGGCTTGAGGGAGCAACGGCAACATCTGACATTGCTCTGCCGATGGTAAAAGGGTGCCAGAGTCAGGTGGGATCCACTAACCTCGTCTATGGATATCACGATATACGGGCTGACAAATGTCTGACACACGCACTATACATCTCCTCGTCCGGTGGTGTGCCGAATCGCGAAGTTGCCAGGACCATGGATGGGATGCGTTCAGCTGCCGCGCAGGGCAGAGGAGCATTTTCCAGATATCTGCCTAGAAACTCACTTCTCTCTCTCAACTTTTGTGAACGCGTATGACCCACATACTGCCGTTATTCTCACGCTAGCCGGACCGGACCTACGGAAGAGTCCTATCATCCTATGGTTGCATCGTGCATATGTGTCGGCAAATCACGATCACGCCGGGGAGCTGCCACCGCCGCTGCATGCTCTGCGTACACGTCCCGTTCCGATCGCTGGATCACGCGTCGATATCTATTGTTGCGGCGCGCGGCAACATATATATATACTAGGACAATGTCCGTGCGTTGCTACGGGGAAAGAAGACATGGAGATAGTTGATTTGATTTTGTTGGAAGTTTTCAAATAGCCCATGCAATTTGCTTCCACTTCCTAAACCTCGAACGATCAACATGTGTTATTTCTGTCCATTTTTACCCTTTCATTAAATCATGAGTCACCTTCTCTAGCGATTGCCCGTCATTTTAGCCGTATTTGGAAAAGACAATTATCCAGACTTTAAATGTGTAAGCACGTCAATGATAAGAAAAAAATTAGTTATCCTGCATCTAAATCGATCCTGAAAAGTACAAGAATTTAAACAAAAATATTGAATGAAAGCAGCAAGATAGATACACTGACTACACTTTTTAATAAAAAGGTACGGTAATTTGTTAACAAAATTATGTCATTATTCCTTATTTCATTCCAACCCAAATAATGTCATTATTCCTTATTTCATTCCAACCCAAATTTAGCAAAATGCCCGTGAGTTGCAACGGGTGGAGCCAAACCAACTTTTGAATGGAAGTGTGAGCCCAATCCAAGTTTTACCCTCAAAATCGTTCAACCCGCATAACCCTAGCCTCAGTTTTGTTTTCCATTAATGTTTATTATTTTATCTGATTTATTCTTTTAGTATATTTTACTTAAGTACCATAATCTACATATTTATGTGTCTCCCAGAAGACAAACAAAGTATAGCGATCAAAGTAATTCATATGAGCACTTAACAACCCAAAGAAGATCGGTAGTTCCTAATTATTCGTTGATAATATATTTTCTTCAAAAATTAGTTCACACTTAAATGCAAAGTAACATCTCAATGCCTAGTCCAAGAGATAACACTCCTCAAAAGTCGAAATGACATAAAAAGACTGAGCCACGAGGGGAACCCAGTTGGAGAAGGCCACGACCAACCACTCGACGAATCACGCGAACAGGCCAAGCAGGATCGGGAAGGGAAGCGAGGCTGCTCCACCATGACCAAATCCCATTTCGATCGGTTTTCGCTCTTTTGGCGACCGGTCTAATGATTCTTATTCAGCTTGGATTGATGGGCTTGCAGCTATAGCCCGCGTGTTGTATCGGTCTAATTATTCTAATCGGCGCCGTTGCTATCTACTCCAGCTTATTCATCTTGGATTGAGGGCCGGGACTTGCAGGTTGCAGCTATAGCCCGCGTGTTGTATATATAGTCTGGCCGACTTCTGTCGGCAACGGACGTGGTCACGTGCTATACAAACACGCATGCAAAATCCTAGTGGAAGCTTTCCTCAGCTGTTCGATATTCAAGAATGCGCGCGCAAGTAAATCTCCCTAGCTATTCGGTCGACTTGGAAGGCATCATTAGTACCATACGAGCTCTGTTGATCCTTTCCTAGGGAAACAGATCAATTCGGCCAACAGTACACATGTTGTGTTTACCTCGTTTCTTTTTACTCCCTCCGTTCTAAATTAGACGACTTCCATTTGTACAAATGTGGATGTATCTATACTTGTAACATGTCTAGATACATCCACATGTGGACAAATGGAAGTCATCTAATTTAAAACGGAGGGAGTACTTAGCAAGTGACTGCTACTAACATTTCGCGAGATTTGGAGTGAAAGAAGTGCTCGCGTCTTCCGCAACAAGCATGTGCCTCCTTTGGTGTTATTCAACAACAACAAAAGTACTCCCCCCGTTTCTATATATAGCGTGTATAAGTTTTGGTACGAAAATTAAAGAATGCTCGGGAGTAAGAAATAAGCAAAGCTTTAGGTAACCGCGGGTGCCAACCGTTTGAGCGAAGTCATGCCGAGACAGTAATCTGTCGTAATAATTTGCACTTTTATTTTTCTGTAAAACTCTTTCTTAACTAATATATTGAGACACAACTTTTGCCTCCATTTTTAAAAAAACTTTTTAACCTTGTAAACGAGGTTGGTGTATGGAATGTTCGTCTATCTCTACATTTTAATATGAAATGTTCGTCTATCTCTACATGCAAGGTGTCCACATCATCCACTATTTGATCCATTTATTTATCCATGTCATCACCACATCATCCACTATTTGAGACATTCACTTATCAATGTTATTCCATACTTATTAGTGATATTCATCAATACATGCAAGCTATTCACATTATAAATTCTTTTAGCAACACAATTTTTAACACCATCAATTTGAGCGGTTAAATATACGGACATTTCATATTAATTAAATTTAGACTATTGTGGCTAATCAAATCCTCCATGTTCCTGAGAATTTTTTTTCATTTCATGCATCAATACCTTTTTTTCTAGATTATAGGTTCCCACTGGAACGCGCGGGGTATCTTTCTAGTTTAGACGAAGATGAAATAGTGAGCGATTTTTTTTGTTTTCCTCTCCGCGTCATCCTCAATCACCCAAGTAATTTTCTTAATTATATTTTTTTGTATTTTCCATGTTTTTCTTACCCTTCTTCTTTCTCTTTGTTTTCCCTTATTTTTAACCCCTTTCTCTGATGGAGAGGGTTCAAGTTCTTGCAGTAATTTTTGCACTTCATGGACATGATCATCTTGTTACATTCTTGCAGTACATGGATTTGATCATCATCCTGCATTTCTGCCCTTGATCATCATCCTGCATTTCCTACACTTGAACATCAACTTGCATTTCTATCTTGATCATCAACTTGCTGGGCTTGTTCTTCTTCATCAATTACTTGCACTTTCTGCACTTCAACATCTTTCTTTCCCTTTTTTCCGCCACCTTTTCTCCCCTTTATGCTTTCCATTATTTTTCTTTCTTTTCTCCAAAGGTGAAAATTGAACTTTTGCATCTTCCCCAATATGATGACTGATATCTTCTAAATCACATGGAACCGAGTTTTTGCATAACCTCTGGAGATATTGTCAAATCTAACACATCGTTTGCATAACATTTTTCATGGGAGGACTTGATCCTAAACTTTCAAGACCTTCTAGGTGGCCTCCTAAAAATGGGTGGTTCAAGTTTGAACCCTGTAATGGCAATCTCCCAATATTTTTTAACGACCGTCGGTGGTCTATTTTTTACATACTTCGTAGAGAACTTAACCACAGGAAAATACTCAGCAACAAAATTTTATATTTTTTGCACATTCACCTCTCAGCTTTAAGGTGAAGTATAGAGCATGGTAACACGGCAGACTAGTAACTTGCCACTTTCTGCATGAACAAGTTATGTCTGCAATGTCTGCAGAAAACCCATTTTAGTTCCATGATTTTCGGTTGCATAAACCTCAACTAGGGTATTATAACTCCTAACCATTCTCATATTTATTCTTTTATTGCTCTAATACTTTGATTCAGTAATAAAACCACATTTGGCACTACTGTATGACCTACAAATTTACTTACACAATACTTTATCTAAATATATCTTCACCATCATGGTTTGTCTTCTTGTATTCAACAAAAGAACCATTTCTAGGGATTTATGGTGTCTAACCTTTGAATCGAATCTATGATAAGTCGTTGAAAGCATAATCAATCTTGCTAACTCACTAAACTTGTTTGTAGCCCATAATTTTGTGTTATGTTATTCAAGGTATTCTTTAACTGTTGGCTGTGTACAAAGATTCTGCCTGTAAGTAGCATATATGATTGGGATGTATGTGTATGATCTTGTGCAGAAGTTATCTTCAAAGTTCTTTTTCTTTTAACATCTTCATCAAGTTAACAGGGATGTGCCTCAAGCATTCTCTATGTTCAACCATAGGAAAGACATCATCAACATTCTCTATCCCCTTACATGCATTAGTGTGTATCACCAAGAGCTTGGAAGGTGACCTATTACTCCACACAGTCTCTATGAACCATGTCAAGGTTTCATTAGGTTTGCCCTCAAGAATAGCATAAGTTACATGAAATAGCCAATTATGGGCATCTAAAACACTTGATGTAGCAATATGTCCTCTGAACTTCAATGTCAAATAAGTTGAGTCTATTGCCTAGTATTAGGGGTGTAAACTTGATGGTTTTATTCTGAATAATCCGAATTTCTACCAAAATATCTAACATAATATATCACAATTTGTCGTTACTGAGTTGTCAAGTTCATCCGTTGAATAACAACTCACTTGTAGAGACTATGGATTACATTTTGTTAGGTTATTAAACAATTATTTGTTGTTGTATAGTTTGACGATGTATTATGTGTGTGCCTATCCGATTAATTTTGTTTCCGCCTCAAAACCGCTCCGCTTCTGTTCCGAATCTGCAACCACAATATCTGTATCCGAATTCGCAACTGGTCAGTATCCGGTCCGCTCCGAATCCGATGAGAAAATGTGATAAAGGATATGATAGGCAAAATCTGATTCGATCCATTCACACCCCTACCTAGTATGGCCTACAGGCCTCTAATAACTTCTTCCAGCATGTCTCTAGACAGACAAAACATTTTTGGAAGCATAAAAATCAACTGTCTTATACTATTTCCTGTTAAAAATTACTCTTCCTCCCACAAAATCAGAATCTTTATCAACAACACTTCTCGATGATGTCTTCTCCATGTCCGCTTTACAACTGTACAACTTGTGGAAACAATCATTCTAGTTGCCTTGAGTGAGGTCCAAATCCATATCCTTCCATCAAACAGCCTGTGGTAACAAATTAGCACATTGATCTTGTCATGCGGCTTCTTTCTCAGTGCAGACGCTCCAACTTTTTTATACTCTCTCACCCAATCAATTACAACAGCAGCAATCCACTTGGTTGAAGCAGCTCCAATTTCTAACTTTAATAAGCAGTTCTATGGCAGTTGTGTTTATGGGTGTTCACCTGGATCTGCATTGTAATATATATTAATAAATTATACCACATTTTAGAAGATAAAATATGAAAATATATTAAAACAATGCAACCTTTAATGGATATCCACCCTCATTGGGGACACATTAATCTCCATCTACACAATTAAGTTCCCCTACAATGCACTCTCAGTGTTATTTTCGGTGAAATATTCAAACCAAACTTTTGTGGTAAACGTAACAAGTGCATATCCACAATCCTCCACACTCTAAAAAATGGTGGCCTATCAATGGTAGGATTTTCCTTTTCAAAGTGTTTGATTTCCATGCCTCGTCTTCATCATATTGCAATCCATTTTCTCATCTCCAGCGCATAGTCAGGTTCAACGTTGGTATCAACCACAGAATCAACAGTCACATATGGATATGCTTTCTCATCAGCATCATCATCTCCTAAAGAATAACATCCTTTTTCCCCAATTCTATGTCTTCATACTCGATTGTCTCCCCACCATATTCAAGAAGAAGCTGATATGTTATACTTGGTTCAGTTCTTTGCGTAATGGTTCAAATCATTGGCAACCATATCTTGCCCAGTCTCTTTGTTAACAATACAGACCGACAGCAACACACTACTACTAGCAAAGTGTTTACCCCACATCAGAGCCACATCAGTCTTAACGCCTAAGAATTGTCCAAATAGTTGTCATAATATCTAGACATAAATTTCGTGTTTTACGTACATGAAATTTTATCAAATTCCTTGCGCAATTGTTTTCAAGTTAGTCATGTTGTATACAATGTCAGTCAATGATCAAAAATTGCCACTAACAAAAATTCTACTGTTGGGATTGGGCAGAGTATCAGTTCGACACCGATGCCAAATCTAGTAAAAATCCGGATGCACTAGGTTTCCTACGGTTAGCAGAGAATATCCTCGCGATTGCTAACAAAGTCGAATCGCTAAACAAATTTAAGAAAGAGATTTCAATTCATACCTTCAAGGGCGAGGAATGACTGATTCACTTGACGATCTCCAACCCAGCAGGGTCTATCTCTGTGCCCATATCCCATGCAAAGCATGCCGACGACGACATGTGCTCACGTGTTGCGCCTCCCCAGCTGACAGAGCAGAGAATGACAACGACAGGGGGCAGTGCAAGGGAAAGCTTTCACAAGAGAGGGCACAAGAGCGGGGAAGCTAAGGTACGGCTTCCAGTTGGGAGCGCACATCAACTGGAACCGGCGGAGGCCGGAGCAAAGGCCAAAATGGCGTGGGGTGGATGGGCAAATTGGCATAAAAGAGTCAAATAGATGGCAAATTGGAAATAAAAGAGTCAAATAGATGGCAAATTGGCCATAATTGGAATAACACAACGTGGTGGGTCTCTAATGCCATAAAAGAGTCAAATAGATGGCAAATTGGTCAGACCTAACGGGAGTCAAATCAAATTTGTCGCGTGGTGTATAAATAACAAAGTCGTGATAGTTAGTGACTTCTTGGCAATTCAATGAAAACTAGTGGCATAGTGCGAATTTCAGCAAGAAGTAGTGACACAGTCGTAATTTGCACAAACTTTTGACCACAGATCTTATAACGGCGTTGTAGAGAGAGTAGAAGATTCATGACCACAGCTGGCCACCCAAGGGCAGGGCCGGCGTTCATGAGCATCCTCCACGACTAAGGCGCGCGATGCTCCTGCACCCGGACAATATCCACTATCCATCTTCCACGACTACGGTCATAGGCTAACCCCTAATGGCCTCTACTGATTCATGTCAGTACGTGTTCTTCTCGCTAAAGAGGTGTTCTGATAACGAGATTCAGATCTTGTTTAGGCTAAACCCTAAAGCATTAAGTCTACCAACTCAAAGCTCCGTCATCACCATGCACAACCTTGCATTGCGTCCATCGTTTAGATTTCAAGTTATTGTACGTGTCTTGTAAGGAAGAGAACAGGTATCTTTTTTTTTAGGGAAAAGAGCACAGGTATCTTTTGTCGCCGTAGGTTCAGATTTTGTTGAGAGGGAGGTACAGATTATAACTCCAAAAGGCCACGCTATCGAGGACTTAAGGATTTTTTTTGTTTTGCGAAACACAGTACAACGCAAGCGCTCATATACACGCGCACACACTCACACCTATGAACGCACGCACGCACACCCTAGCCCTATGAGCACCTCCGAGAGACTGAGTCGGTGGGTCGAGTCTTGAGATTGACGAAGTCACCACGGGCGCCTCGCTGTCGACGGGAACGTCGCCTCCCACTGAAGAATATTCCGCCTTAAATGAGAAACACCAGCGTCAAACCTGGGGTTTGAACTCTGGTGGGCTGGCGGTACAACCACCCACCTAACCATCTTGCCACAGGCAAGTTCTCTCGAGGACTTAAGGATTGAGATGGAGCTTTACCGAAAGTTAGATTCCAAGTAGAAGCCCCACAAAGTACGAGAATCATATCAAGTCTTTTGAGGTCCCAACAGTCGTTCGATCGCAATATCTAAACTCTGGCGGCAACAGTTTGGCCGTCCGATCAGAAATCAGGGAGCGGCAACAGGTTCCACGATGTCACATCTCGACATCTTTCAAGTTATGATTAGCCTAGGATCGGCTAAAAGGCAGACGTCGTATCTTTCGAAAAGTAGTCAACACTGAAAGTGCATGGGGAAATTCACTGGAAGCTAGGCCTACAAATAGCGGTTCACCCGTGCATATACCCGTGTACATCACCAAGCTTTACCAGGTAGCAGTACTAGCTACGTACGACTAAAACCTAAGCAATTAAGCTTTGAGTAACAGGCGCGGCCGGCGGCGAGCATGTCGAGGGATCCGCTGATCGTCGGGGGCATCGTCGGCGACGTCGTCGACTACTTCGACGCGTCGGCGCGGCTGAGGGTGTCGTACAACAACCGCGAGGTCACCAATGGGTCCGAGCTGAGGCCATCGCAGGTGGCCAACCAGCCGACAGTTAAGATCACAGGACGATCCGGATCACTCTACACACTCGTGAGTGGTTATTCATACTATTAGTTAATGATGCCATTCATAGTATTTTGTCTACGAGTATGCGTGCCTGCATGATAATAATGTGTGCCATGTTTTATTTGTTATATATACTAGGTGGTGGTAGACCCTGATGCTCCTACCCCAAGCAACCCTTCCCACAGGGAGTACCTCCATTGGTACGCGCATGCTGGCAAAGCTAGCATTACCGTTTACCTACATAGCTTTTTTCATGCGTGCATGTACATTGTGATCTAACATTTTCGATCAGTATATATGCTTCATCAGTTTATGCACATATACTGCCAGTTAAGCAAGCTAACTGCTTTGGTTTAATTTCTTGCATACATATATAGGTTGGTCACTGACATACCAGAAGGATGTGACGTGAACCGTGGTAAGAAATCAATTTACATAGTACATGTATGATGTATCATGTCAACTACGCTCCCCAACTTTCTTAATTTCTTGACCATTCATGTATTCAAGGAACTGAGGTGGTGGCGTACGAGAAGCCGCAGCCAACGGCGGGGATCCACCGTATTGCGTTCGTGGTGTTCCGGCAGACGGCGCGGGAGGCGATCTATGCACCAGGGTGGCGCTCCAACTTCATCACGCGTGACATGGCAGAGTGTTATGGCCTCGGCGTTCCGGTCGCGGCCGCCTACTTCAATTGCCAGAGGGAGGGCAGCTGCGGTGGCCGTAGGTGGGCATAGGTCCAGGTGAAGCTCAGTACGTACTTGCCTGACGGCGTATGATCGCTTAATCCAGAGATGTGTCACAAAAAATAAATAAATACCTGAATAACCATGTGTAGGCCAGCTAGCTAGCCTCTTCCAAAGCTCCAAATAGATAAGTATCTGGTTATGTGCATTGGTGCATGCCCATAAGCATCTAATTATACTCTATGTACTGTGTTGTTGGCAAAAAGATAACGCTCGTGTTCCCTCGCGGAAGCATACTAGCCGGTTCTGGTACACAAACCCCAGCCGATTTTAGGTTCCGTCTGTACGCAATCTGAGGTAATATTCCTCCAATTTGGACGTCCTATTCTGAAACCACCCCGAGTCTTTTACACGGAACATTTCGATGTAATCAGATCGGTTCAGATCAGAATTTTTTCGTTACCATATCCTCTATCATGTTTCATCATGTGTTTCAGAGCGGAGTGGATAATAAACGTTGTAAATGTCGATATGTGTGAGAAATGGAACGAACTCGGGCGGAGATAAAATTAATCGGATATGTCATACAACAAAATGTAAATGATAAAACCAGTTCAACATAATCTCATATAATAAATAATGGTAACAAAATGTAATGACTAATATAACATGACCACATGAACAAAAGTAGGTTCATATGGATGCAATACTGCAATCACGGGGCTAAGGTATAAGGCAAACACGCTTCAATAGCCAACTAGCCTAAAAACGCTTTACTTTATAGTCCTTACAATAACTATGTAAGTTGGTTTTCATTTAAGAGATGGACTCAACAACTCACTAACTACTAACAGTGCTAGACTACTAACGATGCTTGATCAGCTGAAAGTTTTCGGTAAATAATCAAAGTATTCAGTTAAAACCATCAAATAATGCTAATTATTTTTGAATAATACATATCCCGAAGCTATTTGACTTACCGTATATAATCTATACCTTATCCTACGAAAATGCAACTCCACAACTATGAGGATCTCCCCCGCTTATTTCGAGACGTCCAAATGCTTTACGATCCGTGCGCAAATTATTAATGAATATTGAAATATCAATACATTATCAATAATTTCTGGATTTATGTAAATTAGTTTTTAGATTCATGTAAAAACAAGAAATTTTTGTACATGCATTGACAAAAAAAATTAAAACCACGCATTAACATGTTTTTTTGTTTTACCAATTCATCAATTAGTAGAAATAATATCGTTCGTTGGATGCAAAATCGATGGGATGATAAGCGGGGGAGATCCTCATAGTTGTATAAAAACTGCGTTGTGTATCCTGGTGTCAATTCAGACACTGTCATTCTTATCCGTTGGATTCGTTCGAACTGCGTATGGATCCTTTAAAATGGATTCGATGCGGAAATTATCCTTTGTATTACATCCCTACCAAAAACCGACTACAAATTTGGAGAGCAGGACCTCGGTTTTTTGGATCCGAAACCGGATGTACAAATCCGGAGTCAGTTCATTCTATAAACTAGATGCAGGCTCAAATACATTTTTTTTTTTAATAAACATTATTACATGACCATCACCAGACTCCACATGGGTGCCGGGAATTGGATGGAGAACTCGACATGCATATGTTGGTGGAACTAGTTATTTTATCAAGCTATATATGTCAGAAACTCACAAGTGCACCCGGGAGCATGTGGTCCCGGTTTTTTCGAAAAAAAATTGAAAATTGAAAACTTGTCAAAAAATTCCGAAAAAAATCATGCACGTACCTGAGCATGTCACGCACCATCGTGTCAAATTTGGCGACGAAACGACATCGCGGCCGCCCTGTGCAAAAATGACAAATTTCTGACAGCAAATAGCATCCAAAATTTGAATTTCCAGATCTGTGATTTGTCATTTTTGCACAGGGCGGCCGCGATGTCGTTTCGTCGCCAAATTTGACACGATGGTGCGTGACATGCTCAGGTACGTGCATGATTTTTTTCGGAATTTTTTGACAAGTTTTCAATTGTCAATTTTTTTTCGAAAAAACCAGGAGCACATGCTCCCGGGTGCACAACGTCGGTGTTATATATATGTCACTTATATAACCTTCTATGCACTTAACGAGGATGCAAGATACATAGGTACTTCTACTTAATATTGCAGAAGGGAGATAATCTGCAAGACGATAAAATAAGTTAAGCAAGTAAATTAAATTGTGCGGTAACCAAATGGAGCAAATGTTTGTGGCAATTGACTATTTCCTAGAAGTGCTTAACTTTAAGCAAGAAGGGATCAAATTTAAGTGAAGTTCGAGGTAGAGGATTTGTGGAAAAATATAGAAGTGATGCACATAGATCCTCTCACGCGAGTGGAGAGTTTCCCATGTCGCCACGCGGTTGTTGGTCTCCTTGTCGTCACCTAGAGGCAGGGAGGATGGAGGATAAAGGTAAGGTAGAGTGGGGACGGCCAAAGGTTTGCGCATTTCGGAAACTAACGTTTAAATGAATATTTTGACCTGGACAGCGGGAGAGCACTGATTTTGCATTATAGATAGGGGGAACAAAAACATTTATAGGGGAGGGGGATGCAGAAACATCGCCAACGGCCCAACACACACCACTCACTAAGAGCTCAAACACTCAACACAACTCAGCCACACCAACACCAACTCAGCCAATTAATCATCGGCACCCTCGAGCAAGATTGAAAGCCTGCAAATCCACGACGATCTGCCCTATCAGGTCATTCGCTGGCATGATTTTTCGGAAGCTAACGTTTGAAATGACTGGCTCAAATCGAAAATTCGCGTACAACTTAGAGCCGAAGACTCCTTTGATTTATCAACAGGTGACATAATCTACAGTGTTCGAGTAAAACATTCTAACGAGATCATATAAAAGAAGATCTACAGAGCCTCTACCTTGTGTGATTCCTGCACTCTCGTCGGCAACATAGTTCATCTTTCAGCATGACGATGCGCATGAAGTGAAATTTGGAGTTTTCCTGATCCACCTTCCCTTTACTTTAAGAGGGTCTTCTCCCCTTCCTCCAGGCCTGCCATGGTGTCATACAGTGGCTTGTTCATGGTTTCCGGAAGGTAGAACACCAGTAGCCCGCCAATAACCCCGGACACACCAAATACAGCGAAAGGCACCCGTTCCCCGAGCACCACCACCAGTGGCGCCACTATGGCCCCCATCTGCGACGCCTGCGAGGTGCACCCTAGTGCCACGTTACGCACCGCCGTTGGGAACAGCTCCGCCGTGTAAATGAACAAGAGGTTGTAGGTGGCGGCCATCCCGAAAATGCCCACCACGCCGCACACCATCCTCACCACCCTGCATTCGTACATGCCAGATCACCAGTTAGAACTTAGGACAAGAGCATGTTATACGTCCATACGACAGAAGTTTGTCGTAATTACCTCATGGCACCGGCGCCGGATATGAGGCTTCCGGCGGTGCAGAAGGCGCCGCTGAGAAGCATGGTGCCAATGGCAAGTGGCTTCCGGCCGAATCGGTCAAGGAGCAGCGCGGTGAGCAGGTACGCGGGCATCTCGGCGAGTGAGTTGACGACCACGCTCACGTACAGGTTGGTCTTTAGGTTCACCACGTTGAGGCTCAGCCCGTAGTAGACCACCGAGCAAAGGAGGTTGATGAGCACGGAGAGCACCAGCCTGACCCGCGTCGTCTTCGACCGGAACACGTCCAGGATCGAGCCTGACGAAGACGGAGACGACTCCTCGACCTTATTCCCGCCGTTGACGTCATCACCCTCGTCGTCGAGCTTAAGTGTGACGCCTTCCGGGATGCTCCTACCGTTGGTGGCCGCGATGTCGCGCAGGACGCGCATGGCGTCGTCGGTGCGCCGGCGCACCAGGTACCACCGTGGGGACTCCGAGACGAACGGCAGGACGGAGAGCACGAAGACGAGGGAGGGAAGCGAGGTGATGACGTAGAGGAGGCGCCAGGAGGACTGGAACAGCGCGGCGATGCCGGCGAGGGCGGCAATGCCGCCGGAGAAGAAGTAGAAGCTGGACATGCCGGCGGTGCCGCGGCGGGAGGGCCCGATGGGCTCCGTGGCGAGGACGAAGCAGCAGAGGCCGACGCTGCCGCAGCTGAAGCCCGTAAGGAGGCGTAGGGCCGCGTAGGCCCAGTAGTTGGGGGCGAGTGCCGTGAGGAGCCCGAAGACGCCGTTGAGGAAGCAGGCTATCTGCAGGGCGCCCTTCCGGCCCAGGAACGAGTCTGATAAGTGTCCGAATACTCCAGCGCCTGCCAAGAATGACATGGTCAGTCACACATTCACATTTTCTCAAAACAAAAAGCCCCAGATTCACATATGAAACAGCGCAAGTAATTCCGAAACAAAATAGAGAACTGATCTTCACTACTAATAAACAAGCAAACTTGAGTTAGGCTACAGCCACCCCGCCCAGTGTACACAGTCCGATCTGTACCCTACACTTATCTCGCTTAACAAGATCTAATGGTCCAGATTGATTGAACGGATGCTCGGGTGCACTTAGCAATTACCCTGAGCGGACCGTGGCCGAGCGGACGAAAAATTCCGAGGCGGAGAATAAACTGTCTCCCACGTTCTATCGCCCCCTGCCCAGCCGCCGCCGCCTCCACGCAAGTCACCGCCGATCCGTTCCGCTGCCTGACCCCATGGCCGCCTCCGCACGCGACGCCGCCTGATCCGAGCTGTTAAGGGCGCTATATCCGCCGCCGTCCGCCGGCGACCTGCGCGCCGCGGCCGCGCGAGCCTGCCCGCCGCCGCATTCGTGCTTGCACGCGAAGCTCCTGCCTGCACGCCGCCACTGTGACCACATGAGCTTGCCTACCGCCGGCATGTGAAGTCCCCGCCCTGCACGCCGTCGTCGGGCGAGCCTTCTACTCGACCAGGCTGCCACATGTGGATCTACTACAACGCAGGTAAACGAGCCAGATGTTACTGATGTCTTCGTCGTGCTCATTGACCTGCACGCCGATCCCTATAGTCTGCTGAACCTCTTTTTTTTCTTTATCAGACGCACACCGTGAAGAACGCAATTCCAGGTAAGAGCACTGTTCTTTTGCAACTCTGCGTTTCAGTCTGCTCAGGATTTTTCTACCTATATGACGCAGTGATTCAGATGGAAAGGTGATGCAATTAACCAACCATGGATGTTTAATGCAGGTAGTTTGTTGGATGGTCCTTTTGCACATCGATGCATATGTTTATCATGATCAGTGCGATACAACTGCAGATTTTAGCCTAAGTCGGTGTATATACTGTCTATTAATCTGCATCTGTTCATCGTTTTTTATCAACTGACTAGGTATAGATCTCATGAAATTTCACATTTTCTTGCAATTACTAATCACAAGGATCAGCTTGAATTACACCTGCTTCTTCTTGGTAATTATCTCATTTTTTTCAATTCCTCTCCATGGTAGACGTGACTTGTCCCTGCCGGCCATGGTAGGACCTTAAATTTGGCAGCATGGTGACAAAGATCCAAGGTAGTACAAAGATGTTAGAACTGAGGTCGCTTACAAATTCTTGCATTTCACTTTAGTTCCTGAAAAAATAAATTGGATTGCTATTTTCCATTTCAGTCTTGATATTTAAAAAATGAATTTGCCTGCCTTAAAAAATGGAACGAGATGTCCAAGGAGAGTGAGGAGGATGCGAGGAAGCAATGGCCTTGTTGCCGACCACATGCAGGGCAAAGAAATGTGTGTCTTGGAGTCTACTATTCTTGTCTTTCACGCATCTCTTCTACTCAAATGGCCCGTGTGCACAAATTGATGTCTGATTTACGTATAAAATGATTCTGGTTTGGCCCTTATAGCATTCCTCAGTTTCATGCATAAATTTAGGTTTGAGGTTCTTATATAACAATTATGCCTCATTTTTCTATTTCATTTAGCCATTTGAACTTCCACTTGGAGAGTATTGGATATGTCGTGAATACAAAGTTATTCACCAGATTTTGTCTGCGCCATTAAGTATTTAAAAATGTTTATTGATGTTATCCTACTTTGCATGATTACTTGTGTTGGTTGGCATTCATATCTTTCAGCGTTAAGTTCAGCAAGTTCCTGATTTTTCCATGCCTTGAGAGTGTACATTTTTTTTACCATGAATCTTAATTTACCTAAGATATGTAAACTAGGTATGTAAAATAACAGTAAAGCTTTGATATTTATATGCAACATGCGACCTACTTTCAGTTCAATAGAGATGGAAAATGGTGGGGTTTGTCGCATCTGTTTTCGAAAGTTTGTACTCAAATCTGTGCATGATTGTTTTATTCAGGATCATACTTGAAAGACCAATAATCTTGCATGTGACCAATTGAATAACAATGGTTGATATAGGTTTATCGGCGTTGCCTAGAAGCATTAACCAACACTTGATCAATTACTGTAAGCATAATTCTTGATATAGAGAAGAGAGGAGAGTTGGGACACTGGCACAAATGTTATTGATGTGACCGAATAGAGCTGAAATGGGGCTAGGGCATGATTCTTATATAGAGGAGAGATGGGAGTTGGGACACGACACGCAGGAAAAAAACATATGACAGTTCTGCTACGACTGAATAGACGTGTGTTGCACGTGCACATATACTAGTTTAAGAAACATAAAAAAATTATGAATTAAATTAAATTAATAAAGGAAATAGCATAATCCAACCATCCTAGTTAGCCTAAACACTGGAGTAGCGGTGCGAACTTGGGGCCTCCGTAGCTTGGATCGTCTGCAAAACTGGAAAATGCGTGGCCAATTTCTTGTGCGAGTTCCAACCCCAAGTTATCCGGAGGAGCTCGACGTTTCTCGAGTGGCCGGATACGGACGCGCGCCGGCCGACAGATGCTTGATCGGACAACGGTAGCCTAGAAAAATTGGCACGGCTTGAACGGCCACGTAGACAGGCTACGCACTACTATACGCAGGTCAGTCTAGTCCACCTATGTCGCGCCACGCCGTCTTCGAGGACCTCGTTTCACGGATGCCTCACGAAGCATATTCGCATTGCAGTTGCAGCCACCGATATCCTAAGCATATACTGAACTTTCAGTATTTTCCTCTAGTAATTTGCACGTGACCCACCCCCATCAACAAGATCTAAATAAAAGCTGGAAGCATATTCGCATTGCAGTTGCAGCCACCGATATCCTAAGCATATACTGAACTTTCAGTATTTTCCTCTTGTACTTTGCACGTGACCCACCCCCATCAACAAGATCTAAATAAAAGCTGGATGGCAAATTGGCATTGACGAGTGCAAGAGATGGCAAGCATGGAGTTTGTAGGATCTAGACCACATATTTGAATGGATAACCCTGACAAGAACTTATTTGAAAGCTATTGATTAGGCTTCTAGCAGGTAGCAGCTCTTGTATGTTTTTAGAATCTAGACCACATGCAGGATCAGTCCGCGGGATTCTTGGATCTGCCAAAAGATCCCAAGCATATCTGACTGCAGAAACTTACAAAAGGGCTTGTTGAAAATTACGTAGCAGAAAGCTGACCATGTTTTGCTTCACTTATTTAACGATTATAATTGTGATGTCGATCGGGATCGGGATCAGATCGAGGGTTCTTTGAGGAAGGTCGAGAAGGCCAAGTTGTAAGCTGGTTGGTGGTGCGACAGCACACGATCGAGTCTCTTGTACTTTGTACGTACATATGCAGATAACCAACTCAACGCCACACTGGGGCCTAATTTTAAGGACTTGTCGTTGCTAGTATACGCAATTTAACTAGGACGATTCCGCTAATTAGGACGGGGTTTCTCTTCATGGAAAAAACAGAGGAACGTAAGAGAGGATCGATTCGAGGGAGAGGAGCAGAGCACCAGTGACCTAGTAGTTACGTACCGACCATGCACCCGACGAAGAAGATGGACTGCACGAGCCCGACCTTGTACCGCTCGCCGCAGACGAGCCCCCACTCGGCCACCGTCGACGACGCGCTCCCCTGCGCCCACTCCCACCCGGCGGCGGCGCCGGCGCACCGGTCGCCGCACGCCCCGTCCCCCGCGGGGCAGCACATGTCCGGCTCCCGGTCCGCGAAGATGATCACCATGGTGTGCAGCGCCTCCAGCGCCCACGCCGCCGACACCAGCACGAAGTGCCGCAGCTGCCACCGCCCGAACTCCCCCGCGTGCTCCGCCAGCGCGTCGTCGATGCTCACGCCACGACACGTCGTCACTCCCTCGCGGCCGCGGCCGCCATCGGCGCCGCCGCCGAGGAGCGCCTCGGTGGACATGTCTGTCTGATTTGGAGTACTAACTGTGCGTGTCTTCCGTGAACTGCGGCGAGTCGTGTGCGCTATTTGTTGCTAGGAGGAGGAGGTGATTGGGCAGCTAGTGATGGCGCGTGATTATATATGTGGAAGCCATTTACGGCGGCCTGCTCACCGCCGGCTGCTAATTGTTGGGCGCGAGCGAGTACAACGCTGTATCGGTTTTGGTTCTGGGCTCTCTGTGTCTGTCTGCTTGTTACAGCGGAGACACCTGTTGCTCGAAAATTGTGGTCAAACTTACGTTTTGTTCAAGTCGTCACGCTCGAGATTTTTTTTACTGGCAATCTGGGTTTCTACTGGTGTACCCGCATCACATGCCCAAGAAGTCATATGCAGCCTTAATTAGTTGCCCGATCTGAGAAAACTTGCCTGTGATAAGATGGTTAGGTGGGTGGTTCTATTCCTAGCCCAATAGAGTTTAAACCCTAGATTTGACGATTGTGTTTCTCATTTAAGTCGGAATATTTTTCAGTGCTGACTTCGTCAATCTCAAGACTCGACCCACCGACTCAGTCTCTCGGAGATGTTCATAGGGGTATGGTGTGCGTGTGTGCGTTCATAGAGGTGAGTGTGTGCGCGTGTATATGAGCGCATGCGTTGTACTGTGTTTCGTAAAAAAAAAATAGTTGCCCGATCTGAACTTCAGGGAATTTGAAAGTGTGCATAGAATGAGAGAAACAAGAATCAGTATTAGCTAGTACTCCACCATGTATTTTGCTAAAATCGCATGAACTAGTCACTCACTACAGGAGTCAGATCGCATGGATGAGTCTCACTTCGAAGTGCATCTGGATTCTGGACAGGATAGCGTAGACAACCGGGAGGAAAAGGAAGGATCGGAGATGGGCTTGTGCTTCCTATTTCCGGTTGTGGAGAAGGAAAACATTGCCACGGTAGTATCCACAGATGATACGCCGCCGTTGCTAGTCATGGCCAAATGGAATGGTTGTCTCCACATTTCTGCTTCCAGTTCATTTCGATAACTAGATATTGTTTGTGAGTGTATTTTTTCTTCTAATTTTACATGTGTGCGTTTTATGAAGGTTTTGTGCGTCCTAGTGATGTGTAGATCTTGACATAAAACCGAACCCGAAATGGAGACCAACCAGAAAGACTGAAATTTTTGTTCTTCGCATGTTCGGTCGTGGCAACTACTCCCTCCGTTCTAAAATATTTGACATAGATTTCTCCAAACATGGATATATCTAGAACTAGATACATCCATATTTGGACAAATCTACGTCAAGTATTTTGGAACAGAAATGGTAGAAGACAAAACTAGCTTCTGGGGGTTTGACCATCTTTCCTAGGTGACCGAATTGACCGTTTAGACCGAATCTGACCCAGCTCGGAGGCCAATCAGTTCGATGTCGCGTGCTCCCGCGCCGCCCCGTTTGCTCACTCTCTGTTATACGATGTGTTTCTCGACTTTGAGACTCTGTATCATCTTCTCCCCTTGACCCATCTCTTCTCCACTCTCCCTGCCCTAGTCGTCGGCCTGGCCCTCTACGCCGCCACATCACCGACCCCTTCTGCCACCAAGCTAGGCGGGCGCCAAGAACCGCCACACCGCCTCTTGATCCTCACTTCTAGAGCACCACACTACCATCCACCCATCCCCGTGTAGGCAGCCGCCCACTCAGACTCTATAGAACGATTGCCTTTTCTCTACGAAGATCGACCCTCCACTATAACCAGCAACTAGAACCGGCGATACCGTGAATGACGAGTCGGCGACGATAGTTTGTATGTTTCGTCGTAATGGAAGACCGAAAACCAAATAGCGAAAGACCGAATTTAGTACGGGAGTCATTTCTTCAAGACAAACTTTCCTAAGGACACAAGAGTCCGAGCCAATAAATCGGACACAGAACGTGCAAGGCCTAGTTATGTAGAGACTGGGCTGATTTCTTTGTGCGTGTATCACCTTATTAAGATATTAAGTCAATAATATATTTTAGCAAAAAATTGATGAACCAATATAGTTAATTACTCCTACTTGATTGATGCATGCATATCTCACACCTAACACGCTAAATTAGATGCGTCTTTCCTTACCATTTATTTCTCCCGCATCAAATTAGCCGGAAGATTTCGGCCAGTGAGCTGAGGGGGATACATTTGAGATGGCACCGGCTGGCTTCGATGGGGCACCGACGGGTAAGATTCGTTACCGGGTGCAACGAGGTGGGTGCCTTCATAATTCACGGGCGGCGGCGTTAGTGATTTTGGAGTTCTTTTTTATGTGAATGGTGTTTCGACAAGTTGCAAGTGTGTATAGTGCTTGTTGTGTACTCATAAGCAACTGTTGCAAGGATTCGAGGCGTATGCTTCAAGGGATTTTTCTCGTGTTGCAAATGTTTTTCTTTTTGTGATTGTGACATTGTTTGACAATATATGTTGCGTGAGTGGACAAAACCTACGGCCTTATCCTCTCGTCCCCTGCTACAATGCAGAGAGGCGGAAAAAGGCGACTCGAGTTTCCTCTCCTCCCGGCGGCGGATCCGCCGCTCCCCTCCGCCTCCGGTCGCCGGTTCGGCACCGTGAGGTGGGGGGGAGCTCCGGCTCTTGCTCGCGTGTAGTTAGGTGTAGTCTAGTAGGTGTGCGTGCCGGGCGGCGCCGTTGAGGACGGAGTCGATGGCGCCGGCGTGGGGCTCTGTCCTCCCCCTCCTTCCCCGTTCCGGCGTTCGCCGGGGAGGCTGTGGAGGTTGTTCGTCAGGCGCGGTTCTTCTGCTGTGCTCCTCTGGCCGGCCGTGGAGGCCAGGGGAGGAGCCGGTGGGGGTCGGTGCTCTGGTTTTGGTGCAGGTGGGCTGGGTGGTCTTCTTCTTCGCGCGTCTGCTGCGGCTGGCCATGGTGGTGAAGCGAGCAGGACCTGGAGGTGGTGCGGTGCGGGCGGGCCTGATCGGCGCGGCGTCGGTGGGGAGTTGGGTGGTGCTGGAGTTTCGGAGCTTAGGCCGTGGTCGTTCATCGAGCCAGATGCCGTCGCGGAGCGGCGGTTGGATCTTGCGGTCGTCTTCCTCAGGTGGTGGCTCCTCTTCTCCGGCGGTGTGCGGTTCGGCGGCGCCGGCGTTGGTTAGGTTTCTTGGGAGAGCGGTGGTGGACCTGATCGTGTTTGTTCCAGGCTGCTCGGGGTGCTTTGTGCATTTTGCAGGGTCCTTCTGTAATTTTCTTTTATTTCTGGGACTTCTTTGTAACTTGTACTGAGTATGCTGATTATATGGATCGGGTCCTTTTCCTCAAAAAAAAAAAAAATGTTGCGTGAGTGTTCTGTTTCCTGTTGCTACATTTTTTCAACATATTGCTGCAAACATTGGGGAATTTGTTGAATTTTTTTAACCACTGTCAAACAAGTTTACCTAGGTATGATCGGTCGATCCGCTGCATGCCGTCCTGCCCGCCGGTCGCTAGTTTCCATGACAGCCGTCAGATCCACAACGCGTACATCAGGAAGGTAATCTTCCAGATCATGGATCATGTATCAGCATGTAGCGGTTCTCTGCTCCCTCACAAACAAAGCTGCTCTGTGGCATCATCGTGCGACACGAGTTACAACTCACAGCCGTACAAACCCATGTACGTGCAATTAAGCACGTACGGGTTGCACTACGCCGGGTCAGAAACGGCACGCTACCGCCGCTTGCTCGAAACTTCTTCGGAAAGGAGAGCCCACGACGGCCTCCATCGGATATTCCTTACAAACTCAGTTTTATTTCACATGCTGATGAATCAAAGGAATGTTTTTCAAGCAGGTGACCTTCGCAATGGATTATTCGTCGAACTGAATTTGATTGCTAGCTACTCCCTCCGTTCCATATCAGTTGTTGCAATATGGAAACGAGAGATAACATATTATTTTGAAATCCTTTTACTTCAAAAGGGTCTTCTCCCCTTCCTCTAGGCCGACCATGGTATCATACAAGGGCTTATTCATCGTCTCCGGGAGGTAAAACACCAGCAGACCGCCGATGATGCCCGACACGCCAAACACGGCGAATGGCAACCGCTCCCCGAGCACCACCACCATTGGCGCCAATATGGCCCCCATTTGTATCGCCTGCGCGATGCACCCCAACGCAGCATTCCGCACTACCGTAGGGAACAGCTCCGCCGTGTATATGGTCAATAAGTTGTACGACGCTGCCACTCCAAAGATCCCGACCACACCACACGCCATCCTCACCAACCTGCAACATAACATACTCAATTCTATGCGAACAAAAAACATAAAGTGTGTACATAACTAAGAACATACTATTATATAGTTTACCTCATGGCACCGACGCCGGGGATCAAGCTACCAATGGTGCAGAAGACGCCGCTAAGAATCATGGTGCCCATGCCGAGTGGCTTCCGACCGAAGTGGTCGAGGACCAGCGCGGTGATCAGGTAGGCAGGCATCTCGGCGAGCGAGTTCACCATGACGCTGATGTAAAGGTTAGTCTTGAGGTTCACCACGTTGAGGCTCAGCCCATAGTACACCACCGCGGAAAGAAAGTTGATGAGCACGGACAACACCAGCCTGGACCGTGTCGTCTTCGAGCGGAACACATCTAGGATCGTGCCTGACGATGGTGGCGACGAATCCTCGGCCATATTTCCGCCGTCTACGTGATCACCCTCGTCGTCGAGCTTAAGCGTTACACCGTCCGGGATGCTTCTGCCGTTGGTGGCCGCGATGTCGCGCAAGATGCGGATGGCGTCGTCGGGGCGCCGACGCACGAGGTACCAACGCGGGGACTCAGAGACGAATGGCAACACGGCGAGCGCGTAGGCGAGGGAGGGAAGCGAGGTGACTACATACAGAAGGCGCCAGGAGGGCTGGGATAACGCGGCGATGCCGGCAAGGGCCGCGATGCCGATAGAGAAGAAGTAGAAGGTGGACATGCCGGCGATTCCGCGGCGAGAAGGCCCAATGGGCTCTGTGGCTAGGATGAAGCAGCATAGGCCGACGCTACTCGCACTGAAACCCGTGAGAAGGCGGAGGGCAACGTAAGCCCAGTAGTTGGGGGCGAGCGCTGTCAGTAGGCCGAAGATAGTGTTGAGGAAGCACACGACCTGGAGGGCCCCCTTTCGGCCTAGGAAAGAATCTGATAAGTGTCCAAACACGCCCGCACCTGCCAAAAACAACACGGTTTGTTATATTTTAAATGGAAATCGCAAATATCACATATGTGTTTTAAGTGTCATAATAAAATATGTACAAATGGAGAACTTGCCTATGGCAAGATGGTTAGGAGGGTGGTTATACCCCCAGCCATCAGAGTTCAAACCCCAGGTTTGACGCTGGTGTTTCTCATTTAGACGGAATATTCTTCATGGGAGGCGACGTTTCCGTCGACAGCGAGGCGCTTGTAGTGACTTCGTCAATCTCAAGACACGACCGCCGGCTCAGTCTATCGAAGGTCCTCATAGGGGTAGGGTGTGCATACGTGCGTTCATAGGGGTGAATGTGTGCACGTGTATGTGAGCGTCTGTGTTGTACTGTATTTCGCAAAAAAATATGTACAAATGGAGTGAACTGAAGTTTGCGTCCTAACTTATCTAGGCTTTTTACCGCATCTAGGCCATATATGTTTTTCCTCAGACTAGCGAAAAGAAAAGCTAGAGACCCTGGAGTACCCTCGCACCGTTAGGATGTAGGTCTTTGATCAAAAGTAAGCAGTGATGCACGAGGCGAGTACTGGAGCTAGGAAGGTTGAAAGAAAGCTCGACCGTTTTTTCATCAAACTATTCAAACTTCGTGTTCAAAAAAGTTTAAATAGCCCAGTTAGACATAGGGGGTTGACCTTCATCGATTAGTGCGCACCAAAGGATGCGGTTTCTTACCCATCCTACAAATTCAAACCGCTCTAACTTGATACTGCAATATCGGAAAATCACCCAGCGGAGGATGGAAAACCATTTCGGTTGCGTTAATGGCCTCCGATAGTTTTCTATTCAACCATACCACTATAGTCATGTGTATGATTATACCGTGCCACTTAACCAGACTTGCTTCTACTATTGTCGATTGATTGAATATCGTATATATTTCAGTGAGTGTTGCGGGAGCTGAGACCGAACGCATGTCTTGTATCATGAATTCTGTGTGTGTTCCCTAGTTGAAGTACCGTCCTTACCTGATGGTACAGTATTGCGTGTACATTAAGGCACATGGTTGAAGTAAATATTGATGCATCAGGTTAATTGCACGGGGACTCACATTAACAGTTGCAGTTGACCATGATTACCAGTGGAAGAAAAAACACATCATAGAACAATCAATGATTACTAGTGGAACAATACTTTAAAATAAGAAGGAAAAAATAAAGTGATGATGGAATAAGTCGCAATTAGAAGTGGAAAGAGAAAAATAGATAAAGAGGAACAAGAAATTAGATAGAGGGGAGCAATTAATTAGTTCTCTTGGAGCACATCATGAATACTAACAAAGAAAATGTTTAGTGCGAGTTGAACAAAATCTAGTACTGTCGATGAATAACAGCTACTAGTAGAACAAAATGATAAACCATGGGGGAACAAAAAAAAAGGTTAGTGTTCATGGAGGAAACCATAAAGTGCTAGTGGAATGAAAGTTTACACAATTACGAACAAAAGAACTAATGCTCAAGGAAGAAATCATGACCTAATAGCGGCACAAAATTTAATGTTTGTGGAACAAATCATTGATACTATGGAAAGACAAAGAGTAACAACATTTTAGTGTTAAGTGGACGGGAACACATAATGACTATTAGTGGACGGTGACCAGCTTAGGCTGAGAAGAACTAAATTTTAGGTTACTAAATCACAACTACTAGTAGAACATAGAAAATATACCAAGCGGAACAAACGTTTAGTGCTTATGAACATATCAAGACTACTAGTGGATGTGCCGGATTGTGACCACTGCTTGCCTCCAACTCATGCTCGCGCGAGCGCTCACGCGGGTTTTGGACAACAAAACGACAAGGATTTTGGGAGGAAGAAGATCACTGCACCCCCTCAGCCGCCCGGCCTCTCAAATCGCCCCCTCCGTCGCTGCCCCTGACCTTTGCTGGTTCGGCGCCGCACCCACACTCCCCACCGATAAGTCCACAGTGCTCGGCTGCCGCCTCGCTCCATTCCCAATGGTGTCTTTTCCGCCGCGACTCTCTACTGGTCACGGCGGTGTCGCTGGCGTCGTCTCGAGGGTGACGGGAAGAAGGGAAAGTGGGCACCGCGTGCTCACCGAGAGTACAAAAGCAGTTTCTCTTTCAGTTGGTTTCCTCTCTATCCTCTAACGAGTCCGGACGGCGACTATGAAGCAGGTCATCCAGATTAGTTCGAATGGAATTGGCCATATATTGAGCACAAGAGAAGAGGTTGTACCTGTGTTGGCGAGGAGCTCCTCCGCGCGGACGTCGTTGGATGCGCAGGGCAGCAATGGCGCAGGACAATCTGGGTGGCGACGTCTAAATTTAGGGTAGGCCTGACGGCCACTCTATACGGATAGGGGGCAAACTGACCTTATTTCCGCTAATTTAGCATATTTCTTTCGGTAGTTGAACAACTAATGCGGAGCCGTTTATTGTGCCTTTTTTCCGTAGCTAAATAAGTGCGGACGCGGATAGCAGAGTTCGTCCGCTCCCAAAAATTGCTAAACTTACTTTTGGTGAGGGTTAGTTGTAATCTTGACGGTTAGACTAAATTAGTCGGCCTGATCGTGAGGCTGTTATTGCCCCGTGTTGTTTTGTGTACGTTAGATGGGATACCCTTAGAAAAGATAATGTTTGCTTGTTTAATAGTAGTAGAGATAAACGGATACTACCCAACCGTCCATCAAATTGATTTAGATAAAATTAAAAATGACAGTGAACACTGCAAGAGATGCCAAGCATGCGTGCATGGACTGTGTTTTGGTAGCTACCAGTACTACCGTAGAATCCTTCGGTCGGTGCTTAGCACTGAAGTGAGCGCAACCATGTCTCTTCATATTGTTGTACCGTTGCAACCACTAATAATTGTGTGTGTGTGGGATATCCTTGACAGGAACACATTGAAAGCTTTCTGTCATTGTTAGTTAAGTCTTCTACTGCTCAACTGATCTAAACACAGGCGGAACCCATTGATATGCATAGAGCATCTTTAACAGAGCACTCAAATCGCGAAACCTTAAAACCGGTTTAAGGTTCACGAACCTCGCGTTTTTTGGGTCAAAACAAATCGCGACATAGCAGAAACTGTAAACGAGAACTGAAAAAACAAATATTCCCGAACATTCTTTTTTCTCCACTGTACCTCTTCTTCCTGCTGAAACGCATCCAGAAACAAAGCATCGATCGAGAACGAGAAGCCCACCGCGAATCCAATTGAGCAGACGAAGCCCCTGCGACCGCTGCTCGTCGCGGCCGCCGCCGCTGCTCCTCGGCGTCGAGCCGGCAGCGCTGCTCCTCGGCGCCCCTGCGCGACTGCTGCTCGTCGTGGCCGCAGCCGCTGCTCCTCGGCGCCCCCGGCGCGACCGCTGCTCCTCGCGGCCGCCGCCACTGCTCTTCGGCGTCGAGCCGCCGCCGCTTCTCGCCAAGCCCCTGGGCGCCGGGCTGCTTCCGCCGCCGCGCGCCACGGAGCCCTCTGGCGGCGGCGGGTACATGGAGCCCTGGCGGCGGGCCGGCGTAGAGGCGTGCGGGGAGTTTGGTGTCAGCTGCGGCTCCAGTTTCCGCCGACTCCGGCGAGTTTGGTGGAGGACGGCCGGATTCCGGCGAGTTCCGTGGTGGAAGTTCACCGGCGCGTCCTGAACATTCCCTCCCGCCAACTGCTCTCTCGGTATACAGGCGCCCTTCGGTTCGGCCGCGAAAACATCAGTTTCACGGTTTCGCGGGCCGAATTCACACTCACCCACAAAATCGTTTACGGGTCCGCGGCTTTTAAGGGGACTGCTATGTCCGTTTTAAAGGTTTCGAAACTGTCTTTGGCGGTTATTTTAAGGTTTGGGGGCTTTTAAGGGCTATGTTTTTTTTTTTTTTGAAACTGAACGGCAGGAGCTCTGCCTTTGCATTATAGAAAGAAAAGAGAGAACATACACACAGTCATGTCATAGGATCGATCAACAACTGATCGCCTGGCAACCCCACAAGGAAAAAACAGATTACACTCCTACTAACAAAATAAAGCAGCCGAACTACCCCAGGCGGAAAGCAGTCCTGTAGGTACGAAGCTCATGCTTAGCCAACGTAACCACAGCCGAAAGGCTTGACTGAACTCTTTGGAAGATGCGTTTGTTACGTTCATTCCAGATATTCCATAGTATATAGAAGGCGACTGTGGTCTGGCTACCGGCACCCTGTCTGTTCCTGACAGTCAGATTCATCCACCAACCGTCCAAGCTGTTCGAGGCCATGGCAATTTGCACCAGTGTTGGTGCCTGATCAGCGAAGTTGTGCCAAACCTGCTTGGAGAAAGGGCATTGCAAAAAAAGGTGGTTGGCATCCTTAAGCACCTGATCACAAAGGCTGCACTTGTCGTCATGATCCCAACCTCGCTTCTGAAGGCGATCAGCAGTCCATAAACGATTTTGCAGAAGTAACCAGATGAAAAACTTGATTTTTTCCTCCGCTTTGACCTTCCAAACCAGTCCCAACTCTGGCATTTCCAGCCTCCCGAGAAATTGAGCTTCATAGGCTGATCTTGCTGAATATTTCTTGGTAGCTGAGAAGCTCCAGGTTGCCGAGTCCCCTTCCTGGTAGCTGAGAAAACACGAGCGGAATGCGACACCTATATAATCTAAACGAGCTTTCTACTTCGTCAAACTAATCTAAACGAGCTTTCTACTTCGTCAAAACATGTGCTTTGGATCTGGTCAATGAAACTGACGAGCCATGGTTCTATTGGTCAAATCTGAGCTAGCAATAATCCGTACGTATAGCCCATCCAATAGCTCAACTAGTCGACACAGGCTGCTAGCCAGTATCAAATGCTGCAATAATCAAACAAAGGCTGAAAGTAAACTACAACTATCATACTCTATCGATCAACTTGTACTCGCGCCCATCCAATAGCCCAACTAGTCGACACAGGCTGAACTCTAGTGACATGTAGCGGCGAGATACATCCGACCAATCTTGACGAAGCTGTAGTCGAGGAAGGTGAAACCGTGAGCTGCCGTCGAGTAGTTGATGGTGCCACGACTCGTGGCGCCTAGAAAGACGTGATCGACATGCCATGCGTGGGACACGAGACATAATACAATACTCAGATTCTACGAGAGCAGTATCAGCTAGCTAGATATATATACTTTCTCTATTTCTAAATATAATATGTTTTTGCTCTTTCCAGCTTCGGATGTACCTAGAGTTCTAAACGCTTTTTACTGTGCATATTTACTCATTTTAATCCGTATATAGTTCATATTGAAACATCTAAAACATCTTATAATCAGAAACGGAGGGGTATATCACGCATGTTTTAAGCTGACAGCCTGACGAAGCAATCCATGATAGCGTAGCTAGCCTGGGTAGGCCAATGTTTAAACCGACGAAAAAGGAAGAATCGCTGGAGAAACTCACAAAGGAAATCGGAAGCAGAAAAATGGCAGAAGAGAAAGTAGAAACAGGTTAACGAACTGAATGCTCACACTGCTACCAAATTTAAGGCGTGCACCCATCCAACTCGCCGTCAGTTAAGCAAATTCATGGTCGGGTCGGGAGAATTAACTCGAGGATCTGGTATAATCAAATGATCGATCGACGAGAGCAGAGGAGAGAATCGACATCCTACGTACCGATCATGCACCCGGCGAAGAAGATGGCCTGCACGAGCCCGACCTTGTACCGTTCGCCGCAGACGAGCCCCCACTCGGCCACCGTCGACGACGCGCTCCCCTGGGTCCACTCCCACCCGGCCGCGGCCCCGGCGCAGCGGTCGCCGCACCGCCCGTCCACCGCCGTGCACGACATGGCCGGCTCCCGGTCCGCGAAGATGATGACCATGGTGTGCATCGCCTCCAGCACCCACGCCGCCGATACCAGCACGAAGTGCCGCAGCTGCCACCGCCCGAACTCCCCCGCGTGCTGCGCCAGCGCGTCGTCGATGCTCATACGCCGGCTCGACACTCCGCCGCTGCCGGCGAGCAGCGCCTCGGTGGTGGACATGCCTGAGTTGTAATTGTGCGCGTGCGTGAACGATCCGCGTGCTCTGTTTGTAGCTAGGAGGTGACCGGGCAGCTAGTGATGCCGGGTGTTTACGCGGAACTGCGGAAGCCATGTACGGCGTCCTTCTCGCCGCTTGCTGTCAACCCACACACCATAGTCCGAGTAAGCAGCCCTGTTTGCTCTGAATTTCAGCCACTATCTCCACCTTAAAATAGCTTGGCACTGATAGTTAGATAGATAGATAAATTGATAACTTATATTATTTTTTGGTAGAAGTACGAAATTATTGTGAGCGGTGTTTTGGCTCCCGATCTCATATGCTCTGGCTGAATAAACAAAGCCAACAAAAGAGTAAAACATTTTTAAAAATCTGATTTTTTTTATGAATATATACAAGTTTTCTACATATGTGCTAAGTTTTGTGATGAAATAACATGTGTGGTGCTCTGTTAAAAAACGACAAAATCATTGCTCCAAAAAGATATTTTTTAACTCGCATTTTGGTCACTTTTTTTTTTTTTTTTTTTTTTGCGAAACACAGTACAACGCAAGCGCTCATATACACGCGCACACACTCACCCCTATGAACGCACGCACGCACACCCTACCCCTATGAGCACCTCCGAGAGACTGAGCCGGCGGGTCGAGTCTTGAGATTGACGAAGTCACCACGGGCGACTCGCTGTCGACGGGAACGTCGCCTCCCACTGAAGAATATTCCGCCTTAATTGAGAAACACCAACGTCAAACCTGGGGTTTGAACTCTGGTGGGCTGGGGGTACAACCACCCACCTAACCATCTTGCCACAGGCAAGTTCTCTCGCATTTTGGTCACTGATTCAGCACCACAAACATTATTTGTATATGTTCGTCATCAAATTGTTTTAAAAAAATCAAAATCTTCTACTATTTTTGTCATTTTATTTGTTCAGCCCGGAGCATATGACTTCAGAAGCCATTATTAATTTCCGAAAACTATTGTACTTCATAAACCCTAAAGTTATAAATACATGTAGTGCGATAGTTACTTTTTTTTTGAAACATGGGTGTGTATTACTTATATCACAGAGTTCAAGTTACAACCTGAAGGACGCGGATTTGTGGCACCCGAGCAGCACTGCACCCTTTATCCTGTCCATCGTTGTTCGCTCCAAGATTCGTGTGCTGGTGATTTTCGTGTGAATACGGATGTTGCAAATGTCTGTGATACAGCGCCATTTACGTGCGTACAGTGTGGATACAGAGGTCCCATGCACAGTATCTGTGCCACCGATTAGTGTGGTGCATTTATTGGTGAGTACAGTTTTGTCTTGGAGCAAACTGTTCCGACGTTGACTCGGTTCATTCGGAGCTGTGTAACTACGCCGGCCCTTGGCCCTTGCTGAGCATCTATGCCGTCGACCGGATGGGACGGGAGGTGACCGAAAGCCGGCCCTTGTCCCTTGCGAAGCATCTACGCCGTCGACTGGAACATGTCGTCGAGGTCGAACATGGCGCCCTTGTCCGCGCGGAAGAACTGCAGCTGCGCCTGCGCATTCCGGCCACCCCTGCCGCTTCCTCCGCCTTGTCCTTGATGTCTTCTCCTCATAACTGTATGGCTCGGCCACCAGAGACGGACCTCACGGCATTCTTTGTCTGATGCAGGAAGATGAGCACTGCTGTGAACTGCACCATCGCGACGATGAGGGCGATCCCGGATCCCCACGACGCTCCACGCTGCCAACCTGGACCGCCAGCATTGGTGCGGGCCGCGCAGGCGTCGTCGTCCGGCCGGACGACTGGACCGTCGCGGCTGCCGGCGGACAGCGACCCGGACTGGAAGGCGGTGCTCACGGCTTCACGGCCTCGCCGCAGAGCTTGAGGTGTGGTCGAACGCGCTCCCGTTGAACAGGCGCAGGTCGCCCATGTCGAGGACCTCGCCTTGGAGGAATGTACTTGTACAAGCTCATAGCTTCGATGAGCACGTCCTGCATAATCCCCGGCACGGTACCGGCGCGGAATGTGGTCCGAACGACCGAACGGCCGGTGTGGAGCACGGAGCACGAACTGGCGACGGGGAGGCAGGCTAGCAGGTCAGAGAACATTAGACTAATGCTCAAGGGGTTCCAAAATGTTCACATGGTTCAAACAAAAAGCAAAAATTTGGTGAGTAACTCACTGTTACTCCTACTATAAATAATAATTATAAATAAAAACTCAACAAAATGTTCACGTGTTCATAATATAACGTCCATGAGGTTCTAAAAAAAGTTCGAGGTTCAAAATAAGTTTAATCCGATTCACAAGAAATATTCACTTTGGTTCAAAAAGTACTTTAATGGGATTAAAAAAATAAGGTTAATCACTGGATTTTAAAAAAAATGTTCACGGGGTGCAAAAAAATGCACATGATTCAAAAATGTGTGTATCTGTTTTAAATAATCATCCGATTCAAAAAATATATTCACGGGGTTTGAAAAAATGGCCACGGTGATTAAAAATTATTCAAATGGTTTCAATAATACCTTCATGCCGCCAACCTGAACCGCCTGGATCGTCGTGGGTTGCCCGCAAGCGTCGTTGTCCGGCCTGACCACTGGACTGTCGCGGCTGCCTGCCGACAGGGCGACACACATCGACCCGGACCGACAAGCGGCTTTCATGGCCTCTCCGCAGAGGTTGGGGTGTGGTCGAACGCGCTCGCGGGGAACAAGCGCAGGTCGTGCATGTCGAGGAGACGAGGACCTCGCCCTGGAGGAAGTTGTACAATAGGTTGAAGATGATGAGCTCGTCCTGCGTGAACGCCGGCACGATACCGACGCAGAATGTGGTCTGAAAATCGGTTGCTCGTCGGCCAGTGTGGAGCCCGAACTGGCGACGGGAGGCTGGCAGAGGCTGGCCGGTCAGAGAACGTCGGTGCCGCACAACACCTATTTGATGAAATGTTCACGGGTTCCAAATCGTAACGAGAGCAGCATTTGGGAGGTTGAGCTATATGTAGCTCGATTTAAAAAAAATTCAATCTACATTTTTTGTGTTTGAAACAATTCCACACAAAAAACTAGATGTAGATAAAGTTGAGATCTACAACTGTGCAAAGTTTCAAGAAAACATTCTTATTATTCCGTGCTACACAAAAATGATAAATTTGGCGAAATTTCAAATTTTTCTGACCGTGCACTGTTCATCGATCCAGTTCTGCGTATTTTTTCTTTTTACCCAGGTCAAAATACAAAGTTTTTTCCTTACACAGTGATAGATCTGGATATTATCTACACCTAAGTTTTTTTTGGAATTTTCTGAAACAAAAATATGTGGATTCAATTTTTTTGGAGAACCGAGCTTCATGTAGCTCGGCCTCCATTTGGAGTTTCTGGTGAGTAACTTTCACTTTTAATCATATTGTAAACAATTATTCTAAGTATGAAAAATGTTCAAGTGCTTATAATATAATGTTCATGGGGTACTAAAAGTAATTCGAGATTCAGAATAAGTTTAATCAAATTCAAGGTGGTTCAAAAAAAATACTTTCATGGGATTAAAAAACAAAGGGTGATCCCTTCGTGTCTGAAAAAATGATCTCGAGGTGCAAAAAATGTAAATGATTCAAAAATGTGCGTATCTGTTTCGGAAAAAGTCATCAGATTCTAAATAAAAGTTGACTGGGTTTGGAAAAATGGTCACGGTCGTATAAAAATATTCACATGGTTTAATATAATACCTTCATGGGATTCAAAAACCATGTTCACGATTTAAAAAATATCGACTTAGTTTGAAAAAATGGTAAAAATGTTCAAGACAGATAAATATGTTTAGCCGTTTTGAAAAAAAGGTTCACGAATTCAAAAAAATGTTCACGTGATTCCAAAAAATGTTCATGATGGTTCAAAAAAATGTTCACGAGGTTCAAACAATAATTTCTTGGCATTCTAAAAACTTGTTCACTGGTTTGAAAAAATGTTCACGATATTTAAATAATTATTCGCGATTCAAACATGCAAAAGTTCACGGGTTGTAATTTTTTTTGTTTCGTTATTACACTGATTCTATAATTTAAAATTAAATATAGAATTTTTTGTTATTGTTAATTTTTTCATGGAAGAAACTGATGATTGCACAGCAGAGCAAGTGTGAGAGTTGAACTCAAATTTTGTTTCGTTATCAAACTGATTCTATAATTTATAATTAAATAAAACGTTGTGCAGCAGCGATGGCCTGTGTTCCCAGATGATTGAGACATGGTAGCTGAAACTAACTTGCGAACGAGTGCCAGATTGGGCAGTCAGATGTTCGGCGAGCAGAGATAGAAGAAGATGCAGTGGCAATGCATGTCGAGGCCACTCCATTTGTAGGCGCCGGCGAACGAGCAACGGCGCTGTATAACGGCATGAATGACCGTTGCCAAGGTCCTTCCCGTCTTGCAGTGTACGCCAAAGTGAGACAATTTAACACACTTGGTAGGTGCTGGGTAGTTGGCCGTTGAATTTACTGTATCGTGGCACATAATCTCTGGAGCCGACAGCCTGTATATCCATTTGAATACGAGCATATCGAACTGAAAATACGTCAAAGATTGGTAGGCCTGTACGTCCTGCAGCGAATCGTTGGGGGTTGGATGGCCGGTGCAGATATAAGGATCACTGCAGCTCGGGTGCTGCTGCCAATTTTCGTTACAACCTCCATTACAATGAGCGCTTCCAGCCACGCAGGGAGGAACCGTCTTATATAACACACCCTCACTCCACACTCTAAGATCGAAAGCAGCTATCTCATGTGCTGCACTGTTTGCAGATCTATTAATTTTGCGTATCTTGAAATCAAGCAGGTTTGCTAGCAGAGTGTTCGCCTCCGAAAGGGCAAGAGAAGTAGAAGATTTGCTTCTCTCTTTGCTTACCATTTCATTTACCACCGCAGCATTGTCACACTCAACCAGAACAGGTTTATCAGCAACTTTTAAAATGGCTTTTAATCCTTCCAGCACTCCAATATCTTCTTTTATTTCGGCATTTGAGCAATATGCTATAATACCCCAAGTAGATAAAGTAATATTCCCATCACTTTCTCGAAGGATGGCTCCCAGGCTCCTCTGTCTTCATCCTCTAAGAAACTAGCATCCACATTCAGCTTTTGCCATCCAGCATCAGTTCTTTGCATGCCAGGTCTCCATCACTCCTTCATGTTGTTTGGTACTTTGAGCATTTAGATCAATAACCGCTTTCTTACCTTTGATGTCCACTTCTGAATCTGTAGAGTTAACCTGTAGGAACGAGGACATATAGGATTGAAGAAACTGTGCCGATTGTACACTACATTTACCATCTCCAAAGATTGCATTATTGCGCATGTGCCAGGTTCGCCACCACATAAATATCAGTTTTGATCTCATCTCTTCGTTGCATTGGTTAAGGAGCAAAAGAACGCGATATGGCGCCCGGGCGACAGGGCGCCCGGTATTTGAAATTTAAAAATAATTAAATTTAAAGTTTCCGAAAAATTCGAAAAAAAAATAGCATGACGTAGACAAACCTATGCACTACGCTTGATACAAAGAATTTATGTGAAATATAATGTATTTTAGCCTCAGAAATAAAGACAAAAATACAGATCTGGGGCATGTACCGATCAACTTTTTTTTCTCTAATATTTATTCGATTTGTCTTTTTTGCTGAGCCAAAAATACAAAACATTTCAGACTGAAAATCTCCAGGATCCTTATTGTGTGTGGTAGGCAGTTGCACACCTGTTAGCTATTATGGGTTACTGTTTTCTTTGAAAAAAAGAAAACGGGTTAGCTAATATGGATCGATCCGATGCGTGCGGTCCTGCCTGCAGGTCGGTTGCTGCCATAACAGCCGTCAGATCTACTGCGCGTAATAAGTCAGGAAAAATATCATGCAGATCCATGAATCACCAGACAGCGCAGGAGAGTTATAGTTGCAAGACAACTCTGCTTTCAATCCTCGAGCACCATGTTCAACTACTCTGCTTCCAACTGTCTGCTAAAATGACACGATAGTTGCAAGACCACTCTGCTTTCAATCCTTGGTGGTGTTCTTTGGGCACCAAGTTTCGATTTCGAGGCATAAACACTAGGTCTAACCTTCATCAGTTGTACCTGGAAGTGGCGGATCTTTATTCGGCTGCTTGTTAAACGCATTGCATGGAATTTATTTGAACATTCTTTGGGGTGACAACTGGCGACGACGGTGTTTCGGCACTATTCCTTCCTGAATGCGTCGTTTTTGGAGAACTTTTTACAGTCCGGGTGTGGCCATTGGTGGTGGGAGGTCATGTTGCTTCGTTGATCAATTCGGCGAGGATTTTTTCGTTTTGGCTGTGTACATCCGTGATATCTATCCGGAGATTATGTTGTTGGAGATGCTGAGTGTAATTGTTATCTGTTTGCTAATAATACATTCCCTTTATTGAAAAAAGGTGTGAAATCTTAACCATTTTTTTTTGAAACAAAGGGATGCCTTTTAGTCCTTCCAACACTCCAATAGCTTCTGCTATTTTGGCATTCGAGCAATGTGCTATAATAGCCCAAGGAGATAAAGTAATCTTCCCATCACTTTCTCGAATGATAGCTCCCCAGCCTCCTCGCCTTCATCCTTTAAGAAACTAGCATCCACATTCAGCTTTAACATCCAGCATCAGGTCTCTGCCAGCCTGCCAGGTCTCCATCACTCCTTCAAGTTGTTTGGTACTTTGAGCATTTAGATCAATAACCGCTTTCTTACCTTTGATGTCCACTTCTGAATCTGTAGAGTTAACCTGTAGAGCTGTGGGCTACAGACTCTAGTCAAAACCCCAAAAAAACTTAGGTCAGAAAACCCTCCCGGGCCGCCAGCGCGAGGGCGGCTCCGGAGGCGCCCCTCACCACCGAAGAGAAGCGCCGCCCGCCCTCTCCCTCCGGCCGCTGCCGCCGGCGCCGGCGCAGGCGGTGGCGGCCACGCCTGTCCATCGACGCGGCGGGCGGGGTGGCGCGGTCCATCGTGCTCCCTTCGCGTGGGGGGCCGACTCTAGGCAGCGCAGGTGGAGACCAGGCGGCTGGGCGGCGGCGTCCGCCATGGGCGGCGCTTGCCGGCAAGCTGCAGGGAGGCGGAGGTGCGAGGCCAGGGCGGGCGCGGTCCAGGGGCGGCGGCGTATTGCTTCCTGATCGCCGCTCGATCTGGGGGCCTACCATGGCTCGATTTGAGCCGGAGTTGACCCACTCGTTCTGATCGCCAGGAGCCTGCCGGCGGCGTGGGGGTTGTGGGCTCGGAGCAAGGAGAATAAATGTGGTGGTCCTAGGGTTCCAAATCGCGAGAAGACGAAGATCTGCTTGACGCCGGTACCTTGATCTGGCAAGAGTGTCGAGTTTCGGAAGGCTCCGCCGGTGATCTTTCATGGGCTAATTCCTAGTGATTGCTGGAGCGGAGGGATTCGGTCGCGCCGGAGGGAGCGGTGTGAAGCTCTGATTCTGTGCCATCATGGGCAAATCCATGGTGTAGTCAGATGCGGGGAATGTCATGAAAGTTGAGATTAAAGGACTAGCAAATGGTGATTGGAAGCTCTGCGGCGATGAGGAACTTGCTTGGAGTTGCAGGAGGCGGAGCAGCGGCATGTTAGTGGGGGCAACATCACAGGTGAAGTTCAAAGTCCTACCTTTCAGGGTGAAAATCCAAGGCCTGGCCTTAATTGGTTGTGCCTGGCAATGCTCTTGCTGAAGGCATTGTTTTGAGAGCGGGGACTATTATCTTCAGGGTGAAAACCCAAGGTCTGGGCTTAATTGGTTGTGTCTGGCACCGTTCTTCTTGAAGACTTTGCTTTTGAAGATTTGGACATCAGGTGGTGTCTTGGTGGTGGTTGTGCGGCTGCTGTAAGGACTGTAACTCTGTAGCGGGACTTTCTTTTTATTTCTTCTTCTTATTGTCTTTTGGCTGTGTGCATCCGTAATGGCTTTGGCTATTGCGTTGTTGCAGAGGCTAGGTGTAAATTTGTATCTCCGCGATATTAATATACATTCTTTATCTAAAAAAAAAGGAACGAGGACATATAGGATTGAATAAACTGTGCCGATTTTACACTACATTTACCATCTCCAAAGATTGCATTATTGCGCATGTGCCAGGTTCGCCACCACATAAATATCAGTTTTGATCTCATCTCTTCGTTACATTGGTTAAGGAGCAAAAGAACCCAATCTTGACCGGTGTATCTGAATTGTCTTTCAGGGGGCAGTGACCATTCCTTTCTCAAATACTGCCGAAGAGCTGTAGCTTTTGTGCAAATGACCTTAGCATGATGGGCCGACTCAGGTTCCATGCCGCAGATCGAACATGTAGGCAGTACGTCCATGTTTCGTCTACATCGATGCACTTGCACACCTGTTAGCTAATATGGGTTACTGTTTTCCTTCAAAAAAGAAAACGGGTTAACTAATATGGATCGATCCGATGCGTGCGGTCCTGCCTGCAGGTCGGTTGCTGCCATAACAGCCGTCAGATCCACTGCGCGTAATAAATCAGGAAAAATATCATGCAGATCCATGAATCACCAGACAGCGCAGGAGAGCTATAGTTGCAACTTGCAAGACCACTCTGCTTTTAATCCTCGAGCAACATGTTCACCTACTCTGCTTCCAACTGGCAGCTAAATTGACACGATAGTTGCAAGACCACTCTGCTTTCAATCCTTGCTGGTGTTCTTTGGGCACCAAGTTCCGATTTCGAGGCATAAACACTAGGTCTAACCTTCATCAGTTGTACCTGGTAGTGGCGGATCTATATTCGGCTGCTTGTTGAACGCATTGCATGGAATTTATTTGGACTTTCTTTGGGGTGATAACTGGCGACGACGGTGTTTCAGCACTATTCCTTTCTGAAGGCGTCGTTTTTGGAGAACTTTTTACAGTCCGGGTGTGGCCATTGGTGGTGGGAGGTCCTGCTGCTTCGTTGATCAATTCGGCGAGGATTTTTTCGTTTTGGCTGTGTGCATCCATGATATCTATCCGGAGATTATGTTGTTGGAGATGCTGAGTGTAATTGTTATCGGTTTGCTAATAATATATCCCCTTTATCGAAAAAAGGTGTGAAACCTTAACCAGTTTTTTTTGAAACAAAGACAAAAGATTTGCCTTTTATATTGAATCTTAACCAGTTATACCAGTTATATGTATATATGCAGCAGTTTGATGCTTTCGTCTAGTGTCACATTTCCCATATTCGCATGGAACTCCAGGCGAGGAGACTAGAAGAATCGTGCAGGCCAAAGATCAGCATCAGGGTGTCCTTTGCACTGCAACTGTTAGAGCATCTCTAACCCATCCCCTTTCGGCCGTTAGAGGAGTATATTTTCTCCTCTAACGACCGGAGCCGTCTCTAGCCGATCCCCAAGCCGCGTTAGAGGAGGAAAAATTTTAGGAATCGGCCTCGGTGACTCGCAAATATACGCGCCGGAGGCCCCGAACCGCATATTTTTTTCTCCTCCACCTCGTCGCCACTGCCCCGACGCACCATTCTCGCCGGCGTTGCCCCCGCCGGCCACCATTTTCCCTCCGCCGCCAGCCCGAAGCACCGCAACTCCATTTCCCTCCATCCGCCCCTGTCGCCGTAGGTCGCCGTCGCCGGAATCGACCACTAGAGCCGTCGCATCAGGGTGGATCCCGCCGCCGGTCGGAACCCAGAAAAAGCTCGTCTCCGGCCACGACGAGGTCGCTTTCGGTAGAGAAAAGGCTCGGGAGGGGACGGAGGCGGTGTAGAGCGACCACGGGCGTCGAGTTGGTGGCCGTGGCCGACCGGTCGTCGAACTTCTCCCGGCGGCGGAGACGCTGGTCCGTGGCCGTCCGGTCGTCGCGCAGCCGCCAGGAGGGTGTTTGTCGGCCACGACCTTGCCGTCCGACCGTCCTCTAGCTTCGCCCGCTCGTCCAGCCCCCTTTTGGCCGGCTCAACTGCTCCTGCCGCGATCTGCCCCTCCGCCGCGCACAAGGTACTCGACCGAATTCCCGTACCAAATTTTCTTTGGTTTTCGTCTGTGTTGGTGACCGATAGCATTCGGTTGTAGATGAAGAGGCTCAGAGAGATGATTTTCGACGATTCCTCGTCGGAGGAGGAGGAAGAAGAAGACGAGGATTTGGAAATGGCAATGCTTATGATCTTGAACGAAGATTTTCGGGCGCCGAGGAGGGGATCTTGCTGACGGGATCTACCCTCCATGGTCCACATTTGTGAAGACTATCCCCCGGCATCTTTGCAATAACCCGAAGAATTCACACTTTGCCACAGAGCAAGAGGCAACAAGGAAAGATGTGGAGAGAGCTTTCGGTGTGCTTCAGAAGCGCTTTGGAATTATTTGTGGACCTGTCGAGTATTGGAAGCCAGAGGTCCTCTGGAATATCATGACATGTTGCATCATTTTGCATAACATGATCATCGAAGATGAGAGAGACATGGCTGATGACTTCAGGTACATCTCAAATGGAGACCCTGTTGTGCCTGAGCATGATCTATCCAGGATCGACCAATTCCTCGCAATGCACCGAAGCATCGAGAATAAGGAGGCACATACTCAGCTACAGGTTGATCTTGTTGAGCATCTCTGGTGTCTCCACGGCAATTAGTTGTGTTTGTTTTCATTAATTTGCTTGCAAACAATTCGATTTATTACATTCAATTCAGTTTGTAATATTGAACTATTTGATTTATTACATTTATTTGGGCTTGTAATAATGAATAATTTGATTTATTACATTTATTTGGGTTTGTAATAGTATAGTTTTGTTCAAAAGTTTTGATTTGCAAAAAACAAAATTTTACTCCTCTAAACTTTTTGGGGATCGGTTCCGCCGCGCTAAATTTAGAGGAACAAATTTGCTCTACTAAAGGAAAGGGGGCGTTTTCTCCTCTAAATTAAAGGGGATGGGTTAGAGATGCTCTTAGATCGTGAAGTTTACTCGCGATCATAGTACCAGCAACTGGTCCGATCGACCTATAGTCAATGCTGAACAGATCCCTCCGCTGCGTGCGGTCCAGCCTGCTGCCGGTCACTGACTCGCTGCCACTAGTCGTCAGATCCATGTTCGCGTGCTGCAGGGAGGCAAAGCATGCAGACCGCCCATGAGGAGTGAAGCTGGTTGAGCGACCAGACTTGTCCTCGTTTCAATTCCCAACTGTCCTCGAGGGGTACATGTGTACCACTACCACGTTTGTATGCTCGGTTGCCTCGCAAGGTTCTTGACAAGGGAAATGAAATTCAAAGGGGTTTATGCCTGGGGACATTGTGTCCGAACTGCCCACAATTTCGACCACAAGTAGCCGCCGGTAACAGCCTGTTGCAGAGTGTAGTATCCGCTGACAACACTCAACCAGAAGAGGTGATCGACAACTCCCAGGACGAGAATTTCTGGTCCACACAATCGCACCAAAATATGATAGCAGCTAGTCTCTTAAGAATAACGTGGAAAGCCTTGTTCTGCAATTTAGCTTACTGAATCATTCTACAAGGTCATCAGTCCCTACCGAGCTTATCAACACACACAGTACTGATCTATTTATATCCAGGAATTCATCGCCTAACTTGTTGTCTGAATTCATGACTGCGCACAAGCATAATAACCACCGAGAGTAATAACTGATGAAGAAACGATTTAACCGACATAAGATCGAGTAGTATTGTCGTGTAAGGCAACACAAGAGCCTTAGAACTGCAAACTCATTTCTGCAGGAACAGAACAACATTATCATGGCAAACTGATGGATATAACATAGTGAATTATATTATATACAAGGGAGTGCATCGGTGCTTAGCTTAGCACGTGTTGCATGGAGTGTAACTACAACATCGGTGGGTCCTAACAAGAAAGAAGGAACTGCATTCGGTTCAAGACCATCAGAGACCAATTACACCAACTCAGAACCATCTCTTCTGGTCTTAAGAAAAGCCCTCTGGGACTACCATCGGGCGCCTCAGCACCCGCTAGACCCGTCCATATAATTTCAATACATCGGTTCAAATTTTGTGAATATTACACTATAAATAGTGTATTTTGGTCTAAGTATCTTCACAATCCAACAAATAATTTTAATTATTCGCAAAAAAAGAAATAATGTTAGAAAACAAGTGCAATCTGAATGGAGTAAACTATTTGCGTTTTAGGAGGGGTGCCATGGCACACATGGCACCGCCTAGATACGCCCCTGGCTGCGAGCCCGAAGAAAGATGAGAATTCATGTCACATGTCTCGACGAGGAATTGGTGATGCGTTCTTTCTTTTTCAGCAAGATATGGTGATGTGGCACTTCCCCTCCTCCATCTCACGTGGCTAGGGTTGTAAGCGGTGTCCCGCAAAGGGCCGCATAATTAGGGGTCAGTTTAAAAAACTAAAATCTGAGAAAGGTGGTAATGAACTAACCTAGTCCATTTTCAGTATTTTGCGGGACAGATCCAATCCAGGCGCCGCCCTGCAACCCTATATGTGGCAAAAAAACAGGCGGCAAACGAGGTAGCCAGAGGTTCTGTTCCGGCGGGTCGCCAGCTTCAACCCTCCGGTGGTCCCGAGGTTCAAAACTTCGGTTATCAAAGTTTTCGCTCTCTTCCTTGGCCTTGCTAAATAAACATGACAAAGTTGGTGCCCGACTGACTCTGTTATGCCATCGTTGAGTCCTTGAGTTCTTTCCATCTCTACTCCGCAACTCCAAAGATGGGCATGGGAAAGGAACATTGGAGGTTCTTTCAAGGTTTATATATAGTTTTGGTGGCGGCAGCATGGTCGCTCGTAAGCTTCCTCGGACTTGGCCTTGTCTTGGTGTCGTCTAACGGCGGTGAGGAGATTGGAGGAGTTGTATCTCCCTTATCTTCCAGAATGAGTATGGAGTACCTGTCCCGTGTGCCACTACGGTGTTAGACACAAAGAGGAACCACATGCTTACCATCTATAGCAAATCTAGAAATCGGCCATCGCGAGACTCCGTACGAAGAAGAGACTGACAAGGAACCAAGGCCGAAGCTTTGAGACGACACCATCGTGACTTAACTTTTTTGCGGGCCTAGGAAGTAGCAAGTGTCTTACCTTCGTTGAGCCGCATCAACCATGGAGCACACTCTGCTCTAGTGTCGAAATTGTTGGCTTCAATAGATGGAGTTTTGCAAGAAAGGAAGGGTCGTCCTCAATCTCTCTAGACCCTGATCGAGAACCGCTGCACCCTGAGCTATGCCAAGTGGACACGGGAAAAAACTTTTGAAGAGCTTCTCAAATGTCTCCGTCCAACATCGGAGGTTGTCCCGACGCGAACATGATAGGGTTAGACGTGTACGTGCAGCCGTGCATCGCACGTCTACTCAGCCAAAATTAAGGAGCACTAGAATTAGTTTAGATTATTTTTAAATTGTAAGCTCTTTACTTGGCAACCAATCCATCTCCTTATACTACTAGTAGCGTTGCACGTGCAATGCACGTATCTTCAAGTATTTAAAATTTATGAGTATAATACAAATAATAATCTGTACAAACAATCCTTTAAGAATCTAAATAATCTTGTATTTCCTTTTTTAATGGACTAGTACAATTGCACGTAACGCACGTCTATACAATGCTTGTTTTGCAACGTAATAATTTATAACCATACTGACTAAATTAAACCCCTATGTGAAATTTATGTGGATAAAGATGGTTGGGGTGTACGCGCATGCACGTCTCCATCGTACTATTAAGCCAGCGCGTTGCTACGAAATAATAGAAATAGTGACAGAAAATACGCATGACAAATATTAACTTTGTTCCCCACATTTATGTACTCATACTAAAGAACATTGGGGAATAACTTGGTCATATTATCTTTTTTCCTTGTTTCACACCTTGTGTCTTCCTCTCTACTTATTTTCCATTCTGGAACTCCATTTTTTCACCTCGGCAGTATCTCCGCGATGGTCCAATTCTCTTTTTAATAATTTTGAACATATTTTTTTACATATCACAAATTCAGCAATGGATATTATAATATGCAAATGGTCTAATTTTTTGAAGTGTTGCGTAGGCTATAATTTGTACCGCTTGTTTTTTTTTCATGCGTGGAATGTAAACCCCAAGTGACTTTCGTCATATAAACGCGGATAAAATCATGAAAAATAAAACGCTATTTCACAGTCTGGTGTACTTCGGCACTCCTAGGCTTGTCCTCGTTTGAACAAAAAATGATCACGTCCTCTTTTGAGAAAACATCTGTTGCCATTATTTCAATTTTTTGCCAGCGTTAATGTTAATTAAGAACCACACACCGGCCAACAGCATCGTCTTGTCTCAACCTGAAGTATTCGGTGAAAATATCTCCCTACGTAGCTGCATAGTCATTTAATTCTGGATCATCAGTGTGGCGAGGATAAGATGGTACTTTGATTATGATCGACTCCCAGTGATTCCAGATATGCAATAGAGTTTGGGGTGATATCTGTTTGCAAGCCAGCAAGTCTTAACAGCTAATTTCATCTTCAGACTCTGGTCACGAAAAAAAAATCACAAATACGAAGGGATAAAAGTATCTCTCCCGTCCTACTCACACGATTCCAATAACTGAACAGGACAAGTTTTTCTCCCTTGCTTGCAATTTTGATTGATTATCTTGTGCTTAAAATAAAATCCACTGCTAATGGAGAGAGTGGAGGTTGTCTCAAGAATCAGCGGAGAGAGTGGACTGAGACAACGCTGTTCATCCTTGCCTTCGGAGCTCCTCCGCCGCACGGACCGAGTTGACATCTCGTTGTTAGCTGCAGAGGACATCTGAACCAGGAAAATGGTGGACATCCTCTGCAGCGCGGCACATTCGAAGAGATCTCCGCCGCACCAGTCTCCTCCCCAGCGAGCGGTGCAGCGCCGCCAGCCGCACCTGCACGGAAGAGACGAAGGTCCCGAAACCTCCGCGCCAAGTCGCCAACAGCATCTTCGTCGCCTTCCTCGTGGAGTTGTGCTGGAGCTAGCGGCCCGCATGGAGGAGAGAGAGGTGGGGCTTGGCGAGGATGCGCGGGTTGGTTGTAGCAAGGCGCAGTGGCTCTGGGTTGGCCACGTCGGCTGGACAGGAGACGGCGCAGCTGCTGGCGGCGCATCCGTGTGGGGCAGCGGGGACGCGGACATCAAGGAGGGCGCCGAGATCCTACCCGCCTAGAAGGTTGCCTGCATCCGGGCGCCGCTCGGCCAGCGAGGACGCTGCAGCTCATCGCCGAGCTCTTATTGGCCGAGCGCGGCTCGCGCGGGGCGTTTGTCCGGCGGCGGCGCGCCGCCAGATGATTTGGTGCTGGCGCGCGCGCGGTGGGATGCATCCACATCCGCGGCGGCATCGGGGCCGGCGTGCACTCTGCCTAGGCTCGGCAGCGGGGAAAAAATTGGCGATTCTTTATCTTTCGGTAGTTTTAAGAAGAATAAAAGGAACGAAACGGTACGGTGGCAATTTGGTCGTATTATGTGATTTGGTGGGAGGGCAAAACGGTCCAAAACGTACATTGTTGATTGTTGAGTTGTCAAACATTGGGATGATCTGGGCCGTTTGATCGGATATTGAACGGTACAGATTTAATGTATCCCAACATGTTTGCTCTTTTAATAGTAGTATAGATAAAGGGAGAGTTTTACGTCGATCTCCAATACCTCCCGATCATGTCGGATGTGGGCACTCGGTGGAGAAGATGTGTGGTAGTCGTACTTGTCCAGCGGGAGGACAATCAGAAGAAGGCGCTCGCGGCACATCGCCACGCCGTCGTACACCTCCCGTGCGCAGCTTGGCGTCCGGGCCTGTGACGCCGCCCAACGCAGACTTGTCATGGTGGATACTCCCAGCAATGCCGCTGTCCGCGCATCCAGCTAGGTCCTGCCCGACCGGCCGCGTGCTCGCCCGTCCCGTGCCCTCGACCGCTCGCCTCCCCGACCGCCCCCGTGCCCTCGACCGCTCCCCGTCGCCGAGGCCCCGCATCCAACCAGCTCCTGCCTGGCCGGCCGCGCCCGTCGCAATCGCGAGGTCACGCTCCGGTGTTTACTCGTGCCCTCGACCGAGCGCGCTCCGGCCTAGCCGGCCGCGCCTGTCGCCGTCTCCAAAGACGCGATCCAGAGCTTGCCCGTGCCCTCGCCTACCCGGGTCGCGCCAATCGCGGTCGCCGAGGCTACAGACCTAGACGCTCCTGCCTGACCGGCCGCGTCACCAAGACCGCGGACCATGAAAGGGGAGAGTCAAAACTTTCCCAGGCCGCGAAACATGAAAGACGGTCGATCTTGGACAGAAATTCGTGCGTGGCAATGTCGATCTTGGACGGAAATTCTGGCTTGGCAATTTCGAGCTGTGGTTTCGATGGAGGAGCCGATCTTGGACGAAATTCAGGCGTGTGGATTTCGAGTTGAGGTTTCAATCGTTCGACTCCTTTTTATGCGGCACCCATGTCCGTCGTGTTGTACTACAGTCCGTGTAGGATTGGGTGTTGGAGCGGTTTAGCATAGTCTAGGTCGGAGCAGAGTTCTTCAGGAGGTCGAAGTCCAGGGGCGTCGTAGTGAACATATTTTCTGCAAAAAAAAAGGAAAAGAACATAGACAGAGAGGAAAAAGTGCTAAATTTATGCATCAGATGGAAGTCGAACTTGGGTCCGGATTCGTTGAAGAAGAGGCGCGCAGCCACTGGGCTACGGCCTGGTTTGAGATACGACTTGGAGGTGACGTTATAGAAAGCAGACTCCTGCCGTGGTCAGGGCCTGGACGCCATGCGGCTGAGCGGAAGGTGGAGGAGGAGCTCCGGGACACGGGCGCCTGGCACGATGGAGTGGTTGAAGTAGGGATGGCACCCGCAGGGTATGGGTAAGGGTGGAGCCACCCATACCCTTAGCCGTCGGCTCAATCTTGCCCGTTACCCGTACCCATACCCTTGTGCGGGTACAACTTTTTCCCATACCCTTCACCCGACAGGGTAAAGGGTTACCCGTGGGTAAAAATACCCGCATTTGCAAGATAACACATTTGGTTGAAAATAGTCATAAATAACATATAATCATATAACTTAAATCATCTATACATTTAAAACCGCATCACATAGTCATAAAATAGCAACACATAGTCACACACTTTAAGTTCACAAACTCATGGCAAAGTACATAGTAATTTTGACCATAAGCAAGTCCAAAAATAATCCTTACAATAATGTTTTGACACTATAACAAATTCAACCAAAATAAACCGGAAAAATCCAGCGACGCTTGTTGGGATCATGCATGATGCATCGCATGTATGGAAAAAATTAGTAGGTACATTAGGTAATTATTATTGGGAGACCCACATGTCAGAGATTTATAAGGGTACATGGGTATAAGGGTATGGGTTATACAAACCCATACCCGTACCCTCTCTGCCCGATGGATACGGAATTTTCCCAATTACATACCCATAGATATTTCTTTTTCCCAAACCCTTACCCTAATAGGGTTTTTACCCGGAGGGTACGCGGGTAATGGGTACCCATTGACATCCCTAGGTTGGAGCGTGGCGAGGAGGCAGGAGGCGACGATGGAGGTGACTCGTCCTTCTTTTTTTAATATGTACAGTTTGAACACATCTGCAAAACAACGAATGTACAGCCTGAACAACTGTCGCTGGGCACCACCATATGCTTTCCGTCGTCTGGCCGAGTGCTCAAGGCCGGCCGACGGCCTTCTCTACAGTGCCTGCTGAGTCGGGAGATCGCGGCTCTCCATCTCAGCGGCGTGGTTGATAGCCTGACAGCCATGACGGCAGATCGCCCCCCCCCCCCTTCTACAGTGCTCAGAGGCGACGGGAGGGGCGACCCCGCGTCAACCAGCAGCCGCCGGCGTATCTGGTGGATTCCTCCCCCTCCGCCGGCCGCTCCGGCGGCGGGAGGGTGGGGAATCCCCGGATATGCGCTCCGGCGAGTAGATCGGGGGTGCGGGCGACTCCGCCATGGTGGGAAGGGCGGCGCTGTCGCGCTGTTGACGCTCTGCGGCTTCCCCTCCTCGGCTTCGTCTCTGGCGGGACGGCGGCTGCAGGTGCGTCCCTACCTTGCCGTTGTTCCCTCCGGCGTCGGCGGGGTTCGTGAGGAGTGTGCAGGAGGCTGGGGTTCAGATCCTCCTGGTCGTCTTCGGCGTCGAGGGTGTCGGCGCCGCTCCAAGGCGATGGCTGCGCTCTGGTGGTCTTCCAGCTTCCTCTGCTCCGCCAAGACCCAGGCGGTGGACTGAAGACGGCGGCTTCCTGGCCGCGGTTCGCCGGCTTGAGGAGTTCGGCGGCAGCGCGCGGTTGGCGGTCACCGTGGTGCGGCTGTGTCGGTGGGGCTGGGTCCTCAAGTTCTGGTTTGTTTTCCATATTTTCCTGAGGATTGTACTGCTAGTTCGGTGTTATTTGATCTGTAATCCCTTGTACTCAAAAAAAAAAAAGATCGCCGCCCTATGTCTCGTTGTTGAGGAAAAATAGAACCTAGCTACGCATCTTTTCCGGGCAACCTAGTCTTGCATACCATTGTGCATGTCAGATATTTACGTACCTCAACATATGCGTGCACACAGCTTGTGATTTGGCTTGCCTGATAAGGTGGACACGGGCAGGTTGTTTCAATGGCAACGACGTCGCGGCATGGCTTGCGCAACATGTCTGGAAGATGGTGGTTCCTCCTCGAGCACCGTCCTGCCCCGTGAAGGTTTATCATGGCCTCCACATACATTACATTAAGAGCGCTTTGGTATTGCTTCAGAGGCCTAAACTTTGTCTCGTAACGCCCGGCCGCCAGCGCGTTGAGCTTGTCGATTGGTATTATGGACTGCCTAGCGTCCATGTGAGTATGACGGCCGTATCTTCGGCGGCGCTTCAAATCCGAGTGAGGTTCAGCCTGAAGCTTATACAGCGGCGTCCGGCGTGAGTTCGTACAAATCTACAGTGGACGGTAATGCCGGCCGGCCGGAGAAAATTGCCTTGTGCGTGTCAATCTGAGCCGTTATTTGTTGGAGCGTGGCGAGGAGGTAGGAAAGAAACGAAACGGTGGCAATTCGTGGAAAGAAACGAAACAGTGGCAATTTAGTAGTATTATGTGATTTGGTGGGAGGATAAAACGGGAAAAATCGGACATTGTTGAGTTGTCAAACATTGGGACGATCTGGTCTGTTTGATCGGATATTGAACGGTACAGATTTAAAGTATCCCAACAAGTTTGCTCTTTTAATAGTAGTATAGATATATAATATATCTCATTAGGGTGTCCAATCAATCTTAGTTAACAATTACAATTGCCTTCAGATAGAGAGAAGGTCGGAGAACAAAATTACATGAGAAGTAAAGGTTGCCGCCTCGTTGACGCTATGCGCAAACCCTACCACGCCGCCCAAGGAGGGCAGCAGGAAACTACATCAACAAGCAGGTCGGAGAAAGCGGGACAAGACAAACTGCAAGGCCCCTTAGCTTATTTGAAGGCACAATGTTCTGTTCCGGTGACATATCGACCGGAGGCTCGCTAACACTTTAGTAGGGCAGAATCCTTGTGGTCCTGCCGTACTCAACGAGGTCGTCGAATATCTCACCCAGGTCGTCATGCTTGAACAAGAAACCTTCTCCGACGAGCTTCCCAGAGGACAGGCACACTCTCGACTTCTCAGGCGACCCATCGAAGCTAAAAAAACAATAGTCGTTATTTTAGCCTCGACGAAAGAGAAAAAATAAAACATGGGGACGTGTTTGAGTAGTTTTAGGCAGACGGGTCATATATACCGTTCAGGTTTAACATCGTACTGTGGGTATCTGTCGGCCAGGAGACGGGCGAGCTTCAGGACGGTAGTGTTGTGGCTGCAGCAGATGTACCTCCCTGACGATGCCTCGTTCTCGGCGAGGAACACCTCGGCGTGGCAGAGATCGTCGACGTGGTTTATTGACACGGAGTCGGTGACCGACTGCAGGCCTTTCAGGATTACCAGCTGCGCCTCGTCGCCTAGTTTCAGTTAAGTAAAGGGATGGAGAAAAAACACGGGACTGAAGTTCAGAACTTGTTAGCTGAATCTTTCAGCAGTAGCAGATCCAGCTGTAAAAAACAGAGAAATGCTATTAGTGTGAGACGCACCAGACAAGAGGGAGAGGGTGACGGGGACGCTGGTTCTGGCCTTGGAGACCGGTGCCGCGCCCAGGGTGAACACGGGCAGCACGGTGACGAGGCTGATGCCGTTCTCCGCAGCGAATTCGCACGCTGCCTTCTCCAAGAGCACCTTCGACACCGCGTAGTCCTGGGAACAGTAGAGAAAACAGACACCGCGTAGTCAGGCGCTTTGCACCGTGTGTCCGTGTGTGTGAATGTTCTGGCTAGATCGACTGAGCACGAAAATGTACATACCCATGTCGGTGGCTTTGTTGCTCTGAGGTACTCGACGTCGGACCAGGAGCTCTCGTCTAGCACGTGGCCGCCGCCGTGCAGCGGCCTCCGGGAGACCCCAGCGTCCGACGACGTCAGGACCACGCGCTTCACTGTCCCTGCTCTCACGCACGACCTCAGCACATTCAGAGTTCCGTGCACGGCAGCTTCGATCAGGTCCCTCTGCCGTCGATCACCGTGGCAGCACAAAGCGCAGTAAGTTACCCCTAATAACTGACATAACCAATAGCACAGCGAAGAAGAACGACAGCTACAACGTGAAAACTGCATCTCAAGCACCACCACATCGCCATCCGATGAGGGCAGGCTGGAAGCAGAGGAGTTGGTGGAGATCGGCGTGTACCTCAGGATCCGGTGACCCGAGGTTCATCGGGGCGGCAACAAGGAAGACGTAGTCGCAGCCGGAAACCGCGTTGTCGAAGCTGCCTTCAACATCCAGTTCTGCACGGATGATCTCCAAGGGGCCAAGCGCTTGCAACTCCTTCAGGTGGGAGTTCTTCTCCATGTCATCTGCAGTAACAAGTTGCAGAATCTTCAGTCAGAGGCCAATAAAATTTCCAGCAAGTTCAGCACAACTGGACAAACTGTTACGGCACGTATGAAAACCTATTTATCTGAAATTGGGTATTTTAGGACTTCATTTACAAAGGATTTTGGCTAGGACCGTACTGATCGAAGAAACTAGAAGACACAAACTAAGGAAAGCATGGACTAGACAGCTCGATTCTGAACAACCTAGGATTTCACCTCAGACTCCCGAAATGAAGTTGCTACACAAAATCAAGACAGAACAGGAAAGAAGAACTAAGAATCCAACCTGGGTCTCTGACGGTCGTCTTGACGGCGTACCCTTTCTCGAGCAGCGTCTTGACGAGCGCCGAGGCGATGTACCCACTGCCGCCGGTGACACACGCCGTCTTCCTTGCCCGACCGACCGACATCGACGGTGACTGCTTAGTGCCTCTCCTGGCAAACAAGGGAACAATTATTGGATGATCAGTAACCCCACCTCAAGCTAGCACCGATGTAGGCTTTCGGTTCTGGTTGGGAAATGACAATCCGCAACTAGTTGCACCCGCAACTAGTTGTCGGATACCCCACTTCCGAGTTTCCAAAAATCGCGAAAAAAATCATGGACATGGGTTATGTCGAATCTTCGACACTCACAAAATTTCATCCAAAAATATGAACATATGTGGCCTGTGTAAAAAAGACAAATGAAAGTTTCAATAGTGTCAGACCACATATATTCATATTTTTGGATGAAATTTTGTGGGTGTCGAAGGTTCAACATAACCCATGTCCATGATTTTTTTCGCAATTTTTGGACACTCGGAAGTGGGGTATCCCAAAACTAGTTGCGGGTGCAACTAGTTGCGGATAATTCTGGTTGTTGGTAGTTGTGGTACTGTAAGGAACCAGCAGATATCCCTTGAAAAAAAAAGACCCTGCATTGTTTTTTTTTTGAAACCAAAGGCAAAAGCTTTGACTTATCCATTAATTAAGCAGAAGGTACCCGGTTTATTAGCGGAAGAAACCGGGCGAAAACCATACAACGAACACCACATGACATGCCCATCTCCTGCAGCACTACGCTACACCTAGAAAGTACCCTCTGCCAGGGACAGGACAGGGCATGCCCGTGCCTATCTCGTAGCCTTTACCCCGGATGTCCCGCGGTCAGCGGGCAGGTGAGACCTGTCATCTCGCTCCTCCTGCACGCTCCCGTGTCGGGCGCTTCCGTGCCAGACGGGATGTGACAGGAGCATTGACTGCTCTCCGACACTAAGGCACCTCGCCTCGCCTGATCCGACATAGATATGTCGGATTCTCCTTCGGTATTCACCTCGTCCTGCGCATAACTGAAGACAAGAGGATACCGACATATACATGTCGGTCAGCATATCTCGGATCCCTTATCTCGGATCCCAAATCTCGGTCAGTATAACTGGATGAGTATACGTCGGTGAGAACCAACCTCAATACTCGGCCTCCTCTGGGCCCGGGCATGTCGGTTTCACGTACCTCGGTTCACTCTTGGACATTGCACATACCACATCATGACCTACTCGGGGGTAGCCCCCCGACATTAGTCCCCGAAGCTGGTGCGGTCCTGCAACCTTGGATGAAGGGCCACAGCAGGTTTAACCAACCGAAACAACCACACCAAGCATCCGACATAACTATGTCGAACCACGTCAAACATCAGGATAAAACCTCCAACTGCTTTCGACGTCCGCCCTTATGTCGGTTTCTCCGACATAAGGCAACTGCTTTAACCTGATCAAATATCCGACATTCTTATGTCGGTTCATATCAAGCTTCAAGGACCAAACTTCCCACAACCTTCGAGGTCTGCTCTTGTGTCGGTCTCTCTGACACAAAAAGATTCCCACGATCTCTTCAAAGATTTCTCCACGGCACGTGGCAGAGAGACGCTGCGCGTCGCCTCGGTTCCTGTGCGCGGACAGACATACCTCTGCGCGCACGCCGCCCACGTCACGCGCTGTCACGTCCCTAGCGCACTTGAGTGCGTTTGACCGCAGCGCGGCTCCTCGATTTTCGCGCCAGTTACTGCGCCACGAACCGCGCCGCTAGCGGTTACCATTTTGCGGCCCACGATGTGGCCGATCGGGCGGCCGCGATTACCGCAACCGCGCAGATCGTGCGCGGTTAATCCGCGCGGCGTTACGGGGAACGTGCGCGGTAAAAACGCTAACCGCACACCCCCCATGCCCATAAATAGGGGAGCGGGGCAACCCTCATCGTCTTCTTCGCCGCTCTTCTTTCTCCTCTTCCTCTCCATCCCTCTGCGCAGAGCACCTCCACCGCGCAGTGCGCTCCGCCACCGCACGACGCCGGACCTCGCGAGCCCCCAACGAACGGAGCACCTCGCGCCGCCGCCGGACACGCTCAACTCCGGCACGCCCTGCGCTTCTTCGCCTTGCATCGCCGCCGCAACTCCGGTAAGATCCTTTCCCTTAACATTGCCGATGAACACGCTCATCTTCCCCGATGAACTTGTTCATCCTCTCCGATGAACTTGTTCATCCTCTCCATAGATGCTCTTAAATTCATTTGCTTAGATCCCCTCTAGATTTTCTTCATCGCGTTTCTTATTATCCTGGCAACAACTCCTCCGTAGATTTTCGTAAGTTCAACTCATAGACCTTGCATTTATCTTCTATTTTTCCTTCTCCGTAGATCCTTCCGCCTAACACTTATCCACAGATTTGTGTTTCCCGCCATTTATGCATTTTCCTCTGTTGCTCACATACTCCGATATACTTATCTCGGTTCAACCTGTGCCTCTGTACAGATCCCTTCCGAGATGTCATCTAGCAATACTCCGGAGCCTGCCGACATTCCCGCCGAGGAAAGCGAGCGCGCCGGATGGGAAAGCTCGGATGTCTCCCAAGCCGAGATAGATTGGCTGGTCCGGACCAAGCGAATTCCGGCACAAGTGATATGCCGGATTCTCGGCACAGAGGCCGAACCGAGTTTGGAATCCGGCGAGCGCGTGGTCTTCGTCGTGCACTTCGAGCGCGGCTTCGGACTCCCGGCGAGCTCATTCTTCCGGGCTTTCCTCAACAAATTTCATCTTCAACCCCACCATCTCCCAGCGAATGCCATCACTACACTCTCGGCGTGCGTTTCTTTCTCCGAGGGATACCTCGGACTCTGGCCCACCGTTGAGCTCTGGGCCAAGTATTTCCAACTCCGAAAGCAGAGTGTCCCGGATCCGGAAAACAAGAACTTCCCCAAGGAGATGACCCCGTGCGGAGCCGCTACAATTATACCTCGGAGAGGTTCCATCTTTCCTCGGATTCAAGGCCTGGAGTCATGTCGGAAGTGGCAGCGCACGTTCTTCTACGTGAAGAGCCCAGACAATGTCGGCCTCCTCAACTTGTCGACATTCACTCTCCCTGCCCCCACGGAGCAGCACCAATGGAACTTTAACCCGAAAGACACGAACCTCGAGATCAATCAAATTCACAAGATCATCGAGGAGCTTGTGGGGCAGGTATAACGAGCGATGATCTCTTGAGGACCTTTGTCAGCCGCCGAGTCTCCCCCCTCCAAGCCCGGGTTCACAAGATTTGCCACATGAGTGGCCAGTACGATCCAACTCGGACCAGCACTCACGAGCTGACCAAACCCGAGGTCAGAAGACGCGTCAAGGCAATTGCCCGAACGACAATGACAGAGGAATGGGAATGGGGTATGAAACCTCATGATAGAACTCGGCTTCCGGAGCAAGTAAGTAACTTGCAATTTATACCGACACACTTTTCCTGCCGAGATAACTCTTATGTCGGCTCCACACTGGGCTACTAAAATAACCCGGCTTTACTGCTTCTGACTTGCAGAGATTCACTCGGCAAAGGACTGAAGATGGAGCGGATCCCTCCGCCAAATGGGGCAAAGATCTACCTGCCCCGGCCGTCACCGAGGTAGATGACCCGGACGATGAGGATCAATTGCCGATTCCGGCTGCTGGCGCCCCTACCTCGGGTAAGCCTCGAGCCCGAGCCTCAATCCGAGATTGGTCAGACGACGATGAGTGCGAAATGTTAGAGGTACTTGATGCTCGTCCATCGCCTTTGCTGACCCACCACCCTCGGAAACAGCTGTCCCGGGCGGCCAAGCTCCAAGTACCCGCCCTGCTACCACGGGCAACCGAGGTGGAGCTCGCAAACGTGCAGAGACCAGCACCTCGAATACCGGGACCTCCACCGCTTCAGACCCTGCAGCGAAGAAACGGAAGCTGCAGAAGAAATCAGCGGTTAAGCCGCCACGGGTCAAGAAGATGCCGCCAGTTACAGAAGGGTAAGAAATCTTTCGCCGATATACTCTTGTTCCCCTTTCTTCCTTTTCCCGGGATAATCTTTTCCCGAGATAACACTTTTTCTTGTTTCAATGCAGTGATGCCCTTGAGGTTAACCAGAGCGCATCCTCCATGCGCTCACCCCTTCGGACTGCAGCGGGACCTCGGTCAACTGACTCTGGGTACACAGCACCCCAGACGTCATACTGCTGCCGGCTTCTGATGCCGCCGCTGGAGGAGGTCAAAGCATTCCCGAGGTCGTGGTCCTCGACCGAGATGTCAGCTCCGGTGCCCCCACCGTGGACTCCGACATTCCGCGGACCGACACTCCGGTAGCACCGGAACCACAGCAACCACCACCTCAACAACAACAGCAGCAACAACAACAACATCAGCAGCAACCGCAACAACAGCAACAGCAACAGCAGCAACAACAGCAGCAACCACCGCCGAAGCCCACCACAAAGTCCACCGAGCTAGTAACTCGGACAGCTACTCAACCGCCCAAGCCGGCACAGAGTCAAGTGACCACCGGGCAACAACTTGTCAACCCGGAGAAACAAGTGGTGTTGACTCCAACCACTACATCGGAACACCACGCTCTCACTGCCACCGTCTCCCGAGTTTCCACTGGCAGCTGGGGTTTTCCTCAGCTCCGAACTCGAACCGGACATAGCTTGGGCTCAGAGGTGCAGTACCATATGGACTGGAATGCCGCCGACACTAGCGAGGTCTCCTCTGCGAATCCGGCCATCCAACATCCAGCTGGACCCAGCGCATTTGCTCAGGCCATGCACAACTTGCAAGTTTCGACCCTTCGAGCTAGCAGGCTTGCCGAGGTATTTTCTCCTCAGCCAGACCTTTCTTTCCTTTGCAATAGATGATAAACATATATAATCCCCAGTCCCCGAGATTCGGGTCGAGTGATCGACGCTCGCCCGAGTAAAGATCATTCGGCGCGAATCTTCACAAACTTTCCATCATTAACTTCAAAAATCCGACACCCAGTCCCCGAGATTCTTGTCTAGTTTTACTCGGCATGAATCTTCACAAAATCCGACATCCAGTCCCGAGATTCTTGTCGAGTTTTACTCGGCATGAATCTTCAAAAAATCATACTAACCCTTTGCTCTTTTCAGGAGTGCACCAACGCCCGGACTGCAGTATTCCAGAAGCTGCTTCTGGACCACAACAAACTCAAGCGCTCCCACAAGCAGCTTCAGGAGGTGCTGAAGAACAAGGACGCCGCGCACGCCACTGCCCTCCAGAAGGAACGAGACGAAGTGTCTCGGCTCCAGAAGGAACTTGCTCGGGTCCAGGGCGAGAAGACCGACATAGAGAAAGCCCTGATGCAGAGGGAGGAAGCTGCGCAGAAGCACAAGGAAATCCTCGAGGAGACCGAGGTTCGCGCTACCTCGGCACAGGAAGAACTGAATGCCCTCAAGGCGAAATGCGACATCTGGCTGACCGAGCTCACCCGGCTCAATAAAGAGATGGACAGTAAGTTTCCCTCATCTTTTCTCTTGTTTCCATTGCTTGTACCGACATTAAATATATGCCGGTATATAACTCAATTCGGTGATAGCTTTTCTCTCTTCAGATCACTTCTCCCATTCCAAAGCCGCTGCAGTCAATACTACCCACAGGGCACGAGCAAAAAGAGCAGAAACTGGCTCGATCTCGGAGGAATGGGACATTGAGGACCACCTGACGGCCCTGAGTGCTCGCATTTCTCCTCTGAAGGCCATTGGTACTGAACTCCTTGATGCCGGTATCCGGGTTTACCGGGTTCTATGGCCAAACTCTGTGACTCCCTCCTCCATCTCCAAGTTATCCAAATGCCTGCTAGCTGCCGAGACAAGGCTCCGAGAGTGGAGATCCTCCTCAGCCCGTGCCGGAGCTGATCAAGCCCTGACATTTGTGCTCTCCTGGTACGAGGCCATCGATCTCAATGCCCTGAGATCTCTGCGTGCCCATTCGCAATGGACTGAAGATCCGGTGCTGATCGAGCGCCGCAAGGAGGCCGCTTCTTTCATGGCTGGCTATGCTCAAACCCGGCAGCTCGTTCCGGGGCTAGCATATTCTGATGACGAAGGAGATGCCTCGGGCGATGAAGATGATGAGGACGAAGAGGAGGAGGTTGACGAGGAGATCGAGGCCGAAGCTCCCGACACTGCCACTGATGCAGCAGCAGCCGACACTGCCAGGCAGCCAGAATCCGACATTCCTTCGGAAGCAGCGTCCGACACTGCCGGTATCTCGGCAGCCACTCCAACACCCGAGGTTGCTCCAACAACCGAAGCTTCTGCTGCCGCCGAGACTGCGTCTGCTGACCCCAGTTCCTCCACTGCGGCTGCCTGAACTTATTACCAAATGAACTATTAAATCCCCGGAATGCCGGGTGCAGATGTAAATATACTCTTAAGTATTTCGCAGTGCTACTCTCATTTTGCTACCCTTATTGAAAACGGCTTAATGCCGGATCACTTTGCATCAAGCCCCCGAGTTTACTTTCTTGTTTACTATACTTAGTAATCTTTGCTCTTGTCTACCATTTGGCGTTCGACAGTCGAGTCACAAGACCAATTATAGCATACAGTACTTGTAAAATTTTGAGGTAAGATTCAGAGTCATCCGACACAAAGAAAAGGAAAGAAAAACCGGGTTAGTAAACGACATATGTCGGATCTTTTAGGACCGAGTCCCCGAGTCCATTTTCATGTTTACCATATACCATAACCTCTGCTCTTGACTGCCATTTCGGCGTTCGTCAGTCGAGTCACAAGATCACAACAAAATAGCATACATTACTTGAACTTTGAAACGAGGTCTCAAAACCATCCGACATATGAACAACATAGATAAAACAGAGATAAAACACATGCATAGGACAAGGCAGTCCCCGAGTTTCTTTTCGGAGTGCCGGCATTTTATTCAAAGGAAAACCGAGATACATACATTGCGCCCTTATGAGTAAAAGGGTCGAAGTAGAGCTACATTCCAGGGTCTTTTGGTCTCCTCTCCGGATTTGTCCATTACATTTTTCCTCGGTGCCTGCGCATCTATAAGATAGTATGAATCATTGTGCAGAGCCTTGCTCACAATGAATGGTCCCTCCCATGGAGGTGACAACTTGTGTCGGCCTTACTGCGTTGCACTAGCCTCAGCACCAAATCTCCCTCTCGGAATACCCGAGGGCTGATCTTCCGGCTATGATAGCGTCGGAGATTTTGCTGATATATAGCTGACCGAGATAAGGTCAGTTCTCGTGCTTCTTCGAGCAAATCAACATCATTTTCCCGAGCTTCTTTTGCCTCGGTTTCAGTGTACAGCGCCACTCTCGGCGAGTCATACTCCATGTCGGTCGGCAAGACCGCTTCTGCTCCATAGACCAGAAAGAATGGCGTATAGCCAGTTGAACGATTCGGTGTGGTCCTTAGACCCCACAATACTGCTGGTATCTCCTCTATCCAGCATCCCGGAGTTCGCAACAGTGGTTCAATCAACCGGGCTTTGATACCGGCCAATACCAACGCATTTGCTCTTTCCACTTGCCCATTTGCCTCTGGGTGTGCCACCGAGGCTATGTCCAACCGAATTCTTTTTTCCGCACAGAACCGAGCAAATTCTCCCACAGCAAAGTTTGTGCCATTATCCGAGATAATGCTATGGGGGTAACCATATCTCAAAATGATGTCCTTCAAAAAGGACACAGCTGTGTGACCATCACACTTCCTGATTGGCTTCACCTCGATCCATTTGGTGAACTTGTCCACCATCACCAGCATATGAGTCATGTTACCTCGGGCTGGCCTGAACTCTCCCACCATATCCAGACACCAAACTGCAAAGGGCCAAGTGATTGGAATTGTCTTGAGTGCCGAAGCTGGCAGGTGGATCTTCTTAGCAAATCTCTGACATCCCTCACACTTTCGGACGATATCTTCTGCCTGATTCAAAGCACTGGGCCAATAAAATCCATGCCGGAATACTTTAGCCACCAAGGCTCTTGATGAAGCATGATGACCACACTCTCCCTGATGAATCTCCAGGAGCATCTCTTGCCCTTCCTGCGGCTCGACACAGCGCTGCAGTACCTCGGTCACACTTCTCTTGTATAACTCCTGGTTGATGATGGTGTATGCCTTGGATCTTCTTTGCACTTGCCTGGCCTCAACTTCATTACTTGGCAAACTCCCGTCCATCATATACGCCATTATTGGTTGTGCCCACCCGGCACAGGACGCACAGGAAAGACCGGATCATCCACCTCCATGAGATCAACCGACATTGCTTCTCCGACTTGAGTAACCAGTCCCCGAGTTCTGCCAAGCAGTCCCCGGGTTTCCCAAATACACCCGACATCACGTCCATGGGCACAGCTCCAGATTCCGGTTTCCGGGATAAAGATTGACTCGGACTCGGGCGATGGTTTGATTGATGGCTTCCTCAAATGCTCCAAGGATATGCCGGGTGGAATTGGATCCCGAGATGAGCCCAGCTTGGACAATACGTCGGCAGCTTCATTTTCCTCCCGAGGTATATGCTTGAACTCGCACCCTTCAAAGAATCCCGAGATCTTCTGGACATGAAACCGAAATAACGCCATATTGGCGTCCAAAGCGTCCCAATTTCCCGAGACTTGCTGCACTACCAGATTCGAATCCCCGAAACATTCAATTCGGCGAATTCCTATTTCCTTGGCCACATTGAGCCCATGGACCAGTGCTTCATACTCGGCCACATTGTTAGATGCTGCAAAATGAATCTGCAGTACATATCTCAGCTGATCCGCTTTGGCGAGGTAAGAACTACTCCGGCCCCAAACCAATCTTGGTCTTGGAACCATCAAAGTGCATCCTCCAGTAATTGGAGTCAGGCAGTGGTGGCTCATATTGCATTTCGGCCCAATCCACCAAGAAATCCGGCAGTGCCTGAGACTTAATGGCATCTCTTTCATAGTGAGGAGTGTAAGGGGACACCTCGATGGCCCACTTGGCTATTCGGCCAGTTGCATCTTTACACCCAATGATCTCCGAGATAGGAGCCTCACATACCACGGTGATTGAATGCTCTTGGAAGTAATGTTTCAACTTCTTAGCAGCCAGATAGACACCATATGTCATCTTCTGGTAGTGAGGATAGTTCTGCTTGGATAACGAGATCACCTCGCTCAAATAATATACCGGCCTCTGCACGGTTTTGCCCCTTCTTCTCGCTCCACCACCACTACAACACTCACAACTCGGTTTGTGGCTGCAATGTAGAGCAACATCGGCTCTTTGGGTAATGGTGAGGCCAGTATCGGCGCAGTTGCCAGCATCTTTTTTAGCTCGGTGAACGCCGCATCTGCTTGCGGGGTCCACACGAAGTGGGTGGTTTTCTTCATGAGCTGATACAAAGGCAATGCCTTTTCTCCCAACCTGCTAACAAACCGACTTAAGGATGCCAAACATCCAGTGAATTTCTGCACGTCCTTGAGACATGTCGGTAACCTCATGCTTTCAATAGCACGGATTTTTGTCGGGTTCACCTCGATACCTCGGCTTGACACAAGGAAACCTAGTAATTTGCCTGCCGGCACACCGAATGTACATTTATCCGGGTTAAGTTTCATCCGGTATTTTCTCAAGTTTATGAATGTCTCTCTGAGATCATCAATCAGAGTGGATTTATCTTTAGTTTTTATGATGACATCGTCGACATACACCTGCACATTTTTGCCTATTTGCTCATGCAAGCATTTCTGATAAGTAGCACCGGCATTTCTCAAGCCAAAGGTCATGACACGATAGCAATAAGCCCCATAAGGGGTAATAAAAGCAGTTTTCAATTGATCAGCAGGGTTCAAAGGTATCTGGTGAAAACCAGAATACGCATCTACAAAGGATAACAGCTCACACCCGGCTGTAGAATCGATCACTTGATCAATCCGAGGCAGCGGGAATGGATCCTTAGGACATGCCTTGTTTAAGTTCGTGAAATCATACACATGCGCCACACCTTGGCCACCAAAGGTTCATCTTTTTCTTTCTCTACCAGGACCGGGTTAGACAACCAGTCCGGGTGCAGTACTTCCATGATGAAACCAGCCGCAAGCAACTTGGCCAGCTCATCCCCCACTATTTTCTTCTCTCATCCGAGAGACGTCGTATCGGTTGCTTCACGGTTTCATATCTGGCCTGACAAAAATGAGTGCTCAGCCAACTCCCTCGGAACACCTGGCAGGTCCTGATTGACCATGCAAAGATATCCCGATTCTCACGGAGGAAGTGACTGAGCTCGCCTTCCTATTTCTCCGTTAACCCGGTACCAATGATGACGTTGTGGTCCGGGAATGCCGGGTCAACGTTGATCTTCTTGGTCTCCTTTGGCACCTCGAAAGTCGCATTCTGCTCCGGGTTAGCCATACCCGGCATGCCGAGTTGCGCGGACTGAGCCAACGCCACCACTTCATGGATCTTCTTCTTTTCTGCAGCGATAATCAGTGACTCGGCCAAGCACGATCCAGCCGAGGCACACTCCAGTGCACGCTTGTAATCACCCGAGATGGTGATGATGCCATTAGGACCTGGCATTTTCATCTTGAGGTAACCCACATGGGTTGATATCATGAACTTGGACAGCGCAGGCCTGCCGAGTAAAGCATGGTATGGACTTTCGAGGTCCACTACCTCAAACTGGATGCTCTCAGTTCGGCAGTTGTCCTTGGTGCCGAACAACACATCAACCCAAATTTTGCCCATAGGTGCACATGAGACACCCGGCACTATGCCATGGAAGGTCGTGCTACTCGGTTGCAGCATGTTCATGAGATACCCATCTTCACCATGGTGTCTCGGTACATGATATTGATAGCACTCCCATTATCAATGAGAACTCGGGTGAACCGACATTGATGGTGGGTCCAAAGAATGTCGGATCCACCAACAATGCATAACCTCCCGGAGTTGGCATAACTCGGGGATGATCCCTTCTGCTCCAACTGATCTCTTGCTCGGACCAGTGCATATACTTCGGCACTGCCGGCATAACTGCGTTCACCTCCAGTGCACGCCGATGCAAGCTCCTCTTGTCAGTTGGCTCGGTCACAAAGACCACATAGCTCTGATGAGCTTCTCTGTAATCTCCTGGGGATACTCTCCCTGCCTACTGGGACCAGCATTGTTGTTGCTGCCTTCGATATTGACTTGGTTAACATTTTCTGGCCCCCTCCTGTTATCCACAGGTCTCGGAGCTGCAAGCCTCGGCGGAGGTGCATTCACGGGAATAGTGTTTGCCCCGGTGAGCGGTAATGCTTGCCTCTGTTGAGGATATGTCGTGGGAGGCCTCTGAGGTGCCCCATTTGATTTCCTCCGGAACCTCCACCTTCCTTCAAGGTGCGCTGATACCAGCTGCACTGCCGAGTAGAATGATTTGCCGGCCTGCGAGGATCATGCGTGTGATAGCTGCATGACCCATCCAGCATTGCCTCATAGGTCAATGGCTTCTTCGGGTCACTCCAAGGTCTCTTTCCTTCTTGATTTTGGCCCCAAGCAGGGCCACTGGTCCTCTGACGCTGGCTAGCGCCGGCATCTAACTGGCTTTGCTCTACTGCTGCAACTTGATTTGAGCCATACCGGTAATCTGGCTCTCTCCTCTTGTTGCCGAAGTCCTGGCGATCGTTCTGCCTGACTGGCCCGGGTCTGTTACTCACCGTATATCTTCTACTCGGTTCCACCGAGTTCAGCAAGGGCTGCATCGGATCACCCAGTGCATAGCTATCCGCAATCCGGATTGTCTCGGCCAAGGTAGCCGGCATCTCCCTCTGCAACTTCTGCCAGAGCATGGAGCCATGTCGGCACCCCTGGGCAAACCAAGATATGGCCTGCGCCTCCACAACTCCTTCACAGGAATTGCGAATAGTACTCCACCGGGTCAAGTAATCCCGGTCAGTTTCATCATTCCTCTGCTTGCACATGGCAAGCTGCTGAGGACGATTTGGTCTCTTGTATGTGCTGGAGAAGTTGCTAACAAATGCTTCTTCAAAGTCCAGCCAGCAATCAACACTGCCCTCTCGCAGGTTGTTCAGCCAGATCCGGGCTGGCCCTTCCAACATTTGCGGGATATACCTCACCGCCCATCGGCGGTTTCCTCCCGCGATATGCACTGCCGACACGTAATCTGTCAGCCAGTCTTCCGGCTTAGTGCTGCCGTCATATGTCTTTGCGCCTCGGTTCAACTGAAAGTGCGGCACTGGTGGCTCCCTCATGATCCGAGGTCCAAAGCATACAGGGCCAGGTGGGCCTTGCTCTTCCAGCATCTCGGACATATAGATCCTGTCCAACTTGTAGCGTGCATCATTTGGCGACAGCTGGCGAGGTCCCAACCGGGATCCCAGTGCACCTTCATATCTCTGATACCCGGCTTTCTCCATAGCCGAGTAACCATCATCATATCGGTTAGCCATCTGGTCAACACCTTGTGGCTGCTGGACATGTTCGACATTTTGCTGCTGGGCAGGATATCGTGTCGGATACCGAGGTGGGTAGCCTCGGCCAGCCGAGTTAACTACTCCGGCATCTGGACCGCCCGGACCGGGATTGCTTTTACCCCGGCCGGCACTGCCTCGCCCAATTAACTGTTTTCCGGCATATGCCGGATCATATGTCTGTATCTGCTTGTTTCTACCGGAGTTTACACTCCGGTCACGATCTCCACCGTCATGCGGTGATGAAGCTTGCCCCTTAGATCTTTCACCGGCTGCCTTAGCCGAGTGAACAACCTGGGACCCACCTGCAGCTGTGTTAGCCTTAAGATAGGCCTCATTCTGCCGGGTAGCCACAGCTACTAGTTCATTAACTCGGTCTTGCTGCCTACGGAGAGCTTCTCCGGATAAGCCGGACAACTCGGCTCTTGCTGCCTCGGCGGCTCTAAGAGTTTTAGCAGGGGAACTATACTTCGCCTTTTCGACCGACAAGTGACTAGGAGTCTTACTGGAACTAGATCTACCATCTCTAGCAATTTCGGCACTGAGATCTTTACCCCTCTTACGCACCTCCTCTATGCGACTAGGGCGAGCAGCTACCGGGGTAAAACCATGTGCTTGGTTATACTCACGGAGGGTTATCCTGAACTCTCTCCTTACCTCGGCCATCGCGAGGGCCTCCTGATGTAGGCTCTGACGACGCGATTCCAACTCTGCCTCCATCTGGGCAGCATCTGTACCGGCAACTACCGGCACAGCCAGCTTCTCAATTATCTCCTCGAGATGAGCCGGCCTAACCGGCACATCGGATGTACCGGCCTGGTCGCGGAGGTTCTCCCTCCTCTCCAGCGGCACTTTCGCCGATCTGGTGGTCTTGGCGGCAGGATTGCCGGCATCTCCTTCGCCGGGTTCTCCTCTACCGGCACCACCCGCGATGCCGGTCATCATGACTTCTGCGCAGCTCCCGGGGCGAGTGATACGCCGGCCGCGAGCCGCACAGACAGCAGGAGGATCCTCAGCCACAAGCACCTGCTCCGGGTACTTGCAGACGAACTCGGTGGCGACGTAGATCTCGAACGTCCCGAAGAGGACGAGGCAGCCGTTCCTCGGCATCGGCCTGCTACCGAAGCAGCCCGCGTTGTCGTCGATGAAGTTCAGCGAGCCGAGTCTGTGGACAAGGCCACTGACCACGCGCTCGCCAGAGGCGATGATGGAACCCGTCCGGATGAACACACCAGCCAGCGCCGCTGTCAGCCCCACGGTGGGCGCCAACTGTCGTGGTAGTATCACGGCATATGCCATAGGATGGCTTAAGTTGGGGCCGATGGGCGCTGGAGGATCCGGGAGAGGGCTAGCACGCTAAGGAGCGTACACAGATGAAGACACAAGCACAACAACACACCACGATCTACCCAGTTTCGGGGCCCTCGTGAGGAGGTAAAACCCCTACTCCTGCCTGCCTCTCTCTATGTATATCTCGGTATCAAGTGTACAAACTGCTCCTCGAGCTGTATGCCTCAACAATGGTGATAAGCTCAAGGAAGAAAGAAGATGGAGCTACGGGGGGAAATGAGTCTCCAGGCATCGTCCCTCACGCAGGAGGGGGTGAAGCCTTACTTATAGGCTAAACCGAGTTACGGAAGTACCCTTGAAGGTGCACTGTAGCCATGCCAAAGATATGTCATGATGGTACTCCTGTCAGAGACAAGACATGACATGCCCATCTCCTGCAGCACTACGCTACACCTAGAAAGTACCATCTGCCAGGGACAGGACAGGGCATGCCCGTGCCTATCTCGTAGCATTTACCCCGGATGTCCCGCGGTCAGCGGGCAGGTGAGACCTGTCATCTCGCTCCTCCTGCACACTCCCGTGTCAGGCGCTTCCGTGCCAGACGGGATGTGACAGGAGCATTGACTGCTCTCCGACACTAAGGCACCTCGCCTCGCCTGATCCGACATAGATATGTCGGATTCTCCTTCGGTATTCACCTCGTCCTGCACATAACTGAAGACAAGAGGATACCGACATATACATGTCGGTCAGCATATCTCGGATCCCTTATCTCGGATCCCAAATCTCGGTCAGTATAACTGGATGAGTATACGTCGGTTAGAACCAACCTCAATACTCGGCCTCCTCTGGGCCCGGGCATGTCGGTTTCACGTACCTCGGTTCACTCTTGGACATTGCACATACCACATCATGACCCTACCCGGGGGTAGCCCCCCGACACCTTCGAAGCCTAGCCCCTCTCAAGTAGTGTTAATTCAGTTAAACTTGTTTTATTGGCTATAGTTACAAAAGGAAGTGTTGAAATATATTTAACCATTATGTGCACACAAATTAGATGTCGGGACATTAAGCTAGCGTAAGAAAGTCATAGTTACTCTCATCGTTTACCCGTGATTGAGTAAATTTTACGCTTTACATTCAAGGAACTATGCATAAATCACATTGCGTCAATATCTACTATGACCATCACAATATTTTGGTGAGTATATTTTTTGGTGGTGGAGCCTTTTGACGTAGGTGAAAAGGACCTTGCATCTACGTGCGGTCGCCACGTTGAATATTTGCACCTGTTAGTGACTCAAAGTCTGAATTGCTGCACTAGGAAGCCGGATGGATGAGGAAATGGTAGGAGCCACATGTTTGTGATTTTTTTATGCTGAGTCGGATGGGTTGTGGGATAAATTTGCTCTAGCAGATCATCCAGAAACTAGACATGAGGACTCACTCTCACTCTCCGTCCCCCCTTACTCGTGCCTCATTAGACGCTCGCCCACCATAATTTCATACTTCGCAACGTGACCTAGTCTTATGTAAATTGGATGTGTGAAATAAAATGTTTATAATTTTCTTGTAAAATACTTCCATGATTAATGATGGTCGTATAATACGCACAAATATCTTATAAATGGCTGGTCTTTCACCCAAAAAGATAAAAACAAATTGCGAAAACTACTAACAATATAAACGACTCATTAAAATAAGGAAACTAACAATCGATGAATTGAAAATCCCTCCTACTTTGAGCAAACTAGTGGGTTGAAAAGCCACGTAAAAAACCGTTACACAGCATCTCAACCCATAGGCTACTCGGCCTTGCTTGGAGGAGAAAGACCACATGAGAAGCTTATCAGCACAAATATGCACGCCTGCTATTCCCCATCTCTCTTAGTCCCACTGGTTGCTATTTGGCTCGCATCTAAAGTACATGTCGAAACCATGTAAATTTTGGTTATTAAACTGTGCCACCGATGTGCTTTGTCTCTCTTCATTCTTCTGCTCTTCCACTTTGTAAGATCCATATGTGGTGGTATTATCACTCTATGCTACAAAAACCACCTTTTTATAGCACTGTTTGCTAGCTACGGATGTGAGCCTTTCCATACTTTCTTTTGTTTTTCTGAGCTGCAATAATATTCCACCTAAATGTATGCTAGTATTTTTTTTTTGCGAAACATAATACAACGCAGACGCTCACATACACATGCACACACTCACCCCTATCACTAGTAGAAAACCCCCCCTTTAGTCCCGGTTCTAGAGCCCCTTTCGTCCCGGTTTCCCCAACCGGGACTAACAAATCAGGACTAAAGGTCTCCCTTTAGTCCCGGTTTGTCACGAACCAGGACTAAATGCCCTCCACGTGGACGAAGCCGTGCGCTGGGGCTGGAGGACCTTTAGTCCCGGTTTGTAACACCAACCAGGACTAAATACCTTTTTTTTCGAAATAATTTTTTTTGAATTTTTTCGAAAAAAATGATTTTTTTTCTATATTTCAAATCTTTGAATTATTTATCAGTTTAATCTCTAATCGCCCTAATCTCAAGTCAAAGTGCATACTCACACTCCTATCCATACTCGTGGTCAAACTTCCCGACCGGTCACCCATCCTCACACTGCTCCACCCCCAGCACGCTTAAATTTTGAGTTCCTTTCCAATTAGCTTCCAAGATTGCACTGATAACATCTTGATAATACTATGGTATCAATCTTATTATGCCCTAGATTTTGATCTCACATGATATTATTTTTGAAATCCAAACCTATATTAACATAAATATTAATGATTAAGTAATAATAATTATTAATTCAAATAACAAAAAAAATGAATTTTACATTATTATTGTCATTTTCAATTTAATATGGAAAAACTCATATCTTTAAATCCGTAAATCGAAATTCGACAAATAATATGTATAAATCAATCAGAAAAATGATAGGAATCCAAATATTGCATCCATATCATCTTTTGCATAATGTGCTATGTCTTTTATATAATGTACTACTAAGTGTGCTTTTTTTTTTGATTTTGTAGAAAAAATCTTCTTTTTGAAATAACTTTTTTGTTTTTGGAATTTCGAGAATCTGAAAAAAGTTCACCGGGTAAACCCGTGTCAAAAACATTACATGGCAAAAATTAATGGGGTGTTTGAGTTCTCGAACGCTTCTGGAATCTAGGGGTTTCCTGTCATCGAGAGTTAGATACTAAAGAGAGAGATTTCGTGGGTAATTATATAAACCATTAAAAATAGTGTTGTGTACTCATGATCTGACGCAATATACGATATATTAATATAATAAATTACAAGGTTAATAGATATGTTCCGTGATATCAACTTGATAGATATGGAATTTTATATCATCACAGCAAATCATCATATTAAGCAATAAGTAAGTTTGCTGATGATGAACACACTGACACAGCCAACCAGACAAGAACTACAAATTCACAAAACACAATGCAGCCCTTTTGCTCATATAAAAATGCGACTTGGGGGTTAGACAACCCTCCGAGCAGTTTAATAGTAGAATTTTCGGTGCGTACACACGAGGGAGCGGGCGTTGGCACTCGAACTCAATACCTCGTGGGCAGGGAGGTATCAGCACCTCCTAGCCATCCGGGCTATGCCTCGGTTCTCCCTTTTGCTCATATGAAGGCACAATGTTTTGTTCCTATGACATATCGAGCGGCGGCTCCCTAATAACACTTCAGTACGGTAGGATCCCTATGGTCCTACCGTACTCAACGAGGTCGTCGAAGATCTCACCCAAGTCGTCATACCTGAACACGAACCCTTCTCCGACGAGCTTCCCAGAGGACAGGCACACTCTCGGCTTCTCAGGAGATCCATCGAAGCTGCACAAACAATAGCCGGATGTTGTTTAAACCGCTACAAAAACAAAGAAAAAGAAAAGACGTGTGTACGTGTTCGAGGAGTTTTGGCAGACAGGTTGTATACAGTTCAGGTTTGACGTCGTACTGTGGGTACTTCTCCGCCAGGAGACGGGCGATCTGCAGGACGGTGGTGTTGTGGCTGCAGCAGATGTACCTCCCCGACGATGCCTCGTTCTCGGCGAGGAACACCTCGGCGCGGCAGAGGTCATCAACGTGGTTTATCGACACGGAGTCGGTGACCGACTGCAGGCCTTTCAGGATCTCTAGCTGCGCCTCGTCGCCTAGTTTCAGTTAAGTAAAAGGATGGAGAAAAAACACGGGACTGAACTTCAGAACTTGTTAGCTGCATCGAACTGTAAGAAAACAGAGAGATGCTAGCAGTCTGAGACGCACCGGACAAGAGGGAGAGGGTGACGGGGACGCTGGTTCGGGCGCCGCGCCCAGGGTGAACACGGGCAGCACGGTGACGAGGCTCATGCCGTTCTCCGCCGCGAACTCGCACGCCGCCTTCTCCAGGAGCACCTTCGACACCGCGTAGTCCTGGGAACAGTAGAGACAGCAGACACCGCGTAGTCAGGAGCTTTGCACCGTGTGTGAATGTTCTGGGTAGATCGACTGAGCACGAAAATGTACGTACCCAAGTCGGTGGCTTTGTTGCTCTGAGGTACTCGACGTCGGACCAGGAGCTCTCGTCTAGCACGTGGCCGCCGCCGTGCAGCGGCCTCCGGGAGACCCCAGCGTCCGACGACGTCAGGACCACGCGCTTCACTGTCCCTGCTCTCACGCACGACCTCAGCACATTCAGAGTTCCGTGCACGGCAGCTTCGATCAGGTCCCTCTGCCGTCGATCACCGTGGCAGCACAAAGCGCAGTAAGTTACCCCTAATAAACTGACATAACCAATAGCACAGCGAAGAAGAACGACAGCTACAACGTGAAAACTGCATCTCAAGCACCACCACATCGCCATCCGATGAGGGCAGGCTGGAAGCAGAGGAGTTGGTGGAGATCGGCGTGTACCTCAGGATCCGGTGACCCGAGGTTCATCGGGGCGGCAACAAGGAAGACGTAGTCGCAGCCGGAAACCGCGTTGTCGAAGCTGCCTTCAACATCCAGTTCTGCACGGATGATCTCCAAGGGGCCAAGCGCTTGCAACTCCTTCAGGTGGGAGTTCTTCTCCATGTCATCTGCAGTAACAAGTTGCAGAATCTTCAGTCAGAGGCCAATAAAATTTCCAGCAAGTTCAGCACAACTGCACAAACTGTTACGGCATGTATGCAAACCTATTTATCTGAAATTGGGTATTTTAGGACTTCATTTACAAAGGATTTTGGCTAGGACCGTACTGATCGAAGAAACTAGAAGACACAAACTAAGGAAAGCATGGACTAGACAGCTCGATTCTGAACAACCTAGGATTTCACCTCAGACTCCCGAAATGAAGTTGCTACACAAAATCAAGACAGAACAGGAAAGAAGAACTAAGAATCCAACCTGGGTCTCTGACGGTCGTCTTGACGGCGTACCCTTTCTCGAGCAGCGTCTTGACGAGCGCCGAGGCGATGTACCCACTGCCGCCGGTGACACACGCCGTCTTCCTTGCCCGACCCACCGACATCGACGGTGACTGCTTAGTGCCTCTCCTGGCAAACAAGGGAACAATTATTGGATGATCAGTAACCCCACCTCAAGCTAGCACCGATGTAGGCTTTCGGTTCTGGTTGGGGAAATGACAATCCGCAACTAGTTGCACCCGCAACTAGTTTTCGGATACCCCACTTCCGAGTGTCCAAAAATTGCGAAAAAAATCATGGACATGGGTTATGTTGAACCTTCGACACCCACAAAATTTCATCCAAAAATATGAACATATGTGGTCTGTGTAAAAAAGACAAATGAAAGTTTCAATAGTACACTACACAAGGAGGAACGCCCTCGATGATGCTGAAAAACTCGGAGCCGCCGCCCGGACATCCAACTCTCCATCACGCCCTGCGCAAATCACCTGGACCACCTTCCGGGGCCGCCGCCCCGACATGCCACCGCCCACACTCGAGCCACGACGCCGCACGACTCGGCCGCCCACAGCCCAAGCTGCACCAGGTAAGCCGCTCGCAGACCACGGCCGCCGTACCAACATCCAGGGCCGCCGTCCCGGCCTAAAAGGCAACCGCTGCTGCCGCTGCCCCAGCAGCCCCGACAGCCTCGCCGCTAACACCCCCTTCCGAGACCGTCGTCCCGACATAGCACCGCTCGCAACCGAGCCACGACGCCGCACGAACCAGCCACCCGCATCCCAAGCTGCCCAGGGAGAGCTGCTCACAGACCACGGACGTCGTACCAACATCCGGGGCCGCCGCCCCGGCCTTAAAGACAGCCGCTCTTGCCGCCGCCACACCAGCCTCGACACCCTCGCCTCCACCTCCCGCAACCACAGGTCTCTCCGGCCAGTCACACTTCAAGAACGATGCCCCCAAGGGGGAGCATGACGCAGGACGCCACCACCGCCCGATTCCGGAAGATCTAGGGTTTCCCCCGAAGTGGCACGAGCAGAAGGCAAGCATCGCGTCTCGACGGTGCCTCCAAGGAGGGAAACGGCGTCCGGAGGCGTCGCCACCGCCTGCGCCGGGAAACCCCCGCAGCAGAGCTTTCGCTCGACGACGACATGCCATGTGCCTGCCCGCACAGCCCGACCGGCCAGCTGCCGACCATCACCTCGTCGCCTCCACAACCGCAGGGCACCATCCCCCGCTCCGCCCTGCAGGGGCACCTCCACGCCTCAGTAGCACCCCATGCTGCATGGTCGACGTCGCGCTCCCCGGGCACAAGGAACCCGGTCACCACGGCTGCAGGCTGGCCTTCAGCAGCCTCAGCGAGCCCGCTGCCCCGCCCCACAACGGCGAGGACAGCCTCCATCCCGACCTGGGGCCGCCGCCCCGGCTTCCGCGCGCGGCCGACTCGCTCCACCCGCACCATCTCCACGCGCCTCCACCGAGCCACAGCGCGCCGCCGACCAGGGAGGAGCCCCGGCCGCCGCGCCGCACCCTGACGAGCACCCCGCCGGCGGGCCCGTCAGCGCCCAGATCCGGCCCGCCCGGGCCCATCGTGCCCGCGCCGCCGAACCGCCACCCTCGAGGCCAGCTCGACTCGCGCCACCGCAGCAGACCTGCGTCCCCGGAGCCGCCGCTCCGGCGTGCCTGTGCCGGCGACCCGCCCTCGCCGTCCCAGTTAGGCCCGGCGTCCGCCCGCGTCGAGGGAAGGGGAAACCACCCCCAGTGCCAGTTGTGTGGCAGCGGGGAGCGTCGCCGCCGCCACGGCACGGAGGCCGGCGACAGCAGCGGCGGGGATGGCGCAGAGGGAGAGGTTGGTGGCGGCGCGCGGGTGACGCCCCGGTGCCGCCTGGGTGGGGCACGGGAGCGGAGCTATTGTATGCAGACAACTCGTCTAGTGGTAGTTGAAAGTGACCTGCGATTATATGCAGAGTTCTCCCTGGAAAATGATGATTTAGCCGGTTGCTGATCAGTAGCTGCGTTCGTTCAGGTGGTCCGTTGACGAAACGTGCAGTGGGCCGTGGGCAGTGCCGGCCGGTGAACGCAATATTGCTCCCGGGGTGAGCACAGATCGTGCTTTTTTTTCCGGCCGCTTGTGTTTGAGGTTGTGCACATCAGCACATGCAAAGCGGGAGAATATCCGGCGATAGCTTTCAAACAAATCAAATTTTGTTCACAGAATCCAAGATTTTTTTTTGAATGTTCGTAAGGAATGTGTCTACAATTGCCAAAAGTTTCAGATCCAAATTCCAAATGCACACAAAGAAACAAAAGAAACACTTCAACATGTGAATAGTCTCAATATTGCTTTTGTCTTTTTGTGACACTATTCATGCTAAATTGGTATTTTTTGTCACGTGTATTTCAAATTTTAATACGCAAAATCTATTACGTGCCCGCGCTCGATTCTGTCGGTAGAGAGTGCTCACGTCTCCGACGCGTCGGATCGATCGTGCGGCTCAGCTCAGGATTCCTCGCCCCCGACGTCACGCGCGTGATAATGGCTTTCCTTATCCTCTCGTTCACCTCGTCCCCATCCCCATCCCCACACCCACGAACTCGCATTCCTCACCCCAGACGCCACGCGCTCCTGCCATCTCGCCGGCCCGCCGCCAGGCCGACCTCCTCCGCCGCCTCCTTTCCCCGCGCGCATGCGGGCGCCATCCGAGCCGAGCTCACCGCCACCTCCTCGTGCCACCGCCGCCACTCCCTCGAGCGTCGCCGCGTCGCGCTCCTCTCCTACCCGAGCGCCTCCCACCTCCACGCCTCGCCTTCGGTCGCGCGCGCTCGAGCGCACTGACCCCATGGAGAGGATCGCCGGTGGAGGAAGAATCGGAGGCGATGGTGGTGTGGATCGCACGTCGCCGGCGCTCCCGAGACGAAGGGCCGCGGCCATGGAGTTGAGGATGAGCTCGATCTCGTGGAGTGCGGCAACAACCGCACCATACGGGTCAGCAGGCATGTGTCAGCCTCGATCTCACCCCCTGATGAAGTGCTAGATACTGAGTTTTGATTTTTGGGGTTCGCTCATACTTCTGATGCAACTTAGCTAGCGTTCATAACCCTGGTCCTATTTTCTGTATACAACATTTTGTACTGCTAGTTGGAGTGCGCTGCTTTATTTTTGTGTTTGTAGTGATGCATCAGGTTTTGCTGCATCCCAAATTGATCCACTGCATACGGAAGTAGTGATGTAGTTTTCTTAATGCGTTTTAACTAGTGTGTCATGTATGTACATGCGTCTGGCAATGTAATTGCAATTTTTCTAGCACAATTATGTTCCCTGGATGTAAATTTTGCCACTTTTTAGTCTCATTTTTAGTACACTAGTAGTTTTGTACTAATGATGTACACACAAAACTTCTAGAACAGTTATGCTACCCATGTTCACACAAAACTTCTAGATCAGTTATGCTACCCGGATGAATATTTCATCAAGTTCCATACACTAGCATGTAGTTTATGCTCAATATTTTGGTCAGATTTTTGTTTACCTCAATAGGATGTAGTTTCATGGTTAAAATTTGCAAGGGACTGTTCATATGAATGTAGTATTGTCCTCATGGATGTATTTTGTGCTCAAAGTTTTGGTCAGATTAGATAATAGTTATTCTCTGAATTTTTTGCTTCGGCAAGATGTGTAGTTTCATGATTAAAATGCCAAGGGATTGTTCAACATGATGTAGTATTGCACTCATAGGCTGTAATTTTGTGCTCTAAAGTTTTGGTCAGATTAGACAGTAGAAATTTTCTGAATATTTTGCTTCAATATTTAGGATGTAGTTTCGTGATAAAAATTTGCAATGATCTGTTCATATGCATGTAGTATTCTACTCATAGGAAGTATTTTTATGCACTAAAGTTTTGGTCAGATTAGACAGTATAGATTTTCTGATTTTTTTTTGCTCCAACAAGATGGAGTTTAAAGGTAAAAAATTGTGCAATGGATGTAGTTGTCTCTACCAGGATGTAGTTCATTCCCAAATTGTATATCCTGGTCATGCACCTCTCTTACTTGATCTACTGTCAACACCCTCGAGTCAGTTTTTCGCCCTTCCCACTGTGAGCTCTAATGCGGTCTCCACTTTCCTCGGTCTTCAACCCACTCTCCAAATCCACACCAAATCCAAATCCTCGCGCCGCTGGCAAGATGTAGATATGCACCGTGTTACATATAACAATACGTGTTCCCTAAAAAAAAACATATAACAATATGTCGCCATGGATATAGTTTTGGAACCGTTTCAAGTAAACTTGGTTGTAACAAATGTAGTTTTCGTGTATTTGTTATACATGTAAAAGTTGTGGAAATTTTCTTATGCTTAATTAGGATGTAAATTTATGTTTACTGCACATTAGATTCTTACATCGCGTGTGATTCATTTATACATCTACAAGTTGGAGCTTTGAGGTATCAGATAATTAATGTCAAAATCCTGCTTGTTAATTAAAACATGTAGGCTTTTGCTAATACAAAGATGTAACATTTTTTTGGACGCTGCTAGGGACTTTTTTTTTTTTGCGAAACACAGTACAACGCAAGCGCTCATATACACGCGCACACACTCACCCCTATGAACGCACGCACGCACACCCTACCCCTATGAGCACCTCCGAGAGACTGAGCCGGCGGGTCGAGTCTTGAGATTGACGAAGTCACCACGGGCGCCTCGCTGTCGACGGGAACGTCGCCTCCCACTGAAGAATATTCCGCCTTAAATGAGAAACACCAGCGTCAAACCTGGGGTTTGAACTCTGGTGGGCTGGGGGTACAACCACCCACCTAACCATCTTGCCACAGGCAAGTTCTCACGCTGCTAGGGACTGCGCGGGCATGTTTTTGCGCTACAGGGTGCTCCCCCTATTTCTGGATGTCTGAATTCCGCGTTTCCATTTATGGCAAGGGTCTGGTGCTAGCGCGCACCGTCACCAACCCGTTCTCCACATGGTTTTGTCGTTATTTGAGTCACGCGGTTCTTTCTACTCTAGTACTACTCCGTCGTACGTAACCACGCCCGTAATTACACAGATCATTTAATCCCAAAAAGTAGAGCAAGCTCCTGAATGGATATCATCAGTGAATTCTCCTACTCCTACAAGATAATTTTATTCTAGCTTAATTCCTTCAAGACTTTTTTCACGCTTATTTTTATTGAAGTATTTTTGCCAAAAAAAAAAAAACATTCAATTTAACTGTTACATGCATCGGAGTTCACACGGGGCATGTAGCTTTCAGCGAGCTTCTTCTTCATGATATGTACTGATTCACAGGGTGTAGTTTACAACAGCTACACACCTACTCCCTCCGTTCCAAATTAATTGACCCAAATCTGGATGTATCTATACTTGTTTAGTGTCTAGATACATCCATGTGTAACCAACTGTGTCAATTAATTTGGAACGGAGGGAGTACATGTGGTATATTGATACTTAATTACATCTAAATATTACTACCTTTGTTCCGAAATATAAGATGTTTTTAGTTTTATTTCTAGTTAGATGTACCTATATGCTTTTTCGTATGTAGATTCCCCCTTTAAGTCCGCATTTAATCCATATTGAAATATCTAAAACTTCATATAATTTGGAACAGACGGAATATACCAAAGTAACATTTAATATTGAAAAGTTACATCTAAATCGTCCTTTGAAACAATTAAAACATATATGGAACAAAACTAAGTTTCATCTTGCACATGACATTTTCATCTGGAAAATGCAAAATATCACGTCTAATATGATGGTTGCAACACTAAACTCCATATCACCATCCATTAAAGAAAAAACTACATTTGGCATAAAGTTGTATCGCTAATAAAAAATTAAATCCAACAAAAGGGCACGATAACTACATCCATGTTTCGGAAACGATTCGGAAACAACATCTACAACTTGATGAAATTACATCCATGGTCTGGAAAATACATTTGTAACCCAACAAAAACTTTATATGCAGTTTCGAGACTACATTTGTAACTAGATCACGAAAAAAAATCAATAAACAACAAACCATCTAACAAACACTTGGCGAAATGAAATAAATGGGTAAAATACATGTAGTGGACAAACTGAAAATTCCATTGCATGACTTCATAAATTAATGGACAGCTAGATAATTGGATGGCACTAGGTAAATTACTGGACAAGACATGATAAAACTACATCCGCGCCAAACTCTAAAAGTACTGGACAGCTAGGTAAAATACATGAAGTCGGTGACCCCAAATTACATCCCAGACATGATAAAATTACATCCACACCAAATTTAAAAAGTATTGGACAACTAGGTAAAATACATGTAGTTGGTGACCCAAAGTACACCCCGGAATTTGGATATTACATCACGTGAAATAGTTACATCACGCGAAATAGTTTAGAAAGTATCAGATAGCTATATGAGCTAATGCAGTCGACAAACTGAATGCTCCATTGAAGACATCATAAATTACACTCCAACAAAATTAAGCAACTACCAGCAGCTATATACATTTGCATGCAACACTGTAAATCATGGGTGAGAGGCAGGTATCAGATTTACATCCACGATTTTCAAAAGTACACGTACTGGGCCTAAAAGCTAGACGAACAACAACTTTCGCAGGAATCGTTCATCCATTTAATCAGCAGTAAACACATGGGATCGCCACACTGAAACGCACCACATCAGTTTAACGACCTAATACACATAGTTCTGAGAAATCCAATCAGACACGAAATAGTGGAATTAGTGCAGTGCTTGATACAATTAGTAAAATCGTTGGATTAAAACTGATGCTTGACAGTGGTAGATCATTTCCTCTCTTGTTCACAAGGTTTAGATTCTTCCATGTTTGTAACCCGGCGCCCAAAACTAACTTGGCTAGAACAAAAACCAGGCATGCAAATCGTCAAGCACTTCGCGTGCATCAGACAGGATGCTGGTCACGGTCAAGATGGCGAATCGGCGATGATGGGTGCACTAACACAGAGGGATGAAACAAACATCTTCCGTCACCTGCGAGGAGTTGTACCTTTTCGACGCACCACTGCCGGTCCTCCTCCTCTAGCTGGTGAGCAGCCAACCGCCAGACGCCGATCCGCTCAGCGCCAGTGTCCCTCCCTCATCCCAATCGCCAGGTTGCCCTTCCACCTCCGGCAAGTCCGACAAGACATCCGCGAGGCCTTTCCCTCCTCATGATCTCCTGCCCATGGAAGCGGTCAAGTAACAGTTGTACCGGCGGAAAAGCGGCATGGAGCTTGCGGAAAGCCACTATTCAGCATCGAAGATGGGTAATACGAGAAGCAGACGGCGGCATCCGCCGTCCTCCTTCTCCACCACCACCCCTCCTTCTCCTGCTCAACCTTCTCCTCCTCCCCCTCCTCCGCAGTCTCCGGCGGGTTCGAGGTCGTCCCGGATGCGAAACACGGCGAAGAGGAAGACGGCGGGGACGCGAGCGGAGAGCGCAAGGAGGAGGTTGACAACGGAGCCGGGAGAAGCCAGAGGGCGGGGCGCGAAGCTAGCCAGGCGCGGTGGCCGGAGCGGGCGCTGGCGAAGGCCGGCGAGATCCTCTGCCTGTTTGTGAGGAGCGGTAGAGAAAAGAGGAATGGGGATTTTGGATGGACAGTCCGTGTTGTCGCGTTGCTGCGCCCTGAGCGAGCCGCACGATCACGATCGGACGCGTCGGGAGGTGAGCACTGTGTAACGACAGAATCGAGCGCGCGCACGTAATAGATTTTGCGTTTGTTTTTTTAGCAAAGCGTTCGTTCAGGTGGTCCATGACGAAACGTGCAATTGGCCGTGGACCGTGCCGGTGTGGCTGGACGCGAGCCGGCTCGGTGAAAAGGTCGGGCCAATCTGGCGAGCCCCGAGCCAGCTCGACATGTGAGGCGAGCCTGACCTGGAGGCTCGGCCCGAGCCAGCCTCAGGCTCGGTTGAAAATGAGCCGCCTCGCGAGCCAGGGAAAAAGATCGAACCTGGGTCTCCTAGCGTGACCACCAGGTGCAAAGCCACTGGGCTATCTGTTTGCTTGTGCTATATTATGCATCTGACCAATGAAGATATTAATATTGTGTGTGTGCTTCAGAATTGCAAAGTGCAACGGCTGGAGCAATGCGTACAGAAACAGAAGGCAATACATAACAATAAGTTCATAACAATAGGTTCATAGCAATGCGTACAGAAACAGACGGAATTAACTACATGAAATTGAATTCACAACTCACAACATAAAAACACAATACATAACAATAAGTTCATAACCGTCAATTACAACAACTTCAGGACAAGTTCACAAATCACAACAAGTTCACAAATCGACAAGGTTACAATTACAATATAAGTCTCAAGTTTCAACACATAGATAGAAGTAGAACAAGTTCAGAAGCACAAGTTCCACTCAATAGGACAAGTCCAAAATATAGCAACCTCCATCTTCAATACCCAAGCAACATCAACATGACATGAGAGTCTACAATAGAGAAAGAGAGAAAAAGTTAGGTGCATGTTTTGCTCATATCACATAGTTGACAATGAAAGTTAGCAATGCATCATTTACCATCATTTACAATAGAGAAGGTAATATCACTACATTTGCATCACTACAATATAGCTATGTTGCATCACTACAATATACTAGTGTAGCATCACTACATTTGCATCACTACAATATAGCTACATTGCATCACTACAATATACTAGTGTAGCATCACTACATTTGCATCACTACAATAACAAGACCATAAATAAGCATACAACTTTGCATCAACTAAAATATAGATACGTTTTGAATCAATTGACAAATCACTCACCACCGTTGCCGATGTCGATGCAGCAAGGAGCGGGATGGCGGGGTTGGCTCTTCTGAAATGTGAGGCAGGGAGACGACGAGGCGGAACGGCGTGCAGTTTCGTCGGCACTACCGCCGCCGTCGACGCCTGGCCACTACGTTGACGTCCGAGGCCGGGCTTATTCTTCCGCCCAACCAGTGGCGGTGGATGTCCTGGCTTTACCATTGCCACGGAAACTGGCAGCGTCTTGTCCCTCTTCTTCTTCTTATCCACGACCATGGCGTGACCGGCGCGGAGCGGCCGCGACGGTGCAGAGCGGCCTCGGCGGAGCTAACGGAGCGGAGCGGCAGGATCAGAGCGGCCGGAGCAGAGTAACCAGAGGGACTCCTCACATGGGGTGGGGTAGAGGTGGAGGCGAGGCGTGGCCGGCGGCGGGAGTGGCGGCGGCTAGCTGCATCCGTGGGTGGAAACCTAACGAACCAGTCCCAACTTCCTCGTAGTCTTTTTTTGTTTTTTGAGGGGAAGCATCCTCGTAGTCGTAGCTGCTCTGCTGCTTCCTGGGCTGTGGGCTGAGGAAAAATCTATTTGCAAAATAGAACGAGCTTTCGGGCCGGACCGAGCCGAGCCAGGCTCGGCCTGAGTTCGCCGCGGTCCAGCAATACCAGCTCGGCTCGGAATAATTTTTTGGCGGGCCGAGCCAAGCTCGGGCCGAGCCCAAAAGCTCTGTCAGAGCGTCCACCCAGACATGCCGGTGAATGTAGATCGGGGAGCTCTATATATCGCCCTACGGCGGCAATCCTTAGTCAACTACCTGGCTCCGCACACCCCCCCGAGACATGGGCCTGGCCCAACTTCGTGCGAGGAAGAAGAAGTGGTTGACGACGGTTGACACCGGAGCGACGACGGCGACCGACCGGACGTCCTCACCGACGACGGGGACGACGCGGCTGGCCGCGGCGCCCCGGCGGAGGTGAGGCCAGGACCTCGCCGGAGACGGGGACGATGCGGCTGGCCGCGGCGTTGCCTTCGGAGGCGAGGACGTACCTTAACGAGGGGGGGGGGGCAGGTGCGGGTGGGGTGGTCGACGGAGCTCGCCGGAGTTATGGCTAGGGTGTAGGTCGTGGGGGGGGGGATTTAGAAAGATTCCGGGGCGGCAGCGGACCGGCGGAGGTGGTGGCTTGAGCTGGGCTGGGCGCGGAGGCGGCGCGGTAGCGGCGCCGAGCGCGGGGGGCGGGAGCCGGCGGTTAGGCCGGTGGCGGCGGCGGGGGAGCGACGGAGGTGGACGGGAGCACGCGGTGGGGAAGAAGAAGAGCGAGCGAGAGGAGGAAAAAGAAAGGGGCGTGGGCCGTGGCCCAGGAAGGGTGGCGACAATGCGGAGCGGAATCTGCTGTGCACAGGTCGTCAACTAGGTGCACCCCCTACGGTGGCGCGGGAGCGTTCCGCCCTCTGAAGCCCAGTACTCCATGGGCCGCTTCAAAAGCAGCCCAACATAAAAGGTACTATTATTATTTTTTTGCGTTTTTTAAAGGTGAATATTTTTAAAAGTCAAAACATTTTTAAAATCTAAACAAAATTCGAATATAAATATATTTTATTTCAAAATTTATACATTTTTTAATCAGAACATTTCTCGAATGTGAACAATTTCTGAATATGAACAATTTCGAATTTGAACAATTTACAAATTTGTTTTTTCAAAAATATGAATAATTTTTGAATTTGAAAAAAAATATGTTTGGTTAATTTTAAATTTGATTTTTTTAAATATGAACAATCTGAAAATCTATAATTTTTTCAATGTGAACATTTTTTTAATCTGCTTAAAATTTGAAAGTAAACATTTTAAAAATATGAACAATTTTTAATCTGAAAATTTTAAAGTTAAATATTTTCCAAAAATCATAGAAAGTAAAAAAAAGGAGACGAAAAACAGAAAAGAAAAAGAAGAAGAAAACAGATAAAAAAAGAAAAAAAAACCAAATGGGTCGACCCTTCATCACTCTTTCAGGCAGCGGTAGCATTCTGCGACGCTAACGAGTGGCATATAGGAATTAGCCGCATATCGTGCCTTTTTTCGGACGCTGGTGTCTGAGGTTGTGCACATGCGAAGCGGGAGAATATATGGTGATACCAGCTCTCACATATTACCATGCTTAAAGAAAACAGTTTTTTATTTTTCAAAAAATCCTAGATAAGTGTGAATGTTCGTAAGGAATGTGTCTACACATGCTGAATATTTCAGAACCAAATTCAAAATGCGCACACAGAAACAAAAAAAAATTCCACAAGAGAATAGTTTGAATATTGCTTTTCTCCTTTTGTGACACTGTTCATGCTAAATTTGTTTTTCTTTCTCACGTGCATTTCAAATTTGAATATGATTTTTTTAGGGTCATACACACATACCTTGTTAACATTCATATGAAAAAACAATTTCATTGAGGTACATCAATTTTTTTTGAAAATTGGTATTCACGAGAGCATATAAGGAATGGTTTCGCCAGATACTTTCCCATTCAAAGCCTAGCCCCTCTCAAGTAGCGTTAATTTCCTAAAACTTGTTTTATCGTCTATGGTTACAAAAAGAATTGTAGAAATCCCGTTAATCCATTATGCGCTAGACATATTAGATGACATGACATTTAGCCAGCGTAAGAAAGTCATTGTTACTCTCATCATTTACCCGTAACTGCCTGAATTTTACACTTAACATTTAGAGTACTAGGAAGAAATCACATTGCGTCAATATCTATGAGAGGACCATCAAAATGTTTTGGTCAGTATATTTTTTGAGGGTGGATCCTTTGACGTACGTGAAAGGGACTTTGCGTCTACGTGGGATCGCCACATTGAATGTTGCACCTAACAGTGACCAAGGTCATGCGTAAAAGAATATGAATTGATACGGATGAGGAAATGGTTGGAGCCACACGTTTGTGCATTTTTTTATGCCGAGTCGGATGATCGTGGGATAAATTTGCTCTAGAAGATCACCTAACAACTAGGCATGAGGACTCTCACTACCACTCTCCGTCCCCCTTACCCGTGCCTCATTAGACGCTCGCCCACCATAATTTCATAGTTTCTCAACGTCACCTAGTATTAAAATATGTATCTTGATTGGATGTGTGAAATAAAATGCTTAGAATTTTCTAGTAAATTCAATACTTTCATAATTAATGATGGCCGTATAATTCCTACAAATATCTTGTAACTGGCTAGTCTTTCACCCAAAAAGATAAAAATAAATTGCTAAAACTACTAAAAATATAAATTACCCATTACGATAAGGAAAGTAACAATCGATGAATTGAAAATCCCTCCTACTATGAGCAAACCAGCGTGTTGACAAGCCACGTACAAGACAGCTACACAGCATCTCAACCCATAGGTTACACGGCTTTACTTGGAGGACCAAGACCACATGAGAAGGTTATCTGCACACTCATGCACGGCCGCTATTCCCCATATCTCTTAGGGCATCTCCAGCCGTTGTGCCCCCAGGCCGAAAAACGGCGCTATTTTGGCCCGCCTGGGGGGCAACGGCGCTATTCTGGTTTCTGGGGTGGCCCGATTCCCAGCCGTTCCCAAACCCAAGCCTTCGGCCCAAATATTAAAAAAGACGAAAATATGGCAAACTAGGCGAATTTCATTCTTATATGGCGAAAATTCGCCGATTACATATTACAAACTTAAAATAAAAACATAATAAAAGATAACTTGGCGATCTGCGCCGTTCTACATGCCCAACTGGCTGTAGAACACGGTGTAGTCGCCGCCGTCGCCGTCGGAGCCGCTCCCAACGGGGTTGCTGGGGCCTTCGCCGGCGTCTCCGCCGTGCCACCTGCTCGGCCCGGGCGCGCTGGGGCGTCCTCATCCTCGTCGCTCGGGTCGAGGATGTAGTACTCCGGCGGCGGCGGCGGAGGCGGAATGCGACGGCCGCCAGTAGCCGCCGCGCGCTCGCGCTCCAGCTCCTCGAGGATGTGCCGCTGGCGCTCCACCTCCTCCTCCGCGTACATCCTCGCCGACCATTCGTCGGCGATGTCGTCCGGCGTCGGGAGAACCTCGTTGAACGAGGCTTCGAGGGCGAGCCTCTCGCCGGGGAACTCCTCCTCCGGCGCCCCCATCCTGGCCACCGCCCTGAGGTAGTCCGGCGGCGCCTGCCACTCTTCCGGCGCCTTCTTCTTGCCCTCCGTCTTGGGCTTGACGAGGCGGCGGAAGAGTCCGCGGGGCGGCGACACGGGGCGGCGCTCGTTGATGCGCAGCGTGTCGCTGCGCGTTGGAACACGCCGCCCGGAGTTTAGGTAGGGCGGCGTGACAGAGGGAGGTGCCGAGCGCGGCGCCGAGCGCGCGCCGGAGGAGGAAGATGAGGAGGTGGAGGCTCCCATCCGCCGCGGCAGCCACGACCTGCGCGTCGGCATCGTGTGCCCGGGCTCGTTGCCGGCGGCGATGTAGTCGAGGACGAACTCGAGCGTCCGCCCTTCCCCGCCCCACCACCGCTTGCGGCCTGTCGGGGGGTTACCCCCGGGTAGGGTAATGATGAGGTAAAGACATGTAAGGTTAAGGCAGTAAGCTGTCCGAGGGAACGATTGAGCAAGGACGCAGGAGGCGTCATCCGACGTAAGGTGTACGTCCGAGGTATACTTTCCGAGGTATATCCTCCGAGGTATCAACCTCGGGGCAGTCAGCTAGCTACCACAGGAATAAGATGTTCTCTACCGAGGTATATAATCAGGAGTGTTATCCGAGGTTGGCAGCAAGGATCGAGGCATGTCAGAGAGGTCACGGGCGCCGCAGAGCTCGTAGCCCGAGGCTTCAGAGGACGGCGAGGTCCGTCCACGGGTTTCCCGGAAGCTCGGGGGCCTAGGAGCTGACTCGGCTATTTCGGGAAAGGTCTACAGGCTAGACCTCGGCAGGCTACTGAAGTATGACCGAAGAGGAAAGCTAGGCCTGGCTGGCCTGACAGTCCGGCCGTTGAGCTGGCAGGAGGCAGAGGCTTGTCTTCTACCTTTTGGCCATGCCATTGTCAGTTGTAGGCAGGGGTAAAAATGTACTTCGGCCTGTGTATATATGCGGCATCTCTACCTCCAGAGAGAGGGGAGGGACAAACCCTAGCTCATTTCCCCCTTCGTAGTTTCACCTTCTACCTCGAGCTCTCACTTTGGTAGCAACATACAGCTCGAGGAGCACCTTGTACCTGAGAACCACACTGATATATTGAGAGAGGCAAGGCAGGAGTAGGGGTTTTACTTCCTCACGAAGGCCCCGAACCTGGGTACATCGTGGTGTCTTTTGTGTTCTTGGCTTTCTTGGTTTCTTGTTCATGTTCTTGTGGTTTCTTGCATGTTCTTGCTTGTGCACGTCTTGAGTGCATAAACCCTCCCCGGATTCCCCCAACGACCATTCGGCCCCAACTAAGCCATACCCATGGCATCTGCCGTGATCCCACCACGACAGTTGGCGCCCACCGTGGGGCAGATTGAGGCGTTGGGTGGAGTTTCCATCCGGACGGGCTCCTCTGGTGTGTTCTTTCTGGCCTTGTTGCCAAGATCGGCGAGTTCGCCTTTGTGAGCGACAATGCGGGGTGCTTCGCCGGCAAGCCTTTCCCCACCGATGGTTTCCTCATGATGCTCGGCAGCTTCCCCACATACGTTGCTGTCGAGGTGGTTCGCGAGTACCCGGAGCAGGTGCTCGTGGACGACGAAACTCCTCTCCTGGCGGCTTTGGGCGGCGTGTCACTCGCCCTCCGAGGTGTGTGGAGGTGATGATGGCTGGTACCAGCCTGCAGCTAGCAAGGCAGATGCTGGCAAGGTCGCGCTAGCCGAGGTGGAGGCGACGCCAACCGCGCTGCCTGAGAAATCAGGTCGGACGGCGAAGTTTCCGTACGAGAAACCTAGTCAGAATGAGCAGTTGGGCATGCCAAGGGAAGAAGTTCCCTTAGAAGCTATCGTTGATAGGTTAGCTCGGCCACTCGCAGTAGAGGCAAGTGTGGAGCATACGGTGGCCGGGTTAGAGGCAGAGCGCCAGAGGGTGCTGAGAGAAGCTCGGTTGCTGGCCGAGGCTAAGCAGCAGTTCGATATGGAGCAGAAGGAGTACAATGCTGCACATGGTATAGAGGATGGTTTTACTCCGGTTGTGCGGCGTAAGAAAGCTGCTCTGCTCAACCGAGGCAAGGACCTCTATGGGAGATGGCTAGGGCTGCAGTCTCGGGCTCGAGTAAGGCAACAAGTAGCAGGTCGGCTACTGGTAGGCCGGTGTATAGTTCACCAGCTAAGAACCTTAGAGCAGCCGAAGCAGTAAGGGCCGGGCTATCGGAGTTGACCGGAGATGCATGGCGTGAGCAGCAGAAGCGGCTCAATGAGTTAGTGCATGTGGCCAGCAAGCAAAATGAAGCCCTCCGCAAGGCCGGGCTTGGCGGTTCGCAGGCGGTCCATTCGATTAGGCCAGTTAGCCAGGGGTCCAAGGGGCAAGCCTCGTCTCCACACGTCGGAGGAGCCGATCGTGCCCGGAGTGTCACTTCAGGTCGGAACAAGGAGATGCAGCTGCAAGTGTACGATCCGGTGTTAGCTGGGAAGCAAAAGGTCGGCAACGCTAGCCGAGCCAATGGAGACCCCGGCCCAGGTGATGCAAGCCGAGCTAAGGCCGTTCAGCTCAGGGAAATCAGAACGGTGGGCAAGCAGCGTCGGCTGGCCGAGGTAAACCACCTCAGCCCCCGAGGCATCAGCAGCAACCCCGGCCGCAGGAGCAGTATCAGCAAGAGCCGGAGTATGTTCCGCAGCCGAAGAACGTCGGTCGAGGTGGCGACCGATATGATGATGGAAATTCAGCCATGGAGCGGGCTGGATTCTATAGAGTGGATGGTGCATTGGGAGAGCGTATCGGAGCTCGGACGTTGCCTACAGGTGATGCGCGCTACAAGCTAGATCGGATTTACATGTCCGAGAGTTGGAGGAGGAAGGCCCTCCTGGTCCGGCGTGTTTTGGACCTCGGATCATGAAGGAACCACCTCCACCAGTGTCTCAGTTTCAGTTGGGTCGGAGTACCAGGCCGTACAATGGGAGCACCAAGCCGCAAGATTGGCTAGCTGATTATGTTTCAGCAGTATACATTGCGGGGGGCAATCGCCGATGGGCGGTCCGGTATCTCCCGCACATGTTGGAAGGTCCTGCTCGGATCTGGCTGAACAATCTGCCGGAGAATAGCATCGATTGCTGGCTGGATTTAGAGGAGGCATTCAATAGCAACTTCGCCAGCACTTACAGGAGGCCAAACCGACCTCAGCTTTTGCAGGCGTGCAAGCAGGAGGACAATGAGACTGACCGAGAATTCTTGACTCGGTGGAGCAATGTTCGGAACTCCTGTGAGGGAGTTATCGAAGCACAGGCTATAGCGTGGTTTGCTGATGGATGTCGGTATGGTAGCATGTTGTGGCAGAGGCTCCAGAGAGATATGCCAAAGACTCTGGCCGAGACGATTCGGATAGCTGATTCCTATGCCCTTGGCGATCCGATGCAGCCTCTGCTGGATGGGAATGCCCGGAACAGGAGGAATCCGATGAACAACCGCAACAACGGACCGAGGTTTGATAACCGTCAAGAGTTCGGGCAGAAGAGGAGAGAACCAGATTTCCAAGTCAATGCTGTAAACCCAAGTCAGTCCGGACCTGGAGGCGCCCAGAAACCGAAGACTGAGGGTCAGGCGTGGACTCCGAACCAGAACCAGAATCAGGGAGGTGGTGCGAAGCAGTGGCAGGAGGCCGGACCACCTGTGACTTACGAGTCATTGGTGAATGGACCATGTATCTATCATGGCAGGAATGGCAGAACACCCAACCATACCACTCTGCAGTGTAGTTTTCATCACCGAACCGCTGCAGAAGGGGCGAAAGCTGGGGCAAACCGGAGTGGGCCACCGAACCAATGGCGTAGACCTCAATATCCGAACACGCAGCAGCATAAGCCGACCATAGCGGCGCAGAATCAGAGCTTAACCGGAGCAAATTCAACCCCGGTGCATGCGGCCCAAAACCAGAAGACGGTGCAGGCGAAACCGGTGAATGCAGTGAGTGCCCAGGGCAACAACAACAACGGTGGTGCCGGCCAAAGCCAAACGTGGTCCTTTGAGAATCAGAGGTATGAGAACCCCGGTAATGATTATAGGGAAGTACATCAGAGCTACGTGGTGTTTGTGACTGAGTCAACTGATAAGAAGAGTATGCTGAGGCGTGCCAAGGAGGTGAATGCAGTAACTCCGGCGGTGGTGAAATACATGAACTGGTCCGAGCAAGAGATCACTTGGAGCAGGCAAGATACACCTCGGATCATGCCGAGCCCTGGAAACTATGCACTGGTGGTGGATCCGACGTTTTGTGGGCCGACCAACAATGTGAGATTCACCCGAGTCTTGGTGGACAATGGGAGTGCCATAAATATCATGTACCGAGACACAATGGTCAAGCTGGGATACTCACCGAACCAGTTGCAGCCTAGCAGCTGTACATTTCACGGTATTGTGCCCGGGGTCTCTTGTGCACCTATGGGAAAGATTTGGGTCGACGTGGGTTTTGGTACCCGAGATAACAGCCGAGTTGAAAGTCTTGAGTTCGAGGTTGTGGACTTGCAGAGCCCTTACCATGCCTTGCTGGGAAGGCCAGCCTTGGCCAAGTTCATGATCTCCACTCATGTGGCTACCTAAAGATGAAAATGCCGGGGCCCAAGGGAATAATAACCATTTCTGGTGACTACAAGAAGGCTATGCAATGTGCCTCGGCGGGATCTAGTTTAGCCGAGTCCTTGGTGATCGCGGCGGAGAAGAAGCAACTTCAGAAGGTGGTGGCAATGGCGCAGTCTACTCAGCTCGGCATGTCCGGACTAATTACTCCGGACATGAGCGCTTCATTCGAGGTGCCCAAGGAGACCAAGAAAATCCCGCTGGACTCGGAGAACCCGGAGCGTTTCGCCATCATTGGTACTGGCATGGACGAGAAATAGGAAAGCGCGCTCTGTCACTTCCTCCGTGAGAATCGGGACATTTTTGCATGGTCGGCTAAAGACCTGCCAGGTGTTCCGAGGGAGTTGGCAGAGCACTCTTTGTTTGTTCGGCCAGAGGTGAAACCAGTGCGTCAACCGACGCGGCGGCTCTCAGATGACCGAAGAAAGGTGGTACTCGAAGAACTGGCGAAGTTACTGGCTGCAGGCTTCATCATGGAAGTGCTGCATCCGGACTGGATATCTAATCCAGTCCTCGTGGAGAAAAAGAAGGACGAACCGGCGGTAGTCAAGGTGTGGCGCATGTGCATTGACTTCACCAACCTGAACAAGGCGTGCCCGAAGGATCCCTTTCCTTTACCTCGGATTGATCAAGTGATCGATTCTACGGCTGGATGTGAGCTGTTGTCTTTTATTGATGCATATTCTGGTTTTCACCAGATCCCACTGAACACTGATGATCAAATAAAGACTGCCTTTATTACCCCGTACGGGGCGTATTGCTATCGTGTCATGTGTTTCGGTTTGAGAAATGCCGGGGCAACTTATCAAAGGTGTATGCAGAAGTGCTTACATTCTCAAATGGGCAAGAATGTGCAAGTGTATGTCGATGACATTGTTATCAAAACTAAAAAGAAGCATACTCTCATCGAAGACCTCGAAGAGACATTTGCAAATTTAAGAAAGTATCGGTTGAAACTTAACCCGGACAAGTGCACCTTTGGTGTCCCGGCTGGAAAATTGCTCGGTTTCCTCGTATCGAGCCGAGGTATAGAAGTTAACCCGGCTAAGATCCGAGCTATCGAAAGAATGAAGTTGCCGAACTGTTTAAAAGATGTGCAGAAGTTCACGGGATGCCTTGCATCTTTAAGTCGGTTTGTAAGTCGGCTAGGAGAAAAAGCCTTACCATTGTATCAACTTATGAAGAAAAGTACCAGTTTCACTTGGACCCCGCAGGCGGACGCGGCGTTCAATGAGCTGAAGAAGATGTTGTCCACTGCTCCGGTGTTGGCATCCCCTTTGCAGAATGAACCGATGTTGATATACATTGCGGCTACAAACCGGGTCGTAAGTGTTGCAGTGGTGGTGGAGCGAGACGAAGGAGGCAAATCGGTGCAGAGACCAATCTACTACCTGAGCGAGGTGATATCCACGTCGAAGCAAAACTACCCCCACTACCAGAAGATGACGTACGGAGTATACCTGGCGGTTAAGAAACTGAAGCATTACTTCCAAGAGCATCCCATGACGGTGGTATGTGATGCTCCAATCTCGGAGATCATCGGATGCAAGGACGCAACTGGGCGAGTTGCCAAATGGGCGATCGAGGTATCTCCATACACTCCGCATTATGAAAGGCGAGATGCAATCAAGTCGCAGGCGCTGCCGGACTTTTTATGCGATTGGGCCGAGATGCAATATGAGCCGCCCTTGCCGGACTATAATTATTGGAAGATGCACTTTGATGGGTCCAAGACCAAGGTCGGATTAGGTGCCGGCATAGTCCTAACCTCGCCGAAGCAAGACCAGTTGAAGTATGTGCTGCAAATCCATTTCTCGGCGTCGAACAACGTGGCGGAGTATGAGGCCCTGATCCATGGGCTCAAGGTGGCAAAGGAGATAGGTGTCCGGCGTATAGAATGCTTCGGCGATTCAGCTTTGGTGGTGCATCAATCCACCGGCACTTGGGATGCATTGGATGCGAACATGGAGTTGTATCGGTTTCATGTGCAAAAGGTGTCTGGGTTCTTCGAAGGATGTGAGTACAAGCACATACCTCGGGGGAGAATGAAGCCGCCGACGTATTGTCCAAGCTCGGTTCATCCAAAGAACCGGTGCCACCGGGGATAGCGCTGAACCATTTGAGAACTCCTTCAATCAAGCCCTCGCCTGACTCCGAGTCAATTTTCTTACCGCCAAGTTCGGAGTCTGAGCCTATTCCTATGGAGGTAGACGTCGGATGCGTTTGGCCGGACTCGGGGACTGCTTCGCAGTATCCGAGGACTGATGGAGCTTTTCCTATGGAGATAGATGATGGGAACTTCGGGTCTGACCCGGGGACTTCGCACCAACACTCGGGGACTGGCCGAGCAATGGTGGAGGAAATCATGAAGGAGATCATGGCGACCGAACCAATGGAGATAGATGAGAGGCTTTTTCCTCTGCATCCAGTGCCGGAATGGGCGGAGCAGATCATGAACTTCATAGCCGATGGAAGTTTGCCAAGTGATACAACCGAGGCAAGGAGAATCCAGAGGAGAGCTAAGGGATACACCATCATCAACAAGGAGCTATACAAGAGAAGTGTGACCGAGGTGTTGCAGAGGTGTGTCGAACCAGCTGAAGGCAAGGAGATGCTTTTAGAAATCCACCAAGGAGAATGTGGACATCATTGCAGCACAAGAGCTCTGGTGGCCAAGGTGTTCCGGCACGGGTTCTATTGGCCCACCGCCAATGCCGATGCAGAAGATATAGTTCGGAAATGTGAAGGGTGCCAAAGGTTCGCCAAGCAGCAGCACATGCCAGCTTCGGCGCTCAAGACCATTCCTATCACGTGGCCCTTTGCAGTTTGGTGTCTGGACATGGTGGGAGAATTCAAGCCAGCCCGAGGCAATATGACTCACATACTGGTGATGGTGGACAAATTCACTAAGTGGATCGAGGTGAAGCCAATCCGAAAAGTGGATGGTCATACGGCAGTGACCTTTTTGAAGGAAATAATCCTGAGATATGGATATCCTCATAGTATCATTACAGACAACGGCACGAACTTTGCTGTCGGAGAGTTTGCTCGGTTCTGCATGAGTAAGGGAATTCGACTTGATGTAGCCTCGGTGGCTCACCCACAGGCTAATGGGCAAGTAGAAAGGTCAAATGCATTGGTATTGGCCGGAATCAAAGCTCGGCTATAGAACCACTGTTGAAAACACCGGGGTGTTGGATCGATGAGATACCAGCAGTTCTGTGGGGTCTAAGGACCACACCGAACAGATCAACTGGCTATACGCCATTTTTCATGGTCTATGGGGCCGAGGCAATGCTGCCAACCGACATTGAATATGATGCGCCCAGAGTGGCAATGTACACAGAAGCCGAGGCTAAAGAAGCTCGGGAAGATGCTGTAGATCTGCTGAGGAAGCAAGAGAATTGGCCTTATCTCGGTCAGCAATATATCAGCAGGGTCTCCGACGCTATCAAAGCCGGCATGTAAAACCCCGAAAGTTTAATGAAGGAGACCTAGTGCTGAGGCTTGTTCAGCGCAGCAAAGGTCGGCACAAGTTGTCACCTCCATGGGAGGGACCATACATTGTGAGCCGAGCTTGCACAATGATTCGTACTATCTTATAGATGCACAGGAGCCAAGGGGAGATGGGCTGGATAGACCCGATGCGGAGCTTCAGCGTCCATGGAATGTAGCTCTACTCCGACCCTTCTACTGTTGAAGGAAGTAATGTATGTACCTCGGCTGATCTTTAATAAAAACTTCGGCACCTCGAGAGTGAGCTCGGGGACTGCCTCGCTCTTATGATTGCATGTTTCTTTTTGTTTGTACTCTTTCTTCGTTCGTATGCCGAACTATTTTGAACCTCGTCTCAAACTTCAAGTACTGTATGCTATGTAACTAATCTTGTGACTCGACTGACGAACGCCAGCATGGCAGTCAAGAGCAAAGACGAAAGAACATGGGAAACATGAAAATGAACTCGGGGACTCGGTCCAAAAAGACAGTTCGGCATATGTCGTTTACTAACCCCTGTTTTTACTTCTTTTTTATGTCGGATGACTTTGAAACATACCTCGGAATTTACCAAGTACTGTATGCTATGAACAACAATCTTGTGACTCGACTGTCGAACGCCAGAATGGCAGACAAGAGCAAAGAATGCCAAATATAGTAAACACGAAAGTAAACTCGAGCAATCATTCAAAAGGATTCGACATAAAGCTTAGAAAAGCATGGTTCGAATGAGCATATAGTAATAGAGGTAGCAAAGGAACTACTTAAGTTTGATTACATCTGCGTCCCGGCATACCGGGGATTTAATGAAGTTTTTTGGCCAAGCATAAGTTCAGGTCGAGGCATCAGGAATTACGTCGGCAGCAGCCGATGCAGCAGGGATTTCGTCCGGAGCCGAGGTAGCCTGGGAAGTGCTGGCAACGTCGGCAGTAACCTCGGCACAGGTTGTGGAGAAGCCTCGGTTTCTGCTTCGCGGGTTTCACCCGTCACCTTGCTCGGCCTCGACGTCGGATTCTGTTTCGTATTCCTCGTCTTCTGGCTCGTAATCCTCGGCGTCGGAGTAGGTGTCTCCTTCGCTCAAGTTCTTGTGTTGGCATATCCAGCGAAGAAGGCAGCCATCTTTTCGCGGCGCTTGATGAGAATTGGGTCCGAGGACCAGGGCGAGCCTCGGCGAAGAGTGTCCATCTTTTCGAGGTCGATCTTCTCGCACCAAGTCATGATGAATTTGAGAGCGGCATCAGCTCCAGCGCGAGCTGAAGATGAACGCCACTCTCGGAGTCTTTGTTCGGCTTCACGAAGCTTGGCGGCGAGCTCGGGCGTAGTATTGGGAGCATCGGCAAGAGGCCATAAGGCTCGGAAAGCAGACACACCTGCGTCGAGGAGTTCGGACCCAATGGTTTTCAAGGGATGGATCCGAGCTTGATGGCCACGATGTGGTCCTCAATGGTCCAGACGGGGTTCGTCTCGTTACGCCTTCCTGTGCTGAGCAGTGATATTGCGGGCCGAGATTTGGGTGTAGGTGAAGTGCTCTGCAGAAGGATAGCCTGTTAATAATGAAAGAAACAGTTCGGCAAAGAGCCAGTACTGTTGAGGACAAAGCAAGGATAAGGGGGGCAAGAAGCTTACGTCCATTTCTTGGTTGATGCGTTCCAGCGTCGGGAGGAGCTGGTCATCCGAAGTTTTCTTCGCTGCAAGGACGGCCTTGTGCTCGTCGTGGAGTTTCTTGTGGTCAAACAGGAGGGTATGGAAGATATCCGTGCGGACGTTCATAGTATTCTGCAAGGAAGAAAAACATAGCTCGGTTAGAAAGGTTATACCTCGACAAGAGTCTCGGGGACTCGGAGTCAAATCATTGGGAAAAATGTTGCCGGGGTATGCCTCGACAGGAGTCTCGGGGACTCGTACCCGAGGTGCATGATAAAGTAAGATAAAATGGTTTGGATACATCGGATGAAAATGGAAAGTTGAGATTCAAGCCAAACAATTTTAACTCCGGTGGAGCGTCAATAGTTTACCTCGAATCTCGGGGACTGGGAATGGTGGATATTAGATGAAATACTGCATGAAAGTAAGAGAATAGAACTTACGTCGATGTTTTGAGCAGCACGCAGGGCAGCAACTTGTAGGTCGTGTACGCTTCGGCCGCAGGCGCTGTTTCCCGCAGGATGCTCAGTCACCGGAGCAGCTAGGGAGGCCGAGGAGACCTCGTCTGCAGAATTCCAGTCTGCATTGTAGTGTTCCAAGGAGCCGAGGCTCTGGCCACTGTAAGTGCGCAGAGGAGGATACCCCCACGGTCCGCCCTGCTCGATGCCCCTAACCGAGGCCTCCAAGGCCAAAGTAGCCTCGGAGCTTGAAGCAGGCCGGTTATCCAATATAAGAGATGCCCTCCGAGCATATTCTTCGGCCGGAGGGGCAGTCTCATCAACGGGTGCGGCGAATGGAGGAATTCGGCGTGTCACCGGGGGAGGAGACCTCGGTGGCATCCTTGAAGGAGAAGAGATAGTCAGGGTACCAGACCCAGATGTTGGTTTGGGGGTGACCTTTGACTTCACCGTCTCTTTCTCTTTCTCCTTGCCTTTCTCCAACGGCAAGGTAGTCTGGCGAACTGGTTTTTGGGGCTGCTGCTTGGGCTGCTGTTTGGGCTGTTGCTTCTGCTGGTGCTTCTGCTGTTGCTGCTGTTGGTTGCGGGCAGTCTGGCTGCGGGGGGAGAGTCGAGGCTCCGGCAAGGCGGTAGCCGGAGTTCCGGCGCGATTGATCCCCGCATCTGTTTGAGGACGCGGAGAAGTCTGACCTCGGGTGGGGGCAGGTTTCCCCAAGGCCGGGTCAGACCTCGGTGGAGGAGATCCTGGGCGAGAGTGCGTCGGGGAGGTCGTGGCTCCAGAGGCACCAACGGGCGCAGTCATGGAGGATACCTCCTGATCCACGTCTATGGGGCACTGCCACGAAAAGAGGATGGTCAAATGTTAATACCGAGATAATATGTTTAAGCAGCAAACATGGTTGGCTGTAGAAGCAAAGCATTACCCATCCGAGGTAGGAAACTTCTTGCCCCCCCGAGCATGAGGAGGAAGTCCGGACTTCTTCAGCCGACGTCGCTTGACCGGAGCCTCGGTGGGTCCGGAGGCTCCAGCGGCGGATAGTTCGGCGGCCGGAGTTGCGGCACCAGCGCGTTTCCGGCTGGTTGCTGGAGTAAAGTTCGGAAGGTGAGGAAGGCAAGAGATAGGTACCGCGTTTATTGGTTCCATAACGAGAAACCCCTCCTCGTCATCCGAAATCTCTTGAACTGAAGCTTGTGCTTGAGGCTTACCCGCGGTGGTGACACGGGCCGAGGCAATGGGCATATAATCCTCGTTGTCAGGGTCCACGTTGGATGGTGGGTCCTCGACAGGGAGATCCTTGCCGAAGTGGTCCGCAGGATGGACTCCATCCTCGACGGTCTGGCGGGCGAACAGCTGTATGGCAGACATATGAAAAGGAGTTAGGAAGAAAATTGTCAAGATGAACGTAGGTGGCAAGACCTCGGTGGTAAAGGAGTACCGAAGAAAACGTCGGAACAGCGTACCTGTTTCGGTGGCTTGGTCCTGTAGTGGGGTTCCCTTCCCCATGTCCAAGCGTCAGAGATCTTGGACTTGGTGATAGCTCGGACTCGCCGAGCTACCGCGGCGTTGTCCAGTGCAACGTGCGTATGGCGGGTTGGGTCATAAAGACCGCTCATGTGGCATATCTTGTGAGTCCTCGCCTGGAGAGGGGAGACCCTGCGCTTCACGAATGTGCAAGCCAGATCGTCGGCCGTCAGGACTTTCCCGTCGTTCGCAGGGTCCTCCGGGTCCTGCCATTTCGCAACATACCCATGGATGGACTTGATTTCGCCGGCGTGAGGCGGAGTGTAGTCCCAGTTAAGCGGTTCTGTAGGAGGGCTGAGGTTAAACGCCGGCAGGTTGAGGAAGTCCTCTTCGCCGGAGTTCTTCACGTAAAACCACGTCCGGAGCCACTTGCGAACGGTGTCCGGAGTAGCGATACGTGGGAAGATGGAGTTTCGGCGAGGAGCTACGATGGCTGCTCCGCAGGCGGTTAGTAGCTTGGGCAGATCCTTGTTTTTTGGATCCGGGATCACTTGCCGCTTAAGTTGGAAGTAGCGAGAAAAGAGGTCTACCGTGGCTTTGAGGCCGAGGTATCCCTCAGAGAAGGAAACGATGCAGGAGAGAGTGGTGATGGCGTTGGCGGGGAGGTGATGAACCTGGAGTCCGAACTTGTCGAGGAAGCTCCGGAAGAAGTCACTAACGGGCAGTCCGAAGCCGCGCTGAAAGTGCGCGACGAAGACCACCCGTTCCCCTTGCTTGACTTGAGGCTCGAGCTCGCCCTCTGGCAGGCGACACTCTACCCCGGCGGGAATCCGCCGAGTCGCCCTGAGCCACTCGATTTCGTCCGGAGTTACATCCGAACCTTCCCAGCCGGCTCGTTCTCCGACCTCCAGTTCGAGGTCTGGAACCTCGGTTTGTTCCGAAGTCTCAGGAGGAGACATCTCGGCAGAATCAATCTGCACACAATGCACAGAAGTTTAGCAAAGGGAAAAGTAAATCTGGAATCCAAAGCTATATCTGGCTAACTCAGGAGGAGTTGGACGGCTATCTTGAGTATAGAGGCATATCTATGCTAGGCGAGCATCTATCCGAGGTATGAAACTCATTTCTACCCAAAAAAGTATGCAAGAAAGATCTACCGGAGGAGGTAAATAGAATTTTATTCAAGAACATATGAAGAACCAGAGCGCGAGGGGGAAGAAACCTAGAGCAATGCCTAGGATATCAAGAAAGGGAGACATACCGTGAAAACGAGGTGCAGAAGGGCGGCGCCGGTGACGCGGTCGCAGCGGCGACGAAGGAGCTGCTCGTCGGCAGCGGCGGGAACGCTTTTCTTCTCAACGGAAGCGGCGGCGCTAGTCACGATGGAAGCGAGACGGCGAGTGAATGAGGGAGAAGAGGGAAGCAATGCCCTGGGCCCATTTATAACCGCGGGCGGTAACTGCGCACTACCGCGCGGTTATCGGAGCGGCGAGTGGGATCGTTTATGCACAATGCCCACGTGGCACGAAGATAGCGGTGGACGAGCAGGCCACAGGATCGGTTGCAGGAGGCAAACCGTCGAGCGGCGCAGTTACTGGAGCGCGAAGCGGCGCGAGCGGGAAACCTCCGCTGACGTGGGCCGCGTGGTGGAAAGCACTCGAGTGCTTTGACTATCGTGGACCAGGAGGTGACGGATGGGACACGTGAACAGTGTTCTCTGACCGAAGTCAGTAAAGATACAGAAACCAAGGGTTGACGTCCGAGATCTCGGCGGATACTTCGGAAAAGCGTATGGCCGGAGGAACAGACCGATGGATTTCTCGGGGTATTAGTTCGGTGACCTGCAAAACATCGTAGCGCAGGTGGTTTCGGGTTGAACCTGATGCGGCCCTTCATCCGAGGCTGCAAGACCACATCAGCTTCGGGGACTACTGTCGGGGGGTTCCCCCGGGTAGGGTAATGATGAGGTAAAGACATGTAAGGTTAAGGCAGTAAGTTGTCCGAGGGAACGATTGAGCAAAGACGCAGGAGGCGTCTCCGACGTAAGGTGTACGTCCGAGGTATACTTGCCGAGGTATATCCTCCGAGGTATCAACCTCGGGGCAGTCAGCTAGCCACCGCAGGAATAAGATGTTCTCTACCGAGGTATATAATCAGAGTGCTATCCGAGGTTGGCAGCAAGGATCGAGGCATGTCAGAGAGGTCACGGGCGCCGCAGAGCTCGTAGCCCGAGGCTTCAGAGGACGGCGAGGTCCGTCCACGGGTTTCCCGGAAGCTCGGGGGCCTAGGAGCTGACTCGGCCATTTCGGGAAAGGTCTACAGGCTAGACCTCGGCAGGCTACTGAAGTATGACCAGAAGAGGAAAGCTAGGCCTGGCTGGCCTGACAGTCCGGCCGTTGAGCTGGCAGGAGGCAGAGGCTTGTCTTCTACCTTTTGGCCATGCCATTGTCAGTTGTAGGCAGGGGTAAAAATGTACTTCGGCCTGTGTATATATGCGGCATCTCTACCTCCAGAGAGGGGGAGGGACAAACCCTAGCTCATTTCCCCCTTCGTAGTTTCACCTTCTACCTCGAGCTCTACTTTGGTAGCAACATACAGCTCGAGGAGCACCTTGTATTGAGAACCACACTGATATATTGAGAGAGGCAAGGCAGGAGTAGGGGTTTTACTTCCTCACGAAGGCCCCGAACCTGGGTACATCGTGGTGTCTTTTGTGTTCTTGGCTTTCTTGGTTTCTTGTTCATGTCCTTGTGGTTTCTTGCATGTTCTTGCTTGTGCACATCTTGAGTGCATAAACCCTCCCCGGATTCCCCCAACGACCGTTCGGCCCCAACTAAGCCATACCCATGGCATCTGCCGTGATCCCACCACGACACGGCCCTTGGAGTTGCAGCGGCCCTCCACCGGGCCGTTGCGGCCTGTGTCGGCGATGTCGGGGGGCTACCCCCGGTAGGGTAAGTTGTGGTATAAAGAGCTCTAAAGACTGGACCGGTTCAAGGTCAAACCGGGTCAGCCAAGTCCCGGAGGGACCGGGGCATGGTGTAATCACAAACCGGCTTATGGCAACCGGGTCACGTAGGCCGGGTTATGTTAGCTGAGTCATCTTAACCGACATATACCAACCGGGATATGCTGACCGACATATGTATGTCGGTAACTTGTGTGTTTTCTTATGTGCAGGGAAGGTTATTCAGGAAGGGAATCCGGCATATCCATGCCGGGTTATCCTTATGTCGGACAGAAGTCAATGCTCCTGTCACCTCCCGTCTGGCACGGGAGCGCCTGACACGGAAGCGCCTGACACGGGAGCGTGCAGGAGACCGAGATGGCATGCCATCATTCCACCGCTGACTCCGGGTTATCCGGGAACAGACTGCGAGGCAGAGGCATGGGTAGGCCATGTCTTGTCTCTGCCAGAGGGTACCTTCTAGCTATACCGTAGAGCTGCAGGAGATGGGCTTGTCACGTCCTGTCTCTGACAGGAGTAACATCATGACATATCCTCGGCGTGGCTACAGTGCTCCGGGAGGGGCACTTCGGTAACTCGGTTTCAGCCTATAAGTATGTCTGCACCCCCTCCTGCGTGAGGGACGGGAACAACGACGACGGAAGACAGCCAGAGACAAGGCACTGAGATACACTTCACCCCGTAGCTTCATCTTCTACCTTGTGTTCTTCCCCATTGTTGAGATATACAGCTCAAGGAGCAGCTTGTACTCTTGGTACCGAGATATATACAGAGAGAGATAGGCAGGAGTAGGGGTGTTACCTCCTCATGAGGGCCCCGAACCTAGGTAGATCTTGGTGTGCTTCTGTGTTCTTTGTGTGTGCTTCTTAGCGCGCTAGCCCTCCCCCGGATCCACCAGTGTCCATCGGCCCCACACTTTAGCCATCCTATGGCATCTGCCGTGTTACCACCACGACAGTTGGCGCCCACCGTGGGGCTGACAGCGGCGCTGGCTGGTGTGTTCATCCGGACGGGTTTCCATCATCGCCTCGGGCGAGCGCGTGGTCAGTGGCCTTGTCCACAGACTCGGCTCGCTAAACTTCATCGACGACAACGCGGGCTGCTTTGGTAGCAGGCCAATGCCGAGAAACGGCTGCCTTGTCCTCTTCGGGACGTTCGAGGTCTACGTCGCCACCGAGTTTGTCTGCAAGTACCCCGAGCAGGTGCTTGTGGCTGAGGACCCACCTGCTGTCTGTGCGGCTCGAGGCCGGCGTATCACTCGCCCCGAGAGCTGCGCAGAGGTCATGATGACCGGCATCGCGGGTGATGCCGGTAGAGGAGAACTCGGCGAAGGAGATGTCGGCAATCCTGGCGCCAAGACCACCAGATCGGCGAAAGTGCCGCTGGAGAGGAGGGAGAACCTCCGCGACCAGGCCAGAACATCCAATGTGCCGGTCAGAACTGCTCCTCTCGATGATGTGATTGAGAAGCTTGCTGTGCCGGTAGCTACCGGTACAGATGTTGCCTTGACAGAGGCCGAGTTAGAGCTGCATCGTCAGAATCTGCTTCAGGAGGCCTCGCGGTGGCCGAGATACGGAGAGAATTCGGGATAACCCTCCGTGAGTACAACCAGCACATGGTTTAACTCCGTAGCTGCTCGCCCTAGCCGCGTAGAAGAGGTGCGTAGAAGGGGCAAAGGCCTCAATGCTGAGATTGCTAGAGATGGTAGATCTAGTTCCAGTAAGACTCCTAGTCACTTATCACTTGAGAAGCCGAAGTATAGTTCCCCTGCTAAAACTCTTAGAGCTGCCGAGGCAGCAAGAGCCGAGTTGTCTGGCTTATCCGGAGAAGCTCTCCGTAGGCAGCAGGACCGAGTTAATGAGTTGGTAGCTGTGGCTACTCGGCAGAATGAGGCCTTTCGTAAGGCTAATACAGCTGTAGGAGGGTCCCAGGTTGTTCACTCGGCTGGAGCAGCCGGGAAAAATCTAGGGCGCAAGCTTCCTCACCGCATGTCGGTGGAGATCGTGACCGGAGTGTAAACTCCGGTAGAAACAAGCAAATGCAGACATATGACCCGGTATATGCCGGAAAGCAGTTAGTCGGGCCAGGCAGTGCCGGCCGGGGTAAGAGCAATCCCGGTCCGGGCAATCCAAGTGCCGGAATAGTTAACTCGGTTGGTCGAGGTCATCCACCTCGGTATCCGAGGCAGCAGCAGTATGTTGAGCATGTTCAGCAGCCACGAGGTGTTGACCCGGCGGCTGATCATTACGATGATGGTAACTCGGCTATGGAGAAAGGCGGGTATCCGAGATATGAGGGTCCGCTGGGATCTCGGTTGGGACATCGCCAGTTGTCTCCGAGTGATGCACGTTACAAGTTGGACAGAATCTACATGTCTGAGATGTTGGAAGAGCAAGGCCCACCTGGCCCTGCCTGCTTTAGACCTCGGATCATGAGAGAGCCACCAGTGCGGCACTTTCAGTTGAACCGAGGCGCGAAGACATATGACGACAGCACTAAGCCGAGGACTGGCTGACAGATTATGTGTCGGCAGTGCATATTGCTGGAGGAAACCGCAGATGGGCGTGAGATATATCCCGCAGATGTTGGAAGGGCCAGCCCGGATCTGGCTGAACAACCTGCGAGAGGGCAGTGTTGATTGTTGGCTGGACTTTGAAGAAGCATTTGTTAGCTACTTCTCAAGCACTTACAAGAGACCGAATCGTCTCAACAGCTTGCCATGTGCAAGCAGAGGAATGATGAAACTGACCGGGACTACTTGACCCGGTGGAGTACTATTCGCAATTCCTGTGAAGGGTTGTGGAGGCGCAGGCCATATCTTGGTTTGCCCAGGGGTGCCGGCACGGCACCATGCTTTGGCAGAAGTTGCAGAGGGAAATGCCGGCCACCTTGGCCGAGACAATCCGGATTGCGGATAGCTATGCACTGGGTGATCCGATGCAACCCTTGCTGAACTCGGTGGAACCGAGTAGAAGGTACCCGGTGAATAACAGACCCGGGCCAGCCAGGCAGAACGATCGACAGGACTTTGGCAACAAGAGGAGAGAGCCGGATTACCGGTATGGCTCAAATCAAGTTGCAGCAGTAGAGCAAAGCCAGCCAGATGCCGGCGCTAGCCAGCGTCAGAGGACCAGTGGCCCTGCTTGGGGCCAAAACCAGGATGTGAAGAAACCGTGGAGTGACCCGAGGAAGCCGTTAACTTATGAGGCAATGTTGGATGGGCCATGCAGCTATCACACGCATGATCCTCGAAGGCCGGCCAATCATTCACTCGGCAGTGCAGCTGGTATCAGCGCACCTTGAAGGAAGGTGGAGGTCCGGAGGAAATCAGATGGGGCACCTCAGAGGCCTCCAATTACATATCCTCAACCGAGGCAAGCATTACCACTCACCGGAGCAAACACAATTCCCGTGAATGCACCGGCACAGAGGCCTCCAGCTCCGAAACCTGTCAATCAAGTAAATGTCGGAGGCAACAATGGCAATGCTGGTCCCAGTAGGCAAGGAGAGTATCCTCAGGGAGATTACAGAGAAGCTCATCAGATAAGCGGAGCCTGCATCGGCGTGCACTGGAGGTGAACGCAGTTATGCCGGCAGTGCCGAAGTATATGCACTGGTCCGAGCAAGAAATCAGTTGGAGCAGAAGGGATCATCCCCGAGTTATGCCAACTCCGGGAGGATATGCACTGTTGGTGGATCCAACATTCTTTGGGCCCACCCTCAATGTCCGGTTCACCCGGGTTCTCATTGATAATGGAAGTGCTATCAATATCATGTACCGAGACACCATGGTGAAGATGGGTATCTCGGTGAACATGCTGCAACCGAGTAGCACAACCTTCCATGGCATAGTGCCGGGTGTCTCATGTGCACCTATGGGTTGATGTGTTGTTCGGCACCAAGGACAACTGCCGAACTGAGAGCATCCAGTTTGAGGTAGTGGACCTCGAAAGTCCATACCATGCTTTACTCGGCAGGCCTGCGCTGTCCAAGTTCATGATATCAACCCATGTGGGTTACCTCAAGATGAAAATGCCGGTCCTAATGGCATCATCACCATCTCGGGTGATTACAAGCGTGCACTGGAGTGTGCCTCGGCTGGATCGTGCTTGGCCGAGTCATTGATCATTGCTGCAGAGAAGAAAAAGATCCATGAAGTGGTGGCACTGGCGCAGTCCGCACAACTCGGTATGCCGGGTATGAGTAACCCGGAGCAGAATGCAACTTTCGAGGTGCCAAAGGAGACCAAGAAGATCATGTTGACCCGGCGTTCCCGGATCATAACGTCATCATTGGTACCGGGTTAACGAGAAATAGGAAGGCGAGCTCAGTCACTTCCTCCGTGAGAACCGGGATATCTTTGCATGGTCCAATCAGGACCTGCCAGGTGTTCCGAGGGAGTTGGCTGAGCACTCTTTGTTCGTCAGACCGGATATGAAACCGGTGAAGCAACCGACACGGCGTCTCTCGGATGAGAGGAGAAAAGTGGTGGGTGATGAGCTGGCCAAGTTGCTTGCGGCTGGTTTCATCATGGAAGTACTGCACCCGGACTGGTTGTCTAACCCGGTCCTGGTGGAAAAGAAAAAAGATGAACCTTTGGTAGCCAAGGTGTGGCGCATGTGTATCGATTTCACGAACTTAAACAAGGCATGTCCTAAGGATCCATTCCCTGCCTCGGATTGATCAAGTGATCGATTCTACAGCCGGGTGTGAGCTGTTATCCTTTGTAGATGCGTATTCTGGTTTTCACCAGATACCTTTGAACCCTGCTGATCAATTGAAAACTGCTTTTATTACCCCTTATGGGGCTTATTGCTATCGTGTCATGACATTTGGCTTGAGAAATGCCGGTGCCACTTATCAGAGGTGTATGCAGAAGTGTTTGCATGAGCAAATAGGCAAAAATGTGCAGGTGTATGTCGACGATGTCGTCATAAAAACTAAAGATAAAGTTACTCTGATTGATGATCTCGGAGAGACATTCATAAACTTGAGAAAATACCGGATGAAACTTAACCCGGATAAATGTACATTCGGTGTGCCGGCAGGCAAACTACTCGGTTTCCTTGTGTCAAGCCGAGGTATCGAGGTAAACCCGACAAAAATCCGTGCTATTGAAAGCATGAGGTTACCGACATGTCTCAAGGACGTGCAGAAATTCACCGGATGCTTGGCATCATTAAGTCGGTTTGTTAGCAGGTTGGGAGAAAAGGCATTGCCTTTGTATCAGCTCATGAAGAAAACCACCCACTTCGTGTGGACCCCGCAAGCAGATGCGGCGTTCACCGAGTTAAAAAAGATGCTGGCAACTGCGCCGATACTGGCCTCCCCATTACCCAAAGAGCCGATGTTGCTCTATATTGCAGCCACAAACCGAGTTGTGAGTGTTGTAGTGGTGGTGGAGCGAGAAGAAGAGGGTAAAACTGTGCAGAGGCCGGTATATTATTTGAGCGAGGTAATCTCGTTATCCAAGCAGAACTATCCTCACTACCAGAAGATGACATATGGTGTCTATCTGGCTGCTAAGAAGTTGAAACATTACTTCCAAGAGCATTCAATCACTGTGGTATGTGAGGCTCCTATCTCGGAGATCATTGGATGTAAAGATGCAACTGGCCGGATAGCCAAGTGGGCCATCGAGGTGTCCCCTTACACTCCTCACTATGAAAGAAGAGATGCCATTAAGTCTCAGGCATTGCCGGATTTCTTGGTAGATTGGGCCGAGATGCAATATGAGCCACCACTGCCTGACTCCAATTACTGGAGGATGCACTTTGATGGTTCCAAGACCAAGATTGGTTTGGGGGCCGGAGTAGTTCTTACCTCGCCAAAGCGAGATCAGCTGAGATATGTACTGCAGATTCATTATGCAGCATCTAACAATGTGGCCGAGTATGAAGCACTGGTCCATGGGCTCAATGTGGCCAAGGAAATAGGAATTCGCCGAATTGAATGTTTCGGGGATTCGAATTTGGTAGTGCAGCAAGTCTCGGGAAATTGGGACGCTTTGGACGCCAATATGGCGTTATTCCGGTTTCATGTCCAGAAGATCTCGGGATTCTTTGAAGGGTGCGAGTTCAAGCATATACCTCGGGAGGAAAATGAAGCTGCCGACATATTGTCCAAGCTGGGCTCGTCCGGGATCCAATTCCACCCGGGATATCCTTGGAGCATTTGAGGAAGCCATCAATCAAACCATCTCCCGAATCCGAGTCAATCTTTATCCCGGCAAAACCGGAATCTGATGCTGTGCCCATGGACATGGATGTCGGGTGCATTTGGGAGAACCCGGGGACTGATTGGCAGAACTCGGGGACTGACCAGCATATGTCGGACGAAGCAATGTCGGTTGATGCCATGGAGGTGGATGATCCGGTTTTTCCTGTGCGTCCTGTGCCGGAGTGGGCACAACCAATAATGGCGTATATGATGGACGGGAGTTTGCCAAGTAATGAAGTTGAGGCCAGGCAAGTGCAAAGAAGATCCATGGCATACACCATCATCAACCTGGAGTTGTACAAAAGAAGTGTGACCGAGGTATTGCAGCGCTGTGTCGAGCCGCAGGAAGGTCAAGAGATGCTCCTGGAGATTCATCAGGGAGAATGTGGTCATCATGCTTCATCAAGAGCCTTGGTGGCTAAAGTATTCCGGCATGGATTTTATTGGCCCAGTGCTTTGAGTCAGGCAGAAGATATTGTGAGGAAGTGTCAAGGGTGTCAGAGATTTGCTCACAAAATCCACATGCCAGCCTCGGCACTCAAGACTATTCCCATCACTTGGCCCTTTGCTGTCTGGTGTTTGGATATGGTGGGAGAATTCAGACCAGCCCGAGGTAACATGACTCATATGCTGGTAATGGTGGACAAGTTCACCAAGTGGATCGAGGTGAAACCAATCAGAAGTGTGATGGTCACACAGCTGTGTCCTTTTTGAAGGACATCATTTTGAGATATGGCTACCCCCATAGCATTATCTCGGATAATGGCACAAACTTTGCTGTGGGAGAATTTGCTCGGTTCTGTGCGGAAAAAGAATTCGGTTGGACATAGCCTCGGTGGCACACCCGAGGCAAATGGGCAAGTGGAAAGAGCAAATGCATTGGTGTTCCGGTATCAAAGCCCGGTTGATTGAACCACTGTGCGAACTCCGGGATGCTGGATAGAGGAGATACCAGCAGTACTGTGGGGTCTTAGGACCACACCTAATCGATCAACCGGCTATACGCCGTTTTTTCTGGTCTATGGAGCAGAAGCGGTCTTGCCGACCGACATGGAGTATGACTCGCCGAGAGTGGCGCTGTACACTGAAACCGAGGCAAAAGAAGCTCGGGAGAATGGTGTTGATTTGCTCGAAGAAGCACGAGAACTGACCTTATCTCGGTCAGCTGTATATCAGCAAAATCTCCGACGCTATCATAGCCGGAAGATCAGTCCTCGGGTATTCCGAGAGGGAGATTTGGTGCTGAGCTGGTGCAACGCAGTAAAGGCCGACACAAGTTGTCACCTCCATGGGAGGGACCATTCATTGTGAGCAAGGCTCTGCACAATGATTCATACTATCTTATAGATGCGCAGGCACCGAGGAAAAATGTAGCTGACAAATCCGGAGAGGAGACCAAAAGACCCTGGAATGTAGCCCTACTTCGACCCTTTTACTCATAAGGGCGCAATGTATGTATCTCGGTTTTCCTTTGAATAAAATGCCGGCACTCCGAAAAGAAACTCGGGGACTGCCTTGTCCGTATGCATGTGTTTTGTCTCGGTTTTTATCTGTGTTGTTCATATGTCGGATGATTTTGAGACCTCGTTTCAAAGTTCAAGTAATGTATGCTATTTTGTTGTGATCTTGTGACTCGACTGACGAACGCCGAAATGGCAGTCAAGAGCAGAGGTTATGGTATATGGTAAACATGAAAGTGAACTCGGGGACTCGGTCCTAGAAAGATCCGACATATGTCGTTTACTAACCCGTTTTTTTTTTTTTGTCGGATGACTCTAAACCTTACCTCAAAATTTACAAGTATTGTATGCTATAATTTCTATCTTGTGACTCGACTGTCGAACGCCTGTATGGTAGACAAGAGCAAAGATCGACAAGTATAGTGAACAAGAAAATAAACTCGGGGACTCGGTTTAAATTGATCCGACATAAACCTCGTCTTGTTCGAGTTAAGCAAAATAAAGTAGTCTCGGAGGAACTTAAAATGTATATTACATCTGCACCCGGCATTCCGGGGATTTAACGGTTTAAATTCATCAAGTTAAGCAGCAGCTTCGGAGGAAGGAGCAGCTCCGGTTGCAGGGACAGACCCGGATGACGGAGGAACCTCGGTTGAAGGAGGAACCTCGGTTGCAGGAGTAGCAGACTCGGGGGCAGTCGGAGTGATCTTGCTGCTTGCTGAAGCGTCGGTAGCACTTGATTGGCCGAGTCAGGCGCTGGTTCAGTGGAGATCTCGGCGGCAGACTGTTTCGCAGTCTTAGCCGAGGCATCAGGAATTGACTCGGAGTTAGTAGACTCGGAATCAGACGCAACATACTCTTGCTCGGAGCCATCATCAACATTGACCTCTTCTTCTTCTTCGTCTTCATCATCAGAGTAAACCACACCAGGTTCAACAGACCGAGTGTTGGCAAACCTGGCCATGAAGGTAGCAGCTTCCCCCGCCTCGCAATCAATGCCGGGTCAGTAGCCCATGGGGAGCCATCGCGTAGAGTACGCAGGCCATCGAGGTTGATATCCTCATACCAGACATCAGAAAGAGCAAGGCTGCGTCGGCCCCGGCACGAGCAGAAGAAGACCTCCATTCCCTTAGCCGAGTCTCGGTTTGTTGCAAGCATGTGGATAACTCGGCAATAGTCTTGACACTGGGAGAGTCGGGCCACAAGACATGGTAGGCTCGGATACCGGCATTAAGAAGCTCGACGCCGATGCTCCTCAAGGGGAAATACGAGCTTGAGTGCAATCAAGTGATCGTCGATATCCCAAGCTTCGGATAGCGGAGCCCCGGATGCCTCGGCTTTCGCAGCTCGGGCCTTCTCACAGTGTTGGCTGCAGCAGCTTGGCAGTGCTCAAAGTGTTCTGAGAGCAAATAGGCTGACGCCGAATCAAATGAGATACCGACACAAAATTCCATGTCAGGAAGATATAAAGAAAAAGATATGATTCAGGAAACTTACTGTCCATTTCGGCATTGAGTTTGGTGAGCTCAGCCAGCCACTTGGCAACATTTGCCTTGAGGGCATCCACTCTTCTTCAGCTTTGGTAGCTTTAGCCTCGCATGCAGTGTGCGCTTGGATCTTCTGGTCACCAGCGCACGCTTCTCCAGAGCTGTCTTCAGTGTGTTCCTCTCCTTCTTCAGCTCGGTCTTCTCTTTTTCGACCCGGTCAAGATCCCGCTTGAGCCGAGTCACCTCGGACTGTTCTTCTTTAAGAGCACGCTTGTGCTCAGTTTCCTTCTTCTTCATTTCCTCCTGCTGGTTCTGGAAGGAGAGCTTAAGCGCCCGGTGCTCCAGGGCTAGATTCTTGAAGATCCGGCTGCGAGTGTTGGTGCAATCCTGCCAGAAGGAAAATGTTAGTGAGGGTAAAAAGAATCTCGGGGACTGGAGCCCGAGATTGAAAAGTACTGACAGAGTTAAGTCAAAAAGAGTCTCGGGGACTGTGAGCCCGAGATTAATGAAAGATCATACCGAGTCAGCTAGACATGAAACTCGGGGACTGGTTGTCCGAGTTTAATGTAAGCTCATGCCGGATAAACTCGACATGAGACTCGGGGACTGGGCATCCAGTGTTTTTTAACAAGTTAAATTTAATGATCAAGTTTTGAAGATTCGCGCCGAGTTACCTATTACTCGGACGAGTATCAGTTACTCAACCCGAATCTCGGGGACTGTGGATAGTGTGACTATTGATCATTGAAAAGTAAGTGCTAAGTTCTGAGAAATTTACCTCGACAACCCTGCTAGCCTGAAGGGCCGAGACCTGCAAAGAGTGCAGGGATTGTGCAACAAGGCCAGGGCCAACCGGGTGTGGATTTGCCGGAGTAGAGGAAACTTCGCTGGGTCCGCGGCATTCCAATCCATCACATACTGTCCAACCGAGCCGAGGCTGTTGTCACTCGGGGTGCGAAGACTCGGAAGAACATGGCTGTTGACCCGGGGGCGGGAAATCATCTCGGAGAGATTTTGGTACGCCCGGTTTGCTGTTGGAGTCACGGTAATTTGCTTGCTCTGGTCGGTTGAAGGTTGGCCAGAGGCTTGCTGACTCGGCACAGTTGGACGCGGTGGTGCCGGAGTATGGACTGGTACTGGGGGCTCCTGTGCTGCCTCTGCTGTTCTCTTGCTGCAGCTTCTGCTGCTTCTCCTGTTGTTGCTGCTGCTGCTTCTGCTGTTGCTGCTGCTGCTTCTGTTGTTGTGCTGTTGCTTCAACTGTTGCTGTTGCTTGTTGTGCTTATGCTGCACGAGGTGAGAGGCGGGGATCCGCTTAGACGAGGTCTTAGTCGGAGTCTTGACCCGCTCCGTCTCCGAGTCTTTAAGAGGCGGAGGGGAGATTGGTCTTGACCCGGAGCCGAGGTTTGCTCGAGGCCTTGGTCTCTCCCAGGTCCGAATCAAGATTCGGCGGCGGAATGTCGGCTGAGGTAGCGCGCACCGGGGAAGGGATTGCCCCTCCGGGGCTGCTAATCCCGGTGTTGGCCGCCAGGGGTGGCGATGAAGGATAGGAGACAAATAGAACTGTGGGTCTGTTTTGCGGCGATGGATCGCTGCATAAACCGAGGTAAAGTGTTAACTCGGGTGAGGTTAACTTCGGTTAAAGTAAAGAAGGAAAGAAGGAACAAGAAAAGTTATACGAAGTTATCTTACCCCTTGCTGGTTGGTAGGACCTTAGCCTTACGCTTGGAAACGACCTTCTTGGCTTTCTTAGCCGGAGGAGCCGCTGACCCGGACGCACCGGAGCGTTTCCGGGATGTGCCTTGGGCACCCGGATTGGCTGTAGCACGAGGTGCATACCATGAAATAGGAATAGCGTCAATGGGATCTAGGATTTGACAATCGTCATCTTCGTCGTCTGACAAGTCTTGAACGAAGACACGGGCGGATGGCTTACCCGAGGTAGAAGCCTTGGCACGAGGAACCGGCATATAATCCTCGTTGTCCGGATCTTCAGTCTCCTCGGGTCGCGCACGGCGATCTTTTGTCCATTTCCTGGTCTTCAGGTCCCCATCTTCGGTGGCTTGTCGAGTAAACAGCTGCAGGAGGAGCAAAGTAGATTCGGATTAGTCAGATGGTGCTTCACCGAGATAAAAGTAACCTCGGAAGGCAGAGCTATGTCAGTTCAAAGGTGACAAACTAACCGGAGGCGGAAGCCGGGATCGCTCAAACGGCTCTACGCCCCATTGCCAATCGTCCGCCATCTCGGTCTGGGCGATGGCCTTGACCCGTCTCCTAACTTGGGGTGGGTAAGATCATGAGTGCTGACCCGGGTAGGGTCCAGCAAACCACTCATGTGGCAAATCTTGTGCACACGATGCCGGAGGGGGTTGACTCGGCGCATGACGAAAGTCCTCAAGAGGTCGTCTGCACTCAACTTCTTTTCCAGCAGCCCCTCAAGGGTTTGGTGGATCAGTTGGACCTCAGGAATACTGTCCTGCGGGTCATAGTTCCAATTTAACTCGGCTGTGGGGGGAGAATGTTGAACTCCGGCAGGTTGAGAACATCCCGATCAGCTGGGCTCTTCACATAGAAAAAGGACCTTTGCCACTTCCGGCAAGATTCTAAGCCGGTAATCCGAGGAAAGATGGAGTGCTTCCTCGGAGTGATGCTAGCCGCACCGCATGCGGTCATATCCTTCACGACCTCCTCCTTATTCGGAATGGTTTGCTTCCGGAGGCGGAAGTACTTGGCCCAGGCGCAACAGTGGGCCAGAGGCCGAGATACCCCTCCATGAAGGAGGTAAAGGATGAAAGTGATGTAATGGCGTTGGCAGGGAGATGGTGAGGTTGTAAACCGAAGTTGTTGAGAAATTCCGGAAGAAGGGGCTAGCTGGGAGTCCAAATCCGCGCTGAAAGTGTGCAAGGAACACCACTCGTTCACCCGATTCTAGAATCGTTCGAGTTCTGATCCCAGAAGCCGGCATATAGCCTCGGCCGTGATACGTCGGGTCTTCAGCAACCAGTCGAGGTCATCTTGCACTACGTCGGATCCCTCCCATCCACCTCGGTTGCTAGGTGCCGCCGATGACTCGGCTGGGTCGGGAGTGCTACGACCTGACATCTCAGGATCAAAACCTGCAAAAAGTACGAACACAACCGAGATAAGTAACCCGGAGTTATGAATCTAGAATCGGAACAACTGACTCGGAAGTCGAGGCAAATGACCCGGAAGAGCCGTGCAACTGACTCAGGAATAGAGCACGGGAACCGAGTTAAGTGACTCGGAAACCGACATAAATATCTCGGCTTAGATTGTCAGTTTATCTCGGAAAGATGATGCGGGTAAAAGTTATAAACATGAGTTTGCATGAATCTGTGAGCAAGCAAGATCTACTGAGCAAGTAAAAAAGAAAGTAAAACATGAGCCTAAGGCAGAGAAGGATGAAACTATCAGGAGCAATGTCAGGATATCAGTGCGAGAAGGATCTAGAAAGGGACATGAGCAGTTTTGTCTATGAGCATGCAAAGTTAATCCTAGCAAGTCTAGCGATTGAAGAGCTAGAGCACCCTAAGGATGAACAATGAAGAACATGCTAGGAAGAACACCTGAGAGGATTCATGAAGAAGATAGAGATTGGGGATCCATACCGGAGTGCAGATCCCGCGGGAAGGAGTTTGGCGGCGGCGGCGCGGTCGATTCCGGTCTTCGACGGCCGTGAAGCGTTTCTGGCGTCGTGCGGTGGCGGAGTTCACTGCGCGGCGGCGGCGGTGTCGCAGGAAAGAGAGAAAGAAGAGGATGGATGCGAAGAAGACGAGGAGAGGTGCCCGTTCCCCTATTTATGGGCACGGGGCGCGTGCGGTTTCCATTTTTACCGCGTGCGGTTACCGTAACGGGCGCGCGGATTAACCGCGCACGATCTGCGCGGTTGCGATGTTTGCGGCCGCGCGATCCGCTGCATCGTGGGCCACAAGGTGGTAACGGCCCGCGGCGTGATCGCGTGCGGTTAACAGCGCGGGAATCGAGGAGGCACGCCACGGTCAAAGACTGTGCTTGAGGTGACCGGACGAGACACGTGTGACGTATGCGGCGTGCGGTGCGCTGCGCGTGCAGAGGCGCTGTCGGCCGTACGCGCGAATCGAGGCGAACCGAGACATGAAAATCGTGATGGGAACTCGGTGGAATTAAGAAGAACCTCGTTGTGTCGGTTAGACCAATTTGAGGAGAAAAGTCGGGCAAGGTTACTAATTTGACTCGGAGAAACTCGACCAGACCGAGACATGCTTGAGTCGGAAAGGCAGTTGGTTTGGTTTGTTTTGTTAAACCTGGTGTGGCCCTCCATCCGAGGCTGCAGGACCGCACCAGCTTCGGGGACTAATGTCGGGGAGCTACCCCCGGGTAGGGTAAGTTGTGGTATAAAGAGCTCTAAAGACTGGACCGGGTCAAGGTCAAACCGGGTCAACCAAGTCCCGGAGGGACCGGGGCATGGTGTAATCACAAACCGGCTTATGGCAACCGGGTCACGTAGGCCGGGTTATGTTAGCTGAGTCATCTTAACCGACATATACCAACCGGGATATGCTGACCGACATATGTATGTCGGTAACTTGTGTGTTTTCTTATGTGCAGGGAAGGTTATTCAGGAAGGGGAATCCGGCATATCCATGCCGGGTTATCCTTATGTCGGACAGAAGTCAATGCTCCTGTCACCTCCCGTCTGGCACGGGAGCGCCTGACACGGAAGCGCCTGACACGGGAGCGTGCAGGAGACCGAGATGGCATGCCATCATTCCACCGCTGACTCCGGGTTATCCGGGAACAGACTGCGAGGCAGAGGCATGGGCAGACCATGTCTTGTCTCTGCCAGAGGGTACCTTCTAGCTGTACCGTAGAGCTGCAGGAGATGGGCTTGTCACGTCCTGTCTCTGACAGGAGTAACATCATGACATATCCTCGGCGTGGCTACAGTGCTCCGGGAGGGGCACTTCGGTAACTCGGTTTCAGCCTATAAGTATGTCTGCACCCCCTCCTGCGTGAGGGACGGGAACAACGACGACGGAAGACAGCCAGAGACAAGGCACTGAGATACACTTCACCCCGTAGCTTCATCTTCTACCTTGTGTTCTTCCCCATTGTTGAGATATACAGCTCAAGGAGCAGCTTGTACTCTTGGTACCGAGATATATACAGAGAGAGATAGGCAGGAGTAGGGGTGTTACCTCCTCACGAGGGCCCCGAACCTGGGTAGATCTTGGTGTGCTTCTGTGTTCTTTGTGTGTGCTTCTTAGCGCGCTAGCCCTCCCCCGGATCCACCAGCGTCCATCGGCCCCACACTTTAGCCATCCTATGGCATCTGCCGTGTTACCACCACGATAGGCGAGCTCCTGCTCGTGGCGCCAGACGAAGTACTGCGTCCAGAACGCCTCGTTGTCCGGCTGCCAGCGGGGATCCGCCGCCTGCGCTGGAGTCAGGCCGGCGATCACCTCCTCGATCGCGTGCTCCCGTTCCGCCCCTTCTGGCGGCGGAGGCACGGGCACGCCGCCCGCGCTCAGATGCCACGATGCCTGGCCGCCGGACGCGCCAGGGACGCGCATGTCAGGCGGCGTGGGGTAGCCCACCTCGTACAGCATGCGCGCCTCGTCCTTGCGGAGGTGGCGGCGGCCGAAGCCGTTTGCGGCGGCGTCATCGCCTGGGAATCGCTCGGCCATCGCGAAGAGGAGAACTGGGCGAGAGAGGAGAGCTCGAGGGAGGCGAGTGCGAGAGGGAGGAAGACGGCGAGAGAATGGTGTGGCTGTGCACGGCGAGGAGAGGGGATTTTATAGCGCGTTTGGAAGGCCAGACGGAGCGGCGGAGGTGCGCCATTACTGCGCCGCGTGCCCCGCGATTGGACGACTCGACCACGGCCGCTCACTGGGCGCTGGCCACACCATTACTCCGGCATCCTTTGACCGGCGCGGGAGCCGAGAGGATGAGGACGCGGCCGCTAACGGGCGGTTCTGTTTCCGCGCCATTTCGCCTGGTCGCTGACAGCGCTGGCCCGCCTGTTTTGCGCGCCATTTCTGCCCCCCAGGCGCAAACCAATGGGCTGGGTTCCGCCTGGGTGCGCCGGCGCCAAAACGGCGCAAAGCGGCGCTATTTGGGCTCCTGGGGGGGACTACTGGTAGAAAAACGGCGCTATTTGGCCCAAAACGGCGCTATTTTGGGCCCTGGTGGGGACGGCTGGAGATGCCCTTAGTCCCACTGGTTGCTATTTGGCTCGCATCCAAAGCCCAGGTCAAAAAAAAATTGGTTATTAAACTGTGCCACCGACGTGCTATGTCTCTCTTCATTCTTCTCTCCCAATTTGTGAGATATATATGTGGTGGTGTTATCTCTCTGTGCTACTAAACCAACCTTTTATAACATGGTTTGCTCGCTACGGATGTGCGCCTTTCCATACTTTCTTTTATTTTTCTGAACTACAATAATATTTCACCTACATGTATGCTATTGATTATTTATCATGGCCATGAGCATGGAGCATGTGGTAGGGCCAATTTTATTTTCTCGTATGATGTTTTGGTGCTCATTTTTGTAAAGCTTCAATGCATGGCAGTATGATCTTATAAAAACATTGCAAGTGAATTGTATCATTCGAAGTGTGAACACTGGGCAGGCTAGTGCGCATAGAATATAAGTGGTGAAACCTAAGTACAAAGATTACCAATATTTTTTAAGGAAATGATTACACAGATTTTCAGAACGATATTGTTATCTTCATATATTTGACTGAGAACTGGTTGTCATTGAAATAGGTGTTGAAAACTAAGTACAAAGTGTACCGACTAAAAAACTCCTCTTTAGCCCCCATAATCCTTTTCCAAAAAAGGATAATCCGAAGGTTTAGATGTCACTTGTGACAACATCTTGGAACGAAACTATTTTTCAAAGCATCTCGACTAATGATAACTTTTCAATCCTGACTTGACTATTGAAAGTTCTTTATATCGGTTTTTAGGTCCACGGCAGACACGAGACATCTACACACATTTCTACATGTCGGAAGTAAGCAATCAAAACTAGTACACTTCATACTACAAGATTTTTTGATTCATTTTCTCCATCCATAGTTACATGGCACACACATATTTGAGGTTCAAGTTTGATAACTAAATTGACTAATAAATATGGATTTTGTGCTATAAAGATGTATCATTGATATGTGTTTGATTTTTTCACATAGTAAGAGTGTGGCACATTTCTCATGTATTATTAGTCAGAGTTAAATCACACAATACTGAGTATGTCATCTATAGGCATGGATGGAGTATTTATTATAGCCCGCGCGGTTGACTTCGGTACGGTCATCTTTAAGTTGATTTCCCACATCCATCTGAGCGACCAAGATCTATGATTCTTAGTTAGTCGCACATATATTGTCGGATGGCTTACAAACGATGAATTAGAGATATTTCTCAACCACACTAGAAATAACAAACCCAAATTTTGTATAATTTATTTCACGTACACTTAACACCTTGCATGCTTTCTCGAAATCCAGTCCTAATCGAAATGGCAAGCAAAGAGATTTGGACCGATCCTACGAATGAGAGGAATTAACAAAGCATTTATCAGACACCATACTTTCAATAGGCAAGGGCCAGCCCGAAGATCAACGGGATCTTTCTCCAAGCTAAGTTTCTACCCCCGAGGAGTACAGCCATAGTGTGTGCCAAATAGTAAATTTGGCTTTTTGCAGAAGCTCCCTACATTGGGGAGGTGCCAAATAGTGATGTCAAAGCCAAAAGAGAGAGATAGCTCGCTCACCTAGAACAGTTGATGCCAAACTGATTTTAATTATTAAAAAATTCCATCTTTGTCCTTCCGAACGTCCTTTTCTCTTCTATTGCTTGGGAAGATAAGATTTTTTATATTGTTTGTGTCAGACTAGGCCTACTCGTGAGCAGATTTAGCAATTTAACACCGATGCCAGAAAATCACGTGGTATATATAGCTTTTGGCAACATTATGGCTGCTCTAAGAGGCTAGTAGTTGAAACTTGCAGGTGACATGAGTTATATGCAAAGTTCGCTGTGGAAAATGATGATGGAGCTGGTTGGTGATCAGTAGTTGCGTTTCTTGAGAGAGATTTCTTTGTTTTGAGGGAAATAGGTCTCTTTATACATCAATTGTTAAGGGTACACTACAATAGCATTATCAGGATATTGTAGCCAGAGCGGAACATCGGAATCTATAGCCAATGAACTACGAGCTACTCGGCTACTTCTTCCTCGATGTCTTATCATGAACGAACATGACCACTTTGAAGTGTTCACGGCACTGGTCAATTTCGTGAAGAATAGGCACTAGCTGGCTAGCTGCTAGTCTGCTACTGCTCCCCTACCGTATGGAATTGGGGAGATGGTCTGTGCAGGAAACATGGCCAGCTACACGGGTCTGTTGGGCCGTGGGTAGTGCTGGTGAACTCATTTGTGCCGCCCCCAGCGCGGAGCCTGAGTTTATTTCTCTCCTTATCTTCCTGAGAAGGTAATTGGTATGTCTATGCACACAAGTACACGACCAGTTCCCAATGTATCTCAAGCCACGAGTTGCAATTCGGCTCCAATCCAAAGGCCAGGCCCAAACCATGCCAAATTTCAATAAAAGAGAACACATGCTGGTCAAATTGCTATTTCGATCTCTTCATTCCTCTCTTCCATTTCGCATGAAATAGGTGGTAGTATATGTTGCTCTATGCTATCTACTCCATCCACCTTTTATAACATGGTTTGGCTGCAGCCTGCTGTGTGTTGCACTCCATCAAACTTTTATAAGAGCATCTCTAGCACATCTCTTAAAAGAGTAAATCTTAAAGCTGTTATAAGCTATCCCTCAAACCCATTTTGAGGGTAGAACCAAGCGTGGTAAAACATATACCGAAAAATCGTACCGCAAAACAAAACATTTCATTTTAGTGGATCTGCTCTGACGAAAGCCGCGCGTATATTAAACTAATCATTTTCTACATAGTTCATTGTAGTGAGACAATTAATAGTATATAAACTTGACAATAATCTAGTAACACTACCACACTAGTTAATAAACGTTTTGTTAATATATCACCACTACTCAAACAATCACCCCGCGAGCGGTCATTGTGCATCCAGTTATCTTAGATCTTGTTCTTTCCAAGCGCTGACGAGTCTGCTCATCCACTCCACTGCTGTCGTAGGACATGATCTTGTGCAATTTATTAAGATCTAACCTCGTTCGTAAGTAATCCCACACATCCCCATCACCCTCAAACAGACAAACTAACATCACATTTTTCCTACTCCCTACAACATTTGCAAGAATATTATTTTAGATATTGTTTTGGTCACACTTTAGTAAATATCTTAGTTGGATGTGTGTAAATCATATGCATAGATTTTGATCTCACAAAAGAACTACCACAACTGATGATTTGAAGTGCAACACTATGTATAATATCAAATGTACAAAATATATTATAAATGTACATCGTCTTCCACATGTAGAAAGGGCTCTTGAAGATAACGAAACTACCCGTGGGCCATGGGTGAGTCAGGAGTCTGGCCTGAAATGAAAACTACTCATGTGGCAGCGAATGCATTTTCCTAAGAAATACATTTGTCTACACAAATACCAAAGTCCTACTCAAATAAAGAAGACGGTTGAAAAGTTGCGACTAAACGCGTGGTACTAGGCTGTCTCCGCGGAATGATTTTCGTGGCTACAAAATTGGCCTTTTGCAACCATTTATTCGGGCAATTGCCACTCGTTTTTCCGTTGCGGCACTCACCTAATGCAACCTATGTTTTTCGTGGGTATAACTCTAGTGCAACAAATACCGAACCGTGGCGAGTGACCACTGTGGCAACGGCGCGTGTTCCGTTGCGCCTGCTCTTTCGTTGGAATAGTCCAGTTTATTTGCCACGTCCAATTTTGTGGCAAGAAACTATGTCAACAAACCTTATACGCGTGGAAAAAACGATTTGCCACAAACAATTCAATCGTGGTAACACGAGTTCTCTGGTTATCGCCACGTCCAAAAAATTTGAAGCGACAAACTACTGCAACAATGAAAAATTTCCGTGGCGATACTCTATTTCAACACAAATTATTTTGGTGGCGCCAAATAGTAGTCGCTACGTGCAAACTTTTCGTGGCGATGCTTTATTCCAACAAATATTATTTCGGTGGCGACAAGTAGTAATCGCAACGGCCTAAATATTAGTAGTGAGAAACTAGTGCGACAATTAAAATTTTCGTGGCGATTCTCTATTTCAACAAAATTTGGTTTGGTGGCGCGAAATAGCTAAAGCAACGGCCAAAATGTTTGTGGAGAAAAAGTACTGCGACGATCTCCACTGTTGGTGGCGAAAGTCTATTTCAACAAAACTTTTGTTGGTGGCGCCAAGCAGTTATCACAACATGTGAACAAAACAGGTAGTCGTGGCGACTGAGGCTTGACGCAACACTACATTTACCGTGGTAATTACCTATTGCCACGTTAAAGAAAAAAAAAGAAAAAAAAACGGGAAACAAAAATACGGGCATTGAATTAAAATATTCAAAACCGTACGTACAATATGTATATTCATACAAATCATAATTCTCATAGCTATTTATAATTCATACAAATCATAATTCTCATACAATATGGATCAAATGAAACTCAAAAATATCGTAGGTATCCTAATGTACTTGATGTAGAATCCAGTGCAGCTATTTTTTTCCATTATCATTTCCAATTCCATCCTGCAATCAAGAATAAAAAAAAGTTTAGTTCATGTCCATTTCCATCCTAGCTAGCACATATCTGTTGTTTGATTAAGTTGTGAGTCAACACAGCAACAATACATGGTGAAACATAAGAAGCAGGTGCAGCAAGGCTATAGTGTGGGTGAAGAAAAAACAGTAGTTGTAAGTCAACGAAGAAACAACACATAGTGAAACATAAGAAGCAGGTGCAGCAAGGCTATAGTGTGGGTGAAGCAAAAACAGTACGTACTAGTACCGATTTGTACAAGTTTGTGACTTACCATTGCTTTATACATTCGAGAACCCTGTACCGTGGTGTGCGGAGGAAATATTTTCTTAGCAGGGCTCTGTGAAAGTGGTGTTTGCAGGTTTGGACTAATACTTTCTTTCTGGTTTGACTTCTTAAACATCTGCAAAAACGAAGTGCACTGTTAGCAATGCAAGTAAACAACTGAATCTTACGAGTTTGCAAGCGTATGACTATCATCACCTGAAGTGTTTGCAACTTCTGTTTTTCCATCTGTTGGGAGAACTCTTGAAACTTTGACTGAAACTGTGAGTTAAACTGTGCCATCAAGTTTGCCTCAAATTCCTGTCTTGAGGTTCTCTCCAATTCCATCATTCTTTCCCTTTCAGCACGCTCTTCCTGTAACCTCTCCTCAAGGTTTTCCCTCTCAGCACGCTCTAAATTAATCCTCTCGTCCATGCTAGCACGTTCAGCTTGTAACTTCTGTTGTAATTCAGTGACCTGCTGGCTGAGCTCAGAGTTTACTTTTTGGGTCTCTACCGTAGCACGAGCTTGCTCTTCAACCTGGAACTTAATCCTTTCAGAACTAGTTGGCAGTTTGGCCATGTATCCGAACCCACGAGGCTGCGCTGACTTGCAAGCTACGATTTCTTTATACGCAGTCTGGAAAATATTGATTCTTTGTTCAACTGAAACTGGAACATCAGATTCCTTTACTCTGTTTTCAATGTCTTCACATGCTTTGTCCTAATTACGAAAAAAACACTCCCATCAGATGAAGAAACATCCACGATGAACAACAGTAAATATGTTTTGAGAATAGCTTCTAAGTCAGTATACTCACGTAAACTTTCTTGGACTCTTCGGTAGTCCATGTTCCATTGTTGGCGTGGGTGATTTCCAGAGAGCAATACAGTCTGGCTCTTCTCCAGTTTCCGAATTTCTCTGCAAGTAGTGCAACAATTAGATGCTACAAACATTAAAGCACAGTGAGCAGCGAAGCATGCATAGTGAGTAGGCACATACATTCTCAAAACTATGTTGAGAGTACGATTTTGATCCAGCTCTGTGTTTTATCTTGAGTTTCTTACGGTTATCCGAGTTCTTTTGGCTGAGTTGCTACACATTCAGTGATAAAAAAAATGAGTCAGACAAGCCATTTCATGATAGTACAAAATTCACAAACTGTGAGCATAGAAATAACCTGGAATTTCTGATCAGTGCCAAAGTACTCAATCAGCCATTTCCACTCTTCCGGTTGTAAATCTTCCGGTATATTTGACATTCTAGCATCATCTGTTTTGTATGCCTTGTAAGTGCAGCTTAGAGATGCTCGCCAGCCTCTGTATCGCTCTTTCGCAATTTTTAGAATTTTTTCTGCTGTTTGTGGTGTATCTTCCAAATCATATCTGTCCTGTAATGCGTACAACAAACGGATAGACTTTAGTAGTTCATTATGGACGAAAAAATAAGACAACACATGTGAGAAAGGTTGTACTCACCAACATATCATCAACTATGAGTCGATGGATGTCAGGGTGAATGTCTGACCACCTCCTCACTCCAATAATTGGTAACCTTCTTTTCATTAAGATAACCACGTCATCCTTGAATGAACGGTAGTTCATTCCTACTGCACCACCCAATTTATCAGAGAATGCAATATTTAGCTTTCCAGATCCATTGGCATGACGCTTCTTAGATGCTTTTATTCCTTTTACTACACCTCGCCCTTTCTTCTTGGGTCCGTCAGCGCCTACAGCCCAAAACATACACAAAGAAACAATTTACTGTGTAGTAGATTGTAAGAAATGAGGACATAAATGTAAAAAAAAAGCTAGTACCGTCCTCTAGCTGCGGGCGGTAGCGGCGAGCATGGGAAGGCCATTCAGTAAGGGCACACATGTCAGTTTCAGACACTACAGTGTTAGATTGGTCTACAGTTCCTGTATCAGGGTTAACATTTGTACTGAATCAGCAATCAAGGTTTTTCTGCATTATATAGCAAATGTTAGAGAAAGCTTAAATGTCAAAAATAAATTACCAGATCTACGTTTTCCATGTTTTCTTTTGTAAGCTTGTAAAATTTCAACCCTTGTCCTTGTAACAGATCCTTTTTTTACTGAACATGTAAACAATAAATGGACAAAGCATTAGCAATGTGCACAATTCAGAAACCTGATTAAGAATTAATGTACTTGTGTACCATTGGTAAGGGAGAAATCTGTATCTTCTGTTTCGTTTGAATCTTGATCCTCAGCTGTTGCATCCCTAACTGCATGTTTATCCAAATTATTGATTAGTTAAAGCATGCATTAAAATGTGACCGGGAAAATATGTATTAAAGTCTGTATTGTAGGTGTTGTGCGTTCGAGATTTGGGATGAAAGGATAACCTGAGACAGTGTATCGCTTGTTTCTGGTGGATCCACTTTCATCATCAAGATGAGACCCTTGTGTTGCAATATCAACGCTGGGCTTCTCCCTAAACACACACAGGTTGATCGTCTTCTCATTATTGTGCAGGGATACCAATTTCTCCACTTCAGATCCATGCTCGATGGGAACAAGTTTTCCTCTGCCATCGGCAGTTTTTACCCTGCAGTAGAGGTAATGACGCCCGGCACAGAAGCCAACACTTTCAATCAAACTGATCAATTCCATATAGCAGATGTCAGTCCTCTCGATTGTTGCTTCCAGAACTTTCTGTTTTTTATCCTCATCTTCGTAGTACAGGTTAAGTGACCAAATGTCCTCGCGCGTCTACAGTTAGATAGAAGTAAAAAATGAGCACCAAAATAATCAGTCAATTCGCAGATCTGAAATAAAAGAATAGTTACATGGCTATGTAAATTTTATGAATAGTTTGTAAAATGAAGTATGCATTTATCATTAATTCTCAGTTCGATACACGATAAGAAAAACATGTTCGCAAATGATCAACAGAGGAACAACATGCTGAAAATTGACAGAGGCATTTTTCTCATGGATAACGAGTCTCCCATCGTCAGTACGATGGTGCACAGCACGGCAAACTCAAAGCACACATGAACTCCAGATAGACCTATGATCGACCAGGTGACGTTCATACACAGATTTACGCTTGGAGCAGAGGAAGATCAGAGAAGAACAAAAAGAAGAACATATCAGAAAAACCAATTTAGAGAACAGATAAGAAAAGGCGAGATCACTGACACGGGCGGGTAGCCGACCAAGGAGAACTACCCCACGCCGCTACGATCTTGCCAAACCGCGCAATTGCCAGATAGTGCGGACGCGGGAGGCGCGTCATGGAGACCGCGCTTTCCTCAGCATTTTCGCCGGCGCGGGCGAAGCAGCGGCGGCGGCGCCTAACGTGGCAAGGATCGCCGCCGGCAGCATGTAATTCTAGGGTAGGATAAACGCTGCACATCTTTGCGGACGAGAAGCAGATGACGAAGGAATAACCTGAGAGAATTGGCGTTCCGTTGACTCCGGTGACGACGTCGTCATGTCGCCGTGAGGACGATGAGGGAGCTCAGATCCGATGGCGAACAAACTCGCCGCGGTGATTGCGTTTAGGTTGGGGGTCGTGGGTAGTTATGAAGAGAGTTTAGCGGGAAGGTTAAAAGGATGCTTTTCGGTTTTGGTGGGAACAAAAAATTTCGCAGAGACTCTACGTACGGGCCTTTTAGCGGGAGGTTTTTGAATTTTTGGCCAAAACTACATTGGTGGGAACGTAATTATTTGTTGACTGGTTTTTTTAATTAAGAAAAAATAAATAAGTTTGGAAATTAATATTTGGAAGCAATATTTGAAAGTAATATTACTGTAATTTTTGTGTTTGATGATTAGGATGGAAGGAACAAATGGAGGCAGTGGAAGATGCAAGAATGACTGACATGAAATTGAACCACTACTTATGAATTGTAGACATGAGATAGGTAACTTAATTTGTTTCTGAATGAGATTGTTAAACAGTACTGAAACCATGGTTTTATACCTTGTTGCACCCTATGCACTCACTTAGTGTTGTGTGGCTTGATCATGGGCCGCTCGTCGACGACCGTGGCCTATTAGGGAGCAATGTGAGGCTACAAACTTTTTTGTGAGTGTGCAGCTAATGTAAGTGTGCCCAAATGTGATACCATAGTCAGATAATTTTCCGAAAGGCCTAGAACCTTCAAAGTAGGGGTGAAAACATGTGGAAGTCTCACATGAGTCATGTAATGCCCCTGAACAATTATGTCATGCATCTAATTAGCTGTTATTAATGTCTGCAAACGTCAAATTGCCACTGAAAAAATAGAGAAGACCAATAATCTTCATTGTAGATGCAGACATCACAGGGTTTTGGTGATCAATGCACTGAAGCACATCAATGCAAAGGGTTTTGGTGATCAATGTACTCAAGCACATCACTGTTGCCCCTACGATAATTACAGTCATCCATGTGTTCATGATCTGATGCGAATGTCTTGGTTGGCAGACTACTACAACCAGGGCGACACCGCCTGCATCACAATCTTCACGTCCAAGTGGCGGTTACGGGTGCTCCTAAGTGTAATGAGAAGAGCTTGCATTTCCTTTAAATGCTTGCCTTCAAGGAACTGCCGCCATGCATTCCTGACAAACATAATGCGGCCGTCACTGTCCGTGTTGTATGGAACGGTGGTGAACGCCCCTGACGCTCCGAGGCGTAGCCCAGCATGGCCTGAAGACGGAATGCCAGCGCTGTCCGCTACGGACTGAGGTAGTTTCTGGATTTTAAACGTGTGGATGAAAGACAAAAAGAAGTAGGTCATACAAAGGCACACGTTGTAAGCACAAATTGTGTAGAAAAACAAAAATAGCATTAGAACCATACGTACCATCTCATATCTGGCCAAATTTGTCCTCGTCAAACGAGTCACATATGGCACTCCAATGTACTCATCTTTTGGGGGTAGAAGCTCACGGATGTGGTCCTTCTCATCGTCATCAAGATCAGCTCTCTGGGAGACGATGATGGAAGAGTCAAATGGGTCATCCTCATCCATGGACTCCTCATCCGTGTACTCCTCGTGCGTGGACTCCTCATCCGTGGACTCCTCATCTGTCCTGGTATCTGGGCCAGTTTCATTGCTTGTACTGGCGTCGTGGTCGTACGAGTAGTGCCTGCGGCACATGTGCAGCCCGAACACCTTGACGGTGAGCAAGGCGTCGCCGTCGAAACTGAAGAGGAGGAAACTGCCGCGCTCCAGAGAGTAACATTGGGCGAACTGCTCCCAGCCGCGCCCGAGGTAAATGAGGCCAGCTGCATCGAACAGCACATCCATGTCCCACGGGCTGCTACTCGGATCGTCTGCCTCAAGCAGCTTCAGTACACGCGGTACACGGCCCTTCAGCAACTCCGCAAACTTCTTAGGCAGCATCTGCAGCAATATAAAAGTTAAATACTTACAAAAAGGTTACTGTTTGATGATGAAACATTAATATAAAAATGTAAACAAGTAGTACCCAGTAATCAGTTCTACTTGATCAAAGTTGAGCAATCAGGTTGTTTAGCACATTATTTGAAAAGATGAACATTCAGTGGGAGCTCAAATTTGCCATATCCAGTGAACATATGCACCAAGAGCACTTGAGGTACTACAACCCATCTACTAGACCTTTGATTCACAAATTTAACTAGCTGCAGGGTCATAGCTCACACACTCTGCCGGAGTTAATAACTGAAGTGATGGAGGACTAAATAACTGAAGTGGTGGTGTGGGTCGATGAAGCGTACCAGTTTGTCCGATGGAGCGTCTTCTAGGGCCCTGTAGAACTCAAAGTCTGACAACTCCATCTTAACAGATCCCTCTGTTCATCATATAAAAAAATGCAGCTAAATTTCCGGTAACATACTGTAGAATTGACATTTTGGTTATAGAGTGCACGTACTGTAGGTCGCGTCGTATTGCATGCGGCACATGCTCAGGTCGAACATCTTGACTGTGATAACATCGCGGCCGTCGTAACTGCAGAACAGAATATACATTTGCTGCAGGCCGTACGTCCGGGCGAAACACTCCCAGCCGCACTTGAGGAACATGCGGCCAGTGCTGTCGAACCACACTTCCATGTCCCAGGTGGTGCTACGCCGATTGCCAACCTCACGCAGCTTCAGTTCACGGGGTTTACGGTCCTCCAGCAAGTCCGCGAACTTCCTAGGCAGCGACTGCAGCAAAGGATAGAGCAGGCCATGAACATCATTACACCTAATCTGACAAAAAATGACACCTAAACTGAGTACCATACCAATTTGTCCGATGAAGCATCGTTTATTACAGCGAAGAACTCGCAGTCCATCGTATGCAAGGCCGCCTGTTGATCGTACAAAAAAGTCTGACTTCAGTTACATCTAGCAGACACGCCAAAACAGCATGGTTCCGAAACATGACTAAATGCATTCTAGCACCAGCAAGGTTCACTAGAAATTTAGGACTAAATGCAGTCTAGCAGCAGCAAGGTTCAGAGACATTCATATAAGTGCAATTTAAATTTGACATGCATACAAGAATTTCATGGAAGTACGGAACTGCAATTAACAAGAGAGAAAATCATTTGTCAAGGTTCAGAGCGATCTAAATTAGTCATTCTAGTGCCATTTGTATCTATACATAGCACAATCGTACCGTCGTTCACACCATATACTTCCTAAGGAAGCGAGTTCTGGTGTGGCAGGGGATGATGTGAAGAACAGCATAATTCACAGTAGAAAATATACTTGTATGACACAGAAATGGGTTGCAGACAATCAATTGTACTGCTGAAGAGTGAAAAGGGAAATTACTAAAAATAGCTACTGGTCCTAAAAAGGGCTCACATAAATTGTACTGCTGAAGAGTAAAAAGGGAAATTACTAAAAATAGCTACTGGTCCTAAAAAGGGCAGTGTGAGTACCAGAGCTCTTAGTTTCAACATCACAAAGTACCTACCTAGAAAAAGACACACACAACACCAGCTACCAACATCAATTGGGCACCTGGAACTATCAAAATTACATGAAGGTACAGTCCAACATCCCAATCAGGGGCGAAGGCAGAAACACTAAATTATCAGAGTTAGGGGGGGGGGGCGGTTTAAGCAAAAAATTCTAGAGAAATTACTGTTCCCCTGTCTCCGCCACTGATCTCAATCAGATGCATGTAAGTACAATCTCAATCAGTAATAAACGTGTAACACACCAATCAATCATGAATGACATCGAACATAAATACGTGCTACCATCTATATCTAGCACCAGATCGCACAACTCTTTTCTGTCAAGACAAGTAGGACACTTGGAAACGAAAAGAAAATTCGTGTTTGAACTCAAATCGTTCTGCAATCGCATCCAGAAGAGAAGAAGTGGTAACCTAAGTGCCGCCCGCGATAGATCTTTGGTGAATCGCCGCGACGTGGGTCAATCTACAGCGCGATGACGACACGGGCGACGACGGCGGTGGAGAGAATGCGGCGGCACAGAGAGGGATGGTGAGCGAGGGGCGGCGAGGTCGAGAGATGGATGGCGGTGGCGGCGGCGGTGGTCTCCCTCCTCTGCCGAAAGAGGGTTTTCTCGGAGTAAATTTTGGTGGGTAAATTTTGGTTTTCTCCCTCCTCCCCTGATTTCTCCCCTGCTTTCTCCACTGCCCTCTGTTACGATTTTTTCAATCGGGTTTAAAAACAATCAAATCTTTTACTGCTATTAAAATATGAAAATCTGTTGTTATGTATGATAGTACAACTTCCATATTTGTGTGTTCAAATCAGTGATAAAACCAGGTTTGACACAACTGGCGATGTCACTCGTCCGGGCACGCTATTACCGATCTAGGTCATCTGGGTCAAGAAGTGGCGATGTCACTCGTCCGGGCACGCTATTACTGATCTAGGTCATCTGGGTCCACAACTGGCGATGTCATTGGTCCGGGCATGCTATTACCGATCTAGGTCATCTGGGTCAAAAAGTGGCGAGGTCATTCGTCCGACCACGCTATTACCGATCTAGGTCATCTGGGTCCACAACTGGCGATGTCATTCGTCCGGGCACGCTATTACCGATCTAGGTCCTTTGGGTCCACAACTGGCGATGTCATTCGTCCGACCACGCTATTACCGATCTAGGTCATCTGGGTCCACAACTAGCGATGTCATTCGTCCGGGCACGCTATTACCGATCTAGGTCATTTGGGTCAAGAAGTGGCGATGTCACTCGTACGGGCACGCTATTACCGATCTAGGTCATCTGGGTCAAGAAGTAGTGCCTGCGGCACATGTGCAGCCCGAACACCTTGACGGTGAGCAAGGCGTCGCCGTCGAAACTGAAGAGGAGGAAACTGCCGCGCTCCAGAGAGTAACATTGGGCGAACTGCTCCCAGCCGCGCCCGAGGTAAATGAGGCCAGCTGCATCGAACAGGACATCCATGTCCCACGGGCTGCTACTCGGATCGTCCGCCTCAAGCAGCTTCAGTACACGCGGTACACGGCCCTTCAGCAACTCCGCAAACTTCTTAGGCATCATCTACAAAGTTAATTTTCTTGACAACCAGGCTTATCCATCCCACAGTGAAACCCACTTTGACAAGCATAGTCGAACCAGCAGCTTAAAACACATGTCACATCATCACTACATAATTACAATACTTAGGCATCATAGCCAACCACTCAGCTCACTTTCACAAAATACACATAAGATCATCAGGCATCACAGCCTTAACCACACAGTTCTGAAGACTACATATTAACTTAATACTAAACCACAGAGTTCACAACCTAGACATATACGTCATATAAACTAGGTACTGACATTCCAGCATCAGTCACATCTTCAGTCAACAGGAAGTTTCTCAATGTGCAGCCTCAGCCCACCATAGCAAGCTTGTGTGAAGTTGAAGAGGACGACATGACCTTCCTGCAGCTTGAACTCCTTAGCAGCTTTCTTCCACTCACCAGTCATTATGGCATTTTTTGTGAACTTGGCCATCTTCATCTTAATGCTGAACGCCCTGGTATTGGTATCAAGGATGGTACACAGAGTTTGAACTGTTGGCAGATGACTCTGCAGGTACTCCTTACTGAACTTAGCTCCAAAGACCTATTATGTATGAACAGTTAGCACATCACATCAAGAACAGCAGTAACATTCACAAATTCAGATAGGCCAGTAGTAATGTCTTACCATCTTGCATTTGTAGTCAATGACATTGGAACTGGTGAGCTTGTGGACATAGAACTTGATATCTCTGTGGCCACACCTCTCACAGTACTCATCAAGAAAGTCAAGCTGCTGTTTTGTGAGGTACATGTCGTTTCCAAACATGCAAAGCTTGTCAAAGTTCCTGTCAGGAGTGTATAATTCTTCTTTGGGTCCTACAAATAAAGGAAGATAGAACTACATAAGAATACAAGCTAACACGGCAACTATAAGAATACAATCTAGCACAACAACTACAAGAACAAAGGAATGTAGGCAATATCATTGTAATGGACATGCAAAACCTCATAAAAGTGCTAGCAAATATAAACAGAAAGAACAGGAATGCATTCTTTTACCTCTGAACACTAGTGCCTCAGATCCATCAGCGTTGTTCTGTGGAGGAACCTCATCAGCCTCAGGAACCTCATCATCAGTTGATTCAGCAAAGTCCTTTATCAGCAAATCAGTGAAATAAGCAAGCATATCTGGGCATAGATCAGGATTTGCCCTCAACGCTTCAATCTTTTCTTCAAGTAACTTGGACTTTGGAGGGGTCTTCTTGCAAGCACTGCTACTAGGGATGTCAACAGCTTTCTCAGAAGGCCCTACCAAATGCAACAAACATGTTAATTTTTTTGGGGCAATTAATACAAGTGCATCAATTTAGTACAATTGCATTAGTTTTTCTTGCCAAACCTTCAGAAAACTTGGCCTTCTTCTTGAAGATTGTAGCAGGATTTTTGTTCTTGAACAGCTCGGCTGTCTCCTTCACATTCCTCGCACGCTCATCTTCGCTGTCACTATCATGGACCAGAACGACGTACTTCGGGTCGCTGCTCCCCATTCTACATCAAGGTAAACATAGATATCAAAATGCAGTTACTACAACAGATGGGGAACCACTAGTGCAGTTACTAAATAAACTACTGAATCTACTGAAATCACTAGCAAATTTTTTCTCTAAATTTGAAGTCTGAATTTGGCAGATATCTTATATTATCTATGAATACATTAGCAAGTGGATTCAGTTACTAGAACAGATGGGGAATCAGTAGTGCAGTTACTAGTGCAGTTACTATAACAGATGGGAATCTGAGCGTAGGGATTTAGGGTTACAATAACAGACTGAATCAAATTTGCGCTAGGGTTAGTAGTAATCCAAATGCATTACTGAATCCCTATTCTTCTACTGAATCACTACTGCAACAACTAAATTTTCACTACTTTAACAAGAACAGTACGAGCCACTCTGAATCTACTGAATCCCCCATCATCTACTCCGAATCTAAAAAAACTAGATGCATCTAGTTTGAATGTAAGAATATACATAGCATGCAGTATCATCTACCCCGACCATCTCTCTGGATCTGCAATTCTTGAGCAGAAATCAAATACCCGAGGCGCTGGCTTACCCGAGGCGAAGTTGTCCACTGACGAACTACTACGGAGAAGATGGTCGCCGGCGGCTTGCCGGTGGCTAGCCGGTGGCTCGCAGATGCGGCGGAGTAGATGGAGCAGAGCAGAGGAGAGGAGAGGAAGAGGCGGAGCAGAATGAAATGGAAGAGGCGGAGTTGCCTGTACGGCGGAGTTCAAGTAATTTAGGGGCACTATGAAGTGCCCCTAAAACTGTACTGTGATGTAGTGTCTTTGGTGAATCGCCGCGACGTGGGTCAATCTACAGCGCGATGATGACACGGGCGACGACGGCGGTCGAGAGAATGCGGCGGCACAGAGAGGGATGGTGAGCGAGGGGCGGCGAGGTCGAGAGATGGATGGCGGCGGCGGCGGCGGTGGTATCCCTCCTCTGCCGAAAGAGGGTTTTCTCGGAGTAAATTTTGGTGGGTAAATTTTGGTTTTCTCCCTCCTCCCCTGCTTTCTCCACTGCCCTCTGTTACGATTTTTTCAATCGGGTTTAAAAACAATCAAATCTTGTACTGCTATTAAAATATGAAAATCTGTTGTTATGTATGATAGTACAACTTCCATATTCGTGTGTTCAAATCAGTGATAAAACCAGGTTTGACACAACTGGCGATGTCACTCGTCCGGGCACGCTATTACCGATCTAGGTCATCTGATTCAAGAAGTGGCGATGTCACTCGTTCGGGCACGCTATTACCGATCTAGGTCATCTGGGTCCACAACTGGCGATGTCATTGGTCCGGGCACGCTATTACTGATCTAGGTCATCTGGGTCAAAAAGTGGCGAGGTCATTCGTCCGACCACGCTATTACCGATCTAGGTCATCTGGGTCCACAACTGGCGATGTCATTCGTCCGGGCACGCTATTACCGATCTAGGTCATTTGGGTCCACAACTGGCGATGTCATTCGTCCGACCACGCTATTACCGATCTAGGTCATCTGGGTCCACAACTGGCGATGTCATTCGTTCGGGCACGCTATTACCGATCTAGGTCATTTGGGTTAAGAAGTGGCGATGTCACTCGTACGGGCACGCTATTACCGATATAGGTCATTTGGGTCCACAACTGGCGATGTCATTGGTCCGGGCACGCTATTATCAATCTAGGTCATCTGGGTCAAAAAGTGGCGAGGTCATTCGTCCGACCACGCTATTACCGATCTAGGTCATCTGGGTCCACAACTGGCGATATCATTCGTCCGGACACGCTATTACCGATCTAGGTCATCTGGGTCCACAACTGGCGATGTCATTTGTCCGGGCACGCTATTATCGATCTAGGTCATCTGGGTCAAGAAGTGGCGATGTCATTCGTCCGGGCACGCTATTACCGATCTAGGTCATCTGGGTTATAACTAAAATATGTCCTGCCATGTGTCAAATATGTGTTCCTGCTCAGTATGACTAACTATGCCATGGATATGGTCTTCTTCTCACACATTTTTCGTTGAAGCTCATGGATCTTCATGCTTCATATAGATTGGCATTTTTTTCTGAATTTATGTGGTGCTTACTGAATGTTATAGATGATCTAAAACTAACAAACATGAACTCCTTGTACCTACATGTAATTTTGTTGTTTTTTGCGTGCATATGTGGTACTTAAATGAAGTGCTAACAAGTTTGTTCCATTCCAAGTAGCCATCCACATGCAGCAAAAAAGTATATTTCCCTATTTAGAAAATTTCCACATGCAGGATATTTTCAGATTTTTCTGACAAGTATAGGTGTTGCTATCATTTTCTTGGAAGAAAAAGGCCAGAAAATGAAAGACGTACGTGGACAATGTTGGTAATGAATTATTGTGTTCGTGCCGGGTCCAATGGTGACGAGAGAGGTGGCGGCGGTGAATGACGTAAGTGGTGAGACGTGGCGGCTGCTTGAGGAGGGGTCGGGCTTGGTTTTGGTGCAGTCAATTACACGGTAGGTCGAGAGGAGAGAGGCACGGCGCGGCGGTTCTGGGGTTTTGACGTGACAATACATAACCGAGTAGTCCCACCTGTCAGTTGGATAGACGATTATACTAACTGTGTTTGGGCCCGTATGTCAGTCGGTGGGTTAGTTTATTGCGTACAAACAACCGCACGCAGTTACGATTTCACACCCGTCCCATTTCGTCTCATCTTCCTCCTCTGTTTTCCCCTCTGTTTTTCCCCTCTGTTTTCACCACTTGCTTCGTCTCGTCTTCTCCGCTTCCACTTCAATCTGTGCTTCTTCTCCCCCGCGGCGTTGCCATGGACACCGTCGAGTACTTCTCCGAGACGTACGACGTCACCGTCCACGGCAACCAGAAGATCCAGGCGGTCTACACCAACGATCCAGCGGAACTAGAGCGGGTGCTCGACATGTACCAGAAGTGTTTCGCGGCTGGACATGGTGTACACCTCGGACCGCGCCCTGAAAGACAAGAGGATGGCCGTCATTCAACTCGCCATGCGCCGCCATGTACTCGTCTTCCAGTACGCCAGGTATGAACAAACGTGGCCACGCATGTTGCTATATTGAGGGTTTTTTGCTTCACCCCTTCTGCCAGGGTACTAGTGCTACTATTAGTACTAGATGTCGCTCAAACTGCTTGCGATGTCACTAATTTGGTTCATATTTACGGTAGACAGAAGTTCCTAGATCAATTTCTATCTTCGGGGTTAGTTTGAAACTGTGCTTGCGATGCCACGGATTAGTTTCAGTCTTGGGGATCTGTCAATTCATGTGGGGTTTTTTTTGTTTCAGTCTTGGTACCTGACTTGATTTTGATATGGGTTTTTTTTTTGTTTCAGTCTTGGTACCACTTGTGGCTCAAACAGATGGTCATGCCAATTAGAAGTGTTCATATTTATGAAAACTAGTAAAAAGTAGAACAAATCAAATTAGAATTGTTATATACAAACTAGGAAAATGTAAAACAAATCAAGTCAGCATAGTTTTGCATAAAGTAAGCACATGTGTTTCTGTCAATTCATGTTGATCATATTTCAAATCTTTAGGTGGACTTGTTCATCATATTTCAATTCTTTTAACTAAACTTAACTCATTAGGTGGACTTGATGATCATATACTTGTTTGTCACCTATGAAATTACATATTTTAACTAAACTTAACTCTACGTTGTCTTGGTTATTGTAGTTCTGACCATTGGAAGTGTTCTTGCTATATTGCGGATTTTCTACGCTTCAAAGGTATTACCTTTGCTAGCGTAGGCACCAAGACAGACAAGGTGGTTCTTCCTCAAACCTGGCCGAATGTCAACATTCCAACAGAGTTCTATGTGGACCTCCAGCACCTGTACCGGCTCCCTCGAAATGACACGGTTGGCATTAGTGTGATGGCTGCGGACCTGATTGATCCCTGGTACGCAAATATGAAGAACAAGCTCCATCACACAGCGCACCGGATGTGGGAGCGCAGACCTCTTGCCAAGATCAACAAGGACTACGCCGCCATTGATGGCTTTGTGGCGTTCGAGCTGTACCGGGTGATGCTGGAGAGGCTAGACGCTGGACTGCCACTTGGATTTCAGCTTCCGGATGATTGTGAAGATTCAGACACTGATGTTCCTGAAGATTCATCAGATGAAGAAGAATCAGAAAAGGAGAACAAGAGGCCTAAGCTGGCGTAGGATGCTTCCTGGAGTTTAGTTTGCTTCTGTGCTTGCACTTATGTAAATATATATGTAGTGTGTTTGGATGAACAAGTAAGACTATCTTAGTAGTCATGTAGTGTGTTGCTTTTGTTTGGCTGTTGAAGACAATGTTTTGCTGGTACATCTGCAATTCGTATTTTCTTCCGTGTGGTCATGTGCTTTCGGCTCGATGTTTTCAACAAACCCATGTTGTTTTGACCCCACTATGTTTCACAAATGACAAAATGCCCTCCTATGTGCACCTTTCTTCAAAGAAAATGCCAAAATGCCAAAACTCTGTCACATCCTGTGGTACATAATTCCTACATGATTATACAAACATTGCATGACTCATGTGAGTTTAAAATGATTTTAACACGAATTTGACCAATTTTCATACATTTTTTCTAATTTCTGGCATTTTTCTTAAAAGAAAATGATATGCACACTTATAATTGTCAGAAAAATCTCAAAATCTGTAAGCCCACCTAGTATGTGTGCATTACCACCCACAAAAAATTTGAGGCCGATCTGGATCTCCTATGTGCACCTTTCTTCATAGATGCCCCATAAGCGACATGAACGACGTCGACCAAACCCATGTTGTTTTGACCCCATTAGGTTTCACAAGTGCTATGCAAAATAGAAAGCCCACAATCTTAATCCTTGCCTGCAACAGTGTTCATGCTACACCAAAACACACATCTTGATAGGGTTGATCCACCATTTGGCCTTGATGTTTGGACCAAAATGCCCAAAATACCCTCCTAATTGAACCTTTTGCATCCAACTTGACCAAAACTCTATCACATCCTGTGGTACATAATTCCTACATGATTATACAAACAATGCATGACTCATGTGAGTTTAAAATGATTTTAACACGAATTTGACCAATTTTCATGCATTTTTTCCAATTTCTGGCATTTTTCTTAAAAGAAAATGATATGCACACTTATAATTGTCAGAAAAATCTCAAAATCTGCAAGCCCACCTAGTATGTGTGCATTACCACCCACAAAAAATTTGAGGCCGATCTGGATCTCCTATGTGCACCTTTCTTCATAGATGCCCCATAAGCGACATGAACGATGTCGACCAAACCCATGTTGTTTTGACCCCATTAGGTTTCACAAGTGCTATGCAAAATAGAAAGCCCACAAATCATGATCCTTGCCTGCAACAGTGTTCATGCTACAGCAAAACACACATCTTGATAGGGTTTATCCACAATTCGGCCTCGATGTTTTGACCAAAATGCCCAATCTGGGTCAAAAAGTGGCGAGGTCATTCGTCCAGCCACGCTATTACCGATCTAGGTCATCTGGGTCCACAACTGGCGATGTCATCCGTCCGGGCACGCTATTACCGATCTAGGTCATCTGGGTCCACAACTAGCGATGTCATTTGTCCGGGCACGCTATTATCGATCTAGGTCATCTGGGTCAAGAAGTGGCGATGTCATTCGTCCGGGCACGCTATTACCGATCTAGGTCATCTGGGTCCACAACTGGCGATGTCATTCGTACGGGCACGCTTTTACCGATCTAGGTCATCTGGGTCAAGAAGTGGCGATGTCACTCGTCCGGGCACGCTATTACCGATCTAGGTCATCTGGGTCCACAACTGGCGATGTCATTTGTCCGGGCACGCTATTATCGATCTAGGTCATCTCGGTCAACAAGTGGCGATGTCACTCGTCCGGGCACGCTATTACTGCGATCTAGGTCATCTGGGTCAAGAAGTGGCGATGTCATTCGTCCGGGCACGCTATTACCGATCTAGGTCATCTGGGTCCACAACTGGCGATGTCATTCGTACGGGCACGCTTTTACCGATCTAGGTCATCTGGGTCAAGAAGTGGCGATGTCACTCGTCCGGGCACGCTATTACCGATCTAGGTCATCTGGGTCCACAACTGGCGATGTCATTTGTCCGGGCACGCTATTATCGATCTAGGTCATCTGGGTCAACAAGTGGCGATGTCACTCATCCGGGCACGCTATTACTGCGATCTAGGTCATTTGGGTCAAGAAGTGGCGATGTCACTCGTACGGGCACGCTATTACCGATCTAGGTCATTTGGGTCCACAACTGGCGATATCACTCGTCCGGGCACGCTATTACCGATCTAGGTCATCTGGGTCAAGAAGTGGCGATATCACTCGTACGGGCACGCTATTACCGATCTAGGTCATATGGGTCCACAACTGGCGAGGTCATTCATCCGAGCACGCTATTACCGATCTCGTCGTTGAAGACTAGTGGCGTTGATTAAATTTCTGGGAAACAACAACATTTGAGATAAAACATTTTATTTTGAAGTAATTTTAGTACTGATTATTATTTTTTATCGTGTAATATTTGTGACATCAATACTGTCAATCGTCCTGAATTTCTTGTATGCGTTCCTAAGCCATCGTTTTTATGATTGCCTCCATAAAGTGTGGCAAGATTTCTATTGAAGCTACAAGTCTATTATGGTTCATGTATGGGAAAGATTTGTTTATAAAACTGATAAAATATTGGGTTATTTATCGAATTACCCTTACAGCCCTCAATCTACTCAGTTTTGCCTCCATAAATGTATGGGATGTTAGGTTCAGGTTGCAACATTTGCACTAGCAGTTATAAATCCTTATAAACAGTGAACAATTAGTTGATAGACAATTAATTGAACCGCTTCCGGTGGGCGCAGGGGAGGAACCGCTGCACAAATAAAAAAAGGAACCGCTCCAGAACGAAATGGAGAAGATCCGCGGCAGAGCGAAAAAGAGAGCCGCCGCGTTGTCTCCTCACCTCCTTCGCCTAGTAGTCTCCACCACTATCCTCTCGCCTCTGCACCACTACCGAAAAAACCCCACAACATAACTTGTCTCCGCCGGCGTGTCCTCTCTAGTCTCCACCCTCCTCTCGCCTCTAGCAGTCTCCACCATTATCCTGTCGCCTCCACCACGTCCTCTCGCCTCTCCTTCACGCGCCTCTCTCTCTCTCTTCCCCTCCACCATGGGATCCAACTCGAGCAAGGACTCCGATGATCCCCATCTTTGGGAAGGCATCGACGACGGCAAGGAAACGACGAAGACCAGATATGTGCATGCTCACGGCGAGACATGGATCGAGGCGGTGTACACGAACGAGGCCGCAACCGTGGATCTAATCCTCGAGAAGTACGAGCGTTGGCTCGCGGACGAGGAGATCAAGTTCGTCGGCCTAGATATCGAGTACAACAGTACGCAGAGGAAGGTGGCGGTGATGCAGCTCGCCATGAGGGAGCATGTGCTCGTCTTTCACAAGATCAGGTACTATCATTTCCCCAAAATAATTTGTTGAAGTCTGAGTACGACCTTTGTTCTTGAGAGTGCCAAGAGTTTTATTTATTTATTTTTGGTATCAACTACGAACAGCACATGCGCGCAATAAAATTAAAATCCGCTCTGTTAATTTGGCAACCATTGTTCTGACGGTATTTGGCATGCAAGATTAATCTGCAAATTTTCTTGTGTGGTCAAAGTTCTTCCTATATATTAGTTCCCCAACATTTAGTGCTTAGCAATGTGTACTAGTTCCCCAACATTTGGCATGCTAGATTGATCTGCAAATGTACAGTCGTTCCCCAACATTTAATTAGTGCTTAGCTTGTACTATACGTATTATTATTTAGTTGTTCAACTAATTAAATTGTTCACTACACTGCATATATATAATATAAAACAAGTTCCTAATCCCATATTAACTACATTTTTGCGTTATGATATATATGTAGGTGTAAAACGGGTGTTCCACGCAGCCTAAAGGATTTTCTGAAGAACAAGAGCATTACTTTCGTTGGGGTGGACATAAGAGGGGACACGAGTGCTTAGTAACGACTGGCTGCACATTCCTATCGAGTACCACATCGACATCCAGGACATCTACAAGATTGAAGGTGCTAGATACGGCAGGGCTGGAATGGCAGCTATGGCTGGGAAGCTCATCCACAAAAAGTTCTTGAAGATGAAGGAAGGTATGAAGGATAACATGCAGAAACGCGAAGGGCATTCGTACTGGGAATGGAAGCCACTTTCAGAGAAAAACCTGAACTACGCTATCTTGGATGGATATATCACCTACGAACTGTATCGCATTATCAGCCTAGTGAACAAGGGACAGGTTCACCTGCAGAATGTGGCAGCGCACCTCCCACGACCCATGAACAATACCATTCAGCAGCCAAGTGAGTCCTGGGAGGTGGCAGTTTCTTCCTACAACCCCAACAAGAGGAAGAGTGGCTGGGAGTCCTGGGACTAGGACAAGAGATGTCCCTATTCCAGCAACATGTCGTTGTCTTACTATATATGTTTATGTTGTATATATGCATGTGTGAAGAACTGAAGACCTACTATGTCATCTGGCTTTTGGTAATCCTACTACTATGTCTGTGCATATTCTATATACTCATTTTTAGTCACTACTATGTCTACTATATCTAGTATATACTCATTTTGTAATCTATATACTCATAGTATAAGTATATACTACTTAACACTTCTATATATACTCATAGTAGTAGGATTACAAAAGAAGTATGCTTAACACTTCTATATATACTCATAGTAGTAGGATTACAAAAAAAGTATGCTTAACACTGCTTAACACTACAAGATGATAAGTGAGTATATACTACTTGAGATGAGATCGAGTATATACTGCATCTTCTATATACTCATTTTTTTTACTACAAGAGAAGTCATCCGGAGAAGTATATACTCACTTTTTTCTCTCAAAATTAAGATTTTCATGTGGTTCCTTAATAGAAAGGTCTTGCTCACTAAAGACAATTTAATCAAAAGAAATTGGCATGGATGCACTAAATGTTCTTTTTGTGGATGTGAGGAATCTATAGATCATTTATTCATCTCGTGTCCTTTTGCTCGATTATTATGGCGTGTTGTGTTTTGTACATATAATATCCCTCCACCCACAAATGTTTCCAATATGTTTGGAAATTGGTTGAATGGATTGACAAAAAGACCAAAGCTAGGATTCGTATTGGCGTTTCAGCAATTTGTTGGTCTATTTGGAATTGCAGGAATAATATTGTCTTTAACAGGAAAACAAATTTTCATGTCTTACAGGTTATCAATATGGCGACTTATTGGATCCAGTTATGGGCTACCCTGCTTACCTCGGATCAGCAGGAGCTTATGGTTTCTGGATGCGCTCGACTCCTGTTGGTGGCACAGGAGTTTTTCTCCCGACATACGTGGCAGCATACTAGTAAATTTGGAAGTACTATATACTCGTTTTAGTACGGAAGTACTATGTTAGCAGAACAAGTTTTATGTTGCATGTAAATTTGGAAGTACTATATATGTGTGAGTAGAAAGTTTGTGTTTGGATGTTACATTTACGACGCGAAATAAACACTAATTACCGTGTGAATTCGCAATAAAAAAGGGTAACCGTGTGCTGTGTGTGGGTACATTTACGACGCGAAATTGTACTAACCACTCACTAGTTAGTGGGCCCAAACTAATAAACCTAATTTTTATTATCTTACTGACAATTTGGCCAGCGCGTCGAATTGTCCCATCGAAACCTACTCTACGCCTCACGGCCTAGACCTACGCAGTTATTACCTCTGCGAAAAACCCTCTTCCTCTTTCACACGCCTCCCTCGTGGTTCGCCGCCGCCGCCACGACTCTCGCTGCCGCCACGACCACGCAATCTACCGGACGCTCCTCTTCGACCGATGGCGCCAAGCAAAGCCGTGCCTACTCTACGCCTCACTTTTCCTCTTGATAAGCAATGATCGTGATTATCAGATCAAGATCTGATGACTTTCATTTTTTTTTGCAGTGTCCAGTTTGTTTTGACAAACTCGGGATGTGTGGCAGTCGGTCGAAGACCATGACACATGATTATTGCGTGATAACCCTTGTAGAGGGATTTGAGGAGAAGACGGTAATGCATCTAACATACTCATGTACACATGGGATTTGATTTATTTGTGGTTATTCACATGTAATATACGTATCAGATCTACCAGTCTTAGTACTCATTGTGTCATGTGTTAATCATTCATGTAATATACGTACCAGATCTAGCTAGCAAAAAGGTTGTGAGTGTGATCTCTATTAGTCATGCACGTGTTTTTTTTTCAAGTACCTACATGTAATTTTGATACTTGAAGGTACCAATCTGAAACTATGAGTGCATGTTCAGGTCTTTGCAGTACAGGACAATTGCTTCAGTGTCCAATTATAGGAATAAGTACAAACAGTTACTCTTGTAGGATATATATCTACTTCTAGTAAGTCCAATTTTGTACTGGCTCATAATGTAATAAAATGCATGCTCTTATTCAGGTGATCCCTTGCTACATCAGAACATATTTCCTAGACATGCATGCTATTCTGCCATTCGAGAACACAAGTTTTCAAGCTACACTGAAAACCAAGGAAGATTTTTCATTCAATGTTGAGCTTACCAGCATTGATGGGATAACCTATTTGAATGGAGAATCTTGGAAAGAATTAGGCAGAGTTTACCAATTTAAGGTTGGTATGGAGCTAATATTCAAAACTGACACACGTAGCAGGCAAACTGAGGTCATAACTGGAAATGACCCAATCATCCATCCATGTAAGTTTCCTACTTAATTCAACAAATTTATGTTGTGCACATAACCATGACTATATTACTTGGTTGCGACATGTGTACTCCACTAATTTCAGTTGTATTAAATTTATACAGCATACTACCTGATGTCCCCTGAGAGGCGTCCCATTGTTGACTCACTCTCTAGCACTGATGGGACCATGATTAATTGGAGGATGATGCAGACGGTGATCAACACAGTTGAAAACTTGGATTACCTTGTTCTGTTCCACAGAGCTGGAGAGTATGAGGAAGGAGAATTGGTTTTCGGTGTGCTGCATACTCTAAACTGGACAAACAGCGAGAACTACAATAAACACGTGGTAATCATTAAGAACACATCTTCTCTTATGCGCAAAGTACTATGTGAGGCCATATATATACTGTACACTAATTCTATTTTCCTTTATTTTAACATGTTTATTTTCCGCTAGCTGTTCTCTTGACTTTAAGTCTTTGCATGCAACAGAAAATCCCAAGCCGTTTGATTCCTGCACAAATGGAAAAAAATGGTACCATCACAATTGTTTGTCACCCGAGAACTGAGGTGACATCTACATATTCAATTTCTGAGCTTGATGGTCGTATGTGTGTCAGCGGATGGAAAGAGTTCATGGCGAAGGAAAATCATCTCAAGATGGGTGACAAGATGCTGTTCTTGCTCTACCTGGGGACTGAAGGGCTTTACTTGTTTGCTACCCATGTGCCTGAAATTGGTCTGTACTAGGAAGTCAGTGATGATGGTTTCTGTGTCCAACTATGGATGCAGCCCCGTTGCTACGATAAAAAGCCGTGTTAAGACTCTATATTAGATTGTCGAATTCCCTGATGTTAAGAAACTACATACCCTTATCGTGCTGCTAGTTGTAATTCTTCGAATTCTAGATGAATTACTACGTTATGTTTTTGAGATTTACTACTTGCGTGATGGCATTTTCTTTTCTATGCCGAGCTTTTCCCTTTTTGCTTTACTTGCTTGTTTATTGAATAATATGGATTCTATAAATGTGAATTAGGGGCAAACCACGCATGCTCAATGAGTATTGTCAATTTTTGATGGACAATTCATTGCGTACTGTAAGATCATTGGACCGGAAACGGACAAAAATAATCGGATAAATAAGCGCGCGAAGAAACATAACTGCATCGCACAAAAATACGCCCATGATTATTTAATCTTTTCGTTGCAATGATTGTTTCTTGAATATCAATACAACAATGCACTTACAAATATAGAAATGAATAAATTTAATCAGAAATGGAAATTATTAAAAGTTAATATATCATTTATAATACTTGAACGTTATTGACAAGGGAAGAACATATTATTCACAAGGCAAATGGGCTGTGAAGACAAATTGTACAATCTTTAGGCCCAATCTGGGGGTGGGGCATGGGCCGAGCGAAAGGGCTACGTAGCTCCGCCAGGTCTCCTCCAAACTGCCCTGCCCCCACACGACGCCGCCGCCCTATTTCCGCTGCCCTCAGACGACGTCGCCGCCGTATCGGCCCTGCGCGACCGACCAATCCGCCACTACGACCTCGCCGCCATCCGAATTGGATTAGCGTAAACGGTTGAACTGCCGGGCACGCTGCCCCGCCGACTTGTACTCAACCTATCTCTGCTGCCTCCGCCGCTCGTCAGACGAAATTACAAGGTTTGTACCAATACAGATGTAGTCAATAGCGATTGCAATTGCTGTCAGATAGTCTAGCTGCTTAGGTTCACATATGAGTGTCTGTTTCGTCAGTTTCAGGTGTAAGTGTTAGTTTAATTTTCATAGCAATTTCAGGATTTTAGGTACCTACTACTCAGGTTTTTTTTTAAATCGAACGCTGTGTTCTGATCGCGATAGTGGGTACCCACGATCGCTGCAATGTGAAGTAATGTCTAATGTAATCGCTTGCAATTCTTACTGATTTCGAAGACCGTGATACCTGTCGCTCTCATGTATCTGTTGTTTGGAAATACTTACTTGTAAACTAATGCTGCTCCTATTGTTTTTTTAACAAGACCGGCTATACGGAGATAAGGCATAATGTCACGAGACAAGAGCTGGATGAAAAAGGATAGAGATTCTGTGGAGTGGCAAAGTGGCATGAAGAGTTTCTTGGAATTTTGTTTCGATGGTGCTCACCCAGACTCAAGAATCCCTTGCCCGTGTACGAAATGTCTGAATAATGCTCAGAGAAAGAGAAAGGATGTCCATATGCACTTGCTTCAGAATGGGATGGATCCGACCTACACTAACTGGATAGACCATGGTGAACAACCCGATGAGGACAACATGGCTGAAGATTCTGATGATGAAGACGCTGCAGATGATGGTGATGGGATATGTGACATGCTCCAAACTCTCATAAGGGGCACAAAAGTGGGAAGTAATGCAGGAGACACCAGCGGTGATGGAAAGAAACAGGAGCCAAATGCATCAGCCAAGGCGTTCTACGAACTATTGGAAGAGGGAAAAACAGCGTTGTACCCAGGTTGTGAGGAGGTCACAAAGATATCTTTCATTGTGAAGCTTTACCAAATCAAGTGCGTGTCTGGGATGACCAATAGAGCATGTGACTTAATGCTGCAGATGTTCAAGGAGGTGCTGCCAAAGGGTCACTGCATCCCTACTAATCTTGCACAAGTAAGGAAGGTCATCCGAGAGTTTGGTCTGGATTACAAGAAGATACACGCGTGCGAAAATGATTGTGTGCTATTCCGTAATGAGCATGTTGATGCCCAAGAATGCCCTGTCTGTCATACGTCTCGATGGAAATCTAGTCCTACCGTAGACAAAGACGATTCATCGAGCCGTAAATCAAAGAAGCCAGTGCCACGGAAAGTTCTATGGTATTTCCCACTCATTAAAAGACTGCAAAGGCTGTACATGACAAAAGATATGTCAACTGATATGAAATGGCATAAGGAGAAACGTAAGATGATGGCGTAATGAGGCATCCTGCAGATTCGAAGGCCTGGAAACACCTTGATGAAAAATATCGTGAAAAAGAATTCGCAAAAGATGCTCGCAGTGTTCGGCTTGGCCTTGCTTCGGATGGATTCAACCCCTTTGGGCTCATGAGTATATCACACACTACATGGCCTGTCATTCTGATCCCATATAACTTGCCACCCTGGATGTGTATGAAACAACAGAATTGGATAATGTCAATGATTATTCCAGGACCAAAGTCAGCAGGAAATAACATTGATGTGTACTTGCAGCCTTTGATTGATGAACTGTTAGTTCTATGGGAGGATGGTGCTGAAGCATATGATGCTGCAACTGAGGAAAATTTCACGTTGTATGCATGCGTGTTGTGGACCATCAATGACTACCCGGCTTACGCAATGCTGAGTGGTTGGAGCACAAAAGGCAAGCTAGCATGCCCTTACTGCCACAAGCATACAGATTTTTTATGGCTCAAGTATGGTAGAAAGCATTGCTACATGGGACACCGACGTTTTCTGCGGGAATACCACAAATGGCGTCGAAACAAGTGTATGTTCAACAACAAGACAGATCGTAGAGAAGCCCCGGAGCCACTTACAGGCATACAAGTTCTACAGGAGCTTGATAGCATTCAGCATGCACCATTTGGGCGGTCAAATAAGAGAAAGCTACCGGAAACTAATACCTGGCACAATTGGCGGAAGAAAAGTGTGTTCTTCCAGCTCCCGTATTGGAGGCACTTGCTCGTGAGGCACAATTTGGATGTTATGCACATCGAGAAGAACATTTGTGACAGCATTCTGGGGACATTGCTTGAGATGGATGGGAAATCAAAGGATGGTACGAAGGCTCGTCTTGATTTGGAGGACTTGAAAATTAGGGAGGATCAGCATGCAAAGCCCGCCGGTAAGGGTAAGTACAAAATGAAGAAAGGCGTGTATGCTTTAAAAAAGGAAGAGAAGATGATGCTCCTCAGGTTTCTGCAGAGCATACGGATGCCTGATGGCTATGCTTCACACATTAAGCGATGTGTGGTCCTCGAGCAGTGCAAGTTTAGTGGACTCAAAACTCATGACTGCCATGTTATATTACAGAAACTTCTTCCTATTGCGTTGCGAGCTTCTGCCAGAGAATGTCCTTATCCCATTGCTTCAGCTTAGTAAATTCTTTTCTGATTTATGCTCCAGAGATCGTTGCAATAGGCGGCCTCTACCGCAACAAAATGATAATTTATCGCGACCAAAAAGAGTCGTGGAAATATGAGCGTCCTATCACCATAACCGGAGAGTTTGTGGTAATTTTTTATTATATCGCAACGAAAAATAACCGTAGTGATAGATTTTGTGGCAATAGACCGGATTTCTTGTAGCGGAAGAATATCAACAATAATGGGGAAGATCATCTATTGAGCATGGCACACGAGCAGTTCCTGTGTCTCTCAATCCGACGAGTTGCGACATGTCTCCCATTTAACAGTCAAGTCGAAACCATGGCGAGTTTTTCTAAGAAATGTTGGTGTTGGACTTGCTTTGTGTCCTATATTTTATTTCTTCCAGTTAGTGATAACCATATGTGGTATTATCATGCTATCTCTATGCTACTCCATATATCTTTTATAACATGGCTTGGCTGTATGTTGATCTGGTCATTTCCAAGCTTTGTTTATATATTCAGAACTACGAAAAAAATTCAATAAATGTGTAGTAATAATTATTTATCGTGACCATGAGCAGCGACCATGTGGTTCCTAGCTAGGCCCACTTTTATTTTCATGTTTAGAGTTTGGTTGCTTGTCTTTATAAATCTTTATTTGCAAGGCAGTATGGTTATCAAGATCCTATAAAGCATACGATGCTGGTGTATCGTATTATTTGAAGTGCAAATATTGAGACCCAAGTGTGGACATGATGACTAATAAAAACCTTTAAGTAGTATGCCTACGCCAATATATTTTCAGGAAATGCCTATATTGATTTCAAGAAGGATATTCTTACTTTCCTATTGATTGATAACTGGTTGTTGTTTGTCAACATTTCCATTGGGAAAGATAGGAGGAAGAGATGCCAACAAACCACTGGTATATAGAGCATATTGTAAGGCTAGTATTGTCGAGGTATTAATAACGCAGGCCTGAAATAGGGTGCCATGCGCCACGTGTAGAAGGTGGGGAAGATCGTAGGGAGGTCCGGTGACGGGATTGCACACACGGGTTTACCCAGCTTCAGATCTCACAACGGCGACGAGACCCTACGTGTTGCAATAATTCACCAAGGCGAATATGTGTACAGATTACAATGGAGGTTGTAAAGCGTAGCCCTAAGGCTCTCAGGAGGCCGGGTTATATTGGCGTCGTGCCTTCTCTTACAAGGAAAAGACCGAACCGCTTTAGATGAGAAAACCTAGACTAACACGTCCTATGACCTAACTTGCTCCACAAGTCGGACGCTTCCCAGGCCTTCGTCTTCATCTTCACTAAGCCGGCTTTGGGCTTCCCTTGCGCTTCAGCCCACTGGGCCGCCCGGTAAAGCCTTTCGGCTTTACCACCCATGGGCCACCCTGGTTGGCTGGATTTCTTCGACGTGGTGGGCATACCCGTTCAGCATATCCTCCACAAGTAACTAAGCGATGAGTTCAGTGTATCGAACAAAGAAACTCTATTTCCTCAAAGACAGCAATGTATTGTGTTGCATCCTCACTCGGAAGAAACAATGATGATGTGTCATAGACCTCTATAAAATACCCTTAAAATCAAATGATTTTGAATGTTTGAGGAAAATATTACTTCACTTTGATGACTCGTGATAAAGTGCCTCGATTTGTCATACGAGAGCATTCTAAATTGTTTTTGTTGTGGAAACTAAAGGTATTCACCCATGGTACCACCCAAGCCTACATCGTACCTATGTGGACAATAGTCAAGCAAAGTAAATAAAAGTCAAACTAAGTCAATTCTAAATCTGAGGACAAAGATTTGGTCAACAAGTAAAAGAAAATGATAAGAAACAAAAGACAATGTCAAAGATAAAGCCCGTCAAGAAATAGACTCATTTGGTGGAGGACCACATGAGCTGGTAGATCAAAATTTATCTTCTACATCCCCACGTACCAGCATTGAACCCCTGCAACCTACCACTGTAAGGGGAGATATGATCTTTTGTAAGGAACCTTTAGAATATGTAGAACCCTCAAGGGGTGGGAGCTCATGCACATTGACCTCGTTATAAGGAAGTGTAGAGGTTTAGAGCTCAAACACTGGATCGAGAAGCTCTAGTTTCAAATCCAATGAATCTCATACGACTCAGGCCAAGGTAGAGGAGATGTTTTGGCGTCGACTTTAGGATGTCTCGCATGAACCAACTCCACCTTGTTACTTTCCTAACTTGGGAGTAGGTTGCGCTCCAACAGACCGTCCGAACCTATTATTTAAAACTTTATCATGACAATGCTTCATAGTTTGTTATGTGACCATGTTATTCAAGATACTCCCTACTATTTTTGTTGTTGTAAAACACAATTTCAATCACATGAGGGAAAAAATCACAACATGGCACCAAGAATTATTGATGACGTTTTGTGGGCATTGACTAGGGGGTTCTTTTTTACGTACTAAATCGACATATGACAAGCCCGCCGAGCCATGAGAAGCATTTCGGCCACCGTGTCATGGCGGGTGGGCCACCCTTGCCACGGGGCGCCGGACCGCCCCCTCGTGATTTCATGAGCCTATCAGCTTTTGTCTAGTTATGCTTTTCTTCCCCGCGGTGACTTTATATACTAGGTTTGACACCTAAATACAAATCTAAGTGTCTCACAACTCGTGAACATGTTGGACACAATCCGAACAATAACAACACTATGTGTTTTGTGTGGAAAGAGCAAAAGATAAACAACTGAATGGGGGCACGAGGCGTGGATGAAGAGCATTACAGGGTAGTGTTAAATGACAGTACGGAAGCGCTTTTTTGGTTGTTGAATGTGACCTGCAGTGTATACTGTGTTCAGTGTAGAAAATAATGGTGTACCTTGTGGTTGATGAAGATCATTGTAGGGTAGTGTTAATTGGTTAAGACTGTAGGTCCTCTTATCTTATCCTTTTGTACACACAAATCATATAAAATTACACGGTTGTCAACGATGACTTGGAAACATTTCTCAATCGCATTAAAAATACAAAAACCTTCTTCGCACCTTATTTCACAGACAGTCATACACTGAACACCCACATTCAGAACATTTGCATGTTTTAAGCGGCAATTTATTTGCTTGCAAGCGCATCCTCTGGTTCTGATATCCCACTTCAAGATCGAGAGGGCCATCATATCAGTAGGGAAGGATTCCCAAGGTTCTGCCGTACGGGACGATGTCGTCGTACACCTCGTCCAGGTTACTGTACTTGTACTCGAACCCTTCCTTGACGAGCTTGTCCGACCAGATGGACACTCTGGGCTTCTCCGGGAGAGCGCCAATGCTGCAATGCAAACAGAAGCGCACACATTGTCAGTGCTTCGGAACAAGTTGTACATGCATGTGAAGGCAGTTAGTAGTTCAGTACGTACTGATCGATGTTGAGGGTGTACTGTGGGTACTTGGCGGCGAGGAAGTGGGCGAGCTCGATGGCGGTGGTGTTGAGGGTGCAGACGATGTACCGCCCCGCTGGCTCCTCCTTCTCGGCGACGAATATCTCGGCGCGGCACACGTCGTCGATGTGGACCAGCGGGATCGAGCCGGAGGCCGCCTCGATGAGCTCCAGCTTGTCCACCATCGCGTCGTCGCCTGACAGCACGGAGAGCATCTCGGGGACGCTGGTCTTGACCTTCGTCGCCGGAGCCCCGCCCACCACGACGACGGGGCACAAGGTGACCAGGCTCATGCCGTTCTCCTCCGCGAATGCGACAGCCGCCTTCTCAGCAAGAACCTTCGACGCAGGGTACGCCTGCAGCATTCCATGCATAGGTCAGTCCATCAGGGAAGATTGAAGATAACTGAATTTGACTGAACATGCATAGATGCGCACTTACCCAAGTACCGATCTTGTTGGCTCTGAGGTAGTCGACGTCAGACCAGGACTCCTCGTCCAGGACATGACCGTCTCCTTCCAGCGGCCGGCTGGAGACCGCGGCCGACGACGAGGTCAGGATCACACGCTTCACCGTCCCCGCTTTAACGCACGACCTCATTACGTTCAGGGTTCCTCGGATGGCCGGCTGAATCACTTCTTCCTGACCGAACCAGTTTAAAAGAGAGTTCAGAGTGAGCGGCTTCAGAGTTTACAGAGTGAGTGGTAGCCTGAAGCATGCATGCCACGTAGTAGCCGATCGAAGTACAGATGGCATATCTGATGGCCGTTATTTACCTCTGGGTTCTCTGGCATGAGGGCCACCGGAGCGGCCACGAGGAAGGCGTAGTCGCAGCCGGCCACCGCGTCGTCGAAGCTGCCCTCTTCTTCCAGGTCGGCGCGGAACACCTCCAAGGGGCCGAGCGCTTCCAAGGCCTTGAGATGCGCGTTCTTCTCCTTGTCATCTGAGAACCACGCCGCCTATCAGTTTCAGAGGCCAATCGAAATACTACAGAATCCCGACCACCAAAGGTGTACCGTACGTTTTGGTGGTGATTTTCACCATAATAACGAGGAGAAGATCCGAATAATTACCGGGGTTTCTGACCGTCGTCTTCACGGCGTATCCCTTCTCCAGCAGCATCTTCACGAGGGCCGACGCAATGTAGCCGCTGCCTCCGGTGACGCACGCCGTCTTCCTGCTCACACCATCACCTGCCGGCGACGTCATGCTGCCGGTTACTAGCTAGCTACAGTTCTCCTGAGAACTCAAGCCACACGGGAGCTCTGTTCCTCTGGTGGATTATTGGTGCGTACGGCTGTGTGAGACTGGATCAGGTGCCTTATGTAGAGACGTCGAGGCCGGTGGTTGATCAGTCGTTGGGGAGCTCCCTTCAACGACAGCCATGCAAGTTGATAACTTGATATCATGTTGTCTGTTGACCAGCGGCGGGGCACAACCGCGAGCACGGCTAGACGACGAGGAATAATTGCGCTAGAACACGAGGAGCACGAAGTTCCCTGAAACTGTTGATCATCTCCAAAACTAAAACAGTGATACAACTGTATAATTATCTCCGGAATCTATGGCCGTGTCCACCAGCAGCCCTGCAACTAAAAGATGCCAATGATGAGAACACGACGAACACGAGTAACCGTATAATCATCGCAAAAGTCCATCTCTGTCGTGTCTGAGTCTGGAGTGTGACGTGCTACCAACCAAAATTATGCAAGGGCTGAAGCACGAGGTACCTATATCCGAAGTCAATGTGTAATGAGCCCGAGCTTGGCCTGCTACCGACTAGAAAATGTTGAGGAGTGGAACATGAGGGAAATATACATTTATCTCCAAGTCAAACTAATATGGAATTCAACCTCTCTGCACATGTGTAGAATACTCCTTCTCTCCATAATTAACCTGCATTCGGGGGTTTAGTCATAGAAAACCTCTTAAACTTTGACCAAGCATACTGAAAAACATCAAAATGTATAATAATAGAAACGAAATATTAGTAGAATCATCTTAACATATTTTCGTATTATATGCATTTAGTATCATAGATGTTAACATTTTTGTATATGTTTGCTCAAAATCCACAAGGTTTGATTTTGACTAAACCTAAACCGCAGGGTAATTCCGGATAACGTGAGTATACGGGAGAAAGGACAAGCAGAAAAACTGTTACCTGGCATTTTATAAAATGGCAGCTAAGGATTATGTATGTACCAACCGAACACAAAAAACTACAAAAAAAAAGTGAAACCCAAAACATAACTACATGAAAAAAATAAAGATAATAGAACTAGAAAAAACGGAGTTAAAAAAAGTAAAAACTATTAACAAAAAATTGAACATCACAAAAAAGAAACAATAAGAAAAATCATAAACAATGAAAGAAAATACAATATAATTTTCTACTTTACATTAATTGTTTCTTTTTATTTCTTTGCCTATTTATATTTTTAATGTATTTCTATTTGATAAATATGAATATATTTATATTTTTTTGTCTCTCTCACTTTGAGTTGGTCATGCTATGTCTATTTCGCACTCATGTATATGTCTGTTTTTGTTGTTGCCTTGTCTATGTCGTTGTGTCGTATGTGTCTATATCTATGTCTATTACTTCGATTTTGGTTTATTTTCATGTGTATTTGTATTTTCATTTCTATGTTTTTAGTTACATATATAAAAGTTGTGGCAAATTTAGCATAGTTACAATCATGTATCGACATGCATGTACATAAGCTATAAGAAAGCCAAGCAATATGCCTTATGGAGGTATAGTTCTACATAATTATCGACTTATCCTATTCAATTGTGTGGAATTGTCATGTTTTATAAAGCTTGTCTACATGTATTATTTGAAAGCTGGTTGGTGTAACTAAAAATATTTTTCTTCTTGTCAGGAAGAAATCAATATGACTACTGTTTCTCCATATATATAATATGTATTATAAAATATGATGTAATTTTGGCTTGGACGAATTGTATATTTTCTTAGAACTATGTGTAATCTTCTGAACAGATCATGGTCATATAATATCCAACTTTGTGATGTGTGCATTTGTATCTTGACTATAAATTTGGATTGTGATAAAACCATTTTCAATTTTTTCCAGGCTTGTAGAACGCACATGGAATTTTTTTATTTAGATAGAGAAAGGTTGGACCTGATAGTCATTTAGCATACCCTTTAATGGATTTTAGCCTTTTTAGGATACAAAATGCATGTCAATAGAAAAAATGAACTAACGTGAATAGTCCTCGCGCTAGTGTTCTCAATATGTTTGCTTGCTACTCCTCTAGAAAAGCGAGGATTTCCTATTTGATCCAAGGGAAGGAAAAAAGGTGGGAACATTTGCTGTGTCAAATCGAGATTGTAAGGGTGTTCTGTCTACCGCTCATGTTCAACACAATCAAAATGCATTGAGGGGGAAGGGCACTTTCAGAGGCCAAATTCTCCAGGGAGAGAGATTGTATGTGATCCATGGACCTCCGATCGAGGAACTATACAAAGGCTCTCGGGCTAGTCTGCGCTCTTTGGATATTTTAAAATAAGTGAACTAAAATATATAGAATCTAACTAAATGAAGAAAAAGAAACTGAGACCCTATTAGCAGCAGTGAGAGCGAACGAAACAAGGGTTTCCATCAAAATAAATTTGAGGTGGTTTCTTCATTCGATTTTGTGGATTGGATAATGGAAAAACTAGCAAGCAACAAGCTTAGGTTCGGTTTTTGTAGCTCCCTATGGAGTTGTACAAATTCAACAAAAAAATTGGGGTGCGACCATAGACAATACATGACCGACGAGATGGGGCAAGTAGACATACCGTGAATAGTTGAACACAGTTTGGAGAACTATTAACTAGACTAGATGATGAAATAGTTAATGTTACCTAATCACTTCTCAAGAAAGTAATACAAGATAGTTCTGTTTTGGCTAGATTTTAGTGCCAATTATATTTCCCTTTTTTCTTTTTTATTGTCTATCGTATTTACTCTTCTTTTCTTGTTTATTATCTAGTGTAATTGTACTTGTATTTCTATTTGATGTATAGAGATATTTTGATTTATTTTCATGTGGCATTGTCTCTCTTACTCACTTCATGTCATTGTCTCTTCCACACACATGTGTATGTATTTGGATGTGTCTCTTTCACCACTCATGTCAATATCGATGTCATGGTCATGCTTGTTTGTTTTGTTTGATCTTCATGTCAGTTTTCATTTATTTTAATGTATTTTGCTTCTATGGTTTGCTATTTTATCTGTATTTTAGTATATTTTGTTTTAAATATGAATGTTTTAAGAGTGTTTTAAGTTTAACATTACATGTCTGCTAAGCAAACATAACCATATTTCTCTCATGTGTGTATTTTGCTTAACATTCTGCTTAACCATTTTATTCTGTGTGGACTTCTGGTTGGGTTTTATTACGATGGACTATTTGTATTTACTAGTGTACCTTAGAAAAATAATCGTGTTCGTGTATATTTAGTAGTGATGTGTTGATTAGTTCTTTCCCCTTATAAAATACAAAATAAGCTATAAACTTTAGCCTGGTCAGACTATGTGTATTCACCTCATAGTTTGTTTCATATTGTGAAAATATCATCTCACATATTAGTATCCAACTATGTGATGCATGCATTAGCATCTTTTAATATAAATATCTAGTGCAATAAACATACTTGTTTTGTTTCGAACCCTTTTGACCCCATGTGATAAATACATATCAACCGGAGGAGTACAAGACAATTACTGTCCTTTCATAGACCCGCTGATTGATTAATTGAGAGGGTTTTTTCATATGTCATTGTCTCTCTCACTCGCTCATGTCTACGTCCCTTCCGCAATCATATCTATGTCTTTGTTTGTGCCTCTTTCGCCACTCGTGTCTTGTCCGTGTCATGCTTGAATATTGTTGTCTATTTTGGATTATTTCATGTCTTTTTCTTCTTTGGCCTGCAATTTTTTTTTAATTTGCATATTTAAGTTTAAGGTTTAGCATGACTACACGCCTTAGTGTTAAGGAAATCTGGCGGTATTTCTTTTACATGTCTATTTGTGCTTAGCTTTCTACTTAGCCTATTCATTTCGTGTGCACTTCTGCTTGGTTTTGTTAAGCTGGTCTATTTGTACTTATTTTTAGATTGTAACACAATTCTCTTGTTCATTCGGATTTAGTAATAATGTGCAGAACACTGTTTTACCTTATAAAAATATAGAGTTGACAAAAAAGTTATGAACTAAACTTGGATGGACCGTGAGTATCTATCTCACAGTATGTGCCATATTGCTAAAATGTCGCGCTCATTTAATACACAGCTATGTCATGTGTGTATTGGTATTCTTTACTACTCTGCACTGTGATAAACCTACTTCCTTTATTTCAAGCCCTATCAGCCCACTTGGAGAGAGAGAAAAAAAAGACATGGCCATTTGTCTTTTTGATAGGCGCATCGGTTGGCTTTAGAAAAGGCCAAACAAAAATGTATGCATGCCAACATGTTTGGCCGTGAATAGTTGATCGTAGGTAGAAATAAATCGAGATTAACATAATCCAATCCCTATCAACTATTAATTGGGCATTCATCAACGTGTTCCCCTTGTTTACTTCTATCGTATTTGAAATGTATATTGATCGGTTCGACATGATTATCCTGAATCTCAGAAATTTCCCAATAGTCCGTTTACTAAGTCGGTTTTAGAAGGGATAATTCTAAGATATACAACATGAACCGCCTCAGTTTTGTTAACATTTAAACATTACACCATACTAGCGTATTGTAGTGCAAAAATATTTGTGGGGGTTTGAGAGGATTAGGTGTAAGAAAAGATTTCACAAAATTAACCCGTAAACAAGGTCTAAGAAAGTAATACAACACAGGTTCTTTTGACCAAAAAGTATGAGTCATCCCGTTGGAGTTACCCTTAATATGCTATTTCTCACCTGGTTGATCATGCTCTTGTCAGAGGCAACATTGTTCGTAGAAATACTATCACGAGTTGGAACCATCTCACATATCGTATAAGAATTTTTGGAATGTTCTTAATCTATACTTCTATACTACTATTAAAAGAGCAAACTTGTGTTGATACATTGAATCTGAGCCCATATTTGGTCAACGGTCCAGATCGCTCCAATGTTTGACAACTCAACACAAATCCACTTTTGCCCGTTTTACCCTCCCACCAAATCACATAATACTGCTAATGCCATCGTACCGGTTCGTTTTATTTCAACTTTGTGGTAATTACAGGAGTTGCCATTGTTAATAGATCTCGCGTGAGGCGTCGAATCGATCTGACTTTTGTAAGGGTTTGTTCATTGAGGATCGGATCGACATGAGTTTTGGGAGGCGTACCTGGTAGCTAATATGGCCGGCCAAGATCCTGAGCGCGACCAAGGAGGACGTCTGCAGGATCGATCTGGAAACAAACACGGCTACGGTGGCGCAACGCAACTAGGTGGTCGCCGGTCTCCACAAGGTGCAGAACTTGAGCGCGCGTCGGCCGCGGCCTCCACAACTGTACAAGAAAGAGGAGGTGACACGCGCTCGCGGCGGCGTCACAGAACGGGGTCCCCTCTTGGTGGAAGCCTGCAGACGCGAAGCGGGCCAGCTGGGTTTCTTGGATTGGTCGGATTGGTTAATTGAGAGTTTTGGATGGATGGCTCGACTGTTGGTGTGACAGAGGCCGACTTCTCCATGCGGGAAGGCATCGGGCTCCAACCCCACCGTTTCCCCGCTTTCCATCCACGCCGCCCTGACGTTGCTCGGCGCGGGCGCCAAGGGGCCCATGCTCAACCTTGGCAACGCCGGTGTGCCGACGCCCACTCGATCAGGACGTCCATCGCTCCGACAGAGGGCCCAAGGTGAAATTACATGCACACCGGCGCCATGTTCGTCGCCGAGGTGGAGGTCGCCGCGGCCGGCACAGAGAGCGGGAGAAGCAGGGCTGAAGACGCCACTGCCAGTGCGGAGGATGCAAGGGTGGGGTTCTTCAAGTTCGGGAACAAGGACGCCGAGGGCGCCCGACGAGGGAGGACAGTGGGGTTCTTCAAGTTCGGGAACAAGGACGCCGAGGGCGCCGGCATCTACGGCAGCCAGGGCAGGCACGACTTCGACCGGATGAACACCTACGACAAGATGAAGGCACTGCTAAACGAGAACATCCACCGGGTGGACATACTGCTGTTGCTGGCCGCCTCCGAGTGCGACTTACCCAAGATCGTGGAGGTGCTCAGGGCCGGCGCGTTGGCAGGGAGTTCATCACCGGCTTTGCCACGGCCAAGGCCTGATCGTTCATATTTGGGGTGTAGATTCTGGTTCTGCTGCGAATGGTAGAGTGAGTTAGGCCGGGAGATTCACGAGCTGCTCGAGAAGGTACTGTTCGGCCTTGCTTTGCTGAACCTGACGATCGAGACACTCGGAGCTCGAGTTAGTTGGGCTGCCTGCTCCATTTGGATCAGAGTCGAGACGTGAGAGACGGCAGGTGATGGGATAAGTTTTCTTTCATATTTTTTACTCGCGGTGTGTTCCGCTTGTCGTTTCCGGTGAGCGCTCACGATTGTGGTATTTCCCAACGAACCACTGTACAAACGAACGATCTGTCCTATTCTTTCTTGGAGATGTCAGCCGTACATAAATATTTGCCCCAAGTTGTCTAAAATATTCATATAGTTCTGGTGTGAACATGTGCCTCATAGCAGCAACTAGGGAACCAATTTTAAAATTCAATATTATTCTGCAAATAAAATAGTGGCATATATTAGGAAATACCTGACCATAGCTCTTTACTTTATCTAATTATAATTATTGACCTTTTTCTTAAAAATAAAGAGTTCATGTCCTCCCTCTATATCAATTGCTCCTCCTTCCTTGCGCGCGGGTATAGCTTGGGCAAGCACCACGTGAATTTTTGTGACGCTGAGAGCATATTGCCCGACAACAGGTATGAGAATGGCAATAACCTTCATGTCTGCTGACTACTCTGTGCGATCTTCCTCTTACCCTCTACATGCAGGCAATAATGCTAGAGACGCTTCGTTGTGAGGTTTGTGTCCTCCATGATGCTTACACTAATATCGTTGTCTTTGCAATATAAAAATATAGGAACTGTGCAAAAAGTTTAAAAAAAATCAATGTAGACCCTTGGACAGTTTTTTCTAATCTAAATTGTTTACTTGGTTGTTAAGACGTGCGTTGCACGTACATTCCAACTAGTACTATTAAAAGAGCAAACATGTTAGGAATACATTAAATTTGTGCCGTCCAATATCTGATCAACGACCCAGATCGCTCCAATGTTTGACAACTCAACACACATTTTCACTTTTGTGTTAATTACAGATATTGCCACCACTAAAAAGAAACCGTCCGTTACAATTATTTCTCTCCTCTGTTAATGTTAACGCTAAAGGAAAAAGAGAGGAACGAGTGCTGCTGCACATGAACGACAAATCAAGGCCACCGGTCGCCGCCTGCGCGCGCGGCGTCAGCGTGCACCGCAGCATGGCCGTTGCGTTGCTGGGCTGCCGATCCTAGAGGAGAAGGTCCATGGTGAGGCTTGGGCTGAGGCGTTGAAGCAGGCAGCCCGAGGAGCTGGGGACCGTGCAGGGCTCTTCTTTGCAAGGTCCAGGTCTGCTGTTGTTCCCGTCATGAATTGAGCCATCTCCATGACCAAATTCCATGAGCGGCTATGGGTTCTAGAGAGATGCTATGCTTGGTGAGTCACAAGAGAAAAATCAGAGCTTTTTATATTTTTAATTAACGACCGGACTCACCGAACCCACAGGGACTCATTAACGACCGGACCCTCTAGAGCTTTTTATATTTTTAATTAACGACCGGACCCACAGGACGAACTACTCCTCGCTGAGGTTGTCCCAATCGACGCACGTCCTCGGTGTCGAGGCAGATGACGGTGGAGGACGTGGCAGCATGGGAGGGGAGGCACCACCCGACGAGGAGGAGGCCGCCACTACATCGAGGTCATCATGGCCGCCATGTAGCTGGTGTTGTCGCGCTCGATCTCGGCGACCGAGTCCGCGATCACCGCCATGTAGCCCGGAGTGTCGTCGTCGTGCTCGTCCCGCAATGGCGACTGGATGAGGTAACCCCTCCGGCACAACCTCTTGTGGATCCTCCTTCACGTGCGGTTGCGGCTCCGGGCAGCGTTAACGAAGGTAAAGGCGGCCGCGTGGTGGGGAACGTCGGGCCCTGAAGTCACGGATCACCAGGCCGCCGGGTGGTGGCACGGAGCGAGGCTGCCCGATGACGATGCCGCAACCTCCGCCTCCCCGACGCGGCGGTGAGCACTCCTCCTTCACCGACCGCTGCATTTGCTCCGTCTTCATCGGTTTCGGCTGCACCGCCAGCGCCTTCTTTTTTGGCGGCGCGAGTCCAGGCCCCATTCTAGGCGGCGAGGAAGTAGCTTGCGGCGACGGCGGCGGCGAAAGAGAGGTGTGCGGTGGCGGCGCCGAGGAAGGAGAAGTTGAGTAGTTTGTGCAGATGGAGGGATGAAAATTTAGAGGTTTTGGCGGCCGATGCGCCAATGTGGAGAGGGGAAGAATTGGCACCCGGCCCATGTCCATGACAAGGCGGTCCCGCATGTCGGATGGCTTGTCCGGCCACTGTCCCGCACCCTGAGCAGAGCCCCCAAGTTTGGAGACCTCTCGGGGGTGTCAAACATAATTTGAGTCGGGCCGTTCACTTGAGGGTGTTGGTGTGGCGTTTTTCGTGTCCGACCCTCAAATGGGTCTTTTGGGGGTGCTTTAGGGGGTGCCGGTGGATATGCTCTATGACCACTTGGCAAAATATATACGGAAAATTAGATACACGCATTGTGACTGCCATTAGACTTGTCCAAACATGTACGTGTTTGCCGTATTAAATTTATTTAATTTGACCGATTTTTATGCCCTTTTCTGTATTATATCAACCGGATGGTTGTTTACTGCAGTGAATAAAAGGTAAATTATATCAACACGATGGTTGGTTACCAGTAGAACATATCCAAAGGCGTGCGTTGCACGTGCCCATTTACTAGTACAAACTAAACACCCACATTCCAGCGTAGTTTACTTTAGAAAGATAGACTTATTGCAAGCCCTTTTTTTTAAGAATAAAGCTCGTTTTCTGATCATGATACCCGGAGATAGATTGGGCCGTCGTGTATTAGTACGGCAGGATTCCCAAGGCCCTTCCGTAGTCGACGACGTCATCATATATCTCGTCCAGAGTCTTGTACTTGTACTCAAACCCCTCGCCGACGAGCTTCGCGGACGACATGCAGACTCTGGGCTTCTCCGGCAGACCATCGAACCTGAAATCGAGCCATCCAACACTGACATACGCACGATGCATCGAACAGAGACTGACATCGAGGCGTTAGTACGTACCGGTCGGTCTTGACGTTGTACTGCGGGTACTTGGTGGCCAGGAAGTGGGCGAGCTCGGCGGCGGTGGTGTCTAGGCTACAACAGATGTACCTGCCCGCCGACGAGCCGTTCTCGGCGACGAACACCTCGGCGCGGCAGAGGTCGTCGACGTGGAGCATCCCGATCGAGCCGGACATGCTCCCGATGAGTTCCAGCCTACAGATCCTCGTCTCGTCGCCTGAAATAACTCATCGATCACACGCACGCTATGTAATGCTCGTCGGCCATCGCTCGAGAGGTAATTATGGGTTACTAGTTAGTACTTATCTCTAGGGGCTCACCGGAAAGCAGGGATAGGATGTCGGGTACGCTGGTGTTGAGCTTCACCGCCGGCGCCGCGCCCACCGTGACGACCGGGCACACGGTGACCAGGCTGATGCCCTTCTCCTCCCCGAACGCGTGCGCCGCCTTCTCCAAGAGCACCTTCGACACAGGGTACGCCTGCGACGGGAATGAGCGGCACCGTTTCGTTGAATGATTGTATATGTGCAAAAATTGATGTGCTGAAGGCTGAAGCTAGCTGAAATTGTGTGTTCATGTAAAACCCACCCAACCACCGGTCTTTCTGGCTCTGAGGAACTCGACGTCGGACCAGGACTCCTCGTCCAGCACATGGCCATCGCCTTCCAGCGGCCGGCTGGTGACGGCCGCCGCCGACGATGTCAGGACCACGCGCTTCACCGTGCCAGCTCTCACGCACGACCTCATCACGTTCAGGGTTCCCTGTACGGCCGCCTCGATCACTTCTTTCTGCCATTAGCAAACGAATTCAAAACAGTGTGCGATCTGTGATATATACTGATATGCTGCGATCCCCGTCACAGTACGCACCAAAAGCAAATAAAAGGGTAAAAAACGTAATAGGTCATAGTGGGTGGCTTCAGAGTCCAAAGGGTGGCAGAAACTGAACAATGCGTGCCACCACAGTCGGACAGCGCGATGTTAACTATAGTTTGGAGGTTGTGATGGCTGTTGTTTACCTCGGGGTTCTCTGCATTGATGTTCACCGGAGCGGCCACGAGGAAGACGTAGTCACAGCCGGCGACGGCGTCGTCGAAGCTGCCCTCTTCTTCCAGGTCGGCGCGGAAGACCTCAAAGGGGCCGAGCGCCTGCAGATCCTTGAGATGGAAGTTCTTCTCCGTATCACCTGTGATCCAAAAATCAAATCACAGTGACTATCAATGTTTCATAGTCTCAAAACAATCCCTCTGAATTCTTGTATGTTGGGATCACAACAGATCTCCTCTGACGAAAGGAACAGCTACAACCACTGAGTTGAAGAGTAATCGATCTAACCTGGGTGTCTGACAGTCGTCTTCACGGCGTATCCTTTCTCTAGCAGCATCTTGACGAGCGCCGAGGCGATGTACCCGTTCCCTCCGGTGACGCACGCCGTCTTCCTCCTCGTCCCATCGCCTGGCGCCGACATCGTGTGGCCGGCCGCGAGCTGAACTGCCATCCGCACTTTACTCGCTCGAACCATTTTATTCGAAAAGCTGACCTTACCTACTGTATTCCACGTCTCACTTTATTAAAAAAAACTCCGCGTCTCATGACATAAAGCCGTACCTAACAGCCGGACCGATTGCCTCGTGAGTAACTGTGTCAAATTTTCCAAGTGGTTTAAGAGACATATCTGCTTTCGAAAATGAATCTCTATTGTGTGGTAAACCTACTTCCTTTTGTTTCAAGCCCTGTCAGCCCAAATGGAGAGGAAACAAAGCAACGAAGACATGGACATTATTTTCTTTTTGATAGACCCATAGTTGGCTTTAGGTAAGGCCAAACGAAAATTTATGCTAACACCTTAGGCTCAGGGCCGGCCCTGAGGGGGTCTGGAGGGGCAACCGCCCCGGGCCCCAAAACTCTAGGGGCCCCTCCCCACGTATGTTGTATGCCAGGCTACGTACTGCAAGCAGGAAAAAAACTATGGGCTATGGGTGCGTACGTGGCCTACTAAGGCAGCCTGGTTGCAAGCAGAAGACACAAGTGATCGGCCCTTCTCTTCCATCGCGCGTACGCAGCGTCGAGGCGTCCAGTCTATGCGATTCCCTCATTCTCATCCCTAAAACACCGCCGCCGTAACAGTTTGCGACTTTGCACACTCATTTTCTCCTAAAATCCTCCCTAGTCTGATCGTTCGTCTCGCCAATTTCAGTTCCTAGTGCGGTAGTGCCTCGACCGCATACGCCACACTGATCTGGCCCTTTTCTTTCCCGGCTCCGGGCGCTGCACACGCATGCACATATCGCCGGTTTGACCAATCTGAGAGGTACATGATGTATAGCTGGAAGAGCCTCGAACCATCAATGTTTCAGGTAATTTTTTGTGTTATAGTGGTACTGTCGTCCAGAAAGACATCTGGTAGCGCTAAAATTAGTGGAAACTTTCTCTCGTGATGGTTCATTAGATGTTGACCTATGTGATCTTACTTTTTATTTTAAAATTTATGAGATTCACCTTGCAGATGGCTGCTATAGAAAATTTTGAGCATCTCAAAAAAAATGTTGTTATCCTAACATCTCCATTGCTTATCGTGCCATATTTACTAGTGTACTTGACTGTCACATCGGTTGGTAGAAGCATTTCAAAGTTGAAATTATGAGAAATAATTTGAGATCAATGGTGACTCAACGGAGGTTAAACGGTTTGACAACATTATGCACCGAAAATAAATTATTAGATGACATTCACATCAGCCATATCACAAGTGACTTCGCATCAAGAAATATTAGAAGAAAAGTTTAAAGTAATATGTATAAAATTTGCGTATTGCTTTTAGATGAACGTTATTGACAACATATATTTTACACGTATATTGCTTATAATTTTTATGATGTCTATACTAAGGGCCCAAGTTTTAAGTTTCGCCCCGGGCCACTAAACTCTCAGGACCGGCCCTGCTTAGGCTGGTACTGCCTGTGCTGTTGTGCAATGAAGCTGTTATTCTTGTCTGGGTGTAAACTGAAAAATTATCTGAAGCATGCTTAAAATCATGAAAACGTGTATTGTTGCTTATTTCCGTGTAATACGTAAATATGGATTACTAAAATTTAGAAGAAAAGTTTATCACTATATAATATCATGTATACACAAAAATATACACGCCAAATAAATCATCAAATATCATGAAAAATTTACGCCCCGCTTTATAAATAAAACAATCCCACCACAACCGAGCCCATACAAGTTATCAAGTGCAAGCAAAAAAGAGAAAATGATGTATAAATAATTTATAAATATAGCTTTTATCAAATTACATATCCATACCACTGCGGTTACATATCCGTCGCGAATGTACAGTTATGCAAAATATATTTCCATGACATTATATTAGCTAACTCAAATAATGTTGATGTTCTCTAGCATTGAACAACGTGTCAACAATATCATCATGCGTCGAGGTCATACTTCTCGTGTGTAGTGCACCTGGAGCATGATCACCAGGAAAGGTTATTGCTTGCTTTTGGACCTTAGAAATATAATTCTCATCCGAATCACATCGATCAAACTTCTTATCACTTAAGGTACAGTCTTATTATCACTTAAGGATAATTCACATTAAATAACAAACCCATAAGAAGGGATAACCTTCAAAATGCGCCATTTATTTTTCAAGACATAAAAATACGCTCCATACAATTTCACGTCGATGAGTGCGCATAGTTGAAATTTTTTCCTTTTCTGTTGCTAGCCTTTCTCGGCGGAAATCAGGTAAATGGTACAATTTGTTTTTATAAGGAGCTAGGAACCCATTTCTGTTTGGATAACTAGAATCAACAAGATAGTATGTACCTGCGCACACGGAAAAAGCATATGAAATATGAAAACATCAATGCATATGTAACTCATTTGTAATGAGAAACAGAGTATTAGTTGGTGTTGTGAACTTAAGTGGTTATTTCTCAATGTCATGTTGCGGAATGCGTGTATCATGTATAGAACCATGCCATCTGAATCCAGCAAATATGAATCTGAGATAAAAGTCACATGTCGCTAGCGATTCAGCCGGCCGGAAGGAGATGCGGGAGACGAGCACAGACGGTGGGACTCGGCGGGAGACGAGCGTGGACGGCGGGAGTGGTGGCGATCGATGCGAGTGACGGCACGCCCCACCCCCCCCCCGATAGGTCGAGAAACCCTGGCTCAACACGATATGATGTTCGACTGGACAAAAAGTTTGAGGAAATAGTTCGGCCAAGACGGGATGTAAGGTCGTTCAGCCTACGCCCCATGGTGGCAGTCTGCCCATAATTTTAAACGAAATGGACAAAGCCATGTAACGATTCAGGGTTAAGCAAAAAAAGTTGCGACAAGCACCTCCATATGATTTTTTTTTCTCGGTAGCCTATACAGGAGGGTGGCTTTGGCAAAGCCAGTGGCAAATCTGACCCTTTGGTTTGGTTTGCTAGCTTATTCTTTTGAAAAGACACGAAAAGTCCAAATAAAGAGGCCATAAGCTAACCAACTAGCATCGTGTCTACCCACTGAGTCGTAGCTAGCTCGGTCCTCAGCAAAGATGTACTAGTCCCTAATATAAAATATTTTTGGTATTTCAAATGTGGACTAGATACCGATTGAAATGGATGAATATAAATATTAAAACATGATACATATGAATCTGAAAAAAATTAAACATCTTATATTTAGAAACGGAGCGAGTAGTAGCTAATTTGGTGGCTCTAACGGTAGTTTATCTAGTTGGAGGTTCGACCCGTACGCTCAACCAGCGAACATTCGTTGCAGTACTATGACATGGAACACAGCCACATTTCAACATATGTTTAAACACTAATGGCAACCCTTCAAGTCGACGAAATTTATAAAATTTTCTATGATATTATTACTGTGCTTTTTTTCTATGGTGGGTCATGATTACTGATCAGTTTAGAGGACTAGGTTTATTTTGCGGTTTTGCTAGCTGAGAATTAACTTAGGGCTCAGTCGACCTCTTAACCATCCGATTCTTGATGTTAAGATTCGTGACTTCGTCCCTTGTCCCGACGCTGATAGCGAGCAGCGCACAGAGTGCGTGCATATTGCTGGGCTTTTTCGTAGTATTTTTTTCTACCACGTGTGTGACTCGTGAACTATTTCTTCGGTGGGCTTTTGTTTCTATTTTCTTTTTTTGTCAAAACAGTTGAGCCCATTGCCTGTATGTGGGTTTTTTGTTTTTGTTACGTTGTTTTACACTTAAAGGGGAGTGAGAAACCTTGTTCGTTTTATCCGTTCTTGTTGATTTTCAAAAGTTTTTTTGTTTTTGTATTTCCTCATAATTATTTTTTTTCTTATTGTTTTATTTTCCTATTTGTCTCTACATTATTATTTGTGCGTGTTACACGGTGAATAAATCAGTTATTTATAAACTTTTAGTGCGATATTTTTTAAATATTGTTTATTTGGTTTTGCTAATTCTCAGTTAATTGAGAATTAGCTTAGCGCTCAGTTGATATCCTAACAGTCCGATTTTTTTTTCTCTAAGATTTGTATGAGTTGTCGCTGGACTCGTGGTCGTCGCCAGCTTTTTCTCTTTTTGAGAATTGGTCTCGCGCTAGCTGCGAGATGTGTGTGCAAACATACGAGCATGTAGTTGGGCCTTTAGTTTTTTTCTCTACTGTCTTGTGAACTTTTTGTAATAGGCTTTTCTTCCCTCTACTTTTTTTGTACAAAATTGAGCCTATACCCACGTGTGGGTTTTTTTCTTGTGTTGCCCTTTTTTGTTGTTGTTGAAGGGAGCGAGAAACTTTAGGTTATTTTATATATTCTTGTTAATTCCCAAAATAAAAATACATATTTTCTTGTATATTTGCATGTACTTATTTTATTTTTCCATTTCGCTCGGTAAATCTCTGTGTTCTAATTTGTTTCTACATTATTATTTGAGTGCGTTAAACAATGCACATATTTCTTTTTTATAGAGAGTGCGGCATTATTAAATATTTTTATTCATGATTGTTTTAACTCTGTTTTTCCTTAACTAACTTTTTGGAATTACTAATTCTTAATTATATGAGAATTAGTTAAATCCTAGGCAACTTCGTAGCTGTTAGATCTAGGATGCGAAATTTGTGCGAGTCGATTGTTGGCTTGTGTGTTTTTGTGTACAGAGGCGAAAGTTGCTTTGTACTGACCATGGGTTTTGGTTTTAATTAGCCATACAGTTACATGAATTTTCTATGTGTTCACTTTTTTTGGTTGCAAGTCGGGTTGCATCTGGAAATTTTTCAATTGCAAGTCTGCTTGCAACTGATTTTTTTCAGCTGCAAGTGGGGTTGCAAAGTGAGATTATTTCAGCTGACAGCCAGTTGCAACTAACTTCAATGCAAGTCAGGTTGCACCTAATTTTTTCAGTTGCAAGTGGAGTTGTAACTAAGATATTTTTTTTAGTTCCAACTGTGGTTGCAACACAAATATTATTTTCCATTTCCAAGTGGAGTTGTATGTGAGATTTTTTTTTCAGTTGCAAGTTCGGTTGCAAGTGAGATATTTTTTTCTAGTTGCAAGTGAAGTTGTAAGTTGTAACTGTGATTTTTTTTTCAATTGCGAGTGCGGTTGCAACTGTAATATTATTTCAATTGTAAGTCGGTTGCAATTGAGATATTTTCTCCATTTGCACGTGGAGTTATAATTGAGATAAATTTTTCAGTTGCAAGTGTGGTTGCAACTGATATATTTTTTTCTTGTTGCAAGTGGAGTTGTAACTGAGATTTTTTCAGTTGCGAGTGTGGTTGCAACTGTGATATTTTTCCAGTTGCAATTGTGGTTGCAAATGAGATATTTTTTCCAGTTGCAGATGGCGTTGTAATTGAGATATTTTTTCATTTGCAAGTAGAGTTGTAATTGAGATGATTTTTCCTAGTTGCAAGTGTGGTTGCAACTAAGATATTTTTTCTTGTTACAAGTCGAGTTGTAATTGAGATTTTTTTCCTAGTTGCAAGTGCGATTGCAACAGAGATATTTTTTCCAGTTGCAAGTGCAGTTGTAAATGAGATATTTGGTTTTTTTTGTAGTTGCAAGTGCAGTTGCAACTGAGATTTTTTTTCTAGTTGCCATTGGTGTTGTGACCGAAATATATTTTCCAATTCCAAGAGGGGTTGTAACTAAGATTTTTTTGTTCAAGATGACGTTATGGTCGGGGGAAGCGGATGATGGGGCGCGGCTCCGGACGGTGGTGTTGTGTCAGGGCGGCGACCTTGATCTCCCGCGCAGCGGCGACCCCATGGGGTAGGGTCGTGGCATTGCGTTGATTTTGGGTGATGACCTGGCGTTGTGTGGGCATTGAGTTTGTCGACTCATCTCGATCTCTTTCGGACATTGCGAAGGTTGATTTGGTTGTTGCGCCAGGGCGGCGGCCCTGGATTGGCTCGGCGTGCGAGGTTTACGGGCAATCGGTTGGGCGGCTATGTGCGGCGTCCCGGCTCGTGTGTGGTTTTAGTGCCAAGTGGTGTATACGTCGGGGCGGAGGCCCCGGAGTCAGAGGTGTGTTTGTGGCGTTTGGTCGACGGGCGTCGTGTGGTCGGCGGGTCGCCTCGCTTGTGCCGTTTTTGTCCTGTTTTTCTCATAAACAAGGCATTATACAGTTTGTCTAGTTTTTAGACCCGGTTTCCCTTATAAACTGAGTCATCTCTTCTATCTATTCGATGGATATCAACCAGCTTAATCTCAAAAAATAATATCAAACCAATAAAAGAAAGAGAAAAAATTGCCCATAAATTTATAAGGCCCAACAAGCAAAATAGAAAATGAACGAGACAAGCTCAGCCCACGTTAAAAGCCTAGGTCGCTGCGCACGTTCAAAGCTCACGTCAGTTTAAGGACGAATGTTTCTAAGGAAATAAAGAATTACTTACTGCGCTCGATCGATCGGAATTAGAAAATTGTTCCGGATGGACAAAAGTGACGTCACCTGACTGAGAATTAACTGTCAGCTGAGCCCTAGTCACACCCTTTATTTTGTAACCGCGCGAATCAATTGGTTCTAAGATCGAAATACAAAGAGGTTCATCATATCAGTACGGAAGGATGAGAATGAAGCTAAGTGCTGGCGCCTGGTTGACGGGAGAGTATTCGAGATGATGATGATGGTGATGATGAGTACTTCCCCGGCAACGGCGCCAGAAAAATAGCTTGATGACGTGAAACACACGTTCGTTGGGAGACCCCAAGAGGAAGGTATGATGTAGTCAGCAGCAAGTTTTCCCTCAGAAAGAAACTAAGGTTATCGAACCAGTAGGAGCAGCAACTCTTCAGAAGGTTGTCAACGGCGCCAGAAAAATAGCTGTCGCAGGGAGTCTGAACTGTTGACGTGGAATCTGCACACAACACAATCAAACTACTTTGCCCCAACGAAACAGTGAGGTTGTCAATCTCACTGGCTTGCTGAAAACAAAGGATTAAACGTATGGTGTGGAAAATGAGTATTAAATTGCAAGAATGAAAAAGCAACAGTTTGCAGTTTGTGGTTGTTTAATCAGTGTAAAAGAATGGACTGGGGTCCACAGTTCACTAGTGGTGTCTCTCCATAAAAGATAACTAACATGTTGGGTGAACAAATTACAGCTGGGCAATTGACGAATAGTGAGCGCATGACAATGCATATACATGACATGTTGACTACTATGATATTTAATTGGGCATTACGACAAGATACATAGACCGTTATCCAACAGCATCTATGACTAATAATCCACCGCCGGGTTGTCATCCGAGTCCCCCGTTGGTATTAAGTTGTAAGCAACGGATAATTGCATTAAGTAAAGCGCGTAATGTAAACAAACACATATGCCCGTGGACATAGCATCGTTAGGTTATCCCTAGTGGCAACAGCACATCCACAACCTTAGAACTTTCTGTCACTGTCCCAGGTTAAACGGAGGCATGAATCCACTATCTAGCATAAATACTCTCTCTTGGAGTTACAAGCATCTACTTGGCCAAAGCATCTACGAGTAACGGAAAGCATTCAAGATCTTAAATAGCATATAAGATAGATTGATAATCAACTTGACATAATATTCAATATTCATCGGATCCCAGCAAACACAACATGTAGCATTACAATAATATGATCTTGATCATGTAGGGCAGCTCACAAGATCTAAACATGATGGCACAAAGTGGAGAGACAACCATCTAGCTACTGCTATGGACCCGTAGTCCAAGATGAACTACTCACGCATCACTCCGGAGGCAGGCATGGCGATGTAGAAGCCTCCGGTGACGATTCCCCTCTCCGGCAGGGTGCCGGGAAGAGGTTCTGAACCCTCCCGAGCTAGGGTTGACGACGGCGGCGTCTCTGGAACTTTTCGTGGATTTTTCTCAGGTACTTAGCGTTTTCGCGTCGGGGGGAATAAGTAGGCGAAATGGCGGCGGCTGCGGACCCCCGAGGGGCCCACACCACCCCAGGGCGCGGCAGAAGGGGGGCCCGCGCCCTGGGTGCGTGTGGCCTCCTGGTGGCCCTCCTCTGCTGCTCCTTCGCTCCGTCAGGTGTGTTCTGGAAAAATAGGGACCCCCGTGTAGTTTCGTCCAATTCCGAGAATATTTCCAGACTACTTTTCTGGAATACAAAAACAGCAGAAAACAGGAACTGGCACTTCGGCATCTTGTTAATAGGTTAGTCCCAATAAATGTATAAAAGTGATATAAAGTAGATGCAAAACATGTAACAATTGGTATAAAACAAGCATGGAACATCAAAAATTATAGATACGTTTGAGACGTATCACTAAGCGAAAAGAAATAACTGAGTTGATAGAATACCTTCTGGAGCTTGAAGAAATTCAGTGGATGCAAAGATCTCGTGCAAATTGGCTGAAGAACGGTGATAGGAACACATCTTTTTTCCACGCATATGCATCGACAAGAAGAAAGAAAAAAATTATCAAGAGTCTGAAGGACGAAAATGGGAATTCTTTGGAAGGTACAGCTGCCCTTAATTCGCATGTACAAAATTATTTTGCTAATCTATTTTCGTCAGAAGTTGTTCAAACAGATCCACATGTTCTGGAAAAGGTGGAGACGAAGGTAACAAATGTGATGAACGACATGCTTTTAGCACCTTATGATGCAGATGACGTGCGGAAAGTTGTCTTCAGTATTGGGGATTTAAAAGCACCTGGTCCGGATGGGCTCCATGCAATTTTCTTTAAAAAGTATTGGGATATTCTTGGCCCGGATATTACTAAAGAAGCACTGTTTGCGATTAATTCCCGACAAATACCGGCTGAATGGAATGATACAACTATTGTTATGATCCCTAAAGTGGATTCCCCAGAAGTGGTAACTCAATTTTGGCCAATAAGTCTTTGTAATGTCCTTTATAAAATCATATCCAAGATGTTGGCTGCTAGACTAAAAAGGATCCTGCCGGATATTATTTCGCCCGCTCAAAGTGCTTTTGTTCCAGGGAGATTAATTTCAGATAATATCCTTATTGCATATGAATGTGTGCATAAGATCAAAAATAAGAGGGATGGACAGTATGGTTTGTGTGCTGTAAAATTGGATATGCACAAAGCCTATGATTGAGTGGAATGGGTGTTCCTAAGAAATATGATGCTGAAGCTTGGTTTTCATTCTCAGTGGATAGATATGATTATGTCATGTGTGAGCTCGGTTAAATATAAGGTGAGGTTTAATTCTCAGGAAACAGAGGAGTTTACCCCCACTAGAGGTATAAGACAAGGTGATCCCCTATCTCCTTATCTATTTTTAATTTGCGCTGAAGGTCTATCTAGCATGTTGCAGTTTGAAGAAGAAGCTGGTGGCATTGAAGGAATTAGAGTGTGCAGAAATGCACCATCGGTATCACACCTTTTATTTGCTGATGATTCTCTAATTCTTATTAGGGCGGATGTTCTAAATGCAGCTTCCTTACAGCAAATGTTGGATTCTTATTGCGCAAATTCTGGACAGATGGTGAGTTTAGCGAAATCTAGTATCTTCTTTAGTCCCAATACCAATGTTGATACAAGAGCAGATATGTGCCAAGAGCTCCACATAGATACTGAAGCATTATCAGATAAATATTTGGGTTTACCAGCGATGGTTGGAGCTGACCGAAGTGACTGCTTTAAACACTTTGTAGAGAGATTAAAGCAACGGCTACTAGGATGGATGGAGAAGCAATTGTCTCTAGGTGGGAAAGAAATTCTGCTAAAAGCGGTAGCCCAAGCTATCCCTGTTTTTGCTATGTCTGTGTTTAATCTGCCCAAGGGAATTTGCAAGGAAATTACTGATCTGATTGCCCAATTTTGGTGGGGCGATGACGAAGATGATAAAAAGATGCACTGGTACACTTGGTGGAAACTTTGTTACCCCAAAAGTTAAGGGGGTATGGGGTTTAGGGATCTTCATTCATTTAATTTGGCTATGTTAGCAAAGCAAATTTGGAGGCTTGTCACTAACCCAGATTCCCTTTGCGCACGCATTCTAAAGGCGAAATATTTTCCTAATGGTAGTATATTGCAGGCCGGACCTAAAAATGGTTCAACCTTCACCTGGAGAATAGGCACGGGTGAAGATGTGAATATCTGGAATGATCCTTGGATACCATCAAGCCATGATAGAAAGATCATCTCTCCACGGGGACAGTCGATTCTGTCAAAAGTAAGCGAGCTTATCAGTCCAATCACAGGTACATGGGATGTAGAAACACTTACAGATAATTTCAACTCCCTTGATGTGAGCCGTATTTTGTGTATTCCTCTCAGCTCCCAATCGTTTGATGATTTTGTTGCTTGGCATTTAAATCCTAGAGGAATTTTTTCGGTACGGACAGCTTACCATGCAGAGTGGATCCACTCTTTTCGGGGCCATGCAATATCAGTACAGAACCAAGGTACATCGGCAACGACTCCAGTGTGGTCTGTGCTTTGGAAGCTTCAAGTTCCACGTAAGATTCAGATTTTTGGCTGGAGAGCTCTACACGGAATAATCCCTCTGAAGTGTATATTGGCTAATAGGCACATTGGATTATCGGGGGAGTGCCCTATCTGTCATGTAGGAGCCGAAGATGTGAAACATCTGTTTTTTCAGTGTCAACCGGCTATTTCTTTGTGGTCTAAGTTGGGAATGATGGAACAAATTTCTGCTAAATTCATTTGTGACCGATCTGGTTCTGTAGTACTTGAAGAGCTGCTAAGAAGTGAAGAAAACTCTCTCTCGGTTTCACCAGGGGTGGGGTTTAAAGAAGTGCTACTAACCGGCTGTTGGTATTTATGGTGGTTACGGAGACAAGTTACTCATAATGAGTCCATCCCACCTGTCTGGAGATGGCCTTTATCAGTGTTAGCTATAGCAGGTAATTTCAAGAAATCTTGTACCCAAATAGTACAACAGAAACTGAGAAGTGGAAATTACCTGGTCCTGGGTTTACCAAACTAAATGTGGATGCTGCCTTTCATGGAATATTGGATCTGGTGCCACGGCTGCTGTCCTAAGGGATGGCCGAGGTAATTTTATTGCAGCACAATGTCTATTTATGGAACATGGCCTACATGTTATCTCTATGGAAGCAATGGCGATGAGAGATGGGTTACATTTTGCAAATTCTCTCGGATTTAACAACATAGAGGCAGAATCGGATTCTTCGCAAGTCATTGTTACTGCACTGGCCAATCTCAATGGTGGGATGCAGCAGCGGCAATTTTTGCGGAGTGTGTCGACTTGGCAACTACAATCGGAAGGGTAAAATTTAAGCATGTTTCAAGATCGGCGAATTCTGCAGCTCATGAGATAGCTAGCTTTAGTTTTTGTAATAGAAGTTCTTCTAGTTGGATTAACGAACCTCGGGTTGGTTGATCAGTAGTTTGGTAAACGATGTAATGATGTAACTTGTGGATGTTTGAAGGCAGCAAGTTTCAGACGCACTCTTTTCCTAACCAGGGTACCGAAAGGGACTGGCGGGATTTTAATGAGCCGGTTTGCTGACCTAATATATGTGGAAAATTTCAAAAAAAAAAAGTACGGAAGGATTCCCAAAACCCTTCCGTACTCGACGACGTCGTCGTATATCTCGTCCAACGTCTTGTACTTGTACTCAAACCCTTCCCCGACGAGCTTCCCCGATGAGATGCAGACTCTCGGCTTCTCAGGAAGACCACCGAACCTGAAAAGGAACAAGCACTTGCATATGCATCGAGTGTGCAAAAGCACCAGCCGTGACCATAGAGGGTGTTGAGGCGTTAGTACTTACCTGTCGGTCTTGACGTTGTACTGCGGGTACTTTGCAGCTAGGAAGCGGGCGAGCTCGGCGGCGGTGGTGATCAAGCTGCAGCAGATGTACCGCCCCGACGCGGCCTCCTCCTCGGCGACGAACACCTCGGCGCGGCAGAGGTCGTCGACATGGACCATCGGGATCGAGCCGGACGCCACCCCGATGAGTTCAAGCCTGCGGATCCTCGCCTCGTCGCCTGAAATCATTCATCACACGCACGTACGCTATGTAATACACGTCGGCCATGGCTCGAGAGATCGAAATAGGTTAGTTACTTAGTTTCAGGGGCTCACCGGAAAGCAGGGAGAGGACGGTGGGCACGCTTGAGTGGACCTTCACCGCCGGCGCCGCGACGGAGCACACGGTGACCAGGCTGATGCCGTTCTCCTTCGCGAAAGCGCACGCCGCCTTCTCCAAGAGCACCTTCGAGACAGGGTACGCCTACGACGGCAATGGACGCCACCGTTTTCAGGGGGTGATTGGATTTGTACGAAATTGGTTGCGGCGAACTTGTGTATTTGTGTACCTACCCAGCCACCGGGTTTGTTGGCTCTAAGGAAGTCGACGTCGGACCAGGACTCCTCGTCTAGGACATGGCCATCCCCTTCCAGCCGCCGGATCGAGACCGACGTTGACGATGATGTTAGGACCACGCGCTTCAGTGTGCCAGCTCTCACGCATGACCTCATCACGTTCAGGGTTCCTCGGACCGCCATCTCGATCACTTCTTCCTGACATCACCAAAAACAATTTCAAAAACAGAGTGCGATTGTGAATTTATGATTTACCATTCCCACCACATGATGACACGAGAAGTAAACAGTATTAGTCACAGTGGGTGGGTTCAGAGTACAGAGTGGGTGACAGCCTGAAGAATGCGTGCCAAGTACACCCAGCGAATGAACAAGCAAGTGACAAAGTGATGTTAAAACTAACTTTTGCGTGTTGTATGGATGCTTTACCTCAGGATTCTCTGCATTGATGTTCACCGGAGCGGCCACGAGGAAGACGTAGTCGCAGCCGGCGACAGCGTCGTCGAAGCTGCCCTCTTCTTCTAGGTCTGCACGGAACACCTCCAAGGGGCCTAGCGCTTGCAGATCCTTGAGATGGGAGTTCTTCTCCACGTCATCTGTGATCCAAAATCAAATCACAGTACCTATCAGTAGTTTCAACATAATCCCTCTGAATTCTTGGACCGCCTTTATATGTGAGATCAAAAGTTCACAACAGATCTCCTCTAACGAAAGGAACAGCTACAACCACTGAACTGAAGAGTAATCGATCTAACCTGGGTTCCTGACGGTCGTCTTCACGGCGTATCCCTTCTGCAGCAGCATCTTGACAAGCGCCGAGGCGATGTACCCGTTCCCTCCTTGTCCCATCGCCTGCTGCCGACATCGTGTGGCCGGGTGCAAGCTGAAGTGTCCTGAGCGCACTTCACGCACTCAAGCCATTTTATTCAAAAATCTAAACTTACGTACTCCGCATCCCAAGAAGTAATGCCTTACCTAACTGCAGCATCGATTGCCTCCTGACTCGTGAGTGACTCCTCGTTTATATCTGCGGATCTGCCTTTCACAAAAAGCAGAACTGTGTTGGTTGTATCGACCATCATACCTGAGGTTGCTCACAAAGGGAAATTCTCTTTGGCACATGAAATGAGAGTATATGTTCCTGCCATACGAAAATATATTTTGAAATGTCAAAAATTCTGAACAAAAATTTGATATGTATATTTCGACATTCCATATGTGAACGCCAAGTTTCACGAAAAACCAATATTTTTGTGACCTATGTAAAAAGACAAAATAATGTCTTGTGAAAGGGAAAGTCATTTTCGGCCCCATAGATCCGGTGATCCCCTATTTAAAAAATCAAGAAATATTTGCAAGTTTTAAAAAAATCTGAAAAATTAATCTGAGTGTATTCAATGATGCTTCCTACAATCATGCAAAATTATTTGTATTATAGGCTACATAAAAATGACATAAATCTTGTATATTATGGAGATGAGTGCATATCTAGAGATTCTACACCTCATATAATACAATGATACCACTTATCAAAATTCAAATTTTGTTATTTCAAAAAATCACAAAAACATTTGTGGGTGTTCATAAGTTGTCTGTTTAGGATTCCTACAATATTTTAGAACTAAATTTGAAATATACGCATAGAAACAAAAAAGACAAATCCAACATGATATTAAAAAGACAAAAACACACAAAATGACTATTCACATGGCAATTTGTCTTTTTTTGTTTGTGTTTGTGTTTTTCAAATTTGGTTCTGGGCTTTTTTGGGAATATAAACACACATCTTCTAAACACCCACCATCTTTTAATTTTTGACACTTGTAAATTTGAATTTTGAAGAGTGGTATCATGGTATAAATTAAGGTGTGATATCAATAGATATTTTCGCTTGTGAAGATTTGAAAGTGTGTATATTAAATCCACATATTTATCATTTTTGTGTAGCTCGGAATATAAATTATTTCAAACTGAGATTTTTCATGTTGGTGGGATACATAATTGGCAACATGCCAGAATTTTTATCAGATTTTTTCAAAGTTATAAATATTACTTTTTATTTTTTATAAATAAAGTGATCACTGGATCCCGAGAGCCAGAAAGCTCTACTCCTTGTGAAAAGTCTTTTTAGCACAAAATTTTGTCTTTTTTTACACATGACACAAAAAATGTAGGTGCGCTAAATAAATTTCTAAATAGTTTTACATTTCAAAAAAGGTTTAAATACTTTTTTTAACCAGGAGGCAGGAGCATATACATCCGGGTGGCGAAAAGCCACCCCCACAAAGGGAAGAGTAACAAACAAGAGCATCTCTAGCAGACCCCTTATATCCTTGCGGAACAACAAAATAATCACCAGTTTAAAGTTTTGTGTGAAAAAGCGACCCGAACTTACACCACATCTGACCCCGGTCTTTAAAAACTTTGAGGGCCGCAGAAAAATCACCCCTCCAACCTTTGCAACCACAGGAAACGTATTTTGAAACCTGAGCAGCCAGCGTGAGGCCTCAAAATACATTTTTTGTGCCTTTTAGCACGGCCTGCACGATAAAGGATCTGCTAGAGATGCTCTAAGAGCATCACCAGTCGCGTCCCCAATAGCCTATACGGCACAACGCCCGTCGAGCACTATTGGGAGCGCCGCAGCATGCACCGGGCTATTGGGAGCGCTCTTCCCTGCGGCACTCTCAATACGGGCCTCCCAATAATTCATTTGGTTGGCAGATTCCAATATTTTGGCAAGTACAAATCAAAACATTTGTAGTTCCATAGATCTACAATAATAAAAAATAAAGGATAAAATCATTCATACAATTCAAATAAAATGAAGATCAACTAGTTTTCGGCGGCCAACCCTTTGCGCGCCCACAAATGTGCCACTAGATCATTTTGAAGTTGATCATGACAATTTCATCATGGATCTTTATATGCATGGCGAGGATATCAGCAAACTCTGCCGGCACCTGATGATCAATGAGAAGCCAGAAATTAATTCTGGTGCAGTCCTTCTTCAACTTTAAGTAGCTATCATACTCACTCACACCATGCATCGGCCGCAAGAACAACTCTTTGTTCATCTGAAAGCGCCACCGAAAATCATTTGTAGTAAATGTTGGCAGGATGACAAACAAGTTGGCGTAGAGCATACAATTACCCTCCTTCCTCTCCCTCGGCTTGGCTTCCTCCTCTCAAACTTCGAGCCTTCTCGTTTGGGTTCGACATTGGCGGCCTCGTCGGCTTGTATTTGTAGAAGAGAAGTAAAGATCGCATGATTCTCCTCTTCATCGACGGCGATCGTGGCTTTCTTCTTCCATCAACAGGTGCACCATCAACTCATCATCGCTATCCATGATCTATGAATCAAAACAACGAACCAATCAATCAACCGATCGTCAGCGCCGGAAAAATCCTAAAGACTGAACCCTACCGGGCAATCGGACAAACACCTTGTGTGCAAGGAGGGTGTGCGAGGTTGCCAGGATCTCTGTGCCCAGTGAGGTGACTCGACGATCTCCAGCGCGGGAAGGTGCATACGCGAGACCGAGGAGAGCCGGCGCGGCCTATGGGAGAGGTGTGGGAGCGCCGACCAAATGACGGCGAGGAGAGGTGGTGGAAATGAATTGGGCAGTAACAAGGGTAGAGAACATGGTTTTGCCTATCTCAATGACAACACTGGCCCGCCAGTTGGTATCGAAGTGGCGGCGCGCTGATTCCTCCGGCGTTACCAATTGACTCCCAATGGTTGGAACCGGCCCGATAGTGTCGGGCGGATTATTAGGCCGCGCCGAAGGAAACATGCCTATAGGGGGCGCGATTTTACAGCCGACGCGACAAATAAAACTATGAAAAGAAAAGCTATGAATGCGCGACTGGAGATTCTCTAAGGTTGCAGACCTTGGATCCTTAGGGAATATCACATTGTAATACTTAAACATGACACAGTATCACATGTGGGTTCTGTTATTTTCCGACAAAAGGAATATCAACTTGAGAAAAGTTCTTGGGTGTATCAATGGGCCGTTCTTTTCCAAAGAAAGGAATGCCATGTACCTTCAGGTTCAATGCGACGGTTTTCCTTCCTGAAGGCGTTGTTTCTGAAGAAGCTTTCTCACAACCCATGTGTTGTCTAGGGCGGCAGGTTGCTATTGTTGATGCCGTGTCGTGTTGTTTTTCTTCTTTTTCATGTATACTCTTGTTGTATTGACAGCATAATTTTTGTTAGGTTTTGTTTTAGTTAGCCAAAATGTAAGTATGAATTTGCTTCTAAGTTCTAACATATATGTAGTAGCACAATTTTCTGTCATGTAAAATGGAACATAGTACATGTTCAAGTTAATTCATAGTTGTACATTTTATATTATATTTATTTTCTAAAAACTATTTAGTGAAAAGTATATTATTAAATTTCTAGGTATTATCATTTATGTTTTGACATTACCACCGGTTGCCTGACTTCACCAAGCTGATCTTCGGATCTATTTGTATTACATTTCGATATATTGCTAGTAAAAGTGCTTTTTCTACAATCAATAACATATATATTATAGTAGCAAATAGTACATGGTAGCATAGATACATGAGCTGACTACAGCGATTACAATATAAAGACTAAAAGAGACAAGCAAATCTTTGAGATCTTTAAGCCCTTTCTTCTTCCATGACAGAATCTTGTATTTTTTAGAAGGCAGCCATAAAACATTGGCAAAGATACCAAACCATAGACCTATGAATATCACAGAAGTTTCTCCGTAATTTTAATTTTGAGCCGCAATGCCAAGACTTTATGCACGCACGCAACCATTAAAATAATCAACCAATATCGGCAAGAGTACCAACACTGATATTTCAGGGAAAAGCAACCGAACAACTTGGTCGACGTCATTGGGAGCCGAGAGAACGAATCCCCATTGTCGAGGACATAGTAGCCGGGACAGATATTGCGAGGACAATCCTCCTGGCGGCAACCATGAGAAAAAATCCAAAATCGATCCGTCGAAGCAAGATCTGAAGAACCATACCTAGACAAAAATAATCTTTCAACACTACCATTGACGCCGGGAAGGAAATCTCGTCGTCGAATGAATAGCGGAAGATTAATTATTGTAGACGAAACCATCCCCATCGAAGAAGAAGATGGGTACAAAAACCCTAATCAATCTATGGAGAAACACTAATTTTATTGAAAACTCCACTCATAGATCAGGTTCCCCACCCCTCCCGACGCCGGCAAGGCCGGCCGAAGGAGGGGGAACCGACTATGGTGGAGACAGAGGTGGTGGCGGCGGCTGGATCTCCACGGGAGCTCTCGTACGAGAAAGAAAGAAGATACGGGTAAAAAATCCCCGGAGACAAGTGCTTAATAATAAATTACATGTGCATTATTCTTATTTACAAATCTCCATAACTTTTTTTTAGGAATCTGAAATCTCCAAGACATGGCCTGACTAGCTTTTTTTAAAGGAAGCAGGTTTTTCTTTTGAATAATAATTACTATATAATCCTACTTTTTAGGGAAGCAGTGGTTCTGATCTGCGGTTTTGTGCAGTTCGAATAAAAGAGGAAAGCCCAACTCCCAATCGGCTCGGATTTGACGGGCTGCCCAACTCCCCAGTCAGCTCGGATTGGATGAAAACAAATACTCCACGAGAAGCACCACGACAGGCCAGGCCCAATCGGCCATTGTTTCGGGTTCGTCTTCCGTCCGGCCGCACCGCACGTACTATCGCGGCGACGCCGGCGGCCACCGGCGGGAGCGGCGCTCTTTCTCCGATACTTCCCCGTCTGCTCCTCTCCTCCCGTACGCACGACCTGCGAGAGCTCCGGCCAGGTGCGAACCCCCAAACCCTAGCAATGGTGACGGCGGCGGCGGGAGGCGACCCTCGCCTGGTCCGCAACACCTGCATCATGGCGCACGTCGACCACGGCAAGACCACGCTGGCCGACCACCTGGTGGCCTACGGCAGCGGCGGCGGCCTCCTCGCCCCCAAGTGGGCCGGCCAGGCCCGCTTCATGGACCACCTGCCGGAGGAGCGCGCGCGGGCCATCACGATGAAGTCGGCCGCCGTCGCGCTCCGCCACGGGAACCACCGCGTCCACCTCATCGACTCCCCGGGCCACCTCGACTTCTGCTCCGAGGTCTCCGCCGCCGCGCGGCTCGCCGACTCGGCACTCGTCCTCGTCGACGCCGTCGACGGCGTCCACGTCCAGACCCACGCCGCTCTGCGCAAGGCCTTCGCCGAGGGCCTCCGCCCCTGCCTCGTCCTCAACAAGCTCGACCGCCTCATCACCGAGCTCCGCCTCCAGCCCCACGAGGCCTACGACCGCCTGCGCCGCATCGTCGCCCACGCCAATTCCATCTACTCCGACCTCCGCTCGGGGTCCTACTTCTCCTCCCTCCTCGACGGGCCAACCCCCGCCCAGGACGCCGACGACGGCGACGAGGAAGCCTTCGTGCCGCAGAATGGCAATGTCGTCTTCGCCTGCGCCCGCGACGGCTGGGGCTTCCGGATCCACGACTTCGCCGCCCTGTACACCCAGGCTCACCCTGACATGAAGAGCAAGCTGCTGGGAGGCCTGTGGGGGCAGTACTACTGGGACAGGAAGAAGAAGAAGGTTGTGGGGAAGAAGGAGGCCATGGCCGGCATGACGAACCAGCAGCCAATGTTTGTGGAATTGGTGCTCAAGCCGCTGTGGAAGGCGTACAAGGAGGGTCTGAAGGAGGATGGCGATGGCGCAATCTGGCGCGAGCAGATGGTCTCGAATTACAATCTGAAGGTGTCGCTGCGGGAGCTTCAGAACAAGGAGCCCAAGGATTCGCTGAAGGCCGTGATGAGGGCATGGCTGCCCCTCGCGGAGACGGTGATGGCGATGCTTGTGGAGTGCACTCCGGACCCCATTGCCGCCCAGAAATTCAGAGTTTCGAGGCTTATGCCCGAGAAGGAGCTGCCGCCAGGGGTTGCTGCCGAGCATGCCGACATTGTCGCCGAGGCGGACAAGGTGAGGAGATGCGTGACGGCCTGCAGCACCAGCGCAAGGGCACCTGTGGTGGTGTTCGTGTCCAAGATGTTTGGGCTGAGATACGACGAGCTGCCACGCACTGGGGTGGACGGAGAGCTGCTCAACCACATCACCGATGGAGCAGATGACGAGTGTTTCCTGGCGTTCGCGCGGGTCTTCAGTGGGGTTCTCCGTGCCGGGGACAAGGTGTTTGTGCTGTCGCCGATGTACGATCCTCTGAAAGGGGACACTACAGGCAAGCATTTGAAGGAGGTGGAGCTGCAACACTTGTATGAAATGCAGGGAAGTAATCTGAAGGCAGCTGCCAGCGTAGGCGCCGGGAATGTGGTCGCGATCCAGGGCCTCGGCAACCACATTATGAAGACGGCCACGCTGTCGTCCACGAGGAACTGCTGGCCTTTCGCGAGCATGATGTTCCAGGTTTCTCCGTTGCTGAAGGTCGCAATTGAGCCCTCCAACCTGGCTGATCTGGGAGCATTTGCCAATGGGCTTAGGCTACTTAACCAGGCAGACCCACTGGTTGAGTGCACCGAAGAAAATGGTCAGTATCTCCTTGCAGCGGCTGGACAGGTACATTTGGAGCTCTGCATAAAGAATCTGAAGGAGAGATTTGCAAAAAATGTTGAACTGAATGTCTCGGAGCCCTTGGTGTCGTTCAAGGAAACCATCCAAGGAGAAGGTGTTGGTTTGATGGAGAGCCTGAAGGGTCCACAGGAATTTGTTGAGAGAGCTGCTCCAGATGGGAAATTTTCTGTGAGAGTTAAAGTCATCAGGCTTCCAGATGCTCTGACTAAGGTCCTTGAGGAAAATGAAAAATTGCTTTGTCAAACAATGAGAAGCAACGGAGCAATGGGCTTACAGTGTTCTCAGGATGAAGGTAGTTCCGTGGGGCAACTTAGGCAACATATGCTCAGTGCTATAGACAATGAATTGGAAGCGATTTCCGTGCAAGTGGATAAAGTAAAGCTCGAGCGCTATAGGAATACACTGCTAGGATACTTACAGAGAATCTGGTCCCTAGGCCCTTCGCAGGTTGGTCCAAATCTCCTCCTCTCACCTGATGTAAAATCAAGCAGTGGTGTGGCAACCAGCCGAGATGGAAGGGAAGGTATTCTGGTGTGCGGTACATGTCACGTCTCGGAGAATTTGGGGTTTGTGAGTGTGTCTGACGCGGAAACTAACAATGGCATTGATAACAGTGAACCATCCACAGATGCTCCTAATCCTGAGACACTAAGGAACATCATTGTCTCCGGATTTCAGGAGGCCACAAATGCAGGACCTTTGTGTGATGAAGCTATGTGGGGTCTGGCATTCATCATTGAGCCTTACATATTCGCTCACAGCACAGACAATGGCAACCGTTCTTATGAGCACAAAGCAGCAGTCAGGGAAGCGTGTCGGGCTGCAGTGCTTCAGAGCAAGCCAAGGCTAGTCCAACAGATGTATTTCTGTGAACTGACCACTCCTACAGATTATTTAGGTGCAGTCTATGCTGTTCTTGGTGATTGTCGAGCAAAGGTGCTGAAAGAAGAGATGCAAGAAGGAACTTCACTGTTTACGGTGCATGCGTATCTGCCAGTTGCTGAGAGCTCTGAATTCTCCGAGAAGCTTAGGAGCAGTACTTCTGGTGCAGCCAGTGCGCGTCTTGCTCCAAGTCACTGGGAAGCTATTCCTCAGGACCCCTTCTTTATGCCGAAAACTAAGGAGGAGATTGAGGAATTTGGAGATGGTTCAAACATGGGACCAAACTTGGCCAAGACGCTCATCAACTCCGTGAGGCGGAGAAAGGGGCTGCACGTTGAAGACAAAGTCGTGGAGCACGGCACGAAACAGCGCACTCGTGCTAAGAAAGTGTAGTTGGGTTTTTGCGATGTAGTAGGGGCTGTACCTAATGTTCCTCATTTTTCCCTGGTAAACTGAAATATAAACAAATATGTAAATTACGTGTATATGCTGGAGTCTTGAGAGGGATTTGTAGTAGCTGCTATTTTTTTCCTGCTCGTCCATGATTGGCTCCTATAAGGCTATAATACCTATAGACTCATCTTTGAATTATTTATGTGGGTATGTCAGGTTAGGAAGTTTCCCACCTTAACTTGATGGAAAATGGTATAAAGCCGCCCAGGATCCCCTGTATGGCAAAAAGATAAATGATGTACTCGGGTTCCTTGTGATGCCCTGGTGTAGCATCACTTGAGTGGCAGAGCACAGGTTAACATGAGAAGCTATTGCTATTTTTCTATCAAATCAGATTTAATAGAAATCGCTGAATCATGATGTAGTAATTAGTGCACTGCTTGGTGGAATTTTGTAGGAATACACATAGCCATTAAATTATTACACTAAGGATGCTTATTCTGACAATAACATCCTTACCTCAGTGACCATAATGTCTAAACTCTTATTGACTTATTGTCCCTTTTTGTTCTTGTATTATTGTGTCCTTCCTGCTGGTCTTTGGGCACTGCAAGCCACGAATGTGTACCCATTTACTTTTACTGCTCACTTTTATTGGTTACTACAGATTGCTGCCCGCAGGTCATAGCCTCGTCGGCCCATCAAGGTGGTGAAATCACTTGTCTCTAGCATTAGCATGCCATTCACCGTGGAGTGAGTCATCAGGCATTATGTTACCAAGTTATGAAATCTTTGATGGGTAAGATATCGAACCTCGATTCGTGATCAAGGTACACTTTATATGCTGGCACGTAGTGAGCTTAAAGTTAGTCTTCCTTCCATTTGTCACTCTAACACTGATTTTCTCTAGCTCAAACAACACCATTTGAATGCCAGTACTTTGCAAATAGCAGCAGGTGAATTCCTACGCTCATTTATCAGGAGCAAAATCACATGCACTCTCTTTCAAGTTCAGGAGTTATCTTATTTGTCGTCTGCATCATTTTCCTCTCAAACGAGCATGCTGCAAAACTTACAGGCCAGATGTTGATGTGGGAGGCTGTTGTCGTCTCTTTTATAAATTGCAGAATAGACTGCAGAGAACAGCAGCTTGCAGTATGGCTAAGGCAGAATGTGGCTCCAAAGATGCTGTGTGCCAGAACCGGTTTAACACTATATATGACCAACGGACCAAAAATAAGTAGCAGCTTTAGAACTGAACTCTTCTTTCGTGCAGCCAGTGTGAACCCGTGAGTTTTGGTATGTTTATTTGCCTTCACAATTTTATTTATTTAAGGCTTTGTCATCCTACATTGGATGTTTGGTCGAACAACTGAACTTTCCCATGTTCATCAGGTTTTTTTTTTTTAATAAAGAGAGTCCCCCCTCCGATTTCTATTATTAGAAACCACATCCGTCCGGAATTACAAACATAAGGTAAAAACATGAAAAGTAAAGATTGCCACCATCTATCTAAGTCAAGTTACTGCAAATCTGACCATCACAAACGAGGAACCTCACGTTACACCTAGAGAACATAAGCAAGAAACCAACCATGCTCATCAGGTTGGGTATTGAAATCTTGTTTGTTCTTTCTACCAAACAGGTGACAGGATCAAAGTTTAAAGACCTCTCTGAGGATGAAATCAAACTGTCACGGTATAAATTATGATCTTCTGAAGACGTGACAGTTTACAATTATTAAACCGCCCTGCTTGATCATAATTTTTTTTTGATTTTTTGCTTGATCATAATTTTCGAGCAAATGTTGTGGCATATTTAACATGCTATCTGCGGCGCTAATTTTCAGTTAAACCAAAAGAAAACAAAACTGTTTCATAGGAGTGTTCTGTGGCGTCATCTGTGGCTCTAGTTTCCTAGGCAGGTAAATCTGAAGCTGTGAACTGAAGCCTGTCTGTGCTGGACGTTTGAGAATTCGAGAATTCTTAATGAACTGAAGGCAGTAGCACGGGTGCTTGATGGATCATGGATTTGTTTCCATCTTTGTGAATGAATTGCTTATGGATGCTTGATGGATGGATGACCACTCGAACCATTGTTCACTGCATGGTTATTCTTGAGCCTGAGCACGTTATTATTCTTCTTCAGTCAACAAACAGTGCTTTGTCCATTTGGTGCTGCCCCTCTTTCTGAATCCAACTGGAGTTCACTCTCCTCTGCATGAATTCAAATTCTGAAAATCACACATCCATGGATTCTCGTGGGTACAAATCTTAATTAGTACATGTTGATTTCAGTGATCGTGGCAAGTTACTGTCGATCTCAGTAGAAACCTCACCACTTATTAAACTGTTAATTTGCACGTTCATTCTTCAGCTCGGTTATTCTTCAGTTTAAGTGCCCAGGCATGAACCATGGTTAGTTACTATATAGACCTATGGAAGTGCCATTGCAGAGGAGTTAAGGTGCAGAGTAATTGAAGTGTTCTTACAATAAAGAGCGAAAGAAGAATTCAGACCCTCTATTTACATAAAGTCGTGATCACTAAGCTATGAAAACTAAAAAGCTAGTACTAAGTCTAAAGCTCGTCGTGGTCGTCCTCGTCGGCGCTGTAGTGAGCACCGCCGGACTTCTGGTAGGCAGCGGCGAAGACAGGGTTGCAGACATCCTCCAGCTCCTTTAGCTTCTCCACGTACTCGTCCTTCTCGGCGTCCGGGCTCGCGTTGTCGAGCCACTCTATGACCTCCCTCGCCGCCTCCTCGACCCTCTCCCTGTCGGCGCCGTCCATCCTCCGCCCCATCTCGCCGTCAGCCGTCGTCCGGACGTTGTACACGTACGCCTCCAGCTTGTTCCGGGCGTCCACCTTCTCCCTCACCTTCCTGTCCTCCTCGGCGAACTCCTCCGCCTCGCGCACCATGCGGTCGATCTCCTCCTGCGTGATGCGGCGGTCGGCGGCGCTCACAATCTCGATCTTCTCCGACCTGCCCGTGCCCTTGTCCGCCGCCCGCACGTGGAGGATGCCGTTGACGTCCAACTCGAATGTCACCTCGATCTGCGCCGTGCCCCTCGGAGCCGGCGCAATCCCGCTCAGGTCGAACTTGCCCAGCAGCCGGTTGTCTTTGGTCATGCTCCGCTCGCCCTCGAACACCCTGATCGTCACCGTGGTCTGCCGGTCCTCGTAGGTGGTGAACATCTTCGTCCTCTTTGTCGGCACCGGCGTGTTCCGGGGGACCACGCTCACCATCACGCCGCCGGAGGTCTCGATGCCGAGCGTCAGAGGCGTCACGTCGAGCACCACCATGTCGGCGTTGTCGCCGCGCACAATGCTCCCCTGCACGGCGGCGCCATAGGCCACGGCCTCGTCGGGGTTGACATCACGGTTGGGCTCTTTGCCGTTGAAGTAGTCTTTGAGGAGCTTCTGGACCTTGGGAATCCTGGTGCTGCCGCCGACGAGCACGACCTCATCAATGTCGTCCTTGGAGAGCCCGGCGTCGGCCATGGCTTTCTTGACGGGCGCCATGGTCTTGCGGAAGAGGTCGGCGTTGAGCTCCTCGAACCTGGCCCTGGTGAGCGGCTCCGACAGGTCGACGCCGTTGACCAGCGACTCGATCTCGACTCGGACCTGGTGCTGGTTGCTGAGCGCCCGCTTGGCGCGCTCGCACTCGCGGCGGAGTTTGCCGAGCGCGCGGGCGTCGCCAGAGACGTCGACCCCGTGCTTCCGCTTCACGAGCCTGATGAAGTGGTCCATGACGCGCTGGTCAAAGTCCTCGCCTCCGAGGTGGGTGTCGCCGTTGGTAGCGAGGACTTCGAAGACGCCGCCGTCGAGCGCGAGCACGCTGACGTCGAAGGTGCCGCCGCCGAGGTCGAACACGAGCACCTTCTTCTCCTCCTTGTCGTCCACCTTATCAAGGCCGTAGGCGAGGGCGGCGGCGGTGGGCTCGTTGATGAGGCGCACCACGTTGAGCCCAGCGATGGCGCCGGCGTCCTTGGTGGCCTGGCGCTGCGCGTCGTTGAAGTAGGCCGGGATGGTGATCACGGCGTCCCGGACCTTCTCGCCGAGGTAGGCTTCGGCCGTCTCCTTCATCCGCGTGAGCACCATGGCGCTGACCTCCTCCGGGCTCAGCAGCCTCACGTCGCCGTCCTTGACCTCCACCTCCGCGTGCGGCTTCCCGTTCCTCTCCACCACCCTGTAGGGCAGCAGCTTCATGTCCCGCTGCACCTCCGCATCGGTGAACTGGCGGCCGATGAGGCGCTTGGCGTCGTAGACGGTGCGGAGCGGGTTGGCGGCAGCCTGGTTCTTGGCGGCCTCGCCGATGAGCCGCTCGCCGGTGTCGGTGAAGGCGACCCAGGACGGCGTGATCCGGTTCCCCTGGTCGTTGGCGATGATCTCCACCTTTCCGTTCCGGTACACTCCCACGCACGAGTAGGTCGTGCCCAGGTCGATACCGATCACCGGCCCGCCAGATCCCTTCGTCGCCGTCGAGGCCTCCGCCGCGGCGGCTAGGGGAGTCGTCGTGGACGAGAAGAGCAGCAGAATCGCGAGCAACACACCGACACGGGCGTTTTCGCACGAGCCATGGCGCCGGCGATCGCGAGCAGCAGAGGGAGTCGACGTTTTCGCACGAGCCATGGCGCCGGCGATCGGAAGCTCCTCTCGATCGATCTCTTCTCGATTCTCGAAGGTAGCTAGCAGAGTACGTCGTACGTAGCAGCCTAGCAGGCTATTTATGGCGGCAGAAGGTGCCGCGAGGAAGTTCACGTGGACGAATCGGAGGTGGTCTCCGACTCTGGGAGCGTGGCGACACGCGGCAAGCCGATCTGCGCCGTTGGATTGGACGGTCGGGTGGCTGTGAGGTTGCGCGACGTGTTGGCGGGAACAAGCAGGCTGTCGATCGTGTGACGTGTTTTGACGGTTGCTCGATAACGTTTCAAATAGGAAAATCTCGTTCTTGGACCCACTTAGCAGGCTACGTATTTGTATGACCGACGGTATCACTACTTGTTCGGACCACAATTTCGAGATATATAAAAAGTCTTTATGCAAGTCAAAAATAAATGAAAGAAGGGGAAAAACTACAATTTGAACCTAGTTGCACACGCACCCCATTGTCGGATTAGCCAATTCGGAGTTTTCAAAAATTGTGAAATAAATCCTGAACATATATTATGTTGTGCCTTGTGCACCCACAAATTTTCATCAAAAAATATGATCATATGTGACATGTGCAAAAAAACAAAAATAAATGTGAATAACACTTGATACTATTCAGTTAGAGCATCTCTAGCAGAGCCCGCAAAACACGCAAACCTGCAAAATAACCGTCGGATGCGGATTTGAAACCGCAAAAACGCAAAGAACAGAACCCTCAAAACTCTTCGACCCGTAAAAGTTTTTGAGGGGGCCTGTAAATTCGGCCCTCGGAACTGTTAATTCAAAGATTTCGCCGCCGAACTGAGGGGGCCCTGCATCCGTGAGAGGCTTTGGCGGGCTGAATATTCAGCACCCGCCGGTGAACCTTCCACTGTGGAACTCGCCGGAATTTTGCCGGAATCGCCAGAATCTCGCCGGAATCGTGTGCCGTCTCTGTTCGGGAATACCTTGAGCGAGCGAGCGAGCGCTCAGGCGGCATGGAGGCCATGGACCGACCTCTCGTCGTCGTACTCGGAGCCGTCGGAGTCGAAATCAGAGTCGTCGCCGTCGACAGCCGGGAGCCGGTCCTCCGGCGTCTCCTCCCCGCGTTGCGGGAGGCCATGAAGCGTCTCCTCCCCGCGCTGCGGTAGGCCATGAAGCATCGGAGGCGCCGCCATGGGGGGCGCCGGCAGCATGGCCACCTGGGGCTGCGGCGGCGGGGGCGGCGGCGGCGACTCCTCCACCATCAGCCGGCGGTGGAAGTTGCGGTGGCAGCCGCAGGCGGCGCACTTGAACGAGGACGGGTCGGCGTGGTTGACCTCCAGCGACGGCATGAACTCCCCGCAGCCATCGACGGCGTGCCCGCCCATGCTCGCCGCATGGTTCTTGAGGTACTCCCGGTACCTGGGCACCACCACTCCCACCGCCGCATGCTTCACCACCTTCTTGACCGAGCCTCCGTTGGGGAACATGGCCGGCTTGTACTTGACGTCCATGGCCTCCATGCCGCCTGAGCGCTCGCTCGCCCGTGGGAGGAAGAAGATGGGGAAAAGGTAGAAAAGAAGAGAGAGAGGAATATTCGGAAATATTCTTTTTTACGGTTTGCGTTTACCGTCTCTGTTCTGTCCGGGTGATTTTCAGCCCTCAAAACACGTTCTTCGCGAACCGTAAACCTGTTTTGCGGTTTCGCGTTTTGCGGGTTCTGCTAGAGATGCTCTTAGGTGTTCTTCTCTTTTTACCCAGGTCACATATGGTCATATTTTTGGATAAAACTTTGTGGGTGCACAAGATACAACATAATATATATAATCCCGGCGTGATTCCCTCTAAAAAAACTAATCCCCGCGTGAGTGTCACCAGCCCGGAAAAAACTCGCCCTATCTTACTTGTCGTCTGCGTCATTTTCCTCTGAACTGGGCATGCTACAAAACTTACTCGCAGCTTGCAATTTGACGTGGGAGGCATTTTTCGGCTCTTCTATAAACTGCAGAGTAGAGCTAGCAGCTTGCAATATGGCTAAGGCAGATTGTGGCTCCAAAAATGCTGTGTCCCAGAACGCGGTTTAGCACTATATGATCAACTGAACTATTGCTTCACGCAGCCAGTGTTGACACATGATTTTTGTTACTACCTCTGAACCCAAATAATTGACGCAAGTATGACTCTGTAGTTGTACTAGCCGGTCCAATGAACTCAAACGGAGGGAGTAGTAGTTTTCTTATCCCTTTTCTCGTAGCATTCACCTCGAAGAAGGATGGAAACTAGTATTGCATATAGCATTTGTTTTCTGGTCATCAAACCAAAATCTTCGACTCTAAAGATTACATTTGTTAGTAAAAGTTATCTTTACTCTCCAATGACCAGAGGCTCCATGAATAACAACAAATGCATATAGCCCTTTTCTAGCTGAAATCCATATCGAGTCATGAGTGCAGATGCACCACTGCTTCAAATACACTTTTCAAAAATGTCAAAAAAAAATAGCTTAAAATTTTAGGATATACTTTAAGGCATTTTATAGTAGCACAAAAAGTTTCGTTAAGAAAAGACATTTTTTGTGACCTGCGAAAAAAGACAAATCCAGACGTTCCAAAATGATTTTGTATGAGACAATTTTGTCTTTTTTGCATCGGTCACAAAAAATGTTTTTTCTTCACAAAATGTCCTGATGTATATCCGAATATTTGTAAGCAATTTTTTGACATTCTGGAAAAAAACTAAAAATATTTTTATATAATGGGTGCATCCACACTCGTGACCCGAAACAGCGTGTCCCTTTTCTAGTCGTTACTGCCGCGAACGTCGCCCACTATAGCCTTACTAGCAAGTTATGTCCCTCAGTCGCCCGTCCCACTCTTCCTCCAGCCCAGCGAACAGAAACTGCCATCGCTATGGTCCATAATAAGTCGCATGACATATTTGACAACGAAAAAACAAAATCTTGCTAACAATTAAATTTGCTCTAGAAGTTTCTATAGATATATATATACTAGTGGTATTTTGCGCGTCGTCACGCCGCGCTCGCGTGATTTTTTTTGTATTAAATTTGAGTTGTGTAAATAAGTTTGTAATTTTGTATTAATAAGTATTGTTTATTTTAGTGAGCATATAGATATATTCTTTTGTACCTTTAGTATTGTAGGACAAAAGAATATCCAAATATACTTTTATCTTCCAAATAATATTTAATGTAAGCACGTTGGCAATGCTAATGCAATTTTTTTTTTAAGTTGAGTCCACAATTCGGGGAATTTCATTTATATTGAATCTAAATATTGACTATTTTGAATCCTGTAAATATGTTTTGTGTTGTGCTATAGGTAGTTAGTCTTGTTTTTTATGAGCATTTGTTATATAGTTTAGTGATTATCGATATATATAGCAAATTGAAGTATTTAAATATGTTTTTTTTGTTGCCATGATTTTTAAATTGTAATTGAAGATATAAAAATGCTACGGTAATTTCGAGTAGCTTGTAAATTGTAATGTTTGATTCTTTTTTTTGTATTTTGGTGTAAATAATTAATTTAGATTTGTAGTCAGAAGATGTGCACCGTATGAGCATTTAGTAAAGTGAATATATAATTTGAAGAATTGCATCTGAATTTCATATTAAGAGGAGGTTAATTTAGTTTGTTGGCAATAGTGCTGAGATATGGATTCTGATATTTGGAAGCCCATCTAAATATGAAATATATTGTTTCTCGAAATGTCGTGAAGGTGTGAAATGAGCCTTTATTTATTGTTTGAACTTTCCGTTTTTTTTTTTGGAAAAGGGTGCGAAGACTTTTTTGTGGGTTTTATTCGAGGTCGTAAGAAAAATATGGAATATATAATATTTGTAATGTCGTGAATGTGTAATATGAGCCTTTTTGTATTGTGTGAACTTTGGAAGATTTCAAATAAGGTGGAAAAAGATCAGAATGTGTTTCAAATGGTTGTTCTTTACAAATTGATAGAAATTGGTTTGAAATTATGTGAGTTGAATTTGGAAATTTGTGAAAGTTGTTTAAAAACAAAAAGGAAAATAGGAGGGAGAAGAAAACTTTCGAACATTTGAAATAAGGGAATTTAGCGCGGCGCACGCCGCGCCCTTGGTGTGAAATTTTTTATGACGTTTTAGATTAAAAGAAAAAATAGTGGTGCAAAAAAACTGTCTGCATTAAAATCGTTTCGAATGAAGGAAATTTTGTTTGAGTTAGAATAATTTTTAGAGATGTTTTTTTTTTTTTGGAAATATTTTGTTTGAGTTAGAATAATTTTTGAAGGTGATTTTTTTTGGAAATTTCGCGTCCGTCGTGATTCGAAATGTCGAAGTCAGCCGTATTTTAATTTGTCGTAATTTGGCGGGATGTGTCGTCTATGTTAACGGAAATTCGCCATTTTGTTTGAGTTAGAATAATTTTTGAAGGCAATTTTTTTTTGGAAAATTTGTGAAGGTGAATTTTTTTTTGGAATGTTGTCGTAATTTGCCGGGATTTGTCGTCTATGTTGACGAAAATTCGCCCTCGGTGATTTTTGTTGTATAATCTGTTTTAAAGTTTGAATTGAAATTCTGAATTGTCTACACTTTTAAAGTTTGAATTGAAATTCTGAATTGTCCACACTTTCAAGCAGTGTAGTTTTGGATATTTTGGAATTTGTGTTTCAAAAGTTCGGGGAAAAAAAATTTAGAAAAGAGAATGGGGGGGGGAGGGGAAAAAGAAAAGAGGGAAAAAAAATAGAAGGGCCCGACCCAGCTGCGCAGCAGCCAGGCCGGCCCACGTAACGGCCCGGCTGGCCAGGCAGGCCCGCGTGGTCGTCATCGTGACGTCACTGGCGGCCGGCCTCTGCCGCGGCGGCGGCAAGCTCGCCGGAGGCGAGGGACGGCGACCTGGGACGCGGGAGTGGTCGCGTTCGACGCGGGTCGACGCAGGGAGCCCGCTAGCGGCGGCGCCGCCACGATTTGGTCGCCGTGGCGTCGCCGGTGGCGTCGAAAAGCGGTGGAGGGAAGCGGGCGCGGCGGCGGTGATTCCCGCGCGTCGGCGGCGTCCGGGCATGCGTCGCTCCGGCAGGATGCGGAGGACGCGACGGTGAAGGCCGCGGTGTGGCGCGATGTGCGCGGGGAGGACCGGAGCGGCCGATTCGAGCGCGGCGGCCGGCGGCGAGCTCCGGTGACGCGCGCAAGGAGGAGGGGAGGGGGGGCGTTTGTGACCTTTTTGCAGAAAGGTTCTTTTTTTTTGTATTTCGCGGATAGGTCCTTCCGCACGCGAAGTTGAGGGTCGTGGTGCAATTTTTCGCCCGCGAGGGGTGTTTTTGCAAATTTAGCAGCGGCGTGTCGCTGAATGTGGGCCCACCCCGTACTGTTCATTTTGAACAGTAGCTACAGTACCTGGGCTGTCGAGGGAGCGCCGCTTTGTGCTGCCTTAATATAGTTGCGAGGGGTGTTTTTGCAAATTTAGCAGCGGCGTGTTGCTGAATGTGGGCCCACCCCGTACTGTTCATTTTGAACAGTAGCTACAGTACCTGGGCTGTCGAGGGAGCGCCGTTTTGTGCTGCCTTAATATAGTTAGTAATAATATATATGTTTAACTACTCGTATACTAAAACGAGATCTCACCATAAATATGCATAACAATATAAATTTTATGTATTCTTTCAAAATACAATGGATGAATAAAATAATCTTACAAAACCATTTTTTATATTTAGCGCAATGCAAGTATATTTTTCATTGATATACATCACAATTGTATAAAAGACACTTACCTAATATTTTAGTGAGTTTTCTATGTGGTTAACTATGTGAAATAAGTCACATAAATTATATTCGATAGATCGTAGCATGCCACAAATGAGTTTGATATAAATTGAAACTAGAAAATAATTTTAGTATAGAAAATATAATTAATTCTAGCAGTCTCGTTCCTAATTATGCTTCGATCGGTCTTAAAGAAGATGCCAATCGCGTCTAGCTTCTTTCGATGCGAGGTGGGGAGGGAGGTGCAGAAGTCCTTGCAGCGGACGAGGAGGATCGCATCGACATTGGGTCGCCACTTCGGTGGAGGCGATATGGCGAAAGAGGCGGCACGAGGCTCGTCGTGGTAGTTGATGACGAGGCTTTGTTGTGATATCGAGGTAACGAAAGGAGGCAGCGCCGCGTCAGAGGGTTGAGCAAGATACGGACCGCGTCGGCTTCCGACGAGGCATGGAGCGGTCCCTAACCCTCACGGTGACCGAGACGGATTCCATCAACTCTAGGCCGCCACTTCGGTGGAGGCGATGTGGCAAAGTAGACGGCACAACGCTCGTCGTGGTGGTCAATGACGATGTCGTTGTTAGGATTTAATTAATTACTTTAAATAATATGTAATCCCTGCTTGTACTATGTCGGTTTGTGAACCGACATACCCCTTTGTAACCGCTTGTTCGGGTGCTATATATAGCACCATTCATCATCAATAAAGGATACAGTTGATTCATTTGTCGCTCTCTCGATTGTCTCTCGATTTACTTCCAACACGTTATCAGCATGCTCCACCACGAGCAATTCGACTACAGCCAGAAAATCTAGGGCTGAGAATCGAAAGAACAGAGAAGGACATCCTACGAGAAAAGGAACATAATGGGATTGGGAACATCAGGCAAATCGGTAAGAAAAAATTGCCTGGGCATCCCGTCACTGTTTTGTTCCACTCCTTCATGAAGAACACACCGGTGAACTCGCCGGAATAGAACAAGATCGACAGGGAAAACAACAGGCAAAAGGTGAGAAAGAACTAGAATGCCTAGGGATTTTGTTTCCCTGTCTCTTCGCCTCCTTCGCGACAACGGCCGCCACCGCCGTTTCGAGGCCACCGCGCCGCTAACCTCTCCGCCCCCAGCGGTCGTTGAGGTCACCGCGCCGCCGCGCCTCCCGTCGCCAACAACCGCAGTCGAGGACGATGCCGTGCCGCCGGGATAACCGCGCACGCCGTCCTCCGCGGGCTTTGGCTCCCCTGCCGCCCCTCCGACTTCGCCGTGCACGGCGCTCGCCGTCGCCTCATGCGCTTGGCGTCTCGTTCGCTTGACCGCCATCGAGCGGCCGTGAGCGATGAATCGCCTGCCAACCCCGACGCCCACCACGCCTCCGCCTCGCGGCCGCCTTATGCCCTTCGGCTTCGCGGCATCAGGCCCTCCGTCGAGCAGCCGCGCCGCGCGTGCGAGGACTTGGAGCCCGGCCGCCCTCGGGCTTGCGAACGGCGCCTCCAACGGCGTCGCGCCGGGCACCCTGCTCCCTGGATGATCCTCGGATGAGGACGAGCACGGTGGAAGCGCCTCTGGCCGCCAGTGAACGCCGCTGCGGCTATGTGCGCGGAGGTGATGCCGGCCGGCCGTGGGCTCTCCGCATGTTTCTGTCTCGTGCGAATTGGGGATCGAGCAAACTAGAGATTTGATTCCCTGGTCTTCCCTTATCCGCTCGTTGGACGTTGACCAGGCTGGGCTATGCCTTCTGGCAGATGTGCATGCGGCTGGGATATAGGCACCAGCACCGCTTGCTTTATTTACTTATTTGCTCCTTTAATTCAGCAAATATATTTCAGTACTGTTTTCTGTTGAGTACCAATGTATTCTAGATCCTAAATTGATGTAATCTATTTCCATGTTTTTCACGTGTCGAGATTAATTACGTCTATTTGCAATTGAGATTTTTAATTTCTTACAAATATAAATTTAGTGCCTATATAGTACTGTCTATCTGTCGAGTACGACGTATTCCAGAATCTTTCTATGGTGTATATATTTCCATGTTCGCCACATGTCGAGATTAATACGTCTATTTGTGATTGACATATTCAATTTATTGCAAATAAATTTCAGTTCATCTTAATTGAGCTCTTTGGCTTAATACGAGTAAGAATTGATATGCAAAATTTAAGTGATTTCTTTTCAAATTGATGTTTTGGGATCATGAGGTAGTGTGTAGATTTATCTACCACCACTGTTTAAGCCTATATTTTGTCTTTTTTGCCATTATGATTGCCAATGTGCTCTCCCATACATTTTAATTAAGTTATGACACAAGGCATTCGAAGTGTGAGTATTATACTCGCTAATGCTGCTAGATCTACTCCGAAATTCAATTGGAGATTATCTACAACGTGTCATACTTAACAATTTGAGGTTCACACTAATGAGTTCAAGTCCACTTCTTGAAACTTCATTTATTTTGCATCATTCATTACGACATAACCATGATGGATTTTAATTTACCAAATAGAAATTAATATTCTCTTACTTATCCATATAGATAAACGATGGCTCGAGAGTTTTATGCACTTGCTCTCAACAGTCACAACTATCCTGAATGGTCAATGGACACAGAGACCACCCTTGCGTCTTGTGGGTTAGTGCGTGCAATCCAGACCCCGGAGGTCCACTCCCGGCTGGAGTCACGCCGCTGACAGATGAGCAAAAATATGTTGCTTTGTATATCATAAGGCACCATATTCATTTAGATCTCAAGTTTGAGTACTTGGAGGAGGAATCCCAAGTACTTTGTTTCAAACCCTCAAAACGAGGTATGAACAGCAGAAGGCAGTTGTCATGCCTGAAGCACTGCATGATTGGACACATCTCCGACTCCATGACTTCAAATCTGTCAAGGAGTACAATCATGAGGTTCATTAGATCAGTTCCAAACTACGGTTTTGCAGGAAGGAACCTACTGATGCGGAGAAGATAGAAAAAAAACTCTGTCTACTATGCTTCCATCTGATAGGATCCTCCAGCAGCGGTACCGTGCACGCGACTACCAAGTCTATTCCGTCCTTATTCATATATTACTTCAGCTGAAAAGCATGATGAGCTGCTCGCTAAGAATGGCTCTCAGCGCCCGGTTGGTTCTCAACCTTTACCTGAAGTTCATATGAATGTCGCGAATAGGCAAAAGTTTGATGCTGCCTTCAACGCAAGCCTTCGAACTTCAATGGTAAGCGAAAGCGCAACCGGAACATGAAGCCTAGAAACTCAGACCGTGGGAAAGGCACCGCAAAGCATGAGTTTGAAAAAACTAAGCTTTGCGACAAGTGTGGCTGCTACACGCATCTCACTAACAAGTGCAAGACCCCAAAGCATCTGGCCATTTGTATCAGCAATCCCAGGGATGCAAAGCACCTCAAGGGAAAAGGTTTGAAGCCAACTTCAACCTTCCTCCAGATGACACCAATGGAGCTGCTTGTTCGCGAGATGTTCCTACTGGACCTTGCAACGCCATAACTCTCCATAAGTCACAGGACCCTACAGGCACGGAGAACATGATGGTTGAGTACGCCTCAACCAAAGTGTTTGGAGACTTAAACTAGTCCCACTATCTCCTTAGTGGTCGTTTTATTAATGTCCATTTGTGTTCTCGTAATAGAACGTATATATTGTATCAGCACTCTGATATAAATAAGATTGCATACATTCTATATATCTGATAAAGATTTCCATATTGGAACTTCTTCAATTCTATATATAGATTTCTACGAGTACCAATCCGATGGATGTGGAACAAGTATATGAAAATGTACCCCTCTGTTGTCTGGATTGTACTACACGTACATCCAACTCGTAGCATATGTTGCATATAATGCAATTCCATCGGTCATGTTTTGCATGAGCTAAACTTTCCTAGTCATGAGATTTAGTTGCACTATTGTGCCAGTGGATCACTTCAGTCCCTTGAACACATTCAAGGTGATATTTGTGGTCCCAACCAACCATTGTTTGGACTAAAGATCGAATTAAAGCAATTCGAATGGACAAATATTGTTGCAGAATTCTCTTCACATGCCTCCACTATTTTGTGCATGGCTCCGAGGATCGAAGTTCAGCACAATGTCCTATGTGTCCATACACAATTGTTTTTGGTGTCGTCTCTGATCAAAAGGATTTTCTCATTGCACGACCCATGTTAATGAATTGCAATTTACCAACTTTACATTGGAGTCATGCAGTTTTACACGCTGCTACTGACTAACTGCATATAGCAGTACTTCCCCTCTGCAATTGATACGTGGAAATCCTCCGAGCATTTCCCATCTGCGTAAGTTCGGAAGCGCTTCACGCGTACCGATCTCACCACCGCAGCGTACATCATGGGCCCACATATGAGGGATCTATGTGGGGTACAGATATCCGTCGATAACCCAGTACCTTCATAGCCTAGTACGCTGATTGCTTATATTTAAGGAGGATTATTTCCAGGCATTAGGGGAGATTTCAAGTACCACATCGAATGCCAGGAAATCAATTGGGACTTCACGTTCCTCCTCATACCCACGTACTCAAGAATCGGGACTCTACGTTCGATTCACAAATTTGCAACACATGCAAATAACCTGCCAGATTCATTTACTGATCTCAAAGGTGTTACAAAATCCTTCAATCCGGTTAGAAATGCGCCCGAAAGAGTGGAGGTACCAATAAAAACCACTCAACTCCCTGTTTCATAAAAGAGGGGGAGTAGTACGGCCTCTGACCAGGATCCAGCTTTTTGCAAAGCAACAAAGGAAATCGAGGAATCCTCTAAATCAGTAAATGCAAGTCGACCTTGCGTTGATGAACACCTAATGGGTAGTATACACCCAGTGGAAGGGAAACCTCCACAACCCCAGCTCCAGCTTGCACACACTGGCTGGGACATCGGAACACCCAGACTCACGCGTATTGGGAAATCACGAAGAGTCATCATGGGTGCATGATATTTGCTCCAACTATATCGATTCTGGAGAATCATATAACCAAAGCCTACAACTGTCGACAAACATCTCTTGTATGATTGCAAACAACCTTCACAATGATTCAGATCCAAAGACCATGGCCATGGCAGAGTGTGAACACACTTGCTAGGACTGAACTCATCAAAGGATGCAATCCAAGCAGATTAGCCTCGCTCTTCCAAATGAATTCCCTATGGGATTATTCAATGTGTTTTCTTCCGAAACGGAATGAGAAATACAAGGTGGTGAGAAAGCAAGGCTTGTAGCATAAGGTCGGGTTTCCGCAGAGATCCGAGACCTACTCTCCAGACATGAGTGAAATCTCGTTCCGATACATATATCATTGGCAGTACAAAATCATCTATCTATGCAGTTGATAGGTGTAGTGACAACATATCCATGTGGATCACTAGATTCGACATGTATGGTTCCCGATGGAATCTCTGTCCGAATCGAAACACAAATGCAACATGTATTGTGTAATAATCAATAAGTCGCCACATGGCTTATTGTTGTCGGTACATTTTGGTACAACCGACGTAGTGAGTTCCTTATACAAAAGGATTACTCCTACATGATGATCACCCCATGTGTGTTTGTCATACATAAGGATAACTCCTACAACGACGAACCACGTGATCATCTAAAAGACGGATTTGAGATGAAGAATTTGGATAAACCCAAATGTTGCTTGGGACTACAACTCGAGCACCTCACTCAAGTATTTTGGTACACCAAGATGCCATATCCAGAAATTGGAGAAACTTAATATGGACAAGTCATATCCATCTCAAGGATTGTTCGATCTCTAGACGTAGAGAAAGATCCGTGGGAGATGGAGAAGAGATGTTGGAACGTAAAGTTCCATATCTCAGTGCCATTGGACCTACCAACAGAATTGGCTAGGAATCAAGAATATCTTGACGGCTGTTTCAGTTTCGGAGAAATCTGAACTCCAATTTAGACACTGGTATTGGCTACTTACATGATCCTACAATGTGTACATTCATGGTAGAACTGTCACTCCATTGATGTCTTCAAATAGACTCTGGTGACTATACTACCACGATCGTTCTAAGATGCAATGCTTCATGTTAACACGTGTGGCTTCACGGAATGATAAACCACATACATTAGTCATGTGGTGTTGGTTCTCTCGAATCACCTATCATTATCTACACAGATAATGTTGCTTATGTTGCATAGATGCAAAACAGGTACATAAAGAGCAATATCATTAAGCATATTGCACTAAATCGTTTTATCCCCATAAACTCATGACGAGCGGGAATAAACATCTTGCAATTAAAATCATGCGATATCCTCGCTGATCTATTCACCAAGTCTCTACCAACTATAACATTCCAGAAATGATTCATGGGATTGGTATGCGACGGCTTCGGGATTTGCAAGAGTCAGGGGGAGTATCTTCCTGAACTATTCTGTTCAAAGCATCATATTACACTCTTTTTCCCTTTATGAGTTTACTTTTCAGGTTCTCATCAAGGTTTTTAATGAGGTAGTATCAACATAAGATTATATGTCATACTTTCTGTTTTCCCCACCGGGGTTTTTACGAGAGTATACACGACATATTTATTGTCCTCTAAACTCTATGGATTTCATTCATATTGAGTTAACAGAGACAATAATCATTATATGTTGTACATTTTCTCCTTACTTTTCCCACTGGGTTTTAAAGGAGTTTTAACAACATATCATATACAATTCTCCTCACATTTTTCCCAAAGGGTTTTTGTGGGAGAACTTCAAACATCATATGTCATACTTTATGTTTTCCCCACCGGGGTTTTAAAAGGAAGTATACAAGGCATATTTATTGTTCTCTAAACTCACTATGGATTTTTCCTTTCTAAGGTTTTCCCATATGAGTTATCAAAGAGACAATAACCATCATATGTTGCATCATTTTCTTCTTATTTCCCCACCGGGTTAAAGGAGTTTTAGCAACATATCATACACACAACTTTCTTCATATTTTTCCCACAGGGTTTTTGGAGGAGAGTATTTCAAGATGATGAACACAAGCAAGGACAAGCATAGATTAGGGAGAGTGTTAGGATTTAATTAATTACTTTAAATAATATATAATCCCTGCTTGTACTATGTCGGTTTGTGAACCGACATACCCCTTTGTAACGCTTGTTCGGGTGCTATATATAGCACCATTCATCATCAATAAAGGATACAGTTGATTCATTTGTCGCTCTCTCGATTGTCTCTCGATTTACTTCCAACAGTCGTGATGCTGCAAGGACAGGGTGAGGCGGGAGGCGCGGTGGTCTTCGCTATTGACGGCGTCGTTGGCCATGGCAAAAACTCGTGATTTGGAGCTAGAAAAATCCTAATTCATGTTTTGTGGGAATGTGGGCAGTGATTCGAATAAAAAAGTTGAGAGGGCCATGGTCAAAGATAAGAGTTAAGTTCAGGAACAACATTTTCTAAGTTCGGTTATTCGCTAAGTTTGTGACATCACACCACCATTCTCTTTGACCGCGATGTAGGAGCTTGAAAGGTTAAAATCCAATCCGAGAGGCCGAGTAACTAATGGGCCATCCCCAAATGCCGATAGAGTAACAGCAGCCCCCAAATGCGGATAGAGTATCAGCAGCCCGAAATTAGGTGGAATACAATTTCCGCGGCAATAGTCCTTCAAATTTTCGAAATAACAAGCGGGAATTTATCTTTTGGATCCATGATAGAACATCAACATTCTAATGAGAGCCAAATCACAATGCCTACCAGTTCGAGATCCTCTAAGTTATCTTCCGATATATGGTCGGTTTTGCTTGCTCGACCAAGGGAAGGGAACAGCCACTCCCACTCCTGCAGCATTTCGACGTGTGCCATAAGGCCCATAACGATGTGCCCATTCCCTCCGGTGACACACGCTGGCTCCTCCTAGCAACGCAATCGCCGGGTCTCGTACTCTCGTTCCACTGGAGTAGCATGCTTGTGTGTGTGCGGTTGCTGCTGCAAGCAACCTAAGTTCTACTGCCACCTAAAGATGCGAAATCTGGGAAGACCATCGAGAATGGGACGCCATGTCACGGTAAACTACAGGCACCAACCATTATTATTTTCAAAACAGATGGTAAACAGGAATTTGAAAAGGAGCATTGCAGTAAGCTGCTTATTAACATGCTTAACCGGTCATCGGATATAATATCATTACAACATTCAAATTTTCAACCACTAGCGTGCGGCAGCACTATCACCGGAGTTTTGCTGGAGCGGTGCGCTTGGCACGTTGGCAGCAACATACAGCACACACCTGCACTCAACTCGAATAGAAGAACACGTGCACCCATCACCAGCAACATAATACTGCAACACCTGCACGGCCTCTAAGATGCAGAATCTAGGAAGACCGTTAAGAATTAGATGCCCTGTCACGACAAATACTAACAATAGGCTCGATTATTTCAAAACAAATGCTAAACAGAAACTAAAAACGAGCTTGTTGTAAACTGCATATCACTGTATTTTTTTTTTAACATACATATCACTGTATGTTGTAACACATAATATCATTACAAGAGTCAAAATTTCGGCCACTTGGCCAAGCAATTGCAAATAAAACCCCTCATTTCCAGGCCTTCCGACCCCTGAATTGCTTTGCCGAGTGCTTGGATTTTGTTTTCTTCTCCCGGCGAGAACGTGCTGCCTTCGATCTCTTTGCTGCCAGAGGCATCTTCTTGTCGTGTTGTTTCTGCCTATTGCTCGAGCCACCGGTCTAACAGACACAGTAAATAAGTCGCAATTATAAGAAGTCACAATTAGACAAGGAATAAAGTTACAAAACATCCAAGAATAAAAGCCAAGGCGGCTTATCTGGAATGGTATGCAATCACATTTTTAGCAGCAAACACGTAGCCCAGGGGCCAGGGTAGAACAATAAGATAAGATTAGTGGGTTTACCTTTTTCTTACTAATAGCTGCTTTGGAATGGTATTTTCCTCTATCCTCTCTTCCAGCTTTCACCATCTCTAATCTCTCTTCTTTCGTTGTCTTTCTTTTGATGTGAGCCTGCATAATCAGTTTACATAGGTCAAGTGTCTGTGATTTTGTGTGCATGGTGGGTGGGGTGGGGGCGAGAGGACACCTGAAGCTGGGATGGATCGAGGCGCTTCATGCTAAGCTGATCAGAAGATGGAAGCTTGAAGGTTGCGGATCTCGTGTCACCCTTACTTAGTCCGTGTTGAACCAAAGCCAGCCTTGCTTCTTTCTTCGCCTGAAACTCAAACACTTTCAGTAAAATGTTCATTTAAAAGAAATTTTAGTCTTGGACATATACAAATCCTCTAAAACGTATAGAACTTCACAAGCTTCAACCATAAGAGAAATGGAAAATTGAAAGTCTATGAAGTGCCTGAAATCAGCATACCTTGCGCTCTCTGATGAGCTTAAAATCTTCATCGGAGAAAATTCTACCAGCTTCATCGGTTGAAGTCTCTGCCTTCTTGGCTACTGCAAACTTCTTCAGAGCTCGAAGGCTTGCATCGGCAGCATCAAGGTTTCCAATATAATCGCTTAACTTCCTCTTCTGCACCTTAGGAGTGCTGCCTTTTGACTTATCCTCCTCGTCACTGTCTTCAACCTGGTCAGAGCCTTCATTATCGGAATCATCATTGAGATCCTCATCATCATCCTCGTCAGATACATCAGTGTCACCATCCATGTCAGAGTCGTCTTCTATGTCATTCATATTATCATCACTATCATCCTCGTCTACTTCCTCTGTATCATCTTGTTCCCCAGATACTTCCTCTTCCCCTTTATGATCTTCATCAGCGTCACGTTTGTTTGAGGAAACCTTCAAACTTTGCTGGGTATCAGATGGCAACACTTCCTCGTCATCGGAATCAAAAGCATCAGAGTCATCATCTGAACCTTCCCCTTCTGATGAAATGTCCTCAGCGAGCAACTCAGCTCCAGGCACATCACTAGCAACAGTGGTTTCTCCAAATGCTTTTGGCCGAGCCGTTGGATCAATAGGACGGCCACGGTCTTTCTTGACTAAAAACGAAGGGCAGATCTGAATTCAGAACAAAAGAAGGTTTAGCTAAGTGAGATAAACTTTAAATGCCAAAACAGAACAAAATCTGCAAGGAAAAAACTAACCTCCCTGAATAATGTGATAAGAGAGCGAGCAGCAATTGAAACTGCTTTCTCATGGGACTTTTTGTATAAAACAAGGTCTTGGAGTAGATCCTCGTTCATCATCTGCAGGTTCAAAGCAATAATCGAGTTAGGAAAGTTAGGGGGGGGGGGGGGGGATTATCTTCCCGGGCATTCAGGAACCAATAGAAATACCAAGGACACACTGTATGCAAGACTGATCATCTGTGTGTTATGCATGATGGAACGGCAGCAGTGAAACTTTCCAAACTAAAGATCGACAATAGTGATTGACTAGATACCAAAAAGAAACTAAGTACAGTCCTGCATAGCCATTTATGCATATTCATTTAGTTACACATGCTTAAAACCTGTAGTGACACAACTATCACAATATTTTTACTATATGATCCTCGAGTCAACAAAGTGCTCATTTCAGACTAGTTACAAAAATGATCAATCGTACTTCATGTTCCCTCGCTGAAGGGTGCGGGGTAGTAACATGGCCAGCATAATGAGTGCATCCAGTGCATGTAATCTAGTACCCCAAGTAACTAAGTAAGAGCACCGAAATTGAGATATCACAGAAGAGCAAATTAAGTACCAATGGAATTCGAATGCAGATCTCTCTGACGACATTCAGGCCAACAGCGATAGCCTAAAAAGAGCCGGGTAGTTAGGCATAAGTTCACGTTAGTCAGAAAAACACGTATGTTTCAAGTGCTAAATAAGTATCATGCAAACCTCCGGACGGGAACGGTCATGCACAAATTGATTTACTATCTGCTTGAACAATGGCTCAACAGCATCAGGAAGCACCTGGAAATGAAACAAATTAATTTCGTTCTATTTCAAGAAATCCATAGATGTGAAATCATTAGTAACAAAAACAAGGAGAAAGTAGAGTGTGCAACCATCTCATGGCAAGCCTCTACTGCTGCAGCGAGTAGAGTTGTTACATCTCGTTGATGAGGCTGCATCGGATACAAAATAATGACTGAATCAGCATAAATAAAACACGATAGTTTTTCAAAAGCTGATGCAAGATAGACATACTCAAGTTCAATAACATACCTGCACATATCTTTGAAGATATGGATAGAAGTTCAACAAAACCAAGTGATGCAGCCCAATAGTCCTTGATATGACCTTTAACATCGTCATCCTTACCTGCACGTGCAATGTTTTTACTTTAAACTTGAATGGTTGATGTTTACTCAAAAGGTAGCAGAAACCTAGGCTATGTAAGAGCAATAGAGCATACAGCTGAATGAAGAAGGAATAGTTGATAGCATATCAAGTCAGAACAAGGCAAAAGGATAGGAGAATGGGAACTACGGACCTTAACCATTAGATGACATCTAGCTAACACTGGCCATCTAGAAAGACCAATTTAGTTTTTAGACAGCCCTCTTTCTCCTATTTTTAGGGTAGGTCATATTCACAATTTAAATCAAATATTATAGGGTGTGACGATCAATATAAAAAAACAACATCTATAAAAATTGCTCATACTATGATCATCATGAAATATACTTCCACAATGCCTGCTTATAGGTATTTGAGTAACATATATTAAATTATGGTCAATGGTGTAATCTTGGAGACCCTGACATTCTTCAATGTCCAGAACGACATGTATTGCAACATGGAGGGGGTACTAGATACACTCTAATATAGAGCATTAGCAAAAGGCTAAAGGTAATAATTAATGGTTGCCTTGAGAACTGCAAGGGAGTTTTTTTTAAAAAAACTGCAAAAGGAATGCGGCCAACCTCAAATCGCTCATTGCATTTCTGTAGCCGGGAGAAGAGCTTCTCAGCAAAACCCTGTAAACCACACCAACAAGAGTTTCAGCAAAACAGAAGGGTGTGTCATCAACAGCAAGAAGTGCAGAAGGCATCTCATTCTAACTTAATGACAGCTTGAATAACTATGTTGTTACTCTACCTGAGGATCCTTTAAATACGTGAGGGGTGAATAATAATTGGAGCCCGCTTCCTCAGTGGATTTACGCTGCTGCCTTTTCATACTACGAACTACACGCTCTAACTTAGCCTTCTTCTTTTTCTTACTAGCAGAAGTGCCCTTGTGATTTGCCTGAGGGGGGAAAGTCAAACAAAAGACTCAATGCATCAGAAAAGACAAATGAAAATCATAACATCCAAAAATACTATCAGTAGAGACCCAGTACAGTAAAATCCAAATCACCTTGTAAACATCCTCTTTGCTAAGAATAATATTTGGGTTTTTTGCTTCGTCTTCGCTACTTGATGCATCGCTATCATCCTCTTGCTCAACATTTTCATACCCAAGGAGGAATGAGATAGCAGCTGTCATAATCCTGCACGTAGTATACAATTTTTTAGACAAAAACCAACCAACATAAAAACACCTAGTATTTTTTTTGCAATATGTACCTCGAAGAAGGATGGAAACAAGCATTGCATATAGCATTTGCTGTGCGGTCATCAAACCAGACCCTTCGACGGTGAAGATCGCATAAGATAGTAAAAGCCCTTTTTGCTCTCGATTCTTCCTCACCCTGAGAAACAGGATATAATTAGATGAAGTGGGAAAAGGGACTCTTATGCTTACCCAACAATATTTTCAACCTAGTAATACTTAAGAAATCAAGTGTGAGATGTTGCAAACCTGTACTAGTGTATAAAGGATGTTTTGCAGTTTACGATTCTTAGCCTCATCCTTGTGCTTCTGATTCATCCTTCTGATACTGTGTATAATATGCGAAAATGCCAGTTTTTTTACAGCTCGATCTCCAATGACTTGAAGCTCCATAAATAACTCCATTGTGTCTTCCAGATCAACAATCTAAACATTTTGATAACATCACAAATTTACAATTGGTATCATGCCGAAAAGATGAACTCCAAAGAGTGTTTCGTTCGCAATGAAGACTAAAGGAACAAGGAAAAACAAAATAAACTTTCATTCGCTTTAGAACCCATCTTCCAGACAATTAGTTCTTCATGACAAGATTGTTCGCTTCATTCCCATTGCACTATTGAACGAGGATACCTAATACAATGAACCAGCATTTGGCACTATGGAATACTACCAAAAGTTGCCCATAGCTATGGCTGATTATAATAGAGCCCGGCCCACATTTTTTAATTACAGCTAAAACTGTAGTGAAGCACTGATGTGATTTTGCATTTTCTAGTCCTCCATGACCAAACAAAAATAAAACTCTAGAACATCCACTGCAACCTAGAGTCCTTTAACATTTAGAAAAGACACCCACGCGCAAAGTTCTAATGGATTCATGGTGCCGTTACACTTCCTAAAGTGGTTGATAGAACATCAAATTTGGAAGAAAAAAAAAGCTGGAATAAATATCATCTTGGAACAATGCCGATTGCAGTTCAGGTCAAATTCTATGATTTTGAGTGAGGCTGATGAAAAAATACATCCTGGCTTCAGCCATTTAATTATTGTACAAATGAATCCATGAACAATGCAAGGTCCAAAAAAGTAATTAGCGATATCCTTCAATTAATCCAACCAAAGGGTACACCTCTTGTCGCTACTCCAATATACTAGCACAAATCTTCTCACTACAAATGTACTGGCAAAAATGTTCTCACGTATCATAACTACACACAACAGACCTACACCAATCAATTTGAACACTAGGTCTCATAGCAGTAGCACAGTATCCGTTATATCCGGCCAAAATCAAACAAAATTTCATCCGGAGATCAAAAAAATGAGGAGGTGCACCTTGCGGTTGACGAGCAGTATGAGCGCCTGCACGAGGTGGACCCGGAGGCCCGAGGGCAGCGCGCGCGCGTTGGTGTCGAGCAGGCCGCCGATCTGGTCGGGCAGGTCGGCGAGGTCGTTGGGGTAGAAGGGCGCGACGTGGGCGAGGAACAGCGCGAGGTCGCCGAGCTCCTTGGCCGTTTCCCCCCCTCCGCCGCCGCCGCTGCCCGAGGAGGAGGACGAGGAGAGCGCGGCCTGCTGGCGGAAGAGGAAGACCGAGGACTCGAAGTGGCGGTGCAGCTGGCGGAGCTCCGTCTCGTACCCCTCCGGGTCGCGCTTCATCTTGCCCTGCAGCAACGGGAGGCTCTGCCGCTCCCCGGCCCCGCCCGTCGCGGAGGCCGACGCCGCCTCCGGCGTGTACGCCGGCGCGTGCTGCCGCATCTCGGTGGCGCGCGGGAGGATGAAGAAAAAAATGTGCTGCGCCGCCGGGATGGTTAGCTCTAAAACCCTAGTAGGATGGTCGAGGTGCGAATTTCTTCCTCTTTTTTCTCACCTTGATGAGAGCCGGTGGATGGAAACGTGGCCGCTGAGTTTAGTCTGTAATCCGCCTTCTGTAGGTCACTGGATACCGCCTTCGATAGCGGTGGCGTATGCCATTCTCCCGTCTCTGGTGTTGTTTTTTTTTTTGGGAGACCCGTCTCTGACCCTCTGGTGTTTGATGTTTCTTTCACGTTGTTTTAAGTGCATCTCCAGCACGGGATCTTTTTTTTTTTGACGTTAAGATATCTATTACTCAACCGGCACAGCTAAATCGCTGGCAACAATGTTTGTTACACAGATGGGGGCAGAGTCCATCCAAAAGTAGTCAGACATATCTGACTTCACACCAAATTTTGCAAGCTCGTGAGCTGCAGAATTGCAAGTTCGGCGATAGAAAGAAAATTGGAAAGAATCGAAATTCAGTCTGCAGTTCCTTCTCGCCTCCTCCACCAGGACTCCGATCGTCGAACGATCATAAGCATCACCGTTGAGGGCACTGACTAGATTAGACGCGTCAGATTCAAAGACGACACGGTGAGCGTTCACCATACCCGCCCCCTCAACAGCCGCGAGACAGGCGACAGTTTCAGTGTGCAAGGCGTCGTGGAGGTTGCAAGACTTCCCTGCCCCTGCTGCCACAAACTCCCCCCGGTGATCACGGATGATGTAACCACAGCCGCCATGTCCAGAATCCGCATCGAAAGCCCCGTCGAAGTTCACCTTCAGAGAATTCTCCTGGGGTTTCAACCATCGATGTTGATCTGGAGGTTTTGGGGGTTTTGGCGGTTTCTTGGTAGACCGGAAATCCACCATATGCCTCTCCACCGAACGGCAGACATCGGAGGCAGCCCTGATGCCCTCCCCTGCATTTGCTTTGTTGCGAACTCCCCACCACTCCCACATGAGGACCAGGGCCTTCAGCTTCGTTTCTTCTTCACAAGACCAGAGATTTTCCATCATTGCCAGGGCCGAGTTGCAATCAACCAATCTCTCCCTGAGCTCATTTATGCCAAGAGTAAGCCAGCACTCTCTGACCTTTTTGCACTTCAGAAAAAGGTGGCCCCCATCCTCATCAAGCCTGTGACAGACCGGGCAACGGGTGTCCAGATCGACACCGATCCGGTTAATTTTTACTTTGTTTGCGAGGCTGTTGTGAGCAAGTCTCCACGCAAACATCTTCAGCTTATTTGGCGCATTAAGGTCCCAGATCTTGCTCCAATCAAACTTGATGACAGAGTTCTCTGCAGCAGTTTTAGAACAAGCAGCATCCCTCCCTCGCTTCCGATCCCTCCAAATGAGCCCCACCTTGTAGGCCGCCTTGACTGAAAAGGCTCCCCTTTGATCAAAATGCCAAGACGGTATGTCCTCAGCATCCTTGCAGAAACTAATAGAGAGGATGTCTTTGATGTCCTCCGTGTCAAAGATCGAGTTGAGTAGAGGCACATCCCATCCACCACCCTGAGGTTTTATCGGATCAGAGACAAGGTTCACCGAAACCGAACCAGGAGCATTCCTTGGCAATCTAGTATCACCCCCCGGCAACCATGGATCTTCCCAGATTTTAATGTTGTTGCCATCGCCCACTCTCGAGATCAGGCCATCTTTCAGTAAAGCAACCCCTTTCAGGATGTTGCGCCAAGTATAGAAAATATTGGGTTGTTGGACTGCGTCGAGGATGCTGCCGTTCAGGAAATACTGGGCTTTCAGCAGGCGTCCACACAAGGAAGAAGGGTCGAGCAGTAGCCTCCATCCTCGACGAGCCAGCATTGCCAAATTAAAGATATGGAGATCGCGGAAACCCAGGCCTCCCTCGCACTTCGGTTTTGTCAGCAGCTCCCACCCGAGCCAATGATGTCTGTCTTCATCCTGGCTATTCCACCAGTACCGGCACACCATAGAACTAAGGTCATCACAGAAGGTTTTCATGAGGTCAAAGCAGGACATGGCGAAGATTGGGATGGTCTGAGCCACCGCTTTGACCAGAATTTCTTTCCCCGCACGTGAGAGAAATTTCTCCTTCCATCCCTGAATCTTTTTTCACGCCTTCTCCTTTAGGTACCCAAAAGCTTTGCTCTTTGATCTCCCCAGATAGATCGGGAGCTCCAAGTATCTTTCATTGTAAGCTTCGTCACTAATCTGAAGCGTGGAGAGGAATCTCCTCTTTGCCGCATTGGAGGTGCCTTTGCTGAACATAACCGCAGATTTTTCCTTATTGATCACCTGACCCGAGGCTCCATACAGATGTAAAATAAGTTGTACCTTCCTGGCACTTGCCTCATTGACTTTCATGAAGATCAACGAGTCATCAGCAAAAAACATGTGATTAATCTTGGGGGCATTAGGGCATATCTAGCACGGGATCTTTAAAACGCGGTTAATGTCCACGGAAAAATGTTTAAAATAGTAGAATTGCTTATAGCAAAGAAAAAGTAAAACTGCAAATTTAAAAAAATCATTCGTGTGAGATGAACGCACACTATATCAAGATCATCTGGGAAACTGGGCGTCGACCAGTTGGATAGCTGTGCGAGGTCGTCCTGCGTGCGCTGCCCATGACCCGCGTTCGAGCCTCGGCTCTGCAGTTGTCCCTGCGGATTTCTTCTTAATAAAAATCCATGGAGGTTCCTCTCTCCTCTGCTGGACTTGTTTTTTAGATCAAGATCATCTCCAAGTACAATTTTACATAGGGGAATGTTGTTGTCGCCACCTAACCCTAACTGACATCCAAAATTGCCTCACCGGAGCCTTAGGGTGCGGCAGCGACGCGGCAGCAACCTCACTCCTCGTCGGTGTCAAGGTCGATGAAGACCTTCTACTGCGCCTCACACTCACGGCGCCACTCGTCCCGCTTCTGCTTCGCCTCGCACTCGCTGTCAACCTCATGTTCTAAGAGGAGGTTCTCGATCTCCTTGTCCCGATGGCGGCACTTCCTCTCGTCTTCATCCTCCCGCTTGGTGCGTGCAAATAGCATGGCGGTGACCGTGTCGATGGAGGAATCATCGACGAAGTCCTCCAGACCGATGGCGGAGGCGCAGTCTGTCGGGTCGTATCCCTCGAGCGGGAGGTGCTCCTCCTCCTCCCTCTTCGGCGGCGGCAACGGTGTGCATGTTCCCGTGCCTGAGGAGCTCCCCCCACCTCGAAGCGGTGCGCATGGCGGTGGTTGTACTCCTTGATCTCGCGGTGGAGGAGGGCGTGTGACGACATCTGGTTCCAATTGGTGTACCGGCGTGTGGCGCGCTACCGAGCGCCACCGAGGCGACGCACCTCTTTCGCTCCTCGTCGGAGCTATTGCCTCGGCGGCGCAAGGATGAGGAAAGGCCGACCTGGCTGCCCCGCATCCGATTGAGCCTCCGTTGTGCCTCCGAGTGGTGCAGCGGTGCCGGATCTGTAGGCGGCGGTGGTGGATTTGGTCGCCGGCAGCGACAATGGGTGGGGGATTTGGTGGGCGGCGGCGGTGGAATGGCTCGGGTCGTACCCTGTATCAAACCCTCTGCGAGGTAGAAATATAGGTCGAAGGCGTCAATTGGTGGACACGGTATACCGTGTATGGTCTATACGGGGTCTGGACTAACCCTAAAAATGGCCCCAGACTGTACAGTCGCCGAAAAATAAAAGATCCGTACATTTTAAGGGGTCTGCTAGATATGCTCTAACACGTTTGATAAGTCTGAAGAGCTACCTCTACCGTCGGCAACAATCCTGTAATCCTTATGTATGATGAGTCGTTGTTAAAACAGTCATTTTTGTGTTGTAAAGCTCTGTGCATATACAGATTGTTCACTGTGCTAATTTATGTACGGGTTCACATAAAGATCATGTCTTGAGCGTAATGGCTGAACTACATCGGGTAAATTGTACTTGGTATTGAAAATTAGCTGCTACTGGACAAATAATACTGTGGACACTTTCACTCATGCTACTTATTGATCTCATTTTGGTCTCTTAACACAAAGTACATGAGTAATGCCTAATTGCCATACTGCATGACTATTCGTAGAGATGTATGATTTATGTGTTAGTATATTTCTCAGTTTTTTATTGATGTATTCCCATAGTATATACCATAGAACCTAGAATACTGGAATTATTTTCCAGTTATTTTGGTGGCTTGCATAATCAGGTTATTCACTATACATGCATTACCTATTATTTATTTTGGAGGTAAAATCTTGTTCTTGCAACCACCTGTGGATATTTGATTAAGTTTTAAGTGTTATGATAGAGATTTATCCCACCTTCATCACAGAATATCTTTTGTGACCAAGGTCGAACTAATTATTTGTTGCATACTGAGGGCATACATTTAAATTGTTTGTTGCAAGGTTTGATCCTTGTAACCGATATCTAATTTCAAATATTCATTTTGTTTCATCTCCCAACGATATAGGATTGCGATCATGTGAAATTTTCTACATGGTTGCCTTAAACAGTTTGGAATAGGTTGATAGTGCATTTGGAATTTGTCAAACAGTTTGGAATATGTAGCTTGTGTTCATAAAACTGAAAGACGTTTTGATAGAACCTTTTGAGGGGGTTCTTAACAATCGATCCAGATCAGTTCTGGATGTCTTCAGCAAGATCTTAGATGGGGCACATTGTTGGGTGACAGCTGGGCTAATCACGGCGACAAAGCGGTGGCTTTTGCATCAAGAGAGAGAAATCACCAAGGATAGTATTGGCCTTGCGCCTTTCCCTTTTTCATTTTCTCCTTTCTTTTAATTCATGTTTACTATGCTTGGCTACCAACTTTGTAAGTTTTCTCCTGTCTTACATCAACAAATCAGAAGCTCGTTGTGTTTCAAAAATGTCATCGTTCGACTTTTTGGGTACCATACCAACACACTGAGGTAGAACTAACTTTTCGTCCATCCCCATTATAAGGAAAGTAGAATCTCACTGTTTTATCTTTTGCATGTATGACAAGAGAAAATAACTAGAAATCAGCCCGTAGCAACGCACGGTCATTCAACTAGTAATAATAGAATATAACGGTACTTGAATGTTAACCACACACACAAAAATATGACATGCGCTTTTGGCTCTCGCGCGAATTATTCTATTGAAACCTAAGAATAGAAGCTCCAAATTAAAAAAAACAATTCTTTTATCAACTCCATTTTTTGTGAATACACTACGGAACTGCAAAGTTTCATACAAAATGCTTTCATTTGTTGGCTAGTACAAGAACCGTTGCCAAGCTTATAACACTGATTGATAAAAAACCCGTTTGTTCAGAGCAAACTGGATTCAGGTCCGTAGACAAACATGCTCCCGCAGATACAGAGAAATATTTATTTCCGAAGCATTGTTTTTCATCAGACATTGGTAGAAAAATTTCATGTCCAAGAAGAGATTCGCTGCTCAATGAGTAACAAAAAATTATGAGTGAAGAAGGAAAAAAGGAACATGTAGAACATGAGCTCAGATCAAAAGAAGAACAAAAGAAGAAAAGGTAACTTGGATTCGGCAGGTCTACAATGAACTGCTGTAGGATCGGCGAAACCTTGTTCAAGCTGACCATGCATTTTTTTTTTTGACAAAACGGCTGCGGAGCAGCATTTCATTGATATATAAGGAAGAAAAGAGTTACAGTATAGGGCAAAAGTAGTGACTTGTTCAAGCTGACCGGCACAATGTCGAACAGGCACACGCACCTACAGGATCTAGGAGTGCAGAGTCAAGCAGCAGGCACGTGTCTTTAGAGAGGGCATTGAGCGAGTTGAACATCTCGAGCATGACCACGACAAGCAAGACTGTCGTCGCCTTCACTTGGTACAAGGAGAGCTTTGTCGAAGTTTGAAGTTCTAGCTCTGTCTGGGAAGGGCAGAACCGTGAAGTTGCTCCAGTTTAAGAGCTGTGAGCAAATGACAAAGGTGCGCCCAACTTCAAGCTGACCATGCCTGTGACCAGCAGCACCAGTAGCCACTTGTTCAAGCTATCCAGCACAATGTCATGCACACCTGCGGCAGGAATGGCACCCGCACCCAGAGATCTGGGAGTGCAGAGTCGACCACCGAACGACAGCCATACCGCTGGAAGCAACCAGGGATTGACCCAGGGGACATCCTGAGCAGGCTCATTTCTTCAGAGAGGGCAGTGAGCGAGTTGAGCATCGCCACGAAAAGCAAGTGTGTCGTCACCTTCACGTGATACAACCAGAGATTGTCAAAGGTGAAAGTTCTAGCGCCGCCTGGGAAGGGCGGAACAGTGAAGTTGCTCCGAGGACGCGCCAGTGGCGCAGTGGTAGGACTCGGCAGTGGCCGGTCTACCGGCCCGGGTTCGACTCCCAGTGGGAGCTAATATCCGGGTTGCCTCACTAATTCCCTCCCGCGGTTCGGTCAGAGGTATTGCAGTGCTACCCACTGCCACAGGGTTTATCCCTGGAGTTGTCTAGGCTCGCGGTTAGTACTAGGGTATGATCTAGCTTGTGCACTAGGGCGTGCGTGTGTGTGGTGTGAGTTAGTGCATAAGTTCATATACTACTACTAATGTACTAAGTCGAGGGAATCTCAAATAAAAAAAAAAGTTGCTCCAAGTAGAGCACTGGCCCGAATTTAAGAACTTTGAGTAACAGCTAACAGACAAGGGCCGTCTTCAGTGAGGTCAATGCCCATGAAAGATCCATGTGTGTACCAGATGATAAAGATGCGGACAGTGGCAACTCAACATAAAGGACAATAGCCTGCAATTAAGGTACGTCCATGATAAAATTAATATCAGAGGGAAAAAATAGGTAAGCAAAATGGTAAATAATGGAGAACAGGAAAGATCATTTACCAGGGAGTGATCGGTGAGCCATTACTCCTTGGTGGTTTCTCCATGATGTCCTTGTCAAGCGGATTGAAAACCTAAGCAACTGAAGGTAGCCCACTGGTGACGAGATTTGCCCATTTTAGTTTAATATCTATCAACCCTTCAGAAATACCCAAAGTAGAGGTAAGGAAAATCGATGCAACTTTACCAATATTTGATGCTATCATATATCTGCAGCAGTGAAGCAAAGACAGTCAGACTCCCTACAAAGGGGTACAAGGTTTTCCAAATGATGATTGTAAACTCTATACAAATTATGTGCGCAGTTGCATTTATGCTCCATTATGAGCATTACCAAGTGATATAGAACACCTAAAATGCATGAAATCTACCTCAAAACTGCAAGTGAGGAGTGGCAAAAGGCTCTCAATGCACAAACAATATGGAAGCTGTCATGCTATGATAAATAGATCTTCCTTGACCAACTGCAGCAACTATGGTACTATAACATTGTCATCAACCTGTACCACGTCAGAGGCCACTTCATCAGAATACCACTCCAAAACATAATGTAAATAAAAGCTTAGTTTTGCAGATAGCAATCTTTTCTTCAAACCTCTGAATGCATGCTCTACACACAGAAAAAAAGATGTTCTATCAAACTGCATGACCATGTTAGCTGAAAAAAAGACATAAAAAGAGGAAAGAACCTAGTGATCAATAGGTTTTACTATATGTTTTTGTAGTAGAAAGTAGAAACGCTGAAAGATGAATGACAGACAATTCAGAAATAAATAGTTTTACGTCTAAGAAACCAAAGAGATTATTGATTTGAAAGAAGAAGAGGATCTGAAGTGCAAGGTAATTATTGGTTCAACTATGCTAACCTTAAGTGTGGCATTTTCTTACTTTGCTCTTGAGCATGCAAGTTGGCTTTTAGAAACTTTTATATCTAATGGTCCATGGTTTTCTATTAGTTCTGCATTGCATAGTTACAGTCTAGTGTCCGCTCGTTTCCTCAGTATAGCTCTTCAACCTAAAATCCTCATCAGGTAGAAGAACACAAATCCCATGGCAGTATTGCAACATCGGTTTCCATGTTGTATCCTCTTATCACCATAACACGGATGCCAGCAGATCTAGAGTCCTTAATAGCATCAGCGCCTTCTTCCCTTGGAGGATCCTGAAATAGTTAAAAACAATCACAGGAAAGACTTATCAACATTGTAAGAAGAAAAATATAGTATCGATAATCCATTGTCCAGGAGCTCAAACGACACGAAAATATGTAAAAGATAGCACTGGCATCCATTTTCTATGGCAGAACCCATTATAAAACAAATATCAGCTGAGTGAGAGAACTATAGGATGTCCGTCAAGCAAATACTATTAACTTGCATGAATTACCGAATCCATACAGTTTTTCATTCTCCTAAGCACTGGCATATCTTTATTATTTTTAATATGCATATTGGTACATCTATAACTTCTCTAATCCCCATCAGAAGCCACCATCCTTAATAATCAACCAGTGGAGTTAGACTGTTGGGGCTACCTTTACTAAACCTACAATACAAAAAGTGCTTGAGACAATTCACTGCCTTATTTCTATACATAATTCACATTATCACTATTTCAATGCAACAAACTGGGAAAAAAATCGAGGACTGACTTTCTCATGGAAAATTCACTTGTTGTACAAGCAGAAGGACCTATGGCAAGCAAAAACCAAAGCTCACCTTCTGAGGAGTAACGTTCAGATAACATGTATCAACTATTCAACTGTTGGTGGCTTCTTCGAGAAATTGATACATTGTAGGGAGCAATTTTATGTGTTTTCTATATATCCCTTTCGTTGAAAAAAGAGAGATCAGCAGAGAAACAGTTTTAGCTTCAAGCGAGCAGCTCTTCCCATCAACTTTAGACATATAATGTCCAGCCCTGACTATCTCTCCCTTCTCTAGCAAAATTCTGATGATATGATTTGGCAAACGAGAGTCGGCGCCACACATTGATGAAAAAAGTTTGTCAGCTTCATCCACTGACCCTTCCTTGATAAGATTTTTCATCATTACACTGTAAGTAACAGCATTAGCTACCAACCCATTCGCTGGTATTGCAGCAAACAAATCCTTAGCTTCTTGGTTTCGCTGAACCCTGTAAAAGGCACCAATCATGATGTTGACAACTATAATATCGAATTTCACATTCATTGTCTGTAATTTCTGGAACAGCGTGATTGCTTCACTACTGCAATCATTTCTACAAAGCCCACCAAGAACAATGCAGTATGTATCAATGCACACATTTACTCCAGATTCAACCATCTCATGAAACTTTTCTTTTGCAGCAACAGTTCGTCCAGCCAAAAATAACCCATTCAGTATAACGTTATAGTTGAAAGTTGTAGGCTTAAAGTCCCTTTTGCACCATTTCTTTGTGTAGAATCAGCCCATCGTCAATCCTTCCATTTTTGCAATATCCATTGATAAGTATACCATACGCAATACAACAAGGTTCTAAACTATATGATACCATAGCAACAAATACTTTCTTCGCATCCTCCATCTTGCGGATTAGGCAATAACCATCGATCAGTACATATAGGCTAACATCATACCAATGCATTGACCTGCAAATTTAGTCCATTTCTTATAAGGGCTTCATTTAAGCACTGAGCAATATCTTTCCCAACCTGATAACCAGAAGTACAAATAAATCAGGGTTAAAAATAACTATGAAATAAACTACAATTGTTATACATCCACATAATAACAACTAAAATTATTATACACAAGAAAACTGTTGGACAAGTGTGTTATGTAGCACACATCAAGATAAAAATAAATAAATAAATAAGAGATTATAAATTAAGGTACTTGCATCGCATAACCACAACAAAAACATTACGAAGCAATAGGTTATTTCAGTGATTAGAAATTAGAAAAAAATACTTTTTGTTGAAATAAACTAACGCAATGGATCAAACCAACAAACATATTCAAAATTCTCTAGACAACAAATCACAGGGACTGATATGTGGTCCTAGTTGAAAATCTGAAACATCGCCAACTTTTTATGTGTGTTGTTGTCTGGCACTGCATAAGAACAATGGCACAGATATGCTCATAATGATTCAAGGTTTCACATCCGGAAAATCACTTCTTACACCACAGTGATCTACATTAAATCGAATGCATATGATGAAAAAGCTTGCAGTTTCACTTACAGCCTCTTCAATTGAAAATTCTTTAGTCCACCGGATTAATGACCCTGAGGTTATAGAAAGTTGTCTGATAGGAAACGAAAATGTAAAGCCAAGTGCCCTTCCTTCATCACCCTCTCTTTCAATAAAATTCTTTAGTATCGAGGCAATGAAGTTGAAAAAATCCTGCAAAGAGAATAAAACTGATATACAGAAACACCAACTAGTAAAGAAGCAATAAAATGATAAGACCTACCTCGCTTGTACCTGTAGTTAACTCTTCTTTGATAGGTTGATGCTCAACTTTTTGATTAATGATTGTAGACCTTGCACCAAGTTCCACTTTCAAGAATCTAAAGCACGCTCCTCCAATATCAATGGCGTAATAGATGCCTTCCTCACTCCTGGTTACATGCACAATATTAACTGCTGTAAGACAATTGTACAGCAGCGCATATCTAGAGAACTTGTCAACTAGTCGAACTATGCATAGAGATAAGGAATAAATTGTGGACAAAAAACCATTGTAGGCTTATATCTCTCAATTTGAGTTGCCAAGTGAAAAATGTTTCACCTTTTCAAGCAACCAGATGCATTTTATACAGTCGAAAAGAAAGTAACATGTAGCTGCATCCATTGGTCTATGACAAAATTCTGAAAATACTGATGCAGGTCCTCCCAAAACAGTTCGAACAATGATGATGCTATAACTGTGAGATCAGAAAAGAATTTTTGTGAAGATGCAAGGTACTCCTAGTACTGAATAAGAAGCTGGAATGGCATATGATGACAACTTCATGCAATTAAAATGAGCCCTTGCATGATCTCTCTCTCATCGCACACTCGCACTAACTAATACTAATCAACATGAAATTAAAATGAGCCCAAATAAAACATTTTTTCTCTCAAGGTGATGCAGGAATAGTTGCCTTTGTGGAATGTTACACGGATTATAGCCGAGCTCACAACATATACAAGTGCGTTGGATTTGATTAAGAGTATGAATCTTGTATCTCATCCCATGACTATGGCGGTGCCAAATAGTTATTCAATTGGCATAAAGGTAACACCTATGATCGACATCAGACTACTCAAAGATTTGAAGAAAATGCTGGTTTGAAAGAGGTGCAGAAGAACCACATTGTTCATACAGACTACAGCGGTGAATTATGTCCCGGCTGACTTCCCAATCACATACCCAGAAGAGTCCAAAAGGGTAAGCAACTAATGCAATTCAACTGGCGCCGTCAGAAGCCAGGAAAGCAAGAAACTAAAGGTTAAGAACAGCAGATTTGCTCACATTGTGCAATGTAATTAGACTAATCAAGAAATTGAGCAATGAAGCTTGATAAAGAAGCAAATGATTAGGAAGATGAGCATCCGCGTATACCCATCCGGGAGCGAGTCGACGCAGGTGAGGAGCATCCGGACCTTGCTGGCGTCCTCGGACGCGAGCCCCGCGAACATCTCGATCGCCAGGGAGTTGACGACCAACTGCAGGCGCTCCGCGGGCGTGGCGAAGCTCTCCTCGAAGTCGCGCAGCACCAACACGGCCCGGCGCCACCGCCTCCAAGCCGCCACCCTCCTCGCCACCAGCGCCGTCGCGAATGCGCACGTAACCGCCGCGCAACCCGCCACCGCGGCCAGCCGGAGCCACCCCGCTCTCCCCATCCCCCACCCGCGACCCCGATCGATCACGCCCTCCGAGGGCCGTCTCGCCCCGCCGTCTCGCCGCGAGCGCGCACGCAAGGTGCTCGACGGTATGGCTAGCTCCGCGACGGCACGATCGCAACAAGCAGCTCGCGAGGGACGGACGCCGGGGAGCAGCGATGCTGCGGAGCGAAGAATGCGGCGAGGAATAAATAGGTGAAGCGAGGGGCGCCGGGGTTTATGACGGATTGACCATGACGTCGGGGTCGTCGTGTATATCAGGCAGTCTATTTATTTCCTTCCCGGAATATATTATGTCAATCTTTGGAGACATTTCTTTAGACAATAATAAATGATTCCTAGGAACAAATGATTGTGTTCCATCATATATATTTGGCGGTGAATCTTGATGAAATTTTAGGAGTAGATTGCATGGTGAGATATGTATCTGACGCAATTCTATCTCTTACTCTTAATTTGCATGAGATGTATATCCTTCTACCCCATTATCAATGTTGTATACTTCATACGAATATCTATCTACAGCTAACAATTAATGGTGTTAATCCGGAGATGCATCTCAAACATTGCAATGTAGATACGGCATCTCACAAGGGCGTACAGTGGTCTAAAGGATATGTTTCTCTTAGCATCCTAACATCATCTAGAGATGTCAACAACATCTTCTGTGCGTAGCTACTGATCATAAAATGTAAGAATAAATGATGGATGCACTTTTATTCAGTTTTTTTCCTGAATCTACACCTAGTATGTTGTAGATACATTGGCATGAACAATGGTAGCGAATGCGAGTCTTCTCTTAGACATCCACGTGATTTAAAGAAGGCAATAAATATAAGCGGCACAATGCATTATCTCTAGTTGTCATCTCTAGCAATTAATAAGAATTAATTAAATTTAGAATGAAATTATGTTAATAAGGAAAGGCATATGGTACAATGGAGAAAATAGGTTTCCCTTAATTTTTAAGAGACCATCCCTTAGCTAAAGGAAGATAACCTCATCTTTCTTCATTCTCTCTCCTCCAACTAAATAAAAATCAACGTGGCAATTTCAAGAGAAAGCCGACATCACCCCATTGTACATGCCCTTATAATACGACATGTGTTGCTACAAATCTCAGAGACGTAAGCCATTAATTTATTTTGTTGGTATGAATCTTAAATAAGCATCCGATAATTCTAGAGTACAAAATATCGTTTTTCATGTTCCTTTCCCTCATCTGTTGTACGTGGCCTCTCACCTGAGTATACCATCAAGTCAAGGATGCTTTGTGCTTCCGTTACCCTTCCTTCGGTGCACAGGTTGTGCATTATTGAATTGATGAACACAACATCAGGAGGACGCATACCTTTATTTCTCATATCAGTAACCAATTCCTTCGCTTTCACCAAATCGCCATGTGTACAAAAACCCTGAATTAGCGAATTATAAACAGATGTGTCTGGTTGTACTCCCGTAGCAATCATCTGATTAAACTTCTCCATAGCATTGTCCAGCCTACCCAGTTTGCAAAATGCATGTATTAAGATTAAGTAGGTGACTGCATCTGGACGCACTCCTTGTTTCCGCATTTCCTTAAATATACAAGCATAGCCTCATCCATCATGCCAGATTTAGCATATGCATCAATCAGTATGTTATAAACATGACAGTTAGGTGAAATACCATCTCTTGCCATTGAATTAAAGAGATTATTCGTATCAACTAAGCATCCTTCATTGGCATACCCGTGAAGAAGAGTATTGTATGAGACGATATCAGGTTTTAGTCCCTTCCTAGCCATGATATCAAAAATTTCTGCAGCTTCTTTGCTTCTTCCATGCTTGCAAAGGTAGTCCACGAATAAATTGTAAGTATACACGTCTGGTGTAACACCCTGAATTGTCATGTCTTTGAACACCCTAAGCGCCTCCTTCCAGTCGGCCGAAGAGGAATATCCATGGATGAGGGTATTATATGTCACATTATTAGGTTCAACACCATTATCAACCATTTGACGAAGGACCACCTCAGCCTTATCCATTGCTTTGGCCTTGCACAGCGCATCGATAACCGAGCTATATGTCCACACATCAGGCACAACCCCTTGCTGCACCATTTCATGGAATAGATTGCATGCGTTGCCTACTTGGCCTTGCTTAAAGTAGCCATTGATAACCAAGTTATATGTCACCGCATTAGGCGCAACGCCTTGTTGCACCATTTCATGGAATAGGTTGCACGCCTTGCCTACTTGTCCATCCTTAAAGTAGCCATGAATAACTGAGCTATATGTCCACACATCAGGCACAACCCCGTGCTGCACCATTTCATGGAATAGATTGCATGCCTTGCCCACTTGGCCTTCCTTAAAGTAACCATTGATAACTAAGGTGTATGTCACCGCATCAGGCGCAACCCCTTGCTGCACCATTTCATGGAATAGATTGCACGCCTTGCCTACTTGGCCTTCCTTAAAGTAGCCATGGATAATTGTGTTATACGCCACCACGTTGGGGGTGCAACCCAGCTCAGGCATCCTGTGAAGCAGCACGTCCAGAGCCTCCTCTGTTCGCTTTGAGTGGCAGAGTCCCTTGAGGAGGGTGTTAAAGACGACTTGGTTCGCCTCCAGGCCCGTCGAGAGGAGGCGGCCGAAGAAGGCTAGCGCCAGGTCCAGGCGGCGTGCACGGCAGCAGCAGTTCATGAGGATGCCATAGGTGACGACCGTGGGCTGGGCCACCCGTCCTTGGGACATGCGGCTAAAGAGGGCGAGCGCAAGGGCTGGGCCGTTGCTGCAGGCGATGGATGCCGGAGCACGGGCGAGGCCGGCTAGAAGTTTGTTCAGCGGCTGCTCCTGGACCGGAGTGTCCTGCTGCAGCAATTCGTCGAACAGGTGGTGTGCGTCCTCCGGGGTGAGTTTGCCAGACCGCGCGCGCTCCGTGGCGGCGGCGAAGGCGGCGTGGGGCTCCAAGCGGCGTGTGGGCGGCGAGGTGGGGAAGGAGGAGGAGTGGCGGGCGTGGAGGCGGAGAGGCGACATTTGCGTGGAGGAGCAGAGGCGAAGCATGGTCTTCGTCTTCCTCTTCCTGTGACTGTGTGTGAGTGCATAGGTCGTGTACTCGGAGGAAGCGCGTGCTTTTACAAAAGTTGGGCTCAGTGAGCTAGATAGTCGGGCTCATGGGCTTCCCGTGGTGAGTGCCCAACTCTGTCTTTTGCAGCTGCAGCTCGTAAGGGTGGAACTATTATTTTACTTTTATACAAACTACGCTTTGAAATTTCAGGAGATTCCAAAAAATATTGCCATAACCCCATAAAGACTTGAACTTCTACTCCCTAGAATTTTTTTGGAAGGATAATTGTGTATCAGAGGTACATGTTATATTTTGAAAGAATATTATAAATGTACCATTTGAATTTGTCAACATAAAGATATCAGTGAATCTTGAAAGCCAAAAAGTCTGCACTCAGAATACCAACTCTCATTCAAATAGTATTCATGGAGTTTACCCTGAATCCCTGACTGTTGTGACATGTGTAATGTTCTAAATTGACATAATTGGCAAAGCTTTTTACACCGATTGAAACTATAGGATACAAATCAGCATATCAGTCACACGTGTGTTCGGAACAAACAGACGATTCAGGTCAAAGACAATTATGCTCAGGCAACCACTAATTTTACGAATACATTTTGCAAATATATGATTTCAGGTCCAAGACTTTCACTTGTCAATGCGAATGAGGCTATGACAACATTGAATTCATGTTACAACTCACACCTACATGACCCAGAAGAACAGTTTATAACATTCTTACGATTCCAACAACATTGCCCCACGTGGCCCTCCTCGATCGGGTTGCCTCTTGGCTTTCCGTGTCCGTCCCGAAAGGTTAAGATTTTATGGTTTTCCGATTTTTCCAAAACTTTATTTTTGGGCCTTTCTGTGATGAAAAAATAAAAACTGAATCTAGCACTTGGCACATGGTTAATAGGTTAGTTCCCAAAAATATTGTAAAATGATATAAAAACAAGTAGCAACAATGTAATAATAGAATGAAACATTCAAAAATTATATATACGTTCTGGATGTATCACTAACTTGAACCTCCTTCGGCTTATTGGGTTACGTAGCAGAATTTAAAATTTTCTGACCTACGCAACAGCCAGGAACAACTATGAAGATACAGGGGAGGTTAGTACTGTTACGTTACCAACAACGAGACGCGGAAGAGTTGTCGGTGACGACGTCGATGATGCCTGATGAAGATCCTCACGACCAAACCTGGCGGCGAGGATGTTGTCGATCCCTCGTACAGCCTTCTTGATCCAGCAGAGCGAGGGCCAAACGTCTAGGACGAGTAGCCCCTCCGAGAGCTCGCACACGTACGTCCGTCAAGATCCAGCAGCGCTTCGCCGTGCCAGAGTTAAGAGCTACTGGTGTACGTATGGTGGAGAGAATCCCAACACATGGGAGAGAGGGAGAGAGATTAGATCTAGATCTAGAGAGCTCTTGGGAGAGATCTCTAGTCTTGTCTCTAAATTGTGTGTCTCCAAGAGGAGAGGGGGTGGATATTATATGGTAGATCCAAGGGGCAAGCATGCTTGGGCAAGGGGAAAGATTTCCCCTTGTCCAAGTAGGTTTGGGGGAGGAGTTGGAGTTTGGAGTGGGACTCCAACTCCCCCACCGCCTCCACCGCCGCCGGCCCTAGGTGGGGCCTGCCCTAGGTGCGCCGACCTAGGCGGGTGGGGCCCACCCGGGTCGGCCCGCCTCGGCCTGCCTGGCCGCCGCCTTGGCCGCCGTCGCCACCCCACATGGGCCCTAGGTCCATTAGGGTTTGGCCCTGGCGCCCCGGCCCACCACCACCTAGTGATGGTGTGGCTGCCATGTGGGCCCCTAGGGCACATGTGGCAGCCACCTTTTATTGGCCTAAATAATTTTCCCTTTTTTATTAATTAAATAAATTAATATTTAATCAATTATTATTTTGTCTAATTAATTCCCAGAATTAATTACTTGTCATATAAACATATTTACATGACCCGGGACACCTAGTGTCCGTCGACAAAACATACTGGATAATTATTTCCTTCTATATAAATCTCCCTTCTTAATGATCCAATCTCTGAATGCAATTCTATCACTCCGGAACCATCCCAGGTGATACTCCTTCTCTACTCCTAATCAAACTACGTAAACAGCAGACCTTGACGTCTTAAGTGTGTGACCCCTATTGGTTCGACAACGTATAGCTATAATTGGAAATGCCTATCCAATCACCGGTCAGGGTCAGAACCATGGATGTTCTGAATGACTACTATCGTTGTGCGAAGACACTCTGATGAACCTGTCTGATTAACATGTTTGTTCCTATCACTTCACGATACTCATCAAATACCCAAGGCGAGATATATGACAATACCGTAAATGATAACTTTCATTTACTATGTCACCTTATCCTTGTTACCGGTATGATGCCATTACTCTTTACCCGTGTTTAAGCATCCCATGATATTTACATATCACTTCTTTGTCTGCGCAGACTTATCAATAGACGCTTTCCCACTGGAGTCGATCCAGGTTGTATCTCTCTATATACCAGAGGTGTGATTCCCAGTCTTGAACTATTATGATCATACATATCTTTAAGGTCACCCAGCAATAGCCGTTTTGATCACCCAGTTACGGCCATGATACTTGACTACGCCAAAGCTTCCTCTCCAATATATATAACCATATATTCTCATGGTCTAAGGAATGAACAAGCAACCAATCTTAGACTATACTATTTTCTCCAAAACTTGATCTCGTAGTATATCATAATTTTGGGTCTTCCCAGTCACAGTGTTGAACTTAACAATGTGCTGTCATTAATAATGACAAGTACTTATGTCCATGGCTGGAAAACATCGCCATCCAGTATTAACGAGTTTGTCCAAGAGACATGACAAAGGGTAAAAAGGTTTGATTATATCCTTACACGTGCTTATGTGTTTTCCTATAAATCACATATTTATAGACCATAGCAGTTATAGCATAAAGATATAATTCATTAATCATGAAACAGATGTATTTTATTGTCTCTCAGGGCATACATCCAACACGGCTCGAGCGTGGGGCGCTCTCGACAACCTTCTATCATATACATGTAACTACTTAGGTGTCACTATTCTTGGTCTTTGTAAGGCAGGATCGGCTCTCAGCGACCCAAATCGCCACATAGTAAGGGGGTGTCCCTATTTGGGTTGTGACACCCTCCCGATGACACCTATATATGGGGTCAGAATGCTCCTTCGCAATCTTGGCGATCAATATCATCTTTTTGGGACTCATACTGGAGTAGAGAGCTTGACGGGGAGTTGAAGCGTTGGGAAAGTGGACTCCGTGAGGGTGATGACGCGCTTCCAAGGGGGAATGAGGGGTGCGGCAAGGTACGTGGATGCTAACCGCGAGGGTCTCAACGTTATTAAAAGGCTCTGTTCGATGGATTTTTGACCATTGCCTCATGAAGTTAGCCTGAAATTGTTTTGTTAAGATTCATGTACAAGTGCAGGTTACTATGTATGCGCATGGACTCTACAAGCCGTTCGATCGTTTCTACAACGAGACGTTCGATTGGACGACAGGCTGATCGATTTGGCACGTATACGTGTACAGCTCGAGTACGTCTACCGTATGTCTACGATCGGCCGGCCGGCCGGAGAGCCCGGCCCACATGTCAGGCGTACGCGACAAGTCCATTCTGGAGGTTGCTCGGTAAGTTTAATTTTGTGATAAGCTAACCAAGTATTTAACTAGACGCAGGCCCAACAAAATACGTGCAGAGTTCTAGAAGCAAGAGATGAGATAAGATTTTGAATGCGCGTTAAGAGATAAAGCGTGCAAGATACGAAAGGAAACGGAAGGGATCGACGGAGTAGTTCCGATTTTCGGGCAGACGATCTTATCTTGCGATCGCTGGCTGCCTATATAAGGAGGAGACCCCGGAGCACACGAAGGACAGAGAGAACGGAGGCGAGAGGCCGGGGGTGAAGTTTCCCATCTGGCCAAATACTCGTAGCTAGCAATCCACAAGACCCACGCATCAACGATCCAAAGAAAGCAAGCACTTGAAGGCGTTCCTCATCTCAAGATGGAGTCCGCCTTGAAGGCCATGGACGCGAGTGGCATCTGCACCACGGGTGAGAACCATTTTTGATCTCCCTCCTTTCCTTGCTCCTTCACAGCTAGCATGGCGGATGAAGTCTCGTACGTGAACGGCGTCATCGTCGGTGGAGCTCGTCAACGCAGCTCGCCCGTCGGACGGTTGAGTCGGCCAAGGGACGATGGTGTCGCCAACCTCCCACTTGGCGTTGGTGTACAGGGACAACTCGGCATATACGACGTACAGGTGCAACTCCACTTGGCGTACACGTCCACGACTGTTGCATTACACGACGGCGGTCATTGACGGCGGCGCAACGTCGACAACCATTACTGAGTGGCTAGACATAAGCAGCTCGGCGTACAGGTCCTTGACGTACAGGGAACAAGTGTAGATGACGGCTCGACATCCGGCCCGCGGCGGTGCGTCGCCCTTGCCGACGCTCAGCGATGGTGGCCAGGCGCGAGCGATCAGTTTAACTTGATGTACAGGAACAAGCAGTACAGAACGCGACGCGTTGCGTCGCCACTGCCGGCATCCCACGGCGGCGCGTCGCCGTTTGCCGGTGCCCGGCGACGGTGGCCGTATGCGAGCAACCAGCAAGCTAATCCCACATGCCGAGGAGCAAGGAGAGCAACAATCGATCGATACAATTCTAAACTATACGTGCATGTCTAATTATTGTACGTGCATGGCTAGTACCCAACATGCATGTGATGGCATGTATGCCGTCATGCATGCGGACGTGCAGGTTTCTGCTACTGGTGGATGGTCACAGCGTTGGCGTACAGGTCCCGGCGTACAAATCAGTTCGGCAGCCTGACGTACAGGGACATCTCGTTTCGGAGGCACAACCCGGCGTACAGGAGTGCGTCCACGAGGCGGCGCGTCATCGTCAGTATCCGCCACCCAACGGCACCTTCAATACCCTTTTCTCCACAGGTCCATGAGACGGCGTCCTCGACGAATGGTGAGACTGTCGTGAACTCGACGTCGGACCAAGGCGAGACGCTGACCATACCGGCCATGTCGATATGAGCGAGTGTTGGTTTTATACCGATGCCGGTCTCCTAACTACATACTCCTGCGAGGCTTACCCCTCTACACACCCTGACGAAGCTACTAGTCGTCTAGAAGTCCTAGCTCACGGACTGCATCATGCTACTTCAACAACAACAACAACTTTTGCCGTTCAAGACCGACGAGGCGCAACGGCGAGGGCGGGCGAGGCCGGTCAAAGGCCACGCTTTTAGCGGCGCGTGTACCGACGAGGACACGGGCTCTGCCGCTGCCCACACACACACCACACCATCATGCATGCAGGACGTGAAGCGAAGACGACGACGACGACCACACGGCTTAATCGGAGGTGTCTCGCGGCGTAACCCGCGGGAGTAATTAAGCGGGAGCCTTCCGAGGCCCCGTGAACCAGGAGACTGCAATCGCCATAGTCAGGCTGGCCGCGCTAGCAGGCCACGGAGCGCAATGTTCGGGAATTGTATTCGTTATCAATATGATGAATAAAAATACTTTTCCCATCTCTTTCTGTGTTGTTTTCTTTGTGTATCATTATACACTGGCACGCCCGCATCTTTTCTTCCTTTTACCTTTCCCCGGTGCGCATGAGAGAGACTACTACTTCGCCCTACTCGCGAAGTCCTAAGTATGTTTTTCTCGTGTCAAACAGGCTCAACGAAGGACGACAAACCTCGACGCGATGCGTGGCCAGGGCCAGGGTGGGCGTTCGGTCTTTTCGGTTCGGTCTTTCCGTTCTTTAACAATTTTGGTCATCCAGAAATGATACCCGTAATAAGTTCGGTCTTCCCGGTTATCTGTTCTTCGGTCTTCGGTCTGTTTGGTCCGGTCTTCGGTCATGACCAAATAGACCAAAATCTAGGGCGCAAGAAGGGGAATCGGCACCCGGGACTGGGAAAGTGGGAAGCGATCGACTAGTATCTCGCGCATAGGAGAATCTATAGTACGCTGCCTTGGGATACTCAGTTGTTGGGCCTAGAGACTTGATGGTACGCTTGGTTCAGTAGTTGGGCCTATAGACTAGATGTACATAAATTGGAATGGCACACAAATTCGGCTGCTTCTGTACCTAATTCACTAAAAAAAATGATCCTTCGGTCTATTCGGGTTATGCATAAGTGATACCCGAATTTCTAATATAATTTCGGTCTTTTCTAATTTGCTACCCAAATTTCTAACGGTCTTTTCGGTCTCGGTCATTTCGGTTTTGGTCTCGGTCTTTTCGGTTTCGGTTTTCGGTCTTCGGTTTTTATGCCCACTCCTAGCCGGGGGTAGCCATCTATGGACAAGCGGCAAGGCTCGATGAAGTTCCGACGATGGTCAGAGGAGGTAGGGTGAGTTTCGATGATGGGCGGGATGGCCGTCGAGGTTCCGAGAATCTCCTAGAGGTTTCGGCAAACCTCGGAAAGGTTTCGCCCAACTGTGACGGGGTCTGATGTTATATTCTTTGATTTTTTTTCTTGTTCTAATCATCGTTTGACCATGTATTAGACATGTAAATACAATTTTCTGCTTATGTGGTATATGGAAACATAAACTTTTGTTTCTTGAAAAAAAATATTGATCTTGAGATTTACATGCAAGAAGATAATTGGTCATGTTTTGATTGCTTGTCTTCACAAATTGCGACAAGATAAATGGACATTCACATGGTATTGCTGAACATGTTTTGGAGAAAGGTGCCACCCTTGAAATTCCACAATAAGAGAAATCAAAGACCTCGTTCAAACTGAGTTGAGTGTTATCCGATCACAAATGTTCTTCTGCATAAGTTAATAATTTCATTATACATTTTGTTTTTATAATTATTTAGACTACACCGTGTTCAGATTTAGCATTATAGAGAATATTTTGGGTACATTTCAGTATACTATTTTTCAATTAAAAATTACAGACTTTGTTCATCAATTTTACTAGGGTTAGATAACCAAATTATATATCATCATCATAGTAGTAGGATACATGCATGCATGTACAAACATTCTCACTTGAGTTTAGTTCGAGGGATGCCCATGAAAATGGTGAATTAGTGCGGGCTGTATTATGTGTGTGTATACGATATACTACTATTTTCAATTTTGATCTTCCGGAAGTTTAGAAACATGCAAACAATAGTTAATGCACAGCACGCGTGATGCGTGACATGCAATGAATGTACATTCGACATGGAGTTAATGGGCATTATCGAGTTGAGAAGAGCAACGCCGAAATTTCAAACCATTGCCCTGCCTGCCTCGGCCTCAAGTCCAGCCCTGGAAGGACCGGTGCGAGCGAGCGAGCCTAGCCTAGCCCACCTAGAAGAAGACGTTGGTTTCCTTGGGCCGTGCCGGCCGGCGGGTGCGGCGCACGTGTCGAGCGAGCCACCCCCAAACCGAAGACAGAGCCGGTGACGCCTCACCGTCCAGGAACAGCGACTTCACTTGCGGCGGGTGCGCGGTCGTCGTCGTCGGCCGCACATCGCATGCGTCCGGACGGACTCCGGTGAAGGTTCGATTCCCACGGACCACGGTGCGCGCAACAGGTTTTGGTTCGGTTTGGTGCCGTCCGTCCTCGCGAAAGAGAGGCGGCCTCCTCGCGACGTCGCCGTCAGCAGCGACCACCGCACAGCACCCTGCGGCTAGCGACCCGCGAGCTTAATGGTACCCTGTTATACCAAAGAGGCGAAATAGCACACTGATCAGTGATTACGAATCAATCAAGGTACGTAGCAGCAATCATTATGGAACGGGCCACATATACACCATCATGTCATCCGTCACTCGTACGTAAAGTGCAAGAAATACAATACTCACGACCTACTACTACATATAGTAGTGCATGGCTCCATGCACAGGGCAGGTCAGCCGCTGGTCCGTTCGGCCACTATTCTAGTATGCCGCATACTCCCTCCGTCCAATAATAATAACTGTCTTAAGTTTGACAAAAAGTGGATGTATCCATACATGTTTCATGTCTAGATACATCCACTTTTTGTCAAACTTAAGACAGTTATTATTATTGGACGGAGGGAGTATATGATTATCGTCGGCAGAGGCATCATCGTCTCGGGGAATACTTTGCTTTGGCTCCACTGAAGAAACCCCCCAAAAAGAAAAAAAGGTACAACACCACACACCACACCAAACTAAAGCGCAGCACTAATTCCCTTCTGTAGCAGGATAGAAAGCATCTCCATCACCGGCGTCCTAGCTCGATCGACCATTCTTCCAAATCGCAGCACTAATTCCCTTCTGTAGCGATTAACACAAGTAGCAAGACGCAAACAGATTATTGTCAGAGATTAGATTAGCTGATTAAGAATCGCGTCGGAGATTAGATTAGATTAGATTAGCCATGGCAAAGCGTCGCATCCTTCTCGTCCTGCAGCAGTGAAGCGCCAACGAGACATGGCACCTCTTGTGCTGACGACTTCCTTCTCTCGCCACGCGGAACGCGAAAGAGAACAAGCCACGGAGAGCAACTTGCGGCCCACGACGTGTGCTTGCTCCTCTGCCGGCCTCGGCCTCTAGAGCAGCCGCGTAGTCCACCTCACGAGCCAGGCGTCAACACTTCCGAAGAGAGCCTGGCCACCTAGAAGACTGTTGGTTTCCTCGGGCCGTGCCGGCGGGTGCGGCGGTGCCGGACGCACATGTGAAGGCACCCCCGATCCGACGACAAAAGTGTGACGCCTCACCCGCCCCGAAACAGCGACATCTTCCTCCCACGGAATCGCACGCAGACAAGACAATGTACGCACGCGCGGCGCGGCGCGGCGCGGTCGCCGTCGGCCGCACATCGCGCGCCTCCGGACGGACTCCGGTGGACGTTCGATTCCCACGGACCACGGTTCGGGCGACAGGTTTTGGTTCGGTTTGGTGCCGAGCGAAAGAGAGCGAGAGACCTCCTCGCGACGTCGCCGTCAGCGGCGACCACCGCACAGCACCCTGCGGCTAGCGACCCGCGAGCTTAATGGTACTTTGTTACGTGCATGCACTCGTCGCCGTCGCCTTAATTGATTCGAGTCCCTCCTGAGTCCTCACCGACGATGGCTTCTCTCCTTCCTTGGTTTCGGTGCCTTGCGACGCAACCCAACGATGGCCCTTTCTGACTGAAACCGAACCAGCGCCATCCTGTCCTCCTCTCCCTCCTCTGGTAACAATCGAGGTGGTGCATGCTCATCGCTCCTTTTGGACTTTGAGGATGAATCATGTGCAGATTAACTGGCGCGAGTTGGTGTTGACAGTTTAGAAACATTCTCAGCTCTGAAACTCTTGGTGCAGCATCCATCTTCGCACAAGTAAGTCAGCACGGTAAGCGAGCGATGCGGCAACAGCTACAGGGACAGTTCAGAGAAAAGAAAAGAGAGAAAAGTCGTTTGCTGCTGTCTGCTCTCCTCTGATGGTCACCAAACTATTCCAAAGAGGTAGATTTAGCACACTGATTACTAATCAATCAAGGTATAGCAATCATTATGGAACGGCGGGCCACATATACACGAATATACCATAATGTCATCCGTCACTCGTACGTAAAGTGCAAGAAATACAATACTCCTAGTCTCCTACTACTACATGTAGTGGCTCCATGTACAGGGCAGGTCAGCCGCTGGTCCGTTCGGCCACTATTCTAAGAAGCATGGTTTTCGTCGGCAGAGGCATCATCGTCTCGAGGAATACTTTGCTTTGGCACGAAGAAGCGAAACCCCCCAGAAAGAAAAAGAAACAACACCACACCAACTAAAGCGCGCGAAAATAGATGATCGATCGCCCACCACGTCGCCATCCCGCAGATAGCAGGATAGAAAGCATCTCCATCACCGGCGTCCTCGATCGACCATTCTTCCAAATCGCAGCACTAATTCCATCTGTAGCGATTTGCTGAAGTAGCAAAGCGACAAGACGCAAACAGATTATTGTGATCAGAGATTGGATTAGACATAACAAGCTGATTAAGCATCGCGTAGGCATCGTCGTCTTACCTGATTATTGTCGGAGATTAGATTAGCCATGCCAAGCCAAGCGTCGCATCGTTCTCGTCCTGCAGTGAAGCCACTGAAGCACCAACGAGACATTGCACCTCCTCTGCTGACTCTGAAGCAGAACGAGCCACGGAGAGCAACGTCGCAACTCGCGGCAATGTTTGTCTCGGCCCACGACGTGTACGTAGGCCCATCCATCGCCAAGCCCACGACACGGAAGTTGACCGTTCACCCGATAAACCTACCACATCCCCAAACTACCCCTCGCACCTCCACCAAACCACGAGACCACCACACCGCACGCCAGCGCGCCACTTGCCCGCTTCCCACGGCCGCCGGCGCGGCACCAGCTACCGGCCGGCCACCAGTGGCACTTCCGTAAAATACAACCAACCCCACAGGTTTGGCACGGTACCCCTGACCCTGGGCCAGTGAGGTTCAAAATATTTCGAAATAGTCTGCGCCGCTTCTCCCCCTTCCTCTGCATCCCTCCCCTGTCCGGCCATCTCGGGCTCCTCCCCTCCTCAGATCCGAGCGCACGGGAGAAAATTCCGAGATATATCTCCTCCGAGCTCGCGGTTTGTTGCTGCTTTTCCTCCCCGATCCAGCTCTGTCGGCGCCACGGGAGAGTGAGGGAGATTCCTCTGCCTTCGAGTCCACTCCACCCCGAGCGAAAGCTCCCTTTCCCCCTTCCCACCCACCGCCACCACCACTGCGGAGCAGCAGCAGAGACTCACTAGCAGTAGTATTAACCCCTAATCCCGCTTGTACTAATCGCCGCCCATGGCATCCTCCCTCACGCCGCGCAGCGCCTACCCGGTGAGTTTCTTGCATACTCCGCCGTCAATTTCTTTCTTTTCTTCTTTCTTGGATACTTTCTTGGGTCGCTGGATTTCTGTCCGCCGGTCTGTAATGTCGTCGTTGCGGTGGTGTCGCAGAAGGAGAACCTGGGGAGCGCGCGCCGGGGGATGATGGGGAACAAGTCCGCGCCCCCGCGCCGCAACGTGCTCTCGGCCATCAGCAACGGCGGTGGGGTCCACGGCGAGCCGGCGCCGTCGGAGGTCGGCTCCGAGGCGGTCGAGTTCGGCGGGAGGGAGGACGTGGACCAGCTGCTCGCCGAGAAGATGAAGGGCAAGTCCAAGACCGACTACAAGGTGCGTGGGGATTCTCACGGATTTCTCCAGCTCGGGTTTCTTCTCCGTGATAAATCTTGTCACGGAGTTGCGTTTCTTGAGATAATCGGTTGGGGATTTGTTGCGCAGGGGAGGACGGAGCAGATGAGCGAGTACATCAAGCGGCTGAGGGCGTGCATCCGGTGGTACGTGGAGCTGGAGGACGGCTTCACGGCCGAGCAGGAGAGGCTTCGGGGCCAGATTGAGGCGGACAACGCCCGGCACGCGGAGTTTGGTGATTAATTCTCATACTCCTATCCTACTAGCGCCTTTTGTGCTGTTTGTTGAGGATCATGTGAGGGGTTTAAAGTGATTCATTTATTGCGCATGTGTACTGTTTGGTCATCAATTTCGCATCTGCTGATGTTGAACTTGAACTAGTAGTGACCGTTGCACAGAGTTAGTTCAGTACTGTGTTCTTCGAGTGCTTCTGGCTCTTCCTTCTCTGTTTGTTTGATCATTGGGAGAGTGAATCTGAGGAAATGCAAAACTGTGCCACATTCTCACAATTTAATCTTCATTGGATTGTCTTTTCAGAGGCTCAGCTCAGTGATGCTCTTGAAGAGTTGAAAGCTGCAAACTTGGAGCTGACAACACGGTGTGACTTCCTGGAGGAGAGCTTTAACAAGGAGAAGGCCGACAGGCTGGTAAAAACTCTCACAATACTATTACTTGCTTGCTGTGATACAGACTTGAAGCACAACTTTAATTTCTCATTATCCATACTTGCAGCTCGCTGAAGAGTCTTATGAGAAGGAAAGGCAGGAAAGGGAGTCAGCGGAGGCTTCAAGGGACGTACTGACGGTCGACCTTGAAAGGGTTACTCATGAGGCAAAGCGGTTTAGTGAGCAGGTAGAGATCTAATGTATCATCTCTTTACATGAGTGTGCATCATAAATCCTTTTGCTAATTGCAAATTCTGTGAACTAGCTGAAAATGGTCCAAGACACCAACAAAAGACTTCAGGAATACAACGCCAGCCTGCAGCAATACAACAGTAATCTTCAAGCTGACACGTCAAAGAATGGAGAAACTATTTCGAAGCTGCAAAGGGAAAAGAGTGCAATGATGGAAGCCATGACTAATTTGAAAGATCTTAACAACTCAATCAAGAACCAGTTGGATTCTTCCATGGTAAGTTTTGCTTTTTGCGCTCTACTTTCTTAGCACACAAATATGTACATTTTAACAAGCACATATGCAGCTTCTACTCAAACTTTCCAGCCTAATTCCAGTCTATCGGAATTACGCTACACAAGTCGAATAAAAGTACATACTTGCGTGTCAAAAGCCAGAAAATGGCAAGTTTTAGTTGCGACTTAACCAAAAGAATTACGTTTTAGTATTTTCAGTTAACTCTTACTTTCATAAATTCACATTCTGTTTGTACTCTTTCAGATTTCCCAGAAAGAAGCAATTAGAGTGAAAGAAGAACTTAGAAAAGAAGTAGAGTGCCTCAGAACTGACTTACAACAAATTAGAGATGATCGTGATCAGTCCGTTGCTCAAGTGAATACCTTGACCGCTGAGCTGGCTACTTGCAGCGAACAGGCTAGAAAGTCTTCAAAGGACTGTGTGGTTTTGAGTTCAAAAGTATCAGCCTTTGAGGTTTGTGCTTTCAGTTCATTTGGTAAATTTTCATGTGGCCACTTGCCTTATCATCATTCTTGTTTCCAGGAAACGTGCAACTCGCAGCAAGAACAAATTGAAACATTGCAGAGCCACCTTGCAGATGCCACTGAGAAGCTAAAGGTTAGAAAAGCATAGCCTGTAGCACATTTTTTTTCATATATTAAGATTCAACCAAGTTTGATATCCCTCTCTACTTATGCAGCATGCTGATGTGACTGCAATTGATGCCATGACGGGTTATGAAGAACAGAAAGTGACAATTAAAGATCTGGAAGAGCGTTTGGCATATGCAGAGTTTCAAATCATTGAAGCTGACAAGCTACGAAAGAAGCTGCACAATACCATATTGGTAATACTTATATAATATCTGCATGGGTTCTCATCTGAAGGACTAATCTGTTGTAATCAAGTCATAAACAAAGACTGAAATACTATGCATATTTCTATCTGGTATTGATGGTCACTTATTTTTGCAGGAACTAAAAGGGAATATTAGAGTATTTTGTAGGGTTCGACCCTTTCTGTCTGACGGTGATTCTAATAGTCAAGAAGAATCCCTGATTTCTTATCCATCATCCGTGGAAAATGCTGGGCGTGGTATTGACTTAATGAAAGATGGTGAATATGCCCCTTCACACTTTGTGCTGGTTATATTAAATAGTTTCTCCCATAAAATCTAATGAGACATTATGCCTTTTGGTTTTGCATTTTATAGGTCAAAAGGTTTCTTTTTCATATGACAAGGTTTTCAATCATGGCGCTTCACAAGATGACGTGTTTGTGGAAATGTCCCAGCTTGTTCAAAGTGCACTTGATGGATACAAGGTACAACTTTTCATTACAAACCTAAGTGTAGTTGCTTTGTACGGTTGGAAGTGCCATTCATTTGGTATATTCCACTGTTATCTTTGTTCTTTCAAAACATTAGGTTTACTAATTTACACATCTGCTGAACTGTCTCTATCCAGCACTGCCACATATCAGTTTTCTTGACTGTTTTTATTACCAGACTGCAAGATATCATAGAAAATAAAACGTAATATGCACTTCCTCTTACAAGTGCTTCTCTTGTGCTTTTGTGGTATGCTAAAAAATAACTATCTAATCATGCACATTGTAATCACTGGTGTATCACTATTATGCCGGAGCTTTTTAGCTTATTTATAGATTTCATGAACTTTTGTATGCATGTCTCAGTGCAATTGTTACTCCATTTAGTTATGTAGTACTACTTGTTATGCTAAATTTACCTATGCACATGCAGGTATGCATATTTGCCTATGGCCAAACAGGATCTGGTAAAACATATACGATGATGGGTAAGCCAGGGCGTGATGAGAAAGGCCTTATCCCTCGATCTTTGGAGCAAATTTTCAAGACTAGCCAATCTCTAGAATCTCAAGGATGGAAGTATTGTATGCAGGTTAGTCCCTGCATTGCATTACAATCTAACATCGAAAATCATGAATTATCCGTATTGTTAAGACATTTACTAATACTAAATTCTATATGCAGGCATCAATGTTGGAGATATATAATGAGACAATTCGTGACTTGTTAGCACCAGGACGCTCCAACAGTGTTGAGATGTCTGCCGGTAAACAATACACCATTAAGCATGATGCCCAGGGAAACACAACGGTCTCTGATCTTACAACTACTGATGTGTTCAGTACTGCTGATGTGACGTCTCTTCTAGACAAAGCATCTCACAGCAGGTGATTCATATTGAGAGTATACAGAGTAAATAGAGTATTTAATGCTGAGCATAAAACTTCTGTACAATTTCTGTCGAAACTTATTCGATTACAACGTATAAACAGGTCTGTTGGTCGGACCCAAATGAACGAGCAATCTTCTCGGAGCCATTTCGTATTCACTCTAAAGATATTTGGATCAAATGAGGTAGGTCACTTGTCTCAGATTTGAATGTAAGAAGCACGGTGTGAAACTTTGGAAAATTGTTAGGCCAGTAGCTAACGACATTATTACATCCTTCTTTTCTTTTGCCATATTTATCAAGAATCATTAGTATTTTCAAAGTTTCTGGCCAGTAGCTAACGACATTATTACATCCTTCTTTTCTTTTGCCATATTTATCAAGAATCATTAGTATTTTCAAAGTTTCTTGCGTACTAAGTGCACACAGATATTGAGGATTGAGGGTCTATTTTTTTCTTCATTGCAGAGCACAGGACAACAAGTACAAGGCGTGCTTAACTTGATTGATTTAGCGGGTAGCGAGCGTCTCGTTAAAAGTGGCTCAACAGGTGATCGCCTGAAAGAAACTCAGGTGTGTTTTTCGTCCTGACAGATTTACAATGTTATTGGGATTCAATAGTGACATGGATCTAACAGTCCTGTTTGTTGACGTTGTAGTCAATCAATAAAAGCTTGTCAGCTCTGAGCGATGTCATCTTGGCGATCGCGAAAAACGATGACCATGTGCCCTTCAGGAACTCGAAACTTACGTACCTCTTGCAGGTGCGTGTCCTCTGTACAAGTGTCAACCATAGAACTTTCAATCACCTGTTTAGTGTACATACCAGACACAATTCTAACATCAATCTTGCGCTGCAGCCTTGCCTTGGCGGGGACTCGAAGACGCTCATGTTCGTCAATGTCGCGCCGGAGGCGTCCTCCGTCGGGGAGACAATCTGCTCCCTGAGGTTCGCCTCGAGGGTGAACGCCTGCGAGATCGGGTCGCGAGACGGCAGACGCAGGCCCGGTCCTCGGACTCTTCCAGGCTGAGCTACGGCTGAAACTCTGTTAACGGACAGTCGTGATAACGTAATGCATAATGGGTTGGCTTGTTTGGCTCACTTGGCCACGAGCCGGCGAACCGCGGCGGCGGCTGGCCTCTTAGTAACATGTACAGTAGGGAGAGAGGCAAAGCACGCGCCGTGACAGTGAGCAAGGAGAGGATAGCCTCTGGCTGCTCTGGCCCCTGCTACGATGATTCGTTTCTGTTGTACTAGCTGATTTGAGATTTTTTGGGTAGTGTTAGCTGACGCTGTATTCTTTTTTCTTGAGTGAGCTGCTGCTGCTGCTGCTGCAGCGAGTCTTCTGAACTGAACTTGGAAGTGTATCTTTTGCCGGGCAGAGCTGCACGGCATCATAAACGGGGTGATGGCCTGATGGGTGATATTTGACGAATATCTTGGTGCTGCGTCGGCTGGTAGCCATCTCGTATTTGCGGTGGAATGTTGAGCCTGATTGCGACCTTATCTCTGTCTAAAACTCTGCACTTGAGTTCGTGTGCCACTGTATTTAGTGAGATGGTTGTTCTTTTCACGTAGACGTTTTGAGTGTACTGCATATACACTACACTGGCATATGGGATGGTTCAAGTAAGATCATACTTTTAGAAGCGACACGGTTTTTTCCCGAGCGACTGTGGACGCACTCATGTGTGATGTGCGTCAGCTTGCGCGGGACCCGCCCCATTACTAAAGTCCCGGTCATCTCCTTCGTTCCCCGACCTTGCTCCCCTTTGTTTCGGATCACCCACTCCGTTGGTGATGCCGCTCCTTCCCCACAATTTTCTCTCTTTACTTTAGTCGGTGCTCCTCTTGATCCCATCTCCCACCTCCCACATACCACACCGACGTACACATCGATGGATACGGTGACGCCTCGACAGAGAAGGCGACACCGAGCGTTAAATGAGCCCCCAGCTGGCAACAAACTTAGCAGTGAGGGTGGGGTGCACTAGCACCGGAGATGAGAGTGGTGACAAATGGAGCTTAGAGGGATGATCGAGGTAGCGACGGGCTGATGGAGGAGAAGACTGGGGCAGGGCATTGCGGCAACGGACTGACCGCATGTGTAGATCAAGGCGTTGGTGGCGACGACCCTCTCTTCTCCCCCTTCCTCTTGGGCGGTAGGACGATGTCACGATAATGCTCTCTTCTTCCCCCTCCTCTCCGGTGAAGTCGGCGTTTTCGTCTCCTTTCCTTCGTTCCGGCAAAAAAAAGGCACCCGTGAACTGTCGGAATTTTGGCCATGCCCAAGGGTGACCGTAAGTTAGCATCGTCCTTTTAGAAGATGTTTAAGTCATGTAGACCGACTCGAGGAAGTAAAATTTTGTACACTGCAAGGATCATTTCTAATACTCCCTTGTTTTGAGATGATAGGAGTACTCCCTTGTTCCTGTACCTGTCATAGTGATAGTTTTTATTTTGACATGTCCTAGTCCGGCGCGTATTCTCTGACTTAGCTGGGCACAAAGTCAGTACTAAGTCAGGATTTCCAAGTCCGAGAATCTCTGCCGGTCCTAGTCATAGTGATAGTTATTACTCCGTGTTTCTGAAGTGGGAACCGCAGCAGTTTCCAGGTCACCAATCCATCTCGATACCAAAAATCTGCGTCGCTGGGTCGCTCCACGTCACCGATCCGCGGCACCCACCCCTCCACCAATCTCCCATCTATATAACGATTCCGCCTCCCCATTAGTTTCTCACATCTCATTCTGCAACCAATTCCCCACCTTCGAGCGAAAATAAATCCAGCAGCGCCGCACATCTTCCTCAGAGAACCACCCATGGCCCCCAAGGCGTAGAAGAAGCCGGCGGCGAAGAAGCCCGTGGAGGAGTCGCCCGCCGCCGAGAAAGCCGAGAAGGCCCCGGCCGTGAAGAAGCCCAAGGCGGGGAAGAGCCTCCCCGCCGGGAAAACCGCCGCCAAGGAGGGCGGCGTGGACAAGAAGTCCAAGAAGAAGGCCAAGAAGTCGGTGGAGACGTACAAGATCTACATCTTCAAGGTGCTGAAGCAGGTGCACCCGGACATCGGCATCTCCTCCAAGGCCATGTCCATCATGAACTCCTTCACCAACGACATCTTCAAGAAGCTCGCCGGGGAGGCCGCCAAGCTGGCCAGGTACAACAAGAAGCCCACCATCACCTCCAGGGAGATCCAGACCTCGGTTCGGCTTGTGTTGCCGGGCGAGCTCGCCAAGCATGCCGTCTCTGAGGGCACCAAGGCCGTCACCAAGTTTACTTCCTCTTAGACTGTCTGTTCTGATGCAGTTGTTCGCTGTAGTTAGCTGTTCGATTGTGTTCTGACTATGTCGTCTTGTAAGAACTGTGCTGGTTGTGGGAACAGCACCGTCTTTTCAATCTGAAGAAATAGTATTCTGAACCTGTCATGTTCTAATTTCTGTCAGGCTGTAATACTCATTGTGCACCATCTCTGAAGTTGCAAAAGATGTTGCGGCTTGCCATTTGTTACCAAGATTGATACTAGTTCCCTAATCTTTGTTAGTTTCTGTTTTAATTCGTCCAATTGATTTGTCAATCGTTTGTTTGTTGCACTCTGAAGTTGCAGAGAAGATGCTCTGCTTCTCGACGTCTTCTGCACAGCCAGCTCTTTCCAGAATAGCAGGAAATTCTTAGATCCCCAAATTCATTTCCTTGCAGACCCAAGCAATTATATTTCTCCGGATCTGAATTTGGGGCGCGGAATGTTTGCATATCAAAAAATTGTCTGGTAAAAATTATTCTGTTCGTGGGGACATCAATGGTATTTCAGTCTGAAGAAATAGTAGGAATGTTACAGTCAAAAAATAGTAGTAATGTTATTATTTCTCCAATCTTAATCCTTCATGCTGGTCTGGTAATCTGCATCTTTTTCTTCATTTTGACATGCTGTAAATCTGCATCTTGATAAATACTACTGTACAATGAAGTAGTTTCTCATCCTCTGGGTTTTTATCTGTTCCTACTATCTGTATGAGGATCTCTGTACATTCGGTCGCAAGCGGAAAATTGCCGGTGGTCTCCGGCTCAGTATTGGCACAAATCAATTCCGCGAACTCCCATCGCTCCCAGAATATACCGTATTGCAGTTGCAATTTGGCACATTCGGATCTACGCACAAGAAAATCTGGCGTGATTTCAGCGGCAATTCGTTACGCGCGATGGTCCTAGGCTCCTAGCTCCAACCTGTAGCGTCGGCGCCGCGCCATATCAGAATTCCAATTTGAACGCGAAAACTTTTGGGCGGGATTTCAGTTTACAGATTGGGCTTTGTGGGTTTTACGCGCCAAGCAGCGGAGGCGCCGCCAAGTTCTCTACGCTCTAGTCCGTCACGGTGGTCGCAAGACGTAATTTCTAGGGACAGGTAAACTAAAGTCGAATACGTAAAATGGCACTGAAGGAAACGCATTCCATGTATTCCTCCAACCCCGACTCCCCGAGTCGCTGGTCTCTCTCCAGCTTCCTCCACCGCGGCGCCTTCATCGAGCGAATAACGAGCTGCTTCTTAAGCGTCTGGTAATCATCTCGTGTCTGCGATGGAATGTTAAGCCTGATTGCGACCGTTAGAGCGTGTTTGTAAACTCTGTTTCAGGGGAAAGAAAATAAGTTTGTCTGAAACTCTGCACTTGAGTTCGTCTGCCACTTTATTTAGTGAGACGGTTGTTCTTTTCACGTAGACGTTTCCAGTGTACTGCATATGCACTGGCACATGGGATGGTTCTGTTAGGTTAAAATCATCATTAGGTCACGGGATCATCAACTCCTGATCACCAATACACATCAATAGAGGGGAAGAGACATGCTTTATTTGGCAATGGGGTTGCCATCGCCGCCTGCTTCTTGGGGGCAAGGTTAAGAGTCGAAGTTTTTCCTTAAAAGGGGGAATAACACTGCCTCTTTATCGAAAATATGCATACGGGTTACATTATTTCATTTATTCAACAAACACTAGCAAAAATCTTTACGATCATGCAAACCAAAGTCGTCAAGGTGACAACTCACAACCAACTAGCACAACGAGAGATATTATGCCCCGGCCATACCCATCGCCGGCTCACCGGCAAAAACTAGAGCGAGTGCCTCATGCCTACGCTTTTTAAATTGCCACCGCCATATTCCGCCAACCCATCTCCAGGGTGTACATCGAAGCAAAGACACTCATCCACGCCACCACCACGAGAAAACGTCATCGCCCAGCGCGCGCCGCCAACAAGCGACCGTCGCTGAGACCCCGCTGCGCCACGCCGCCGAGACTCGCCAATGTCTATGTGGTTATGCAACACCGCTCCACCTCAGACCATTCCATTCAGCATGTGCTCCGAAACGAAGCGCCTGATTGGGAGAACGACACCGACAGTGTCGCCATCGTCCGACCACCCGGATCTAGGGTTCCCCTGGAGCACCCCGAGCCTTTGACAAGGAGATGGGAGTTGCCACGATTCCTTCGAGAAGGTAACGAAGCCATGAGGCACGGCCATCGTCCACCATGACCGGAGTCAGTGTACATTTTTCATGATCCCACGAGCAAGCACCGGAAACCTGGGCACGTGATCCCGCGATCCGCCATTCCCAGGCGCCGCCGTCTGAAGCCACCTCCTCGTTAGCACCCCCATAAGGAGGGATGCCGCCGCCTCCTAATCCAGAGCCGCCACTCTGATGACCACACGCTGCTGGGACGCCATAAGTGGTCACCGATATCGCGGGTAGCTGCCGCGGGGAGGAGCAGGAGCCCCACAGTCGCCGTCCGCCATGAGGGCGAGGGATGAGGTGGAGGGAGGGGAGACCGCGGCAGGGATCTCTATGTATTCATATATAAGAAGTAGCTTTTTTAAACCTTAAAAGTAATTTTTTTTAAATACTGAGTCTCTGTCCAATGAATTCCACTATTTTATTCAATCCGAGTCACGGAGTGACGAGAGTTACACGAAAATAGTTAGAACTTACAATGTACTGACAAACAACTTGCTCCAGTGAGATTTGGCCAACTGTAGCGGCGAGCTAGCAAACATACGTTAGCGTTACCGGTGCGGCGTGAGGTGGGTCTTACGAGCGGCCCGTTCTCTGCCGCTATTTGACCAGCTCAGGCGACGTTGCTATTTCTAAAGCAAGCTCTTGCCTCATAACCACTAGATCCCCTGGCGCGTCTTGCCGCGCGCCACCCGCCGTTGGCACATCTACTATCATCACTGGTATTCAAATTGTAAAACAGTATGCTAAACATAATTAAAATGACACCGTGGTCAATAGCATAATGGGTTTAGAGCAAAGCACAGTGCTCTTACATACAGAAAGTTTACACATATAATGCTTCCGAATACATAGATCTTTCAGGGTTCAGGGGAGACATAGCTTGTTCAGCATCTCCTCAAGCAGGACACTGGTTGGAATCTCGATAACCTCCATGTTAGACTGAGAAATAAGGATGGAATTAATAATCAGATGGCAACACAATGTAGTTACGAAGTATAATTACTGATATGTAAAAAACCTAGAGCAGCAGAAGACGCTTGAATTTAACCGTATAGGAATATCCCTAATGTAGAAGAAAGCTCTAACATGGATGAATCATAAGTAGCAAATGTGCATCAACTACTTAGGAAAATAGTACTATGTCTAAGGAGATCCCCCAAATGAAATAACTGAAGTTGACAGCAGCCAATTAGGATAACAATGCCGGTAAATTAATGAAGATCAATCCTTTATCTCTCAAACATGGAGAAGAACCTTCCTTTTTTTTTCTTTAATCCTGCATCCACAGTAAGAAAATCACACAATTTAAATCCAGATCAAATGAATGAATCCGGGAAGAAGTGGGTATAATTATAGATGGTAATAGTCACAAAGATCAGATGAAACTTGTAGAACAAACATATCAAGTACAACATACCCAGATCCAGTAGAGAAGCAAATAGGGGAGAACACAATAACATTGAGTGACAAACGGTCAAGATTCATGTCCTGACTTCTCCATCTGTCAGCCATAATTCCCTAAGCTTCGAGGAGCCTCCTCCAGGTGAGTAAAGGATCATCTCTTTCAATTATAGATAGTAATAGTTTCTATCGTTTCTTCCACAACCAGGCACTGTAAGGTGTGTCTTCGAAACCATAAGCATTGGACATGGAACAGACGTTTTCCAGAAAGCCCCGGAACACAGAATGAGAGAAGATAATAAACAAATGAACTAAAAAATGTCAAGAACGAAGAAAAGCAAAGAGACTACAGAGCACCCACTTCTCGTAAATCACAGTTATGATAATACTATCAGTCAAGGAAGTCATATTGTCTCAATAATTTTTCATATTTCTTCCACAGTCAGGCCTGCAAGCCATATTCTTGAAACAAAAAACAACAGACAAAAACCCACGAATTCGAGGGTATCCCAAAAACAAAGAGAAGCAAAAAGATAATAAACAAATGTAGTTGACAATGTCTAAAAGAAAGAAGAGAAACAAAGAGACAATAGAACATCCTCTTATCATAATCAGGATAATACAAATCTCTTCTACAACCATGAACCTCCAAGAAAATATCTCAAAGGTTACACACAGATGACAGTAGCTTATTACTTAGTATTTTTCACTGGACCGCAGCACTCGTACTATCAACATTACCAGAATCAGGTCTAAAAGAAAGAAGAGAAACAAAGACACTACAAAACATCCTCCTATCATAATCAGCATAATACAAATCTCTTTTACAACCATGAACCATGTTCTCCAAGAAAATATCTGAACGGGTACACACAGATGACAGTAGCTGATTACTTATTATTTGCCACTGGACCGCAGCACTCGTACTATCTACATTACCAGAAGCAGGACTGCGACCCACGGTGCTAACAGGACGGGCTAGTGAGCTCGCTAGCAATACGGCACATTGGGCTATCTCCCTCTAAGCTAACATTCCCTCGTAATTTAAGTCATGAACTATGAACCCATATAGAGCTTGTAAAAACTGGACGGCTTGGGAAGAAAATCTTCACAAGGACAACGCAAACCAACAGACGCGCAGGCCCAAAATAAATAGCATGCAGGCCCGACTCCTTGTAAAACACGGATCCTGTGGTAGGATCATGTGGTAGATACGTAAGCAAAATTAAACGCGGAAAAACACACTCAAAACAGTAAAGAACACCAGTAAGGCTCGCACTTATTAACAACAAGATATAAATAGAAGGAGAGTATAAATAAAATTAGGAACATACATAAGCTAAGGACAACAATAAGGAAATGCAGATGGATGATAGTTATATACCTGACAGAAAGACTGATGTAGCGCCAGCTCACAACAACACACCTGAAAGAAACAAAAGCAAAGGTGATTACGTGACCCATACCAAGAACTATTAACACGCAGAATATATAGAAATCTAGCAATCCTAATACATGATGCACATAGAAGCTAGTCGTATGACCTCCAAGGACAGAGAGACACTGGCAGAACAAACTAATTAACATAGACAATAAGTTTGTACACACAGATCAAGCACCATAATTTAAACTTTATTGCTCATAAATGCTTTAAAACCTGAAAAGTACGATAAAACGACACAGTCAAGAGACTCGAATGTAATCGTATTGCTGAAAGTATGATTTTAAAATATGGATTACAATTTGACAAAAAACAAATATATGGCTGAAATTGTTGTGTGCACTCACGCAAAGACAGAACGGAGGTGAGTCAGGAAGAGAACGAAGGTGAGTCAGGAAGATAAAATGATGAGTGAGGTTACCTTGCCCAAATTTAACAGAAATAAATTTGGCATCTCATAATACAAACATGGTACTTTCGTCAAACAATATAAACAACCTAAAACCATATGCTAGTTACAGTAAAACACATATATTAGTAGTGTTATTGAAAGGTACTGCTTCTTAGCAAAAATGAACTTTGATGTCAACGTGCATATTCAATATTAATACGAACCAAAAGAAAGAGAACGACCGTCCATTTCAAATGTTTAACAACCAAACAAAATAGTTGATTCATATATTCCAGGAACCAATGCTTTTTTGGAAATTCAAATGTCATCTTTTAGGCAAAATATTAATAAGAAATAGCTGAATGTTGAATTAAATCAAGCATATTCCATCAAACTAAGCTTATAGCCCTCATTGAGGTTATTGAATAAAAACATCGGCATAATGGCAGCTGGCAGAACCAAATAGCAACACAAAGAGGATGTTGCTTTGTATAGATGGATTGGAGATAAGCTGGCAAGAAGCAAAGAGTGAGCAGCAGCAACAACGTGAGTCTCTGAGGAGCAGCTCGGTATGCAGAATATATACCTTTGATATGGATATTGACGGAGCAGTAGCCGCAGTGAGCGTTGTGGAGCAGCAGCTCGCAGAGAACTGCAGGTTCAAAATTTCTTGTCGATGTCGTCAATGCTGAAACCACATCGAAGCTGAAATTGTAGCAGCGTGCACAAACTTAATAAAATGAACACACGCAGAACATGGAAGATCTAATGCAATAAATATGGCCCCCTCATGTACTACGAAATCTAGATACACATATTTTCAGCAAAGCTATATTCTATTGCATCCCAGAACCAATAAATATGGCCCTCTCAGAGGAGCAGCTCGGTATGAAGAATATATACCTCCGGGATGGATATTGACGGAGCAGCAGCCGCAGTAAGCGTCGTGGAGCAGCAGCTCGCAAAGAGCTGCAGGTTCACATTTTCTGTTGATGTTGTCAGTGCTGAAACCACATCATAGCTGAAATTGCAGCAACACGCACAAACTTAATAAAATGAACACAAGGAGAATATGGAAGATTTAATGCAATAAATATGTCTTCCTCATGTATTACGAAATCTAAATACACATATTTTTCATCAAAGCTATATCCTATTGCATCCCAGAACCAAGCAATAGAGCTGGAGATGTCCCTAATGTACACGCCATACCAGAATATGTACAGCACCAACTCAGCTACTTTTCAGGCCAAAGTGGTAAGCATTCCTCTAATTCTAGAAGCTTGCCATGAGTGGCAAATTTTGGATACAGGAAAGAACAACTACCTACAGGTAATATGGTGAATAAAAAGAGGTAGATATGCACCAACTAAAAAAATAGAATATGGAACTGCTCCCTTTTAAGGCAGGACATATGATCCTAATTTTTAAAGAGAAATAAGTAACCGACGTATAACCACATAGCTACACTGTCACTATGCTCATGATATATTTTCAAGGGACACCAGGTTGTAATATATGAATAAATTCAATATCTAAAATGTCTGAAACAAAATGGTGAGCATACAGAATAAAATAAAAGGTATGTATTGGTAAGACTTACCAATTTGGCAACAAAAGTGTAGAAAAACAATCGTGATCTGAAACAATTGAAGATGGTCAAGAAATGAGTATGTCTTTTCTGCCTGTAGAAAATAAAAGGGAATGAAGGTGAAAATCATCAACTTGAATATCAGAGGAACGTACTTTATTTGTGGACCAATGTTGGTTGTTGTGTAAGTATTTCCTGACATCCAAATCCAAGCATTTTGCGCCACACCAACGGAAGTTTACATTCAGCCAACAGCCATAACTTGATCACAAGAACTGAGGAAAAATAATCAGTAATTGAGCATTCATAGAACTGATCAATAAACAGTAGATAATATATGTACAATAGCCACACAAGCCAAGCATAGATTAACGAATTAACTGTCATTCCAATCTGTTTACTCAAACTTTGCAAATAAATAAATTTAAGTTTGTTCATCTCTCAATGGAAATATCTCTAGTCGAGATTTACATATATGGAGCAACATTTATAAAGCATTATATAGGAAAGTTAGATCTTAGAATATTTGGCAGATTCAGAAGATCATAATAATATAGAAATGGCACCAAAAGTCACAGAAAAATTGACCTTGCTGCATGGCCAGAACTTGGAAATAAACATTCAGCTAGTTCGGTAGGGGAAAACAATCACGAGATCTGGATATGCTAGTAGATGAGATCGTACCATTCTGTATGAACTCCAGGACGGCCGGCCGGCCGGACGGAAAACTTAATGATGCGTGCTTGTTGCAGCTTCTAGCTGATCCGCCTTATGACTTCACCAATCTAAAAAATGGATCTACACAAAAAAAAAAAGATCAAAGAAAATCTGGGGCATCCAGGGTCGCCTGGTCTTTGGGCTCGGGAAGCTTGCTGCTTCGTAGAGAGAGAGAGAGAGGACGCACCTGGGATGGAGGATGGGCTCAAAGGGGGCTCGAAGGCAGGCAGATGCGCTGCCGGCCGTGCTGGAAACGGTTTCCTGCAACGATGGCGACTGTGTCAAGCACAGCCGGCGAACATGAGCCTAGCACCGCTCCTCGGTGGCGCCACACCAGTCTTTAAGGGGATCAGCTGGTCAATGTAGTTACTCATTCAAGTATTCAGCCTTCCATCAGTATGTTTACATTAGCAAACAAACAGAAAATCTAAGAGAGAGCAGGGACCACGAACAAACACAAAACCCAAAAATAAGAACAAAAGAAGAACGAAAGAACAGAAAACCAAGACAAAAAAAAGACCACGAAAGCATCAAAATACGACCAGACCAAAGAAGCAAACGAAATCAAAAAGAAAGAAAGAAAATCAAATACCAAAGGGCGCACCAAATCAGGAAAACCCAAGAGCAAACAAAGAGCAGCCAACTCAGAAAAGGCAAAACACGAAAGAACTCCAAAAGCGAACAGCAAAAGAACCTACAGAAGCAAAGCAGGAGGCCAAAGCACAGGAGACGACCAAGAGTGACCAGGAAAAGAATCTGGAAGAGGAAGAAGAAGATCCAATCACAGATAAAACAAAGGGCAAAGAACAAACAAAAGCAGAAACAAAACCTAGGACGGAGAAGAAAACAAAGAGGAAGAATAAGAAGCAGACAAATCAAACGAATCGGATACCATGGGCGGAAAAGATAAAAAGACAAAGAAATTGATCTCCCACGGGTCAACCAGGGTCTCCCCTCAACCGAAACCACTGCTCAAGGCTTGCATAGCTTCAGATTCGGCCGGAGATCGGCGAACGGCGGCGGATCTGAAGGTGGATCTGAAGCTCGCCGGGGAAACAATAGGTGAGAGAAGGAGCTGCACCAGCAATCTTCTGGCGAGAATCACCAACCACGCTACGACCTGCACAAAATAAAAAGAACACCACAAATGTGTGAGTTCAAAAAGGAAAATGTAAGGTATGCAAACCCAAGTAAACGAACCAGAGGAAAACTGACCACGGATAGAATAAAACACCACCAAAACAGATAAGCAAAGAAGAGAGAAAGAAGTTCAGATAGAAAAGAGGAAAATAAATTAGGAAAGAACCTCACAGAACCAAAAGATCCAGAAAGGAAGGAAAAAACAAACCCGGCAACTAAGAGTCGAAGAACAGAACGAAAAGATTCAGAAAGCAAAGAAAAACAAATCCGGGAACAAAGAGTAGAAACAGCGAACTCAGGAGAGCGAAGGCACACGAGAGGACCAAAAGTGACAGCAAAAAGAATCTGCAAACACGAAAAAGATGAAATCCCAGACAGAAACAAAGAGATGCATAAGAAAGACCTAGGACAGGAAGAAAGCAGAGAAGAAGAATAAGAAGCAGTCAAGAAAACAAAGAAGAAGCAGAGGAAGGCAACGAACCGGACAGGATGGGCGAGAGAAAGGTGAAGACCAAGCAACGAAGACAAATAAATGGAGCCAAAACGGCTGAACGACGGCTCACCTCACCCGAGACCGCCGCCCAGTGCTTCCATAGTGTCAAGCCCGGCCGGAGTTGGGCGATGCGGCGGCGGATCTGAAACTGGATCCGAAATTCCGTGGACGAAACAGTGGGTGGGTGGAAGGAGCGGAGAAGGCGAGAGAGAGAGAGGCGACTGAGAAAAGTGAGGCGGGCGTGCTCCTCTCCCCAATCGAAGACCAGGAATAGGGCGCCATGGCTGTAGCAGCTGTACCCGGCAGCCATGGAGAAGCCGACAGCGAGGAGGACGGCGAGACTCTGTGCCCACTCTGCGACGAAATCCCCAAACTACCCCCCCGGAGTAGATATTCTCCTCGCGCGAATTAACCGTGCGCACCGCACGCTGAGCACGACGCACAGACTGACGATGGACCAGACAAAGCCTAGGCCCACAGAACAGTGACCCAGGCGAGGTGTCAAGACTTTTCAGCCCAGCGCAGCAAACGCACGACGGACACACGTTGTGGGCCCCACGCCAGGCGCGCGTGGCCACACGCTCTGAAGCTGTACCAAGCACGCGACGCGGTGTGTCTCTACGAAACGGGCCCCGCGATGTTTGGCTCCACAGTCAGCGACCGACCTAGGCAGTAAAAATAGTAACCCAGCAAATGCACGGTCCAGATCGCGCTGTAACTGCTCGATGCGACGGTCGAAATGCGCTAAGCTGTGTGGTGACATGCCACTTGGCGTACGTCACATGTTTTGTTTTCTACCATCACTGGGCAATATTCTTTTGCGTGGTCGACATAAAACTCACGCCCCCCTTTCATGAACTGCATCGGGTCATTTGATCGCACCGGGCCCACGGAGGGCCTGGAGAATATTAATATGCGCTCCGATCTGATGTGAGCTCGGCACGTAGGTACACATAGTGGATTGCCTTTTCTCGCGAGACAGCCTGTGTGATTTCCTTTCCTTTTCTTCTTCTTCTTCTTGCTGAAGGCGGAGAAGAAGCAGAGGGTTCTGTTCTGTCTAGGCCAGAGCAGATGGATGTGGAGATCCAGCAGCCGCGGGAGGTGGGCAGCTCCAGGGTGGTGAAGGTGGACAAGGACGCCGCCTGGGAGCTCTTCACCACCCAGGCCGCCAACGAAGGCCGCACGGTGCGTCGGTTCATCCATTCCCCCTCATTCCTTGCGTTTCCTCTTCTCCCTTGGATCATATCCTTCAGTTCCTGTTCAGGCCGGATGCGTTTCGATCCTTTCTGAACAGTAATCCATATTCCATAGCATTCCTTCTTGTTCTTCTTTCTCTTGTTGTATGTTTTATGCCTTTTTTTTCCTCTGCTAATTGGCGATAAAACTGTCCGCCTGATAATTACTGTATCCTGCATCTAGATGCTGTTTTTTTAATCGGCTTCAGAAGTTGACTTTGGTTATGTTATCCCCTCCGCGCTGCGCTGTGCAGGTGGTTGCTCACTTCGGGGCGTCGTGGTGCGTCACGTCCTTGTCCATGAACTACAAGTTCGAGGAGCTCGCGCAGACCCACCCCGACAAACTCTTCCTCTTCGTAGACGTCGACGATGTCCAGGTAACCATTCTTCTCGACTTCTCGTCCTATGGCTGCTTGTGTATATGCTTGAGAGAGCATCACATCGTTTTTCAGAGAGCAAAATTTAGACTGAACTTTCTTCAGAGAAATGGACAGAAGATAGTAAATTAGCAAGGCATAACCTGATGTGATGTTTCACCTTGTCACTGAAGATTATGTTGAAGTGATAATCTGATGTGACTCATTTCTTGCACAAACAAAAGAAGAAAAAAAGGGTTCCATTAATTAAGATGCTGCAATGATGTGTGGTACTTGTACATGCAGGGCGTGTCCTCCAAGCTGGGAGTGAAGGCCATGCCCACCTTCTTCCTCGTCAAGGGCAAGGAGGTCGTGAAAACGATCGTCGGCGCCAACCCAGACGAGGTCGCCAAGATGGTGGACTCAGCCGCTGACTCAGCCGTTACCACTCTTCCTGACATAGTGATCCAATAATAAGTGTTTGCCTTTGTCTGAATCTGCTACTCTGAGTACTATTGCTTGCTTGGTTCCGGTGTAACTTCTGAATCTGATCTTACCGGGTGTCTATCTCTTCTTGCTAGAGGAGAGTAGGGTGACTTGTGTCTTGGGTAGGGCTGTTGGTCCTGCAACTTTTGACTTGCTTTCTAAAATGTTACATGCTGCATGAGTGTGTTTTTGTTCTGGGGTTGAATAGATGGTTCAGTCTAAGAACACTTGGCTGTTAATACCGTTGTGCGTGACAGTCTGACATTTTTTTTTGCCTTGTGTGAGAGTTCCTATGCGCATTCTCTGACGACGGACTTAAGAAATGTTGTGATCCGACTGTGAAAGTGCAAATCCCCAAGCTAGTTTAGTCATTATACCAAACTTTTCCCAGATTATGTCAGTAGCTGGAAGTCTAGCTTGTTTGTATGTAGTATCATATCAATAAATCTCGGTGTTAGTACAGAGTGCATCTGAATCAAAAGGATTCCAAGCACCACACCTAACCACCTTGGCTGGAACGAACAAAACTGCAAGCTGTTTTTGGAGCAACGCAACACGTGACCCAGCCACTGAGATGAGATGAGATGCCACCTGTTGGTTTCATCTCTGATTCTCTGCGCTCCAAATCATAATTCCATCTTCAAGAAAAAATGGCAAAAGTAAGAGCTTCAAAATGCAAAGGAGGGGAAAAAGGTGAGCACATATTATTGGTTGAAACTTTGTCAATTGTGGTGCAGTGGCTGTCTGTCTGTCCTCCACATAACCTCCACTATCTCATACCATGCTCTGAAGCGATCTCATATACACACTGTACTCTGGTCTGTGTCGGCAGAGGAAGTACAATCAGGCCATCACTAACAAGTAAAGGACACACTTAGTTAGTCACGCTGATCACTGATAGAACTCTAGGATATAGTTTACGTGCACAAACTTCAGTGACTGACTAAACTGAACTGCACTGCATAGAGATTGGTGTAAAATAGCTATACTCCTCAGCCCTCTCTGCATCTTTCTATAACTAATCCTCCTCAGCTGCGTGCACGTGAAGCCATGCACGAGTGCTAAACCGACAAGCAGCGCCAGCACCAACAACAAAGCGAGGAGGCCGAGCCAAGTGCTCTGGACTGGACCATCGTCTCTCCCAGTGACTCCCATCACCACCACCACCGCTCTCCTTTACTCTCTCCACGCGTGCGCCATTTCTGCGTGCTCGTGTGAGCGAGTGCTAGCCGGAGAGGAAGAAGAGTGGAGCTTCTCCTCACTGTGTCCGATCGATGTGCTGCTACGTGGGAAAGGCCACCAAGATCTTCCTCTGCCTCGTCACGGCGCTGCTCCTCGCGGGCCTCGCCCTCGGCTTCGGCCTGGCGTACCGGACGCTCTGGGGTGCCCGGAGGGCCGAGCCGACGTGCCGGTGGCCGCGCTGCGGCGAGCAGCAGCCGGGGCAGCCACTCTACGGCGTCCCGCTCCTCCCGGCCACGGCCACGCCGCCGTCCACCCGCTCACGGAGCCGGCCGTCGCCGTCTTCCCCGGGTTTGTGGCCTCACCCACCGCCGTGCCGCCGGCGGCAGCGGGCGTTCCGTACTTCGGGCCGCCCAGCCCCTTTTCCGTCGGGCCTGGCCCCTCCTCGCGTCCATGAGAAGAGCCGGTGGTACGGTGGCCGGTCATTTTTTGGTCTTTTTTTTCACTCTGATTTTAACTCGATTCAGTAGGCTGAATTGAATGGGCTGAGACTCTCCTACATGTTTATCATGTTGATGGCCATTCTATGACAAATAAGACACCCCTGATGATGTAATAGTGATACTTGCATTTTTATTGCAGTCTAAAAATACCGTTCTGCACTTTCCCCTCCTCCCCGTCACTGTAGAGAGAGAGGCGAAAGGCGACTTTTTTTGGGCGACTCCGTCGACTCACCGCGTGCGCCGGCGGCGCCGCGGGATTCCTCCTCTCCGTCTGCTGCTTCGGCGGCGGGAGGGTGGGGGATCCCCGGCCCCGGCCTGTACATATGGTAGAGTAGGGTGGGGATCCCGCCGGCGGTGCTCTGGAGAAGTTGGCGCGGCTGGGGGTTGGTTTGGTGTCGAGAAGATCTTCTCCGGCGGTGAGTTTCTTCGGAGCTTGGCGTCGTCTTCTTCGACTTGCAGGTGCTGGGGGCCCGGTGTGGCTCTCGTGTACCTTAGTTCTCCGCCAGATCTGTGGTGGCGGTGGATCTGGCGGCCGGAACCCAGGACCGGACGAGGTCGGCGGCTTCGTCCTGCTTCGACTTCGATGGTGGCTACGGCAAGGTGGTGTTGCCGGAGAGGGAGGGCGTTGGCCGTGCCCATTCACCGGCAAAGGCTCCGTCGCGGGGCGGCGGACAAGCTCTGCGGCCTCTTTCTTCAAGGAAGGCGTTCTCAGGCAGCGGTAAGAAGGTGGTTGGCGACCTCCGTCGTCGATGCCGGAGAAGAAGACGTCTTCGTTTCTGGTTCTGATTCCCCCGTGTATTGTACTCTGTTCTTTGTTCTTGTACTGTGTACGTTGTATGTGGTACGTTGTTGAATATACGTGGGCTTTCTAAAAAAAAAAAATACCGTTCTCTTCTGTTTAGAGCTATATATATGTCGGCCTTGAAAGTATACTGTTTATGTTAAAAAAAGCGTACTGTCAAACTTTGTAGAGGACTAAAAAAGACTATGGGAGACAATGCAATGAATTTTGGCGATAAAAGTCCATTTTGCTACGAAAATAAGTCATCAAAAATGGTTTTATGTACAGGGAGCGGGATGTGGATTTTCCGCAGCTAGCTGCGTATGCACTCCATAGAGAGTATATGTTACAATGTGAACTTTCCAAATATTGTGCAGTATAATACCATTTTTTATGAAAATAATTCATCAAATTGGTTTTATGAAGGGCAAGATATTGTTTTACTCATGTAAGAAGGGTGGAATGCGGGATTTTCCGTAACTACGTGTGTTCACACCCCAATGTGTAAAACTATAACATATTGTACGATGTTTAAAAAAGACAACAAATGGACGATGACTATATAGCAATGATGCATGTACATTTTTGTGTTTTATTATTTATGGTTCACGAATGGTAATTTTTTATGAATTCTTTCTGTAAATGATCGTATTGTGGCACATCACATATTTACTTTTAACATTATGTAGATAACTCAATAAATTTTTGACATTGTTGTGCACGGAAACCACAAATGGAGGCCGAACTCCATGGAACCCTTTATTTTGAAAAAATTTAAAATCATTTTTTAAAGTTTCAAAAAAATTAAAAATAATCCTGGATGTATAAAATGTTCTAATCTACCAACATGCAAAATCTAAAATCAAAATATTTAACAAAATTTGTCATATTTGAAATTTTGCCCTGTTCACTACTTTCAAATGTCAAACTTAGTCATTTCTGTGCAGCCCAAAATACAAGATTTTTTTAGTTGATATTTTACATGTTGGTAGAAACAATATTGTCTACATTCAGGATTTTTTTTAGATTTTTCTGAAACTTAATTATGATTTTCAAAATTTTCAAAATAAAGGATTCCATGGAGCTCGGCCTCCATTTGTCCACTCTCTTATTGTATTGTGCACCCATAACTAGTTTCAAATTTTTGGTTATACACAACATAGCTATTCAAAATCTTCAAGATTAGTTAAGCCAATGCATATTTGGTTTCGGCAACCAGTTTTACGAGATGTTTTAGATGAAAATTGAAAGGCAAAAGCTAAAGCTAGAAACGACAACAACTTTAAAGTATGCTGATGTGAATTCCAATTTCACCACCTATAATTGTTGTTCGTGTTTTACTAAGGTGCCCAAAAGTAGTAACATGTTCAAAATAATCAATAAAATCATACTAGTAGGAGACGATAACGACCGTCCAATCCTCCTACCTTTTGCTTGCCATCGCCTCGCCACATCTCCTTCTCCTATGTCGCCCCACGCACCCTTCAATTGTCATTCGTCGTCTCATCCAACCTCATGTTCTCATGCTCGTGACTTTCCTTGAGTCAGTCAACCCATCGCTCTTGCACTCTTGCCTATGCACCACCGCCTAGGGCAAGGACGGACAGTGTCACCCCAAATAAGCTACCAAACCGTCAATGTAAAATGCGGGACATCGTTCAACAAAATTCACTTGGATACGAGGAATTTCGGACCAGATTGCACTAATTTAAAACGAAACTGAAATCGGTTCAAACTTCGCTAAAACCGAGTGAATCACGATCGGACTCGCTCGGCCACCCACAACACACGCTAACGGTCAAATTAACGTTAAGATCTCGTTCTAGACCAGATTATCAGCAACAAATCATCACAACGTAAACAAATCAGTAAGTACCTGCCCGTTTCCATGACGCGTTTCCTTCCTTCCCTCGCAAGAAGCCGCCCACGATCCTCGTCGCCTCCGAAATCCAAATCTTTTCCCAACCAATCCGAACGTTCCTTTCCCGCTCCGCCCGCCGCCACCGACACGCGGGCCCCATCACGTGGGCCCCACCGGGCAGCCACCAAACCGAACAGCGACCAGCGCCTGATGATAAAGTCCAGAGCCAAAGACTCTGACTGTGTCGCCCGCCCGCCAGCCGCCACGAACCTAGATCCCCTCGCCCACGATCAGATTGGCCAAGGCGTCGGGCGATTCTTCCTCCTCCCCGCCCGCCCGCCCATCGCTCCGGTGGGATCTCCGCCGGCCGCGTGGGCTCGCCGATTCGGACGAGGTAATTGGCCCCCTGCGGATTCCTCCCCGTCGCTTTCTTGGGTCGCGTTAGGGATCGGTCGTTTAGGCAGCTGCTGGGGAGTTCTTGGCGATCATGGGGCCGAGTGGACTAGGGTTATGCAATCCGGTTTGTGGCGCGCGAATTGATTCTCGCTTCTTTTTCATGTAATCAGTCCTCTGCGATGCAGTTTGGGGTGTGAAAACACTGTCCTGTTCCTGTTATGCCTTCGGATAAAAAGTACAGTATCACAGTTTGATTTAGTTCTCTGTTGATGATTTAGAAGCTGCGTGTCCCGGTACTGTATCTTTTCAGGGCGTTATTGTTAAAGAGGTTTATCCTCCTGCTTCTTTGCATCTTGTTATCTTGCACATAGTGTTTGTTACAGGTGTTATTGCCAACCCTCACATGTATTTACCTTCTCGCAGGCTAGCAGCGAGGATCAACCATAGCTAGTGCATCAAACTGGTAGAAGGCGTGGATTATCCATTCTGACTTCCAAGTCAGACCCTTGAACTGGCAAGACCACCCTGGCTGTTGCAGAAGATAGTTGACAAGTCAGATTTCTGACAGCTCGGGCTCCAGTCACAAGTTCGCCAGCAATATGGAGATCATTGACTTGTGTTCAGATGGTGAAGACGATACCAAATCGCCTTCAGATGGTGTAGGCATCTCTCTTTTGGGCCTGGACAGAAAAGACAATCTTGGTTCTGATGATCCTAGTGACCGTTCTCTTGTTTTATTCAACACACCATTTCGCCAGAATATTGCAAAGCAACCAATCGCTTTGGATGATGCTGATTGGTTAAGTAGCACTCACGCTTCATCCTCTTATCGATCTCCGGCTGTTTCATCATCACACAGGATCTATCCTATCTCAAGTTCCTCTGTGATGCTTCATGATTCCTCCTATAGTAACAGCCTGAAGACTGAAAATGACGATGGTGAGTACACTTGATTAACTCTGATAATTGTCAGTGATTAAAATGGAAACTGGTGACTCCCGTGATTAGCATCATTAACGTTTTACTTTTTTCCCTTTCGATTCTTTCAGATGATATCTTTATGTATACGGCTCCGCCTCAATCATTTCCAACCAGCCATTCATTATTGAATGACATTAAGGTCAAGGAGGATCTTACTGCAAAGTTTGATTATTTTGGAACTAGTGCTGCTAATGGAACTGGGGTGTCTTCGTCTACAATGTCGGCCGATTGGAAACTACCTTTTGGTAGCAGCCAAAAGGTCGAAACTTATAGCAATAACGGTGTGTACTATGTATCTTGTTCCTTGAATATTATGTTAAGGAGTACTTGAGCAAAAAGATTCAAACTGGTGCAAACTGTGACTACTAAGATATTTTCATAACTTTCAGATGATGTCTACACATATGAAGGCCCACATAGCAGCCAAAAGGTCGAAATTGATAGCGATAACGGTGTGTACTATGTATATTGTTCCTTGAAATATTATGATAGGAGTACTTGAGCAAAAAGATTCATACTGGTGCAAACTGTGACTAATAAGATATTTTCATAACTTTCAGATGATGTCTACACATATGATGGCCCACATTCACATAGGATGTTTCCTCCATCAATGCCGTCCTGGAATTCAGTTGATGGTGCTCAAATTAATGGATTTGGCACACAAAGCCATCCAAACGTAGAACATCGGCCTTCTGGTTGTGACGAGAGAGCAATATATGAAGAAGCCCTACAGGTATATATTCCTTGGTTGGTCGATACAAACAAGTCACTGTAAAGATCATTTATGCTTAATTGTGCTGTAACTTTGATCCGATTCCTTTTTACTATGGATTGCACTACTTTAAACAAAACGTTTATGCAGCATATAGTCAAGAAACAAAGGAAGAGGATCTGCCTGAAGGTGTTATGTCAATATCACTCCTGAAGCACCAGGTAAATTTTATCTTCCAAAATCTTAGGTATTGTAATGTGTGATTACTTGAGATATCCTGTTCACTGGTATGTTCTTCTTTTATGTTTGAAAGAAAATTGCATTAGCTTGGATGCTCTCCAAGGAGAATAGTTCACATTGTCCAGGTGGGATTTTGGCAGATGATCAGGTTATTTTCCTTTCCTAGCTTATTTCACTAGCTGTTAGTTACTTTACCTCTTTTCTTTTCTTAGAGACTGATAATTTTCCGTGATGTAGGGTCTTGGGAAGACAATATCCACGATCTCCCTCATCCAAAAGGAGAGGGTTCAGCAGTCTAACTTCATGTCTGCTGATTCGGACAGTAAAAGTTTTGTATCATTAGACCTTGATGAGGATGATACAGTAATGATAACGAACAAGAAGGAAATGAAGGGTGAACCCTCAGATAGGCTTGCCTCCAATCTTGAGCTCTGTGCTCAGTTAGGGACTGCTGTTGATAAAATGGTCAAGCCTGTTAAAGTTGAGCCCAAGAAGAAGACCAGAGTGAGATTTCCATCCTCTGCATCAATCATGAGATCTGCTACAAGACCATCTGCAGGAACATTGGTGGTGTGCCCGGCTAGCATTCTTAAGCAGTGGGCTAGTGAGATCTCTACGAAGGTTACAGAAAGTTCCAAATTATCTGTTTTAGTTTATCATGGAGGTTCAAGGACTACAGATCCAACTGAGTTGGCAAAATATGATGTTGTTGTCACCACATATGCTATTGTAGGCCAGGAAGTGCCCAAACAAGACCCTGATGATGATATGGAGCATAAGAACAGTGAAAAGTATGGGATATGTCCAGATTTTGGTGCTGGCAATAAAAGAAAACATCAAAAAGGGAACAAGAAAAAGGCAAGTAAGAAAAAGAAACTTAACAGTTCAGACACTGAACTTGAGGGTGGCCCACTTGCCAGGGTACGATGGTTTAGAGTTGTGCTCGATGAAGCACAAACAATAAAAAATCACCGGACTAAATCGGCTAGAGCCTGTTGTGGATTAAGAGCAAAAAGGAGATGGTGCCTATCGGGCACTCCTATGCAAAATACAATTGACGACCTCTACAGTTATTTCCGCTTTCTAAAGTATGAGCCATATTCTGATTATGGATCATTTCAATCGATGATAAAAAAGCCAATTTCTAGAGGTTCAAGTCAGGGATATAAAAAACTCCAAACTGTGTTGAAGATAGTTCTGCTGCGGCGCACAAAAGGTGAAATAAAATACTTTGGATACATATATACATACCTGTCTGCAGTTTTGAACCTTTTTGTTATCTAACAAATGCCTACAGAACCAACTCCAGCATTAATCACTACCATGACCACTAGTAATATCGATGATACATTATCTGTAGAGGCATATGTATTTGACTGACATTTTCGTATTGAAAACTGCAACCTTATTTGTCTTAGGAATGTAACTTCTCGTGTGTATATTTATTAGCATAAATATCTTCCATTCTACCAGCCATGAAATACAACAGAAAACTAGAAAACTGAAGGAGGGGAACAAAGTTTAAAAGTATGGGGAACCATACTAGGCAGTGAGCACCTTTCGACTTTTTAGATGCTGTTTGTGTTTTGCACTTCTTTTCCCTCGGAAGGCAGTTCCGTCATGTTTTGTGTCTAAAGTAAGGTGCTCTAAAGTCACATGACGGTTAACTTGGTTCTTCGTTGCCTGTGATTTCTTCCATTGATGTACGTTTGAACTGTTTTCATATAGAAACACTACTTGACGGAAAACCAATCATAAAAATACCTCCGAAGACAATTGAGCTGAAGAAAATAAAGTTCACACAAGAGGAGCGATATTTCTATTTGGCTCTCGAAGAAGGTTCTCGGCAAGAGTTCAAGGCAGGTTCAAGTTTACAGACTTAATTTTGTTCAGTTTTTTCTATCCTTAGGTACTCAGTAGGATAGTGTGTTTGGATCATATCTAAACTGTTCGTAATTATGGTCTGCTTACTAATCTCAAAAGCAGTATCTCGAAGTTTTGAACAGCTCAGTTGCTGAGTTATACAACTCAGTCGTGACTTTCAGGAACGTCCCTTAGAAAAATGTAGCATGATTATATTGTCTAGTGATACTTACCAAACTGTTTGTTATCCCTGCTGCCTTATCTTATCTGCTAAAACCTTTTGATCTGGTGAGTTTTGTGTTGGGCTCGGAAAATCGGAAGGATTGTTCTTTGCCTTTGCTATTCTTTTAATTAACATGATCCAAACATTTGCATTAACTTTATAGCTATTAGGTTTAGCAGTCCTGAGTTCAACGTGAGTTGTTCTTAATAATTTATACTATTGTTTAGTACTTTTCCCAAAATATGCTTCAATTGTCGAGAAATTTTATTGGGAAATGTTTGTGATGCTTATATGTTTCTGTTTATATCACAGAAATTTGCTGCTGCTGGGACAATTAAACAAAACTATGCAAACATTCTTGTATTGCTGCTGCGGCTTCGGCAGGCTTGTGATCACCCTTTTCTTCTGAAAGAAGACAATCATGCAAATTTGACTAACCCGGCATCCATAGAAATGGCAAAACAGCTTCCGAGGGAAATAGTGATAAATTTGCTCGAAAAGCTGGAAGCACGGCATTTAGTTTGTTTTATATGCGAGGTAAGAATCCTGGTCACTCAACATCTATATTTATAAAGTTTGTTACCTTATATCTGGATTTTTTTTCTGCAGAAGGAAAAAAGGTTCACAACAGGAGAAAAGGTTACTGAATTTCTTTATCTGAAAGGCTAGTTCTTCAACAACTATTTTAGTGAGTAGAATAATTTAATTTCACCTCATTTTGCAGGAGCCACCTGAGAATGCTGTTATAACAACGTGCTGTCATGTTTTCTGCTATGAATGTGTACTTGAAAGCTTAAGTGAAGAAGAAGCCTGCCCCGTTTGCAAACAGAAGTTAAGCGCTGAATCAGTTTTTTCACGTCCAGTATTAAGGCTCTGTCTCTCTGATGAGCTGCAGACGTATGCAACAGCTAGTTCTGCAGCAGCAGATGAATCATCTGAAGCAGCAGACGAATCATCTGCAGCAGCAGACGAAACGTCCTCAATTTGTGAAAAAAGTTACATATCCTCAAAGGTCCAGGCTGCCGTTGACACACTTAACACACTCGTCAATAGTGATACTACCGAATCAAGTCCAAGCCAGATAGCTCCTTCTAAGGCAATAGTCTTCTCCCAGTGGACTGGTATGCTGGACGTGCTGGAGCTTTCACTGAATAGCAATCTCATAAAATTCAGGAGACTTGATGGGTCAATGTCCCTTGATGTAAGAGGAGCAGCAGTGGAGGAGTTTAAGACAGACCCAGAGGTAACATTTCTTGTATTTTACTCGTTCTTTTTATTGTTATATGCAGACACTGATTCATTCCACCATTCAACAAGTAACCAGAAAGAACTGTTTTCATTCTTCAGGTAAGAGTAATGCTCATGTCCCTGAAGGCTGGTAATCTTGGTCTAAACATGATAGCGGCTTGCCATGTGATTATGCTCGATCCCTGGTGGAACCCTTATGCTGAGGACCAGGCAGTTGACAGAGCTCACAGAATTGGCCAGACCCGTCATGTGACCGTCACTCGTTTTACGGTTGATGGCACAGTGGAAGATCGCATTTTAGCTCTGCAGGTAATATTTTGGCTGAACATGTAAAATTGGTATTAACAGTTACAAAGAAATGGTTCCACATCTAGTTTATAGCATATATATGGTTCAACAAGGAGGGATGGCTCTTCTCAGTTTCAGTTAGTTTTCTGTTCTTATTTATTAGGACGAATGTGTCACCTTTCTTCACTGTCCTTTTATATGAAGATGAATTAATGATGAATGTAGATAGTACATAGTAGTAAGATCTGTGTAGGTAGATAATTCCAGGACTTATTTTCTATTTTGTTTGATAATATGGTCTGTCGGAGGTCTGTTGAGCGAATTATAATACTCCGTATTGTGGAGTAGACACTGGTGATAAAAAATGGAATTTAGTTTCCGCACCGTGCCCGTGCTTGTGTGTGTGCCATCCCTGTTTTGTTTTCTGTTTGACAAAGTGTTTATGTTCCTCTTGCCAGGCGAAAAAGAGAGAGATGGTGGAATCCGCTTTCGGCGACGAGATATCTGGTGGCATCGCAACTCGGCTCACTGTAGAAGATCTCAGTTATCTCTTCAACATATAGTAGCTGATCAACAAGCCTTGGCATGGCTAAATTATGCAAGATCTTGTTGCACAAGTTTCCTCTAGTGTAGTTCTTATCCTAGTTTCGCAGGCGCTGGAGGGTCAGTGAGTATCATCATAGGCTCACGGGCCTGCTGATAAGAGAAGTCTCTCACATATCTAGGGAAGAATTTTTTGTGTCTCTTGATTTTGATGCTCCGACTTGTACATATTTTTTTTTCTGGCGGAGGCCAAACCAAGTCAGTATTTAATCCAATCCCCCAATGGTGGATCATCTTGTTTGTTATTATGATGCTACACAATTTTTTGGTTGATTCCGAGAAGTTGTATGAAGTTGAACTCTTAACTAGACGGAACTTGAAGACAGCGTTGTTGTATTTGATTTTCAAAACGTATCATGTGTCGACTGGCGGAGTGTGTTAGAAAACTCTGCAGTCGGTAACTTGAGTTTTGAGATCCTTGCTGCTGCTGGGACGGTGTACAGAAGAGATTGGATATTAGGCTGGGTGATCACCATTCACTCACACGCAGTAGCAAGAAATAAGAGCTAAATGTAGCTTGAAGAAAATAGAGATAGATATTAAAGACAAATGCCATTGAGTTTTTAATGGTTATTCTCAGTATATTTTTGTCGCCTACGCCTAGTCCTCTAGCTTGTTTATACGGAGTAGTATTTTTTATTAGGTGATAAATAAATAATCTAACACCTTTTTTATGGGAATAATCAAACACCTAAGCTTTTTTGGTGGAACACCAAGCGGCTTTTTACTTCTTTTTTTAGATCCAAAGATTCATTTGTGGGCTAATTCGGCCCGCCAAGCCGCCGTGTCTAATGGGCCATGGAGGAGCAAGAACCAGTTGCACGAGGTCAGTTCTGATCCCCTCCCTCCCTCGCAACTGTCTTCTTGTCCGACTCCAGTCCCCGCTCCGACCTCTGACGCCGGCGTCGATGGAGGCGGAGATCCCGAAGAAGCGAAGCCGCCGAGGACACCGAAGAAGAAGAGGTGGAGACCTAGAATCTCTCTAGTAGGTGCCAGGCCGAGCAGGATTACTGTTACGTTACTCTGTATTTCGGCAGAGGCGATGGATCGGTAGAAATTCTAGCGTCACGAACGTGCACGGGTCCCACGCCCACTGATTACTGTTAGTACGTTACTCTGCCTCGAAACTCTTCGTGCTCTTGGAAGGTGTACGGACGCCGGTCTGGGAAATCGCGACGGCCGCAGAGAATACCTCGGGACACGTTCTTGCACACGCTTGCTGCTTACATATATGTCCACGCTCGCCCACGGCGACGCTCCGAACACTGCTATCAACATGGCCGACGCAGCCCGCAACGGGGCGACGTCCCTGGCACTCCGGCTCCTCAGGCACCTCGCGCCGGCAGGCGACTCCGGCGGCGACGCCACTGCCACAGAACGCAACGTCGCGTTCTCGCCCTTGTCCGTCCATTCGTCGCTGGCGCTGCTGGCCGCGGGCGCTCGCGGCGACACGCAGGCCCAGCTGCTCAACTTCCTTGGCGCGCCGTCAGCGTCGGACGCCGCTTCCTTCGGGCGCCGTGTCGCCGACAACGTCCTGGCAGTTAAATCGGCGTACATTGGCGAGCCTCATGTGCTCTTCGGCGCTGGTGTCTGGGTCGACGCTGTTGATACTTAGAGCAAAGGATAATAATGCCGTCGGCTACCGGCTACAAAGCCATGCCATGTCACTATAGAGTCCTCATAAAGCCAAGCAGTGTAATAGGCTAGCTATACGCTGCCTCTTGGGTTGCCTTCATTAGAGATTTAGGGCCTGTTTGGTAGCCTGCAGCCATATCTCGTTGCCTTGGGGGCAGGCTCCAGGGGGCAGTGCTGAGTGTAGCCACCCCTAAATACGTGTTGTCCATCTTGTTTGGTAGCCCGCATTGCAGCAGTGAGCAAGTTTGGTGCTCTTCGTTTGGTAGCCTGCAGCTACGGCCAAACGGCTTGCTCGTTGCAGGGCGGTTTGTTTGGTTGCAAGCAAAACAACGGTAGGACATAGGCAAATGCAGTTCATCCATAATTCAGTCCTAACTACAAGGAATGACAGTTCCAGTTCATCCATACCACAGCCCTAACTACTACGAATCAATTAGCAGTACTGATATTACAGACCGGTAGATAGTTCACAGTTCATCATCTTCTTCTTCATGGTCCTCTTCTTCTTCACGGTGATGCTTCATCTTCAGAACCTGATGTTGCCTCTGTCTGCCCACATTGGTTCAGCCCACTCCATCCGCTTGCTCTTCCAAGCTTCATTGTCATCAGCGGCGACGCCATGGCCTTGATCAATGTCATCAGGTGTCACATCCTCCTCATCTGGGACATGCTCATCAAAACCCCACCCCAGGATCCAGTTGTGTAGGATGCATGAAAGGACAAGGATGTCGCCTAGAGGGGGGGGGGGGGGGGGGGTGGGGTGAATAGGCGTTTAAAAACTTTTCCGGTTTAGGCTTGCTAATTGCGGAATAAAACTAGGTGTTTAAAATAACAAGCCAACAACCTAAATAAACTATGTCACCTAAGTGCACCAACAACTTATGCTAAACAAGATAAACAACAAAGTGATAGCAAGATATATAACTTCAAGCACGAAGGCTATCACAATGTAAATTGCATAAGTAAAGAGCTCGGTATAGAAATAACCGAGGCACGCGGAGACGACGATGTATTCCCGAGTTCCTCCTTTTTAGGGGAGTACGTCTCGTTGGAGGGGTGTGAGTATCAAACTCAAGACGCCACAAATGGCCTCACCCTATTCTCCGATGAACCTTGCCCAAAAGCTCGGTTCACCTTCCACTATTGATTTCCTTTTGGGCGGAAATCGAGTCCCTTACAACAAACTTGAGGCACAACCCACAAAAGGATCGGGAGCTCCCAAGCGGCCACAAAGGGCCTTGCACCGCCACAAAAGGCGCCACTCGCCACAAAAGGCGTCTAGGGTCCAATGACCCAAGAGTAACAAACTCACGAACTTTCACTTCCACGAATCTTCGTGGAGAGAGCAAACCGATGCACAAAGCAATGGCAAGAGCACACGGAGTGCTCAACTCCTTCACTCTCAAATTCCAACAAAGCAACAAATGCTTATGGGGGAATAAGAGAGGAAGAACAAAGGAGGAGAAACACCAAGAACTCCAAGATCAAGATCTACTAGGTTCCCCTCACTAAGAGGAGGAATGGATTGGTGGAAATGTAGATCTAGATCTCCTCTCTCAAATCCCTCAAAGATATGCAAGAATCATGGGAGGAATTGGGAGAGGGGCAAGCTTTCCAAGGTCAACAATGGAGGAGAGAGAAGGGGAAAAACGTGCTTGGAAAAGCTTAGCTTCTTGGAGAAGAAGCAGTCTTTAAATAGGGGTCCCAGAAAAACTAGCCGTTATGTGCAGTTTTCGTGCCCAGCGGTACTACCGCTGGGCCAGCGGTACTACCGCTGTTGAACTCGCAACGGTACCAAGTGCACTGCGCGGTCCAGCTGCAGCGGTACCTCTGAGAGGTACCGAAGCTACCAGGCCTGGCGGTACAACCGCGGCACCACCGGTAGTACCGCTGGGATCCTTCGAATAAATTTGAAGGAACCCAACGGTAGTACGAGGCGGATACCGCTGGGTACCGTAGCGAGTCCAGAGAGCAAATCCGGCCTAGCGGTACACCTAGCGGTACCACCAGCGGTACTACCGCTGGCTGATACCAGCGGTATCGCGCGGTACCACCGCCAGGAGACGTACCAGCTGAGCTGCAGGAGTCCCGCTCCAGGTGGAGCGGTACTACCGCTGCGACAGCGGTACTACCGCCAGACACAGAAAAGCTCTACTGCACAACCTGAAATGCAATAACTTTCTCATATGAACTCCAAATCAGGAGATACCACACATGGAAGGTGTGGACCTTATCTCGAGGAGGACCGGTAATATTTCCAACACCGAGAATGCAACAAGATTTTCATCCGGACTCCGTTTTCGATGTTCTTGGGCTCGTTGGAATCGCAACGAAGAGCCCTTCAAGATTATGCATAGAAACATCATAGTCCATCATGTGAGGAGGAAATCAAATGTAGAGAGGTAAAACCTCTCTATAAAAAAGATGAACCGGCAAAACCTCCAAAACCGAAAACGCAACAAGTTGTCAATACGAAATCCGTTTTCGGTGAACTAGAGCTTGGTATGGAGATGAACACAAGCTCTAAATTCTCACATGAATAAAAGCCAAATAAGAACCAAGAAAGATGATAATACCAAGTATGCAAAGGTTTGAGCTCTCCACAAAGATGCGATCAAGTTACTCACTTGAGAGCCCCTCTTGATAGTACGGCATCTATCCTAAACCCGGTCTCCCACTAACACCACGAGACCGGTAAAATAGAAACCCTATCCCGTGGAGACGACGGCGCGGATCCTTGGCTGCAGCCGCTCCGGTGCCACAACCGCGGGCCAGCCGCCGTAAGTGTAGGTGAAGGAGCCGCCGGTGTGGTCGCCTGGAAGGAGCCGCCGGTGTGGTTTGGGAAAGTGCGGAGGTGACCGGGCAAGAGAGGGGGAAAGGAGCTAGGTATGGCGCGAAACAGGGGAAGGATTTCGCCGTTTCCCGCCGTTCCCCGCGCGCACGCTCGTCTCCACTTTTTGCAGCCCCGCGGCCTGGCTCCATGGAAACTGCCGATTCGGCAGTTCCTATCGGGCCTGGCCCGGGAGTGCTTTAAGCAGCGTGCCAGCCAAAAAACGGGCTGCAGGCAAGCAAACAACCAGGCTGGTTCTGCAGCCAGCGGGCCTGGGATGCATGCAATTGGCAGGGAAGAGCTAGCGTTGGCCTAGCGCTTGCATAAGCTTTTCCTCGTCTGCTGTGCTGTAGCCGGGCGACTGCAGAAGCGCCGGCTTCACTCTCTCTCATCGTTTCTCTCTCTGCCACGTAGGAATTAAATGACCTGGCACACGCTATAGCCGGCTGAGTCAGCCTTATTATACTTGCTCTTATAGGATCAACTAGCTCAAGTTTGAGTCACAAAATTGTTAGAACTAATTCCTCATTAGGGAGGACATGAAATTGAACTGATTGCAAATAGAACACCTAATGGAATCTGAGAGAGATTAGGGAATGCACTTACAAGAAATTGAGGAAGACATTGTTGCCTGCTTGGTGCAGGCCGTACTTGGCGTTGAAGTGGTCGAGGTAGAAGAAGCAGAGGTGCCGTAGTCGTGGAGGGGGCCATGGACGCCGGCAGCACACACTCCTGGTGGCTGACGGTGGAGACGGTCTTCGCCCCTTTAGCACCACCTTTTTAGGATCGGTAGTTAGAGTGGAGTCTATCCAGCTAAAACAAATCGTCATCTGTTTAGAGGGGTGACTCTCCTTTTTATATCGGGTGCTCAGGGGACGGAACCGAAACCAAAACTGTTGGTGTGCTTCCGATCATTGCACAAAACGTTAGAAGACCTGGTCTACCAGATCTCCTCATTTCTCTCTCTCGTTTGTTAGACGAGATCAACCCAACATTCTCCCCCTTGATCGTAAGGCTAACAAACATCATAAGCCCACCCTCAATAGAAATAACATACCAAGGTAAGGTGTTACAGTGACAAAATAAAAGTCACTGAACCTCAATACCTATAGTACGTCACTCTATCTTGAAATGGAAACCATACTACTTTATGGGAGTTGGTTTATTAGAAGGTCCTTATGTCCAGAATCAAAAGGCTTTCCAGCAACCCATGCCAGCAACATGATCTTAAAATTTGGTGGTAAGCCTTCAGTGACGGATCCGTAAAACATATAAAACTTATTTATATGCTTAACATCATAATCTTGATTCTGGATTCTATCTTTCACAACACCGAACATATTGTCAATGGTTTTGGCAACACCATTTGACTTGTTGTTACTCGCATAGAAAACTGCATGTACATATTGCAGTAGGTGGTTTAGAAATGATGTCTACCACCATAATTTCAGGAATAAAACTTCTTGACATACAACCTGCTATTTAGCCTCTTAACATGCCACATGATAAATTGCATCATTACTGATGCCAATCAAATCATTCTAGAGCTTTTCCACGATAAAGCTCCATATGCGAGAGTGTGGATGTAACTTAACGTGGAAACTTTAATATCCACACATCTCGTAGAAATGTCTTAATAACCCATGATATTGAGGTTATCAGACTTCTTATTAGTGAGCATGTAAACTTTATTGTCTTGCATAAATGCAAGACTTTTGGCGGCCTTTCTAGTGGTCCACTTATGGACATTCTTGTATATTTGCCAATTATCCCGAACAAAAATAGGACACGTTCATACTTGAATACTTACATTGCTTCTGACAGCCGAAGCAAGGAACCGACATTATCTGATCAGCTCATAATGGTTCCTTGGACACTAAAGTGTCCATCTTTATTGCCCTTAACTTTATTAGCAGGTGCGACAGAGTACTGGTGCATACTATTTTCTTTCGTACTCTATCGACGTATGTCATCATAATAGTACTTATACTCCTTTTGGACCTGTATCTTGGTAAAATCAGTACAAACAAAGTACTAAGCAAAACCAAGATCCTTTGTCTTAACTAGAAGATAGAAATTTCTTGGCTAACCAAAAATATTCCATCTTTATAAGGTAGTAAACTTACTCCCCTCGTCTTATGGTATGAGTGTCATAATGCTTGTCTTATTTCATAATTGAAATTCTTCAGGCAACATACATTATGTTAACTTCAACTGTACGACTAAACTTTACGGTTTTGTCATACATACATTCTTAACTTAGTCAACACAACAACATGTTATAATAATAACACAAGCGTCATAACAACTCACTGAGGAAACTCTATTGAGTCTATACATCTTCAGAGACAGAAGCCCTCTAAGATGATTTTAACACACATTATCAATCCCAAGGAAATTGTTGATTATCAACACTAAGTGTTGCATTAGGTATTTATTCTCAACTTACCTGATGCATATGAACAAATATCTAATGGAGTTATCCTTAAGATTTATGTTCATACGCTTCAGGTTCCCTGTTAGAAGATGGAAAACACATCCAAAATCTTAATAACAATCACTTTAGTTCAAAACCATAACACCGTTGGGCAGAAGATGGAAAAGAACTTCATGAGCTACGACACATGATCATAAAACGACGTTGGTCAGAAATATAACCATGAGCCACATGATACTGACAAACTTGCCACTTGACTGAAGTGTGTGACAAATGATTATAAACGACGTTGGTCAGAAATATAATCATGAGCCACATCAACATTAGATTAGCAAGCTTGTCACTTTAACATTCATGTGTGCTTCATAATACTCATAAGGGAATAAATCCACATTTACTCGATAAAACGAGTCAGAACATTCTTCACTATAATCATTCATTCTCCAAAATAAGACTTCTCGTTGGTTCCATCCTACTTGGATAATTAATACATTCAACTGTTATCATATTTAATGAGACGTTCCATTCTCCCCCTCGAAATGTGGTAAATATGACCACAAGTTCGACGAGGTCTCATTATTCATTTTCATCTTAAGAGTGTCATGGCACATATCAATACACAATTTATTCATCGAGGACATAAATATTCTCAACACATGGTAAGACAACATCAAAAGGTTTCATTACAAAGAACAAAAGGTTTATATAAATAAACAAAATGTCTTCTAATGCTTTATTCTTTCTTGTCCTCAGCAAAACCCCTTAAACCCCATTTTAAATGGGTAATACATACTTAAAATATTCCTCAATAGAGGCCAAATAATCTTTGGCATATACTGAGTCGGGAATTGCATTCTTTATCTCAGGGGAGATGATATTCTTCATTATAAGGAGTGAAATATGGTCTGATTTCTCCCACTCCACTTACTTTTGGTCATACTTTTCATTCTCCTCATCATAATTCAAGTAAATGAACCCTATGTCTTGGTCCATTGCTAAAACAAGGACACCATCTTTATGAGCATCAATAAGAAACATCAAAATTGAATTGTTCTAAAACAAAACAAGCTAATCTTGTTCTAATCCGTATCACCGTTGGGCTGAAAACGGAGAAGAGCACTATTCATTAAAAAATGGGACATGACAATAATCAACGTTGGTCAGAATACTATCATATACCATACAACTTGTGCTCATAAATTAAATCTCAAATCAAAACTTTTCGCTTTGACTATAGAAACTTAAATCACATAATGATCAGCAAACTCATTTGCTAAATTAATAGCCATCACTAGATGCAATCCAATATGTTACTAGACATATGGATTCAACATTTATCGCTGATCCTTTTTCATCAATACTTTGACACCATAATTTCAATAACTTCAATAAAACATGTCAAAGCTTAATCTTAAACCTTTCAATGACGTGATAACAAAAGTATCATTCATTTTAAAACATTCTCATCATGACATTTCACCGAGTGAACACTAGATTTACATCCTCAGTGTAAATGACATTATAAACATTCTCCAAATAAATTTTGGATATTACATCATGGTCTCACTAAATAATAAACTTTATTCATCAATAAATGACGACTTAACACCATGATAACACATTAAAATTCTCCAAACATCCTTGTTCAGAGAATTATCGTTCTGAGCCTCCATCACCTTCTGTCAGTGCATGTCAAAAGACATATGCATCTGACATAATACTTTAGCATTATGGCTTATCACTTTATGGCTGCATAGTTCACTGCGGAAAAACAAACCATGCAGCCATTAAAACTTTCCTTAAGGTGGCCTCAGCCCATTAGAGATGATGATATCTTTAATCAACGCCATAATGATGACGTCAATATAAAACTTCATTCTCAATAAAGTCTCCGGACAAGAAACTTTAGAAAGGTACTCATAATTATGCTCAAAATAAACATCATCTTATAACATTCACAACTCAAACTTAAAATGCTAATGAAAATAGCATCAACATTAATCTTATAGCACTATATCCCCTTAAAAAATCAGGCATTTACCGATGAAACAGTGCATAAACTTTATTTGAAAACTTTTAAACTCAATAATGCACTGAATACATCATCATACAATAGGGCCAAAATCATTCTCAGATTAAATATCAATTATACCTTAATTATTCTCAACATTCAGTGATATTTAAAATGATACTCAACAATAAAACACATGAAATATTCTAAATGAAAAAATCTTGTTGGTTCATTATCACCTAGAATACAAAAGTGTTTTCTATCCATATCTTAGGCAATAATTTTTCTGTATTTAAAACAGCGCGTAATCTTAATCATGAAACCTTAAACTGCACTGAAATAAAAACAGAAACTGAACAGACTAAAATTCGGACATAAAAGCCCACTTAAATTCGGCCCAACAGTTCTAATTCTCCGAAAAGAAAAATAAACAAATGGACCATCTCATCTTGGGCCGTAGCCCGACCTAAGATTGAGCCCAATAAGCTACTGAAGCTGTAGACCTTCCCGCAGCTACCACGGCCGTTGGATTAAATCCAAGGGCGGAGCGCGCTTCGCGGTGGAACAAAACCAGCCGAGCTGGCCTAGCCCTAACCCTAATCCCCACTCACTTCACTCCTTCCCCGCACCCGTGAGAGAGAGTGATGACGGCGACGCGCCACACTCCCCATTTCCATGCTGACGCGGTGGCGGTGCTCGCCGGAGGAGCGCACGCGGGACCTAGTCCATCGCGCTCGTCCGTCGAGCATGACTTTTGCGTCGTGTTCCTGCGGGGCGGTGGCAAGGAGGTGGTGCACGCCGCTGTGGCGGCAGCCATTCAGGTGACGACGGCGACGACCGGCGGGCCGCCGGCGACGCGCGCGTCTCCGTGGCGTATAAGGAGGTGACAGTGGCGCCTGCGACGCGAAGGCCGGCGGCGCCCCGTCCATTCGTTCCGCGCGTCGTCTCCGTGGAAACAACCGCGTAGCACGTTTCTTCCGCGCATCCTCTCCGAAAGGAGATGAATGGCGTCGCGGGGCCATCGCCCTCGTGCAGCGGTGGTGCTGCACGGACCCGAAGGTGAGGCGACGGTCCGGCGTCTTCCGAACCTGAACCTTCGACTTTATGTGCTTGATTTGCATTCTGGGGTTCGTCAACATTTGGGGAATTTCCTGCTAGGGTTTGACTCTCGGGTAAATGGGGATTTTCTTCTGTGATCAAATTCGTGCTCCCCTCTTGCCAATTTCATGCTTAAACTTAAATTTTGTGCCATTCCCCTCCTTCTAATTGCTAATGAGTCGGAACAGTACCAATCCTAGAGCATTTACTTAACCACACTTACCGAGAACATGATTATTAGTACTGCTCCGTAGCAAAAAGAATAATAAACTTCATAAACAGGAATGCACATTGAATTTAGCCGAGGCTTAAAAGCTTTCCCTAATCACAGTTGTAACATACTTAGGATTCTAATGCAATCAGAGGAGCTCTGATACCAATGTTAGAACTAATTCCTCATTAGGGAGGACATGAAATTGAACTGATTGCAAATAGAACACCTAATGGAATCTGAGAGAGATTAGGGAATGCACTTACAAGAAATTGAGGAAGACATTGTTGCCTGCTTGGTGCAGGCCGTACTTGGCGTTGAAGTGGTCGAGGTAGAAGAAGCAGAGGTGCCGTAGTCGTGGAGGGGGCCATGGACGCCGGCAGCACACACTCCTGGTGGCTGACGGTGGAGACGGTCTTCGCCCCCTTTAGCACCACCTTTTTAGGATCGGTAGTTAGAGTGGAGTCTATCCAGCTAAAACAAATCGTCATCTGTTTAGAGGGGTGACTCTCCTTTTTATATCGGGTGCTCAGGGGACGGGACCGAAACCAAAACTGTTGGTGTGCTTCCGATCATTGCACAAAACGTTAGAAGACCTGGTCTACCAGATCTCCTTATTTCTCTCTCTCGTTTGTTAGACGATATCAACCCAACAAAAATAAAGATGGATAAAAGGATTACCTTGATCTGAAGATGATGCCATGCCTTCTATTCTTGCTCACACAAGAATGGAGCAAATTGTGCTAAGTTCTTCCTAGTGTTTGTAGTGCTTTGCTAGATCGGTTGCCTTTTCTTTTGTGAGAGTTAGAGAGTAAGAGAGAGGGCAGGAGAGCTTCTACCGTGTCTCTCCTAACTTCTAGGGTCATCTAACCCTTTTATTTTGTTTAGCACTATACACTAGGGGAAATAGCACGTTGGATCAGAAATGGATGTCTCCGATCAAGACAACACATTAGAGCTACTGTAGTACCGCTACTGTAGCAATTTACTGTAGTGCCGACTTACTGTAGCAGCCGTAATTTTTGACTTTTGACCTAAGAGTGAGAGCAGCCTAGATCACAAAATATCCAACAGACGCATCCTGCGGAAGGATAAAAAAGGCGTTCCGGGACGTCGCCTCGGAGTTCTACAAGTACGAGGCCCGCACCGTGAGCTTCGCCAAAGAGGTTAGCGCCTTATTGCAATAGTTCGTCACAAAAATGTTTCTGTAATATATCCATGTTCGCAACTCCTGCAATTGACTTAAATTCAGCGATTTGGGGGATCCACTGAAATCTAACTATGTTTAACTAATTGACGGTGATATGTTAAGCCGGAGAAAGCAGTCGAGAAGATCAACACCTGGGTGCATGAAGCAACCTTACCATACTCCTACCTCAACAAAGTCAATATTATCTCCCTCGACGACGTAAGCACTGCGACCGACATCGTCCTCGCCGACGCTGTCTATTTCAAATCGGAGTGGTGCTCGCCTTTCAACTCGAAGTCTACGGCAGCGGCCAAGTTCCACCGCCTCGGCGGAAGCTGCGTCACTGCACAGTTCATGCGCCACATTTAATTCCATCAACTCTTGTGCGTGGACGGCTTCAAGGTCCTCAAGCTTTCCTACAAGAACGACGTCCGAAGCACTGCTGCTGCCGCTGGTCGCAGCGACACGCGCTTCTGCATGTTCGTCCTCCTCCCGGACAAGAACGATGGCCTCGCCACCATGGTTGACATGATCACCGCGGCTCCAGGATACTTCTACAGCGTTTTGCCCAGGTCGGATACCGTTGCCAAGCCCAAGCTTGTCAGCGTTAAGCTTCCCAAGTTTAAGATAACCTTCAAACGGGACCTCGTGAGCGACCTCCGCCGCCTGGGGCTCTCGCTACCGTTTTCGCCTGAGGTAGCCGACCTGCGGGACGTGTGCGAGAAGGACTACGATGGGCGCCCGACGATCCTGATCAATTTTGCACACTCCGTGGTCGTCAAGGTGAGCGAAGCAGGCACCGAGGCCACTGAGGTCTCTAAAGCCATGCCCTTTCGAGCGGACGATGAGAAGATGCCGGACACGGTCCAGTTCGTTGCTGACCATCCCTTCACTTTTGTCATCATGGAGGAGCGATCAGGGGTGATCGTGTTCGCGGGCCACGTCCATGATCCTACACAGTGACCACCATCAAGACTGAAGGAAGACACGATGTCTCTTCCTCCTTATTCTGTTGTTCCAGTACACTGTAAGTCTGTAATACGGAGAGTGATCGTGTTTGCCCGCCGTATGCTCAGACTGCAATTAATGATGTGTTGAGTGTACACTGTAAAAGCATCTCTAGCAGAACCTGTATCGATCCCGTCGAACTGTAAACGCAACTTATATATAGTTCGTGGAAAACGTGTTTTGTTAAGGGCTGGATTCGGTTGCGGCTGAAAAGATTGAGTCACGTGTTAACATATTATCTTTACACCTATAAAGATTCATTCACGTCTTAACATTTCAAATTGTAAAAAGTTATATCTCTCGAACTGTAAGTTCAAATTTAGATTTTGTTTTCATGGTTGTCTTTATCGCGACGAGATCGTCAAAATTAGATAGATTACCTTGTTTATTTTGTCACAAAAACCGAGTAGTAGTTGAGAGTAGGTCGTTGGTCCAACACACCTTGAATTTTGAAACCGAGTTCCCAGTAGAAAAATTTACCAGGTGTTGGATTGGGTTGCATAAATTTTCAAAATGGAATAAAATTAAGGTTTTTTTAGACTCTCGAAAATTCTATGAAAATTCTATGAATATGTGTACTAATGCCAGCGTTCAGTATATACTCTCGAAAATTCTATGAATATGCGTACTAATCATACAATAAAATCCTATATTAACATATTTTTTTAGACCATGTACTTTAAATATCTCTACCATAAATATATACACTATATAGTTTATACAAGGACCTTACTATGTAGCGACCGTGCCCCACGAAACCTCTCCCGTACGGCGCCCGATAGCCCACCAACCCCTGTCGCTATCGAATCGCTGCGCCAGCGAAGCAAACCGGCCAGCGAATGCCAGCGAAGCAGAACCAGCCGGCTAACGGGCTAGAGACCAGACGGCCCAAAACCAAATCCATCAACCAGCAAAAACTGGCCCAGCAAAAACACCTGATCCACCTAACACCTCGATCCAACTGATCCCAAACCGACCATAAAAAACACCTGATCCAACTGCTACGAAACCGATCACAACCACCCCCCGATCTGGTTTCTTCTTCTTCCTCCTCACGACATGGAGGCTGACGACGAACAGGGGCGAGATCTGGACGCCCTGCAACAAAATCAACAGCAAAAACATCCCCAGGTACTGGCAAAAACACCAGATCATTTACCTTATGTTACTGCACCTCACCCCCACTGTGCAGAAACTTGCTACACATCCCTCTCTTCCTCCCCACCGTTGTGCAGAAGCTTGCTACTCCTCTACTACAAACCTAGCTGGGGAAAATCTCGGTACCTTCAAAAATCTAGTACAACCATGTACCAATCCCCTCCCCCCATGCATGAAAACATATAGGCAGAAAGCAAAAAACACTGAGATGTAGTTCTTAACCAGACTAGCATACTATCCTCCATTGATACAGTAGAGAAAAGGTAGTACACAAAAGGTAGATAAGTGGCAACTAAGAAATTGCTTCCTGGTGACTACAAGTGTGGCAATTATGAACTGAGAACCTGGCAAACTGCATATCTAGTAACTAGAGACTACAAGTGTGGCAACCATGAACTGAGAACCTGGCAAACTGCATATCTGGTAACTAGTGACTACAAGTGTGGCAACCATGAACTGAGAACCTGGCAAAACTGCATATCTGTGTATCTGCTAACCAAGTGCTTGGAACCTGGCAACTTGAATATGTCAAAATGGCAAAAAAAAAATGCATTGTAGGGATTCTTCTTCTGCACAACCTCCATCATACATACACATATTCTCTCCCAGAACACCAGGAAAAAGACCAACAGATGCATAGTGACAAAAAACAACTCCAGAACACCAGGACAAAAGACCAACAGATGCATAGTGACAGAAGCAAAATACAAAGAAAATTATGGATAGTAGTAGAGAAAAAAAAGTAGTAGTAGAAGAAGGTAGCTAGATAAATTTGCTGCCTGTGTAACTACTAACTACAAGTCTGGCAACTATGAAATAGTGACCTGGCAATTTGTGCGCTTGGAAAATGACATGACCAACAACTTGACACAAATCTGGCAACTAGAATCTAGGTCAAGATGTAAAAGTGGCAACTAAGGAATTGATGCATGGTGACTAGTAACTACTCATCTGGCAACTACGACATGGGAGTCTGCCAAACCTCCATACTTATGTAAAAAAATGATGACCAACTGCTTGAAGAAAATTGGCAACTAGCATCTGTGAACCAGGCAACTAACATCTGTGAACCTGGCAAACTGGCATTATGGGAATTGTCTTCTGCACAACCTTGTCTCTTTATGTGCTTGATCTCCACCTTGTGAAACCTCCACCAAACATTGTCGCAAAAACAACGGCACTGAAACACACAAAAAAGAGATGTTAAGTGGCTAACTTTCTGAAATACATTGCAGGTTGAAGATAATATCTATATGGCAGCTGCAAATGTGTTTGAATGTGGTGCAAAAAAGAATGGAAACAAAAGAGCGTCGATCATTATCTCAGATGACAACATGCAGCACAACAATGGGGTGGATGCATTTGCACAAACAATATACAAGGTGAGTTGTTGGACACAAAAAAAATACTAAAATGAAAAATTAATGTACATGTAAGTTTAAATGCCCCGCATCTTACGCCTCCTTTTTGTCTTTTGAAACACAACAGAAACCCAGGACACCTACGGCTACTTCAGTAGTAAAGGTTGGAGTGAGCAAAAAACCAACAACACAACTTGCACTGCTCCAAAGTACAGGTTTGTATTCCCTTTTGTATTGTTTTGCCGGGGGACTTGTATTAGTTTGCCAGATTATACTGAACTAAGTTACCAAATTACTAAAAAAATCATTGGAAATTTCAGGTAATGGCATTGCTGCCCCCACTGCTGTTGCTGCCCCCACTGCTATAGCTGGCTCCTCTGCCCAAGGTGCTACTAGTACATTGGTCAGAAACACTAATTCAGAGGGCGGAAACTCATTGTCACAACAAGTGTCTGCGGGGGCCTCAAGCCAGAATGCCGAGTCGTTTTTTACCCTAGGTGAATCAAGTTGTCACACACCTAACGCTGCTGATGATTCAGCCATCGAAGGAATCGCAGAGGTGAATTCGCCTGCTCAGCCACCGTTCGTGATGATGAGGTTTGATACACTAGAAGAAGCTGAAATGCATTACAGAATGTATGCAAAAAAGAAGGGCTTTGGCATAAGGTATGACTACAGGAGGAAGTCAGATGTAGATGGTGAGTATGCACGAGCATCAATTGTGTGCCACAAGCAAGGCAAGAAACAAGTGCAGAAAGAAAACCCTGAAAAACCAGTTCTTAAAGAAAGGAAAAGGAACATTGTGGAAAGATGTGAGTGCCCAGCCAGGATGTTTGTTAAGCGTAGACAGTTTGGATGGCTAGTTACCGAGTTCAATGACAACCATAACCACCCTCTGCTACCTAAATGGTCATTGACTCGATACCTAAGATCACACAAGAACATCCCAGAGGATGAGGTTGAGTTCTTGAGGTTGCTGCACTCATGCAACCTAGAAACAAGCCGTCAGATGCAGATAATGAGCAGATTGGCTGGGAGCATTGAAAATATGACGTATGGACCAAAGGAAATAGCCAACCTACGTGCTTCTTTCCGCCATGAGGATCAATACAAAGACATGGAGGGCACGCTTGAGTACTTCCTGCTGATGAAAGACCAGGACAAGGACTTCTACTGTAAATTCCTAAAGGATGATGAGGGCATGGTAGAATGCATGTACTGGATAGATGGTCCTGCAAGAAGGGAATACAAGCACTACAATGACTTCTTGGCATTCGACACGACATACTGTACTAACACTTACAAGATGCCATGTGCTCCTTTTATAGGCATAAACAGTCATGGTCAGTCAATTCAGTTTGGTTGTGCGTTTCTGAGGAACGAGCTAACAGATAGCTTCATTTGGCTATTCCAAACTTTCCTAGAAGCTATGGATGGGCTGGCACCACTCAACATTATCACTGACCAGGACTTTGCTATGAGGGCTGGCATTGATGAAGTTTTCCCACAAGCAAGACACAGGAACTGCAGACTTCACATCATCAGGAAAGCGCAGGAACTGATTGGGCCTCTCATGGCAAGGAACCTCGAACTGAACGATGAGTTCAAAGATTGCCTGAATAACAGCTTAACTCCGCAAGAATTTGAGACTAAGTGGCTAGCAATGCTACAAACGCATGACGTTGCAGGCAACAAAGACCTAGCAGCTCTGTATGAAAGAGAGATTGTTGGGTGCCAGCATACTTCATGCACAACTTCTATCCATTCCTCCAAACAACAGGAAGGAGTGAGGGTTTCAATGCAGTGCTGAAAAAGTATGTGAACCCCAACAATTCGATCTCCGACTTTGTTCGTCAGTATGCAGACATACAAGAGAAATATCATAATGCTGAAAACAGGGAGGAGGCAGTCACACTTATTACAAAAGCATCAAAATGGTGTCACCACCCAATAGAGTTCCAAATGTCGCAAACTTATACCCGTGAAATATTCTATAGGTTCCAACATGAAATGGAGAAGCTTATGTCCTACAACTGCAAACATATCATGGGCGACATCTACGAGACGATTTGTATTACAGATTTTGTGCCTGACTATGGTGACAGGACATATACTGTGCATGCAAATGTCGGTGCAGAACACTATGAGTGTCAATGTAGTAAAATGGACAGGGATGGCATGGTCTGCTGCCATATACTAAAGGTACGAGAAAAATGCTTATGTAATTGCCATCCTACTAAGACTAAATTGCCATATTACTTACACCAACTTGCCAACCTACACAATGTAAGTTGCCAGATTTTTAGACCCCCATCTTTCCAAAATGTATTTTACAGAGGTGTTGCCACGTTTTAACTAGCAAAAAATATTTACCACAGGTTATGATCCATTTGGGAGTTACCAAGATGCCGGATGCCTACATCCTTAGAAGGTGGACTCCTAATGCAGAGCTCAAACCATCAACCGTGACTGCAGCTGCCCGACAAGGTGAGATGCCGGATGAATCACGAAGAAAGATGAAGTATGCGGTATACTGCAATGACCTAACAAGCCTAGCAAAGGTTGCATGCCAATCGGATGATGGTCAGCGCATATTGTCGATGCATATAAAACAACTTAAGACTGAGCTAAATGCACTGAAGAAAAGACAACAGCGTGCAGCTGCGGCTGCACGATCTACAGGCCCGTCTAGGACCAGAGGGCCATCGGTGTCAGTGCGCAAGTCTGCTGTACCATCTGCAGGAACAGCCCCAAGGCAGGAGGGATCTAATGCATCCCGGCCCAATGCCAGAGCTACCGCGTCACGTCCAGTTGAGACAGTTTGCCCGACTGGCACTACTATTGTGCTTGTTAACAATTCTATGGTCGAGGATACTAATGCAGATACAGCAGTGTCAGAAAGCTCAGACACAGTAGTGCTACATGATCCGCCCATGTCAAACACAAAGGGTAGAAAGAAGGCAACGGCATTCCAAAATCCTCTGGACATACAAGTTAAAACCAAGAGGAAATGCAAAGTGTGCGGTTCTGTTCGCCACGACGCGCGCAACTGCCCGGAAAGATTGAAGGAGGCTTGATCTTAATGTTTATTTCTCTGAATAAATGAACAGAAACTTGTAATTTAACTGAGCGTGACTCTGGATGCCTTTTGCTTTCTAGCTTATTTATAAGCACACATCAAAAAAGCTATCTCTTATGCAATTATCAAGCATGGTGTATGAGCTTGTACCTTCATAGCTTGTTGTTGTCCAAGTGGAATCTCCACTTCCTTGTTTCGTTCAACTGCGAAGATAACAGCCTGAGTGGCCTTTTTTTTTTGCATATTCAACATGGTGAGGCTGCATGTCTGGTATTTCCTGACCGAACCACCTTTCAAGAATGTTGAGCATGTGGAATCCACAATCATTCCTAAAAACAGGATGGGACAAAACACTTTAGGGACTAAAAAAACAAAAAATATGAACAGACGGCGTAAAAATGAACTGCTGTGTGTCGCATTACTCACGGCGTTCCTTGGAGAGGAACCTCGATTATCCTGGTCTCGAAAGCTTCAATCTTGTTCTTTGCGTTTTCATAGAAAACATCCCATGCTTCCTTCAGCTTGTTTATAACCCTACGGAATGCCGAATAAGGCTTGGACTGTTGGGTCCACGCAGTGAGTCCAAAACCTCAAATCTTTTGGCCACCATGTTAATACCCACAACATACCAATGATGGGGATCATCTGGTTTTGTTCCGAAGTTCTCCATCACAGCAAACAACGCCTACAAAAAAAACACAAAAACATTAGAGAAATTTGCCGGGATACTAGAACAGAGTTACCAGATAATTATTTCTTATTTACCACGGGGGGTTAGTAGCAGTTGCCAAGATAAATTCAGAAAGAACATGTGATGCCTCATGGGGAAGGGACAAAAAAAAGACAAAACAAGATAGTTGCCACATTATGAAAACTCAATTACCAGATGGAGTAAAAGCAGTTTTGCATGCATAAAAAATCTTTTAAAAAGGCATAAACCAACACATGAGAAAATGGAAAAAAGGAAATGTGGTTACCAAATTCATAACAGTTAATTGCCAGGTGAGACACAAACAGTTGCCAACTATTTTTTTTAAAAACACAGTTGCCAGATTAGTGACTCACAATTACCAGTTTTGGTTATAGCAATTGCCACAATGATATATTCCTAGTTACCAAGTGAGTTTGCCACAGCCATGACAAAAAGTGTTAGGGGATTATACCTGATTTTGAACAGTCAGTGAGTAATCTTTCTGCTTCCTGAAAGCCTTTGTTACAATTCTCTTTGCGAACTCATTGGCAAGCAAATGGTCGACCACCAGATAAGGGAAGACAACCCTCTTTTCAACTCTGCAGTTATTCCTTATGTACTCTACAGCAACGTCGCACACTCGTGTTGACAGCTGAGCCCTTGGCTTCATAGAGTCAGCCAACTCAACAGTGTGTATCCAGCTCTGTGGATATTTAACAATGTCCAGCCTACAAAAAATATGTAGATAAAGGATTTTATGGTTACAAAACTGAAGCTGTTTTGTGCATAGAAACTTTAAGAAAAAAATGAAACCTAAAAAAGAGAAAACGATAGTCAACTCGTGCGTACTTACTTCTTGATATTGGATGCCCTTGAGTTTGTGGTACTCATCATCAGCTTCTTGTACACATCTTCTTCATCTTCAGATACACTGAAAAACTCATCATAAGGCGATGACTTGAACCGAGATGGTTTCATTACTCTTGTTCTCCTTGCAAAAGGTTTTGGTGTTACACTCAACACACCCCCTTCTTCAGCATCTCCTCCATTGGCAGCGGCAGTTTCACGCATCCTCTTTATGTCTTCTCTTGCATCATTCTCCATCTTGTCAAGCAACTCACCTACTTCATCGTCGACTGTTTCGATGGTTCCATCCAAGTAGGCCCCAAGTTTCTCCTCTTTCCTAAGCTTGTCCACGGGATCTGTCGGAGGGAAAGAAACAAGGTAAAGAACACAGTAACCCAAAACAACCAACTACAGCGTCGGGGGGGAACCCAAAAGTTGGAAAAATGAAAAATTACCTTCATTTCGTGCCCAGGCAAGCGGGGGTGCGTTGATTGGGGCTGATATACCACATACAAAGCCATCTCTGTCAGGGCTGCTGTCGACATTCATATCATCATACTCGCTGGAAGATGGTGAGGACTGTGACAACAAATGGAATGATGGAGGTGTAAACATGCCCGGACGCGGATCCCTTGGTTTACGCTTCTTCTTTTTCTTCGACCCACTTGCAGCAGAATCAGAAACAACTGTCTTTCCTTTTTCCTTGGCCTTGACCGCTGCCGAAAGTTCAGAAACAATTCTTCGTAGCTCGCTGGAGACTACAAACGGTGAGCCATCTGCATTCCGTGCTAAATTTGATCTTGGTAAGGGACCATGCGGACTAGGTGTGCGATATAATGATGCCAACACATTCTCCCTTAATGCAGTGCTCACCAAATTTGATTCTGCACGGACAGTGGGAGAGATAATGATCGCTGTACTAGTACTCTTGCCAGCCTCACATGCTCTTCCCTCACCTCCATTGCCTGTAATATCTGCTGTTGGTGACAACAGAATTGCACTGCTGTAGCTTGACCCGGCAATGTCGTTTGCTTTGCCCCCGCCAATTGGTGCATCAGCTGAAGCAGGGTTACCTTGTCCTTCTGTCAGTGCCTCCTCAACATTGTTCAACCTATTTGCCTGGTCTTGGCCACCATCTATTACGGCATCAGAACTTTTAGCTTGCTTATACAGAGGGCCTTCAGCATTTACTTGAGGGGATCCCCTTGGGTAAACTCTCTTCAGTCTTGTTCCTTTAGGTGTCCCGCTGCTTCCCCTGTTTTCATGCACACACAAAAAAGCAAAAAAAAAAAGGTGTAAGCAACCAGATGAAGAATGCCTTCTGAAAATTACCAAGTATCAAGCATCTGATTGCCAGGTGTGAAACAAAAATCAATTACCAGAACATACATACTTAATTGCCATGAAAAAAAATAGGAAAAAAATGTAGAACTGCCAAAACTAAAAAAATTCTTACCCTGCTGTTCTTGTTAGTCCTGAGGGCGGCGTGCTTGGAGTATCCTTCAGCAATCCCAGTTCGCATGCTACCATACGCTTCACCTCTGAATGTATCTGCTCATCATGGATGTGTCCTTTGGCTTTATCTGCAGTTGCTTGACGGCCCTTCAAACCACTTAACCTCATGGCCATGGATGCAGCCTCGCTCCTTATCTTGCTGTCAACATGTTGACTGCTCGTCTGTGACTCAGTAATGACATAATCGTCGACGCCAGTAGCAGTTTCAGACAAAGAAGCGTCACTGTCCATAAGAGGGATCATCTGCGACCCGGTGTTGTCAGTCGGCATTGTTGCAAAATCCGTATCCTGATGTCTGCTGTTCTCAGATGACTGAATGCCGCCATCAATGCTTCCTCTGTCCATGTCGATCTGATCAGCCCCCTCTCCCAAGTTCATATTGCTGGTACCAAAGCTGCCTGCATTTTCAGTATGCTTGGTACTGTTGCATTGGGATGGTGATGCCCCAGCAGACTTCTCCCGTGAGTAACGAGCAGAACGGGGTGTAATCCTAGTTGATGCCCCAATAGACATTTCTCCTGATGCCGGATTGAGACGGGGGCTACGCCTAGGTGAAGCCGGATTGAGACGGGGGCTACGCCTAGGTGATGCCCCAGAAGGCTGTCTTCCTGAGGAATGAGTGATATGGGGGTACGGCTTGTGTTCTGGATAGAACTGGTTCGTACCGTTTCAGTTCTATCAGTCCTGTCATTCGAAGACTCGGAATCAGAAGACGATTCTTCAGCAAGCGAATCATCTTTCCCCTGCTGTTGACAAGATCTGGGTGGTGGCCTTGCTCTCGGTACAGACAAAAGGTTGAATGAATCTTCCATACAAGCGCTTGCAGCTGGACCTAGAGCTGTCCACCCTTGCGCAAGCTTGCTCAATAGACCATTTAGCCCGACCGCGTGATCAAAAAGCAGTGAGCCAATTCTTTTCTTTTCCTGCGAACACAGAAGATGATAACAAAAAAGTAAGAACCAGTTGCCCTAATCGGGGGGGGGTACCGTCACACACACACCTAGTTGCCACTTAAAATATCTCCTTAATTACCACCACATGAAAACTTGGTTGCCAGCTTAAATATACTTAATTACCAACACACCCATACTTGGTTGCCAGCTTATGGATGCACACAGAAAGAGACAAAACAAAAATGAAAAATTGCCTACTCGGGGGGGGGGGTACCGTCACACACACACCTAGTTGCCGCTTAATATCTCCTTAATTACCACCACATGAAAACTTGGTTGCCAGCTTAAAAAAACTTAAATGCCTACTCGGGGGTTACCGTCACACACACACCTAGTTGCCAGTTAAAAAATCTCATTAATTACCACCACATGAAAACTTGGTTGCCAGTTTATAAATATTCACAGAACACAAAAAAGGTTTTACCAGTTTTACACACACGTGGGGGTAACATCATGCAGAAAACTAGTTGCCAGTTTTAAAAAAATGCTTAATTGCCATCACATGCATAGATGGTTGCCAGATTATGTGCACCTACCTCCGCGCTGCAACTATGGTGTGTATTGTGGGTCATCCACTTCTCAAACCCAGCTGGTCCACCAAAAAGCTCTAGCTTCGCAGCGAACTCTTCCTTTAGCTACAGAAAAGAAATTTCGCAGTGTGAACAATGAAACTCAAAAAAAAAGTATCACAAAAAAGTTGTGCTCCGCCTCATCCTTACCTGAAGTTTGCCAAATGAATTAGGATCATCGTCCTGTGTGTCCAAAGCAGCTATTGCCTCAACTGCCTGCCTCGTCCATAGATTAATCCCAAACTCTGATTCCCCCAAGTCAACTACGTAATCATCGCAATTGAGGGAGGAGATGTATTTTAACTGAAAACATCATCAGAAATCATGATTAGTAAAAAAAGTTGCCCCATGCAAAAAATCTTCACAGACATAACTGAGTGTGAGATTGCATTACCAAAATGCAAAGCAAGCATGCATTGTTGAACTTCCCACTTGATAAACTCTCATGCATGTAATCGGCAACAAATTTGCATAGATTATACTCTCCAAAACCAGCAACGTTTACCTGAAAAAAAAATTGACACACTTGTCAAATAACTTTGGGGTAAAAATAATGCAGATTAAGAAGAAAAACATGTTCACTGGCAAAAGAAAAAATGCTCACCAGCATGGGGTAAACTTTGTTGCTAATTCTGGTTCCAGTGGTCGGTGCCAGAAAACCGCAGGTAACATATACCATCCACAACCTCTTGAATTTGTCATCTGCCTCCTTGTACCCAGCTAAAAGCTCGGCAACCCTAGTTAACTTTGGCCTGTTGCCGTCATTTGGGAATAGCTCCTTGACTAACCCATCCTCTATGTTATAGTCAACATAGTATGGGACAGTGAGTCTGCCCCTGGGTAAGCCTGTGGTCTCATAGACAACCTGCTCGTTAAGAGGGATGCTTCCACGCCCAGGGATAATAAGAGCCCTATCCTTAGGACAATACAACTTGGTCACCCATGCTAGTAAAGCATTGCTCAGCTGATCACATTTTATATCCAGTAGGGTACCCTGCTTCAGATCATCTCTAATCATGATCTTCTGTTTATCCTCCAAATGAGGATAGAGCTTCACAAGTCCAAATGAAGAAGCCCTATTCCTATTCACGCCAGCTTTCGCCTATGTACACATGGGTGAAAAAAACAGACCAAAAAAGGAAGGTAAGTAAAAACCTAAAGCAAAAAGCATACAACTGCCAGAATTTAAAGAAGGATATGCTACAAATAACATGGCTACCTACTCAGAAAAAATGGCCACAAAAAAATATGAATACTATTGTTGCCGTATAATACACAAAAATTAGCATTTATGATAGGAAGTTGCCACCCCATGGTTGCTTAGTTACCAGAAAATAACAATTAGGTAAGCATGATGAACTTACATCGTCACAAAAAACTTATGTAAAAAAATCTTACTAACATAAATTTCCCCCCGGTAAAAATGTATGTACTGTTGCCACATATTGTACACTGAATTACCATGTAACAAGAAGGAAAAGGTGACAGGAAAAACAAAGGTAGGCCAGAAAACTAGCGTAAAATAAAACAGTTGCCATCACTTGCGCCTTTCGTTGCCAGACACATTGTGCTTAGTTACCAGAAAAAACCAATTAGGTGGCATGCTGAATTTACATGGTCACATAACTAATGTCAAAAAAATCTTACTGTCAGAAAGTTCACATGGTAAAAATTATGGACAACCAAGGTAGACAGGTAACTTATGTATGCATCTTTGCATGATTATGCAGGTTTTGTGCACAAACCTTCTTCACCATTGGACCCATGACTCTTCCATCGCATTCGTCGTTGCTCGGAGCTTTCCTGCGTCTACCCATTATGACACAGCCTTAACTGTTGCTCTGCAGAAAAATCATACCAACTGTGAGCACATCCAGGAACTCAGCATCCAGGAACCTATCGCTAGTGCCGAAAAAAACAGAGAAATTCCTCTTTACTTGCCACATGTACAAGCAAAATTTGCCACGCTGCTTGAACACGGGAGAACCACCGCTAGCTTCACCCCACGATAGCAAACTCACCTCGCTACCGGTAAACCAAAAATCGCCGCCACCCCAAAATCCCATAAGCATCACGGCAAGCACATCACCGCTCACAGGAGAAAACCCACACCCCGAGACAAAAATCAAAACCAGAATCTCCAACATAGCGAGCCAGATCCACTCGCGGCGGACCTCTGACCGTCCATGGCGAGCGCATGAACCATCTCTCACCACCCCCAAAATCCCTCTACTGACGGAGGCGCGCGTGCGAGAGGAGGAGCCGGAGAAGGAGTACTCACCGCGCCGAACCCCCCGTCGGACGGACCGCCGGCCAAATCCGGCTACCTCGCAATCCCTCTACTCGCGACGGAGCTCTAGCAGTTAGGAAGCGAACAAATCGGACGCGCGCGTGCGAGAGGAGGAGCCGGAGAAGAAGTACTCACCGCGCCGACCCTCCGTTCGCCGGACCGCCGGCCAAATCCGGCGAACTCGCAAACCCTAGCCAGAAATTGCCGCTGCCTCCGCCGAGAACGGTAACGGCAGGAGAGCGTGGGGGAAATGGGGGCGGCGAAGCGATAACGCAGCTGATTTGCACGCATACCGATATTCGAATAAACAGAGGCTGACGGGTGGGACCCACTACGTGGTCTGAAGAAAATAACGGGTCCACCACCCGCGCGCCCGTTAAATCTGGAGACCGGTCGCGGTGACGCGCGCGACGTTCGATCGCGCTGCCCACGAATCTTGACGCGCGCCGGACGGGAGCAGTTCCTGGGGCACGTCTCCTAGTTAGATAATTCGTTTATACAATTATCTAAAATTATTTATGAAGAAAACTATGCTACAAAAATATAATTTAAATCTGGCATAACACATTTTTTTCGAGTATATACATTAAAACTATGCAAACTAAGAAATATAAAATTATTCTTATTACTCCTAGGTCTATAACATAATAAAAATAAGTATAAAAGTCTAATATAAATTGTGTGTCATATGTGTGCAAGATGAAGTTGCAAGTTGAAGGTTGTACACTAAAAGTATGTTATAATGTATTCCTAGCTTGCATTCTTAGCTTCCTAATATGGAGGCATTTACTTATGCCCTTTAGCCAAAGTTGAACTTGGTATGTTTCTTAGCTTGCATTCTTAACCTTTAGTTGTAACATTCATTTTGCATAGTCGTAATATATATACTCGGAAAAAATGTGTTATGCCAGATTTAAGTCGGCTCAAGGGCAGCCACACAAGAATGCCGGATGGAGCGCAGTAATCTAACCTTAGTTCAGTCGTATGAAAATTGCAAGTTTTGTAATAAGAAATGCTATTTTTTTGCATTATATCATTTGTGTGTTGCAGCTCAAACACAATTGTAAGATGCTTTACACTCGGGAACGCATACAACAATCTTGTGAATTTCAACCGCTGATGTATGCCCCCTTGGAGTGGAGGAATTTGCATGCTTGTACATTGGTCTTCTCCGAGGTACAGAGGTTTAGGTCCATCAGAGGCACGTTTGCTACAACATGGACCATAATACCAACATGGTGCTGACGGAGTATGTGGGATAAGATCTAAATGTGCTTCATCGCACCCAAATGCTGTAAGGCCAACAGGGGAGGCACAAGTTGAAGCCAAACTGGCAGAAGTGGGACTGATGTGCTTCAGAGATGCTATATCCGAGCTAATCCTATTGAAGTACGATGCACTCTACTTCTGAGTTCTGAGCCACGACCTCCTGCCACTAGAAGAGAGCTAGCAGCACTCTGATGTCCATACGATCTATTTGACTACTATTGTCCTTTCCTCATGTCTCTTGGCTGAGATGGAGGTTCAATTCAATTCCGCATTAAGAGACCATGACAATACATGTAGAGTCATAGTATACCTCTAATGTGATGGTGTATAAGTGGTGGGAGCTCAAGTTGTGATACCTGAGGCTAGGAGCAACACTAGAGATTATGATTCCTAGCATTACACATTGATACTTCTGTGAGTACAGTTTTTTTTTTCCGTAGCTTGTATCCCGTGGCTAGAAAGTTACATAGGGCGTCCAAACTTACACGATTGGAACATTTTCCATGCATTAGCATGATTTTTTTTTGATACATAGTAATATTTAAACCTTTCACACACATCATACATGAGGATGTAAGAGCATCTGTAACCCCAATCACCAAAATTGATCTCTCCAATCACATACCTCATAGCTCAAGCCTTAAATCCATGCAAGTCATGCACGTCGATTATACGATTATTCAAATCAACATAAAATTATTCATAGTGCATAAAGATACTTAAAAATTATTCGTAGTGCAAATTCAAATTTAAATTTGCCGATTTCCAATGAAAAACCACATATGGTACGCAAGATCATTGAGAGTTGGACGTGCGCTTGTTGATATCGAAGGTTCCGATGCATCTCAAGGAAGTTCAGAACATGATGTACATCTTGTTCTCGGAGGCGGACATGTTCTCCGGGCTAATACAAATGAAAAACAATAAGAAATGAGCACCGACAATTTGCCGAACACTTGAAGGGACGGAAATTGCAGATGGAAACCCAGCTCCATGGAGCTCGATATTTTCATAAATTCGAAATCTGAATTTTTTCTGTTTCAAAAAAATCATAGACGTAGATAATGTCGGGATTTACTAGTCAGATTTTCAATGCGAAATTGCGTGAGGAGTATTCCGTGAAGGGCCAACCATGAGAAAGTTTACACTTAGGTTTAGAGTGCATGTTCCAAATCTTCTCTCTAAGAAAGGTGGGATCGCACAGTGGAATTGTGCCATGTAAGCATGGCTAGTACTGTAGATCCCGTCTGTGGTCATGTTGCATGGACCAGGAAGATCAGACGGACGCGCAGGTGGACGCTTTCCCCCCAAATCGTCTAGATGACGCTGAGTGATACTCATACTATCATCCCAATGTGAGCTTCCAGCAAAGTATGTCGTCGTCCGAGGAAGGGATTATGGTAGTAGATTTGATTACCTCGGCAGTAGAAGCATTGAAGAGTTGATTAATTAAGCTTTCATTCCATTTGTTTTGGTGGGGGATCATTAGTTGACTCACGGTAGCTGGGTAAGAAAAAGGAGCAGTTGAATTATGAGCTCATCATAGAGATCTTTCTAAGCTGAACACCAAGGAGTATTCCAGATTGAGATTTGACCATTTGAAATTTGGTAGAAGGCATTGTTTTGCAAGAGAGGAATGACTTTAAGGATAGCAGACCAGAAAGCAGATTTAGGAACATTTGGTTTGGGCCTCCAAATGGATGAGTCATGAAAGTATTTAGATTGAAGAACACAATAGAGCTGACTGTTGGGCTCAGAGGCGATTCTCCAGAGGGCTGAAAGAATGAGTCCGTAGTTGACGACCTGCAAGTTTCGAACACCTAGTCCGGAATACTAACAGGATTGCTCACAACTGCGCTCATCAGGCGTTGCGATCTTCGCGCCCTACTAGTTCTTGCAGGAACCCAGCTCATAGCAACATATGTTGTTTTGTCTTGCAATATTTTCAGGACATGAACATTCAGGACATTGTAATCATCTCTGTATTGTGCTTCTGAGCTAATGAAATTGGGCACATTTGTGCCCACCCCCTTGTTCAAAAAAAATGAAGGGCCAAAAGGAGTCACCTACCAGGTGATATCCGACAATCTCAAACGAATTGTGGAGGACACTGTCGCAGGGATCCTAACCAAGTCAGCATCATGGGTTGGCTTTTCATTGAGCGTGTCTCCTCTCGATGATCTGGACATGGTGTAGCTTGATTTTGAGCGTCGAGCGATAGTGTGACCATGTTTTCGCAACGTGCTAACCACTTCAGTGGAAGAAAACAAAGAGTTGAACATTTCGATGGATGCTTGGCTAGGTGACGGTGGTGGTGTTGCTAATGGCCACGTGGCATTTACGCCTAGAAGGCCAGGTATGTTATCTTGGGTGACTACTGACGTTCAGACACATTTTGATTTTTTTAGATAATTTAAATTAATAAAGCAACCAAGGTTCACGATTTGGGTTACAATTCCGTAAGACAAGGTTTCATGGGTGGTGGCAGGTATTTTGTTAACACGTAGTCTATGGACATGGAATTGGTGCCATTAGAACAACCATTGTGACGTCGTATCATGCACGTAAACCAAATTTTTACTCCCTAAATCTGAGTTACATAATTCGGGACGGAGGGATTTGTTGAGTACCACTTTATTAAAAGTTTGTATTATCACATACTTCTTGCATGGAGTTTTTTCAGAGAGCATGGAACAGAGTTCGCACAATGTACATCGATTGTACATGGTACACCGGAAGAAGATCGAATCAGACGGGAGCGACGTTTTACGTTTTCATATGTCGAACCCGTATTCCTAGCTGAACACTTATCTTGTCCCCAACGAAACCTAGTTTACGCCTTCGGTCGCCCAAGCACCAATCTTGCCCGCAACGAAACCTACCGGTACAAAACCTCCAAAACCCAGCGGCGGCAGGAGTCACCGGACCAGCCGCAGAAAGCACCAGCTGACGCCGGCGGCATGGCTCGGAGCGCCAGCCCGTGCGATCTGGACCGGGAGTTCGCCCCCCAGATCGCCCAGCTCCTCGCCACCCCGCCTCTCCAGCCCGCCCAGGTTCCTCCCCTTCCATTCCATCCCCTCCCCCTCTTCCTGGCCACTGAGTGAGCCCGGCTGCTTGAGATTTCGTTAATTGTAGCACTTAGTCGCGTTGTGGCGGCTGTTTGTTTGGTGGAGGGAGTTGGATTGGGCTTGTTCGTGGATCCAATGTCGGGAATTTCGCTGGGGGGGGCACTGTTTGGGCGGTGGCAGTTGTGGCTGGTTCAGTCTTACTGATGAGGAGGGCGTTCTTTTCTTTTCTGCCCCCAGTGAACGGATTTGTGGGTGTGTGGGATGGGAGAGGCTGCTTAGCTGTTGCCTTTCAGAGAAATATTAAGAGTCGAAATGTGTGTTTGGTTCTTAATTAGTCTGCAACATTTACCCTTTGATTTTCTTCACTGAATTACAACTGTAAGATCCAAGGTACCTTTTTTCAGCATTTCATGAATTCAGTTTAGTGTAATGTTAAGATTATGGCAGAATTTAATAAAAAAAAGGTCATGGCAGAATGGAAATCTTCTTTATGCCAAGTTATTATGAGTGTCATTTATAAGCTGATTAGTCGTTGAGTCCAACAAAGTTAGGAGTGTCGATTTTGTCCTCACTTTCTATGGATGCATTTTACTTTTATTAATCTGCTCCACTTTGTCACATACAGTAAGTATTGCTGAGGGCTTGTGGCTCACATTCGACAACTTAACTGTGCTACCTCTATTCACTTTTCAGGAATACTATGATGAACTCATACAGTCTAAGAAACAGGACGGTGTAAGAGTGGACTACAACGGCGAGCATGGGAAAGGTACTGCTACTGAATAAATACTTACCGTGTGGCCTCGATGGACTAGGAATCCTGGTAATATGTTGTGAGTTAAAAGCCAAGACACTTGAACCAATGGGTTCTTGCAGGGGTTTTTGCAAACAAGGATTTTGATGAAGGGGACCTTATTCTGAAGGACCAAATACTGGTTGGTGCGCAGCACAGTCTTAACAAGGTACGCTTGCTACCAAAATTGTTCCGATGTTCACTCTTGTTCTCATTTCTTTTGTGAACTGTTACTCCTTGAAGTATTATATCTGTTTTATATGTTCCGTTGCAGATTGACTGCGTCGTGTGTAGCTATTGCTTCCGCTTCATTGGTTCTATAGAGTTCCAGATTGGACATAGACTGTACTTGCAAAGCATTGGCTGCAATAGTGAGCGACACTGTCATGGAAGTGAATCGGGATCGAGCACTGCCTCTCCTGATGTAACAAAGGGAAATAGTGATACTTTGCCACAAGAGGTCTTAGAATCACTTTTGAATGGTGAAATATCATTGCCTTTCTCAGATCGTTTCTCTTTACCAGAAGTTGTTGCTTGTCATGGATGTGAGGAAGAACGCTACTGCAGGTTTGAGTTCATAATAACTTTCTGATTTCACCTTTCTTTTTGACTTATGTTCAGAGATGCATAGATATTTTGACTATTAAATGCTTAATATACATTTTCTTCATAAGTTATAGAAGCCGATCATGTTAAAATTTGTACCTAATTGTGTCATGTAAAACTTGTATGTATAGACCATATAACTTATTGTTCCTTGAGTAAAATGTTATCTTGAGAAAACATTTAACTTGTTTTTTTGGAAACTTGAGAAATCGTTAACTTGTTAATTCCTGTGCACTGTGCAGCCAATCATGTGCCGATTCTGATTGGGAAACCTACCATTCTTTGCTCTGTGCTGGCTCCAACACTGAACCATCCTGGAGATCTGCTCTTCAGAAATTCATAGAGCATGCCAATGGTAAGCTATCAGTATGCCTTGAATATGTATCATCATAGCATCATTCATGGCATGTATGCCATATCAATTCATTCATTATCAATAATGGTTGCGCTTGAGGTTGTCACGTAGACATATGATAATATCCACTCTTTTGTTTTCAGGAACCAATGATATTTTCTTGGTTGCTGCCAAGGTATGTGATAGAAAATATCTTTAATATGTGTAGGATACTTTTTGTTTCTCACTTTAGTGACAATGTCCATTTTTTTTCTTGGTTGTGACGCTAAGCACCAAAATATGACGTTCCAATGTTCATTTTAATTTCTCATGTTCTAGCATTCTCCGAGCAGTGTTTTTATTAATGTATTGGAAGACTAGGACCTAGGTACCTAACCAGTGTCTAAGGCAGAAGCCAGTTGATGCTGATGCCAGTTCAAACTGCAGTTTTCTGATCTTTAGAACCTTATTGCATAAGACAATGACTAGCTATATCAACTGTAGCAGATAGAACAAACAAAAGAATAAATGCACTCCTTATGTACTAACTGCAACTCATCTAAGATTTCCTGATTCTCATGCATGGACTACTTTTCATATCCAGGCTATCACTTTCACACTGTTGAGGTACAAGAAACTCAAAAGGCAGCATGACTTTCAAAACAAATCTGCTGGATCAAACTTTTCTTTGCTTATGGAAGCCTGGAAACCACTTTCCATGGGCTTCAAAAAGAGGTAAGGCATAACTTCAAAGTAGATTTTCCTATTCTTGTAACTGCTTGTCCGTTTCTTTTAACAGATACCCATGGCTGGATGTGTCATTTTGTCTTCCTTCTTTTGGGTCACACTGGGATATATTTTTTTGAGCTCTAAGTACCTTTTTTACTACTGAATCAATATTTGCTTAACAACTAGCCTGATTATCTTGTGATTGCAGATGGTGGGATTATATTGCTTTGCCTGAGGATGTTGATGCTTCTGATGAAGATTCATTTAGGCAGGAAATAAGGGATCTAGCATTTACGGTAACTATGATGTATTACTTGTAAAATATACAATGGGGACGCAGTAAGTGCACAACTACCCTCTTTTACGCAATGGGTGGGCTGATCATGACTTCTGTGTTTTGCAGTCACTGCAACTTCTCAAGGATGTGATCTTCGATGCTGAGTGTGCACCATGTATCCTTTTTAGCAGTTACTAGACTTGTTTCAAACTTTCATATCATAACTAGTTATCTTTGCCATTCAAGTTACCTTGACCTGCTGCAGTGTTTTCCCTTGAGGTGTATGGCCATATAATTGGCAT